>AP025074.1:22760071-23431203 GCA_036186865.1 Eustoma russellianum | reverse complement strand
TATTCCAAGTGGGAACAAGAGGATCAATTGGTGTTTACCTGGATTATTGATAACATCGAGGATAATCTAGTCAGTAACGCATCACGGTATCCAACGGCTAGGGCCTTATGGGATGGCTTGGCCATCACTTATGGCTCAGGAAGTGACAATATCCAGATCTTTGATCTTCATCGCCAGGCAAACTCAATCAGACAGGGGGATCAACCCCTGGACGAATGTTGGCGCAGACTGCAGGACTTATGGATGCTCATTGACATTAAAGAACCCAACCCCATGGATTGTGAAAAAGATATCACTACATTCAACAAGCGGGTGCAAAAAACATCGTTTGTACCAACTGCTCACTGCAGTCAGTGATAGGTATGGACCTATCAAACGAGATCTGCTTAAGAGGGATCCTCTTCCATCCGTAGAAATGGCTTACAACGAGATTCGCAGATCAGAAGTCAGAGACAGAGTTATGATGGAACAGCCTCCCTCAGTACACACAATCACTGGGAGTAGGGCATGGCTTGGCCATCAAAGGACCAAGTAACCGAAGCAAAACGCAATCAGAAAAAGGAAAGGGACGAGGGGCTCTGTCTTCTCGGTCAGGAGGAACCATCACCCCGAGAAGACAAATCCAACCTGATATGTAGTCACTGTGGACAAAGGAGACACACCATAGAACAGTGCTTCAAAACTTCAATGGCTTTCCCGAATGGTGGGAGCCCACAAAGCTTCGATGAAGGAGCAGGATAAGGGAAAAGGAACAGCTGGACTCACAGTTGCCGCAAGCGGTGGAGACAAATCACTCCAGCCGCCATTGGAAGGAGACGAAGGAACTGCAGCAGGAAGGGACCAGAAGGCCCTAGAAGAAGATGGCGGCAGAGGTAGAAAGGGGAGGGGGGGAAACCCTAATCCCCTTTCCCATTTAAATATCTGGTTTAATTACTCCCCAAGTCCCTGCCTTGTTTAGTATGTTTAAATTGCCCCCCCACAGGATCACAAAATTGCGATTTCAGGCCCTCTGAATCCCAAAATTACAACCGCAGCCCTGGACATTTATTCTCCAGATACACTTCAGTCCATACTTCTAAAAACCCTCAAGCAAGTCCTAAATCTTCTGAAAGTTTACAAATCGACCCAAAAACTATAAAGTACTCCAAAACACCCCCGAAACCTATCTCCCCTGCCTATCATATCTACCGTGCTTCCTCACAGTCAAAACATCCAACAGATCTTTGACTGTGGGGCAACCGATACCAGGACCTATGATCCAAACGATTTTATACACTTTACACTCCCACGAAGTCCTCTATTGAAACCGCGAATGGACACTTGTTCTCGTCTCAGGAGGCGGAACTATTCCCATTCTCCTACTATTACTTTATCCAATTGCCTTTATGTGTCCTCACTTTCAATAACTCTTATCTATTAGTCACCTTACAAAAAACCTTAGACTGTGTTGTATTGATGTACCCTACTTTTTGTTTGTTGCAGGACATTCATACGAGGGAAATTATTGGACGTGGTACTGAGAAGGATGGCCTGTATTATGTTGATACGGTGGTGCGACAAGGTCAGTCCAATCTTGCCACCGGTACGTCTCCCGCCAGTTATGGCTTTGGCATCGGCGGTTAGGGTATACCTCTTTTTCCCTATCTCCAGAAACTTTTTCCTGCTTTATTTACTTCCCAATTACCCCTTCCCTGCATGTGACACTTGCCTTCGGGCTAAACAAACTCGAGCTACTTATAGTTCTAATAATACACGTGTTAGTTCCATCTTTGATTTGGTCCATTCTGATGTATGGGGCCCATCACCTTGTGTCTACTCCACTTGGTTTTCAATATTTTGTAATCTTTGTTGATGATTACTCGCGTATGACATGGATTTATCTTCTTAAACACAAATCAGATGTTACCTCACGCTTTATTGACTTGTATAAACTGATTCAACACCATTTTCAGAAAACAATCAAAATTCTTCGTTTGGATAATGGTGGGGAATATCTTGATGGGGGTTTGGGATAATTCTTTCGTGATATCGGGATTATACATCAAACCTCCTGTCCACACACTCCTGAGCAAATGGAGTTGCCGAAAGAAAAAAATCATACTTTAATCGAAATGACACATGCTATGATGCTTGACTCAAAAGTACCCTTGAGTTTTTGGCCCGAGGCAGTGGTCACTGCAACTTACCTCACAAATCGACTCCTTACTACTATACTCCACCATAAAACACCCATCCAAGTCTTCTCCACCCACACCACTCTATCGTCTATGTACACATTACCACCTAAAGTATTTGGTTGTACTGTTTATACACATGTCTCCCGAAGTCAAAGACACAAACTTGAACCCTGCGCCGAAAAATGTGTCTTTGTAGGTTATGCCACCTCCCAAAAAGGCTATCGCTGTTATAATCCTAAGACCCAGAAAATCATCATCACCCTAAATTGTACCTTTGTCGAAACCGAATATTATTATGGGAACCCATACTAGGGAACATGGGGAGTCCCTTAACCAATGGTTCCAAAGCATGGCTTTCGGGATCGATTGAGCCAACATGGCAAGTAGGTGGCGCCGACCGTGCTACCCACTCAACAGACATATAGACCAGTCTTCCGGTATCCGACAATAATCTCGAGATGAATGCACTGCAACAAACAAATGGTAAGACTACTACATATGATTTACCCTCTCCCATCTGTAAGATTATAAAATGTTTTGATGATATAAAAAGATGTTTCATTTCACACCTTAAGTTCAAAATAAATTAAACATGTGCGAAACGTAAAGTTCTCATAGACCGGTTGAAAAACACGTCATCCCCTCAGGTACCACATGACAAGATCCATGAAAAACTTGGAAAACGTTTGAGATCTTAGATCCACGTAAAGAGACATGGATCGATCGACGTATAACTGAGAGACGTAGATCTCTCAGTATAAGGTATGTCGATCGATCGACATCTGACTGAGAGACGTCGATCTCTCAGCAGACATACGTCGATCGATCGACGTCTGACTGAGAGACGTCGATCTCTCAGCAGACATACGTCGATCGATCGACGTCTGACTGAGAGACGTCGATCTCTCAGCAGACATACGTCGATCGATCGACGTCTGACTGAGAGACGTCGATCTCTCAGCAGGTACACGTCGATCGATCGACGTCTGACTGAGAGACGTCGATCTCTCAGCTCTGGCACGTAGATCGATCGACGTCTCCAGAATTCAAAATTTTTCAAACGTTGGAACAAAATCCAAGGGAGATTTATGATGTTTTCTCTCTCCAATCTTGCTCAAATTTCTTGTGGACTTTAACCCAACATACTACATGCTTCCTTGACTATTTTAACCATGTCTAAGATTCTCTAGGGTGGCTATCCAAGATCAAATCACTTCATAGGTTGGCTAAAGACTATTTGGGCACTATTTTGACATTTTTGAAGATGAAGACTTGGTGGAAGGCCTCAAAAACGTGGTGAACTTCTTCTATAAATGTAGAAGGCTTGGATGAAGCAACAACACACTTTCAACATCATCTAGCTTCATTTTACATTGTTGTATATTTCTCTCATACTTGTAAATTTGTTTAAAGCTTGTTTAGTTTTCTTTGATCTTCATTATTTGTATATTGAGAGAAAGAGAGTCAAGCACAAGAGGAACCATAAATATTTGATCTCTAGCTTGTGCTTAGACTTGTGAGAAAGTGTGAACCTTACTATATATCTTCAACCCATTGTGAGAAGTTCTTGAGAGAACTTTTGTTGAAGTTGTGAGGAAGCAAGAAGTTGTTCTTGCTAAGAGCTGTAGTTGTTGTAGTTGCACAAGTGTGTTGTGCAAGAAGTTGCTGTTGTTGTTGCTTACACTAAAGTGTTAGTGTAAGTGTTGCTGTGGTTGTTCTTATTGCTCATAATAAGAAGAGTAGTTGTTGAAAATCCACTTTGGAAACAAAGTGGTAGTGGAGTAGAATCATTTACGATTCGAACCACTCTATATCCGGTGTACTCTTTCATTGTCTCTCATCTCCAATTCTTGCTCTGATTTTGAATATCTTTTTGAGTTGAGAAAAACAAGAAAATTCCGCAAAAGAGCCAAACACTCTATTCACCCCCCCCTCTAGAGTGTATTCCGGACCTTACAATTGGTATCAGAGCCTAACCTTGATTGCTTGGCCTATCTTTGCAAGTAGCAAGGTTAAAGATCATGGCAATGACAACCTCAACCTCAACCTCTTCATCTTCCAAGCCTACTGCACTATTTTCCGGATCAAACACTAAAGCTCCTATGTTTGATGCCCAAAACTACTCTTTATGGAAATTTCGAATGATCAATCATTTGAAAGGCTGTGGATTTGATATATGGAGAGCTGTTGTCAAAGGAATTGAAGTTCCAATGATTACCAACTCAAAAGGAGAATCAATGTTTAAAGATGAGGATGACTACACCGACGAAGAAAAGATAAAGTTTGCCATCAACGGCAAAGCTTTTGACATTCTCTCAAGTGCTCTTACCACCACTGAGCTCATTAGACTCCAAGGTCTTGAAACAGCCCATGAGGCATGGAAAAGGCTTGAAATGATACATGAAGGAACTGAGCAAGTAAGAATGGCCAAAAGACTCATGCTCATGAAGGAGTATGAGATGTTCGGAATGAAGAGTGGTGAGAAGATTGAGGAGACAATCGATCGATTCACACGAATAGTGAATCAACTCTCCATGGTTGACAAGAAAATCTCAAACGAAGACCTTGTCTCAAAACTCCTCAACTCTTTGCCAAGAGAATGGACACCCAAAGTCACCGCCATCACTGAATCAAAGAATCTCAAGACTCTTACTCTTGATGAGTTATCCGGTAATCTTCTTACTCATGAGATTCTTATTGATGAACAAAATAGGATGAATCCCATCAAGCCTACACAAACATCACACAAGGGATTGGTGGTAGAGTCCGATGATTCGGATGAGGAAGTTGCCCTTCTTGTAAGAAAATTTAGAAGAATGGCAACTAGAAACAAAGCTCAAGCAAGAAAGTTTTTCAAGAAACCATCTAAAGAAAAAGAAGCAAGTGAAAATTGCTATAGATGTGGTCGACCCGGTCACTTCATTGCCGATTGCCACGTAAAAGAGCCACAAAAGCAAGAGAAGAAGGTCTTTCCTCAAAAGAAGAAAGCCCTCAATGCGGAGGTAACCACGTGGGATGATCTCCTTTCGGAATCGGAAGGAGAAGAGAGTGAAGATCAAGGTGTTGGACTTGTGGCAATGGTTGAAAATCCAAAGGTTCAACATACTTGTCTTATGGCGATAGAAGATGACCTTGAGGTAAATTCTAACCCTTCAAATTTGCATGATGAAATAGGAGATTTGCAAGATGACTTTGAGAAATTAAATTTGAAATATAAGCATTTAAAGAAAGAATTCAAGAAATGCATTTTAGAAAATAAGAGCTTGCATGACAAAAATATTTTGATGTTTCAAGAGCATGATATCATACTCACCATGCATAAAACCGTAGCTCTTGAAAATGAAGAAATTAGAAAAGAATGTGAGAAACTAAAGTTAGACTTACAAAGACTAACAAATGGTAAAAACAACTTAGACATACTACTTGGAAATCAAAGGATTGGAAATGATAAATCCGGTTTAGGATTTAACTCATCATCTTCTTCTATTAAACCTAAGTCCTTAAAGAAAAAGGCAAAAAACACAACAAAATTCATCATCTTCTAAACCAAAGCATGTACCCACTTGTTTTTATTGCAACAAACTAGGACATGTAAAGAAAGCATGTAGAGCTAGATTTGAGAGCACATATGTTTGGAAGCCTAAGGGTCGAAAAACTAACCCTAAAGGACCCAATCATCAAAGGGTACCAATGCATACATCTTTTGGTTTTGTAGGCTCTCAAGATAAATGGAGTAGCCAAAGAAGAAGGAACCAAATGGCTTATGGACAGCGGATGTTCAACTCACATGACCGGAGACAAGACGTTGTTCACCAAGCTCAAGCTCCAAGATGGTGGAACGGTGCATTTTGGCAATGGGAGAGCCAAAATCCTTGGACATGGAGAAATTGGTAATTCATCCTTTACTATTAATAATGTACTATATGTAGAAGGGCTTAAGTATAATTTGATAAGTGTTAGCCAACTATGTGATGCTAATTTTCAAATTGAGTTTGCGAAAAGAAAATGTGTTGTGAAAAAGAACGATAAGATTGTTTTTGAAGCCATTCGTAAAAATGATGTTTACAAATTTAGCACACATGATTTGATATCACAAAATGTTTCTTGCCTAGTTGCCAAAAATGATTTGACTCAACTATGGCATAGACGACTTGGACATATTAGTTTTAAGAATTTCAAAGAGATTTGCAAAAATGAAAAAGTCCAAGGTCTTCCAAAATTGAATTTCGAAAACCATGGCTTATGCGACACTTGTCAAAAGGCAAAACTTGTTAAAACAAGTTTCAAGCCCAAAAGTGAAATCTCCACCACCAAACCTCTACAATTGCTTCATATGGATTTGTATGGGGATATTGGTACAGCAAGCCTAAGTGGAAAACATTACACCTTTGTGGTGGTAGATGACTATTCTAGGTACACTTGGGTAATGTTCTTAGCTAAAAAGAATGATGCATGTCAAGAATTTATAAAGCTTTGTAAGAGATTAGAAAATCAAAGAGAAGACACAATTAAGGAAATTAGAAGTGATAGAGGTGGTGAGTTTGATGGAGAGTTTCAAGAATTTTGTGTATCCAAAGGGTATGGACACAATTTTTCAGCTCCAAGAACTCCTCAACAAAATGGTGTTGCGGAAAGGAAAAATAGGACACTTCAAGAAATGAGTAGAGCCATGCTAAACGAATTTGAGCTACCCAAATATTTCTGGGCCGAAGCGGTAAATACCGCTTGTCATGTGATCAATAGAGTTTATTTGAGACCATTTCTCAAAAAGACTCCTTATGAGCTTTGGAAAGGTAGAATACCAAATATTGGTTATTTCAAGGTTTTTGGTTGTAAGTGTTTTATACTTAACACCAAAGACAACTTGGACAAACTCGATTTCAAAGCGGATGAAGGAATCTTTATGGGTTATGCTCAAAATAGCAAGGCATTTAGAGTATATAATAAGAGAAGTATGAAAGTCGAAGAATCCATTCATGTCAAGTTTAGTGAATTTATTGATGATAAGTCAAACGTCAATAATGATGATGATGAAGATGAAATAATTGAAGTAAGTCATATAGAAAAATTTGAGAATCCAAAAGGTGATATTGTCATCGACCTTAGGATTGATCCACTTGAACCTAAGGTTGAAGATGAAGAAGTAGGAGGGGATACCTCAAATTTGCCGGACTCATATAAATATAGAAAAGATCACCCTAAAGAGTTGATACTAGGTGAAACTAGCCAAGGTGTAATGACAAGGAGAAAATTCAATGAAAATGCCTTCATTTCACAAGTTGAGCCTAAAAATATAAAAGAAGCAATAAATGATGAAGATTGGGTATTAGCTATGCAAGAAGAATTAAATCAATTTGAAAGAAGTGATGTGTGGGAATTAGTTGCTAAACCTAGTGATCATCCCGTAATTGGCACTAAATGGGTATTTAGAAACAAAATGGATGACAAAGGAAACATCACTAGAAACAAAGCTAGGTTAGTAGCCCAAGGCTATAGGCAAGAGGAAGGCATAGACTACGATGAAACTTTTGCCCCCGTGGCTAGGTTAGAAGCTATTAGGATGTTATTAGCATATGCATGCTATAAGGATTTCAAACTATATCAAATGGATGTGAAATCCGCATTCTTGAATGGAATAATTCAAGAAGAGGTTTATGTAGCTCAACCTCCGGGGTTTGAAAATCATGATTATCCAAATCATGTTTTTAGACTCAAAAAGGCCCTTTATGGACTTAAACAAGCTCCTAGGGCTTGGTATGATAGATTAAGTAACTTCCTACTTGAAAACGAGTTTTCAAGAGGAAAAGTCGACACTACTCTTTTTATTAAAGAACAAGGAAACCATCAATTGCTTGTTCAAATTTATGTGGATGATATCATATTTGGTGCTACTAATGACTCTCTTTGTAAGCATTTTGCTAAATTGATGGAAGGAGAATTTGAAATGAGCATGATGGGTGAACTCAACTACTTTCTTGGTCTACAAATCAAGCAAACTCAAGATGGAGTGTACATATCTCAAACAAAGTATACGAAGGATTTGCTCAAGAAGTACAAATTCGAGGATGGAAGAAGTGTGAGCACTCCGATGAGCACAAGTACAAAGCTTGACAAAGACGAAAAAGGAAAGCCGGTTGAGGTAACAAAATATAGGGGTATGATTGGTAGTTTACTTTATTTGACTGCTAGTAGGCCGGATATTTTGCATGCTGTGTGCTTATGTGCTAGATTTCAAAGTATGCCTAAGGAATCGCATTTAGTTGCCATTAAACGTATCTTTAGGTATTTAAAAGGAACTTTGAACTTTGGATTGTTTTATCCCAAAAATGGATGTTTTGATTTAAGAGGATATAGTGACTCCGACTATGCTGGAAATCTTGTTGATAGGAAAAGCACCTCCGGGACATGTCAATTCCTTGGAGATTGCTTAGTTTCTTGGTTCTCTAAGAAACAAAATAGTGTATCACTATCAACGGCGGAATCCGAATATATATCGGCCGCTTCATGTTGTGCACAACTACTTTGGATGACAAACACATTGAATGATTACAATGTTAAGTTTGATAAAGTTCCCATCCTATGTGACAATACCTCAGCCATAAGTATAGCACAAAACCCGGTTCATCATAGTAGAACAAAACACATTGAAGTGAGACATCACTTCATAAGAGATTGCATTCAAAAAGGATTGGTATGCATTGAGTTTGTTCCAACAAATGACCAACTGGCTGATATATTTACCAAATCTCTTCCCACCGAGACATTCGAATCAATTAGAACAAGACTAGGAATGATAAACATCAGTTAAGGGGATAAAGATTGAAAATCTCAAAATGAGGGACACGTCGAACGATCGACGTATCAAAAACGAGAGATCGACGTACGTCGATCTCTGACATCGATCGATCGACGTACGTCGAACTCAGACGTCGATCGATCGACGTCATCGAATTCTGCAGCTATAAATTTCTGCAAAAAAACGCGAACCTCCCTCATTTTTCTCTGTTCCAGCAGCAAAACCCTAGGAAAACAAACGCCCCCTCTCTCCCAAATCCTTTCTATCTTCAATTTCATCTCTCAATCAGGATTCAATCCATTCCTGCTCTTAAATCTTGAGTTCCTCTCTTAAAATCTTCCATTTTTAACCTAAAACCCCAAATTTCTCAAGCCCTAAAATGTCTTCAAGGAGCAAGAACACAACCAAGAGGCCAAGGTCTTCTAGGGGTGGAAGAGAAGGCTCTAGTTCCTCCCAAGGACAATCTTCTCAACCAAGGATGAAACAAACCATGGATTTGAGTCAAGGGAGGGTTCTTGCCGAACTAAGAAGTGACCTCACTCTCTCCAACTTTCCTTGGATTAAAACAAAAGATGCAAAGGAGGCCTTGAAGGAACCTCTACCCCCGGGGCAAGTAAGGTATATCACTAGACATTCTCAAAAATTGTATGATAAATGGGAGGATGATGAAAGAGCAACTATCCCACTCAAGTTGCTTAGAATCAATGATATTCTAAGCAATAATGAATTAAGACCTATCATTGAGTGGTTAGATTTTCAAGAATGGAGAAATATATGGAATGAAAATGAAATGACAAAAATGTCCACTAGGTACACCCGATTGTTCTATGCCAACTTATGGATCGAATACTTAAACAATCTGCCTTTAGCTATTCATTCCGTTATTGATGGTCGTCATATCAAATTGAAAGTTGAAAAAATTTGCAACTTGATTGGTGTACCCAATGAAGGGTACAATGAGTTTGATGCATGGAAATGGGATACGGCTAGGTGGAAAGTTAGTGAAGATGAGGTGAAAACTTTCTTAGGCTTTCATCCTAGTAAAAACACCAATGATATGCCTCTGGTTTACCGTACCCTTCTTGCCATTGTTACATTTTGTGTCAATGGTAAATCCGCAAAATTGCCTAGTAACCTCGACTTCTACATCGCATACCGAATAGCTAACCGCGAAAAGGTTAACTTTGGGGATCTTTTTATGACAAACGTTGTGGAAGCCGCAACCAAGCAAAACAAAGCACTTCCCTATAGTAACCTTATCTATAGAATGCTTGTGAAGTCGGGTTGTGAAGTGGATGACACGGATCTTGACTACATCACCCACAAGGACTTCTATGATAAAGTCAACGTCCAACAAATATTGAAGTCGAGAAAAGAAGCGATGCGGAGAGAACAAGAAGAGGAAGAACGAGACGAAGAAGACATTCCGGATGAGGCACACAATCCTGAACCGGAGACTCATGCAGAACCAAGTCGCTTGAGCTCAAATGTCCCGGAGCTCCAAGCGCAAGTTATCAGTCTTCAACAGGAGGTTGGCGAGCTAAAAGGCAAGGTGGCAATGCATGAATCAAGATTTGCCAAGTTCAAGGCCAAAATGAAAGCGTGTATTCCTGGAGTCACGTTTTCATCAGATGAAGACTAGACTGTTATTTTTTATGTTTGTTTCTTGTTCTAGCTTAGTTTGTGTTGAACCTTGATGTGTTTTAACTTTAATATTGTTTGATGCTTTCAAAAAGGGGGAGAAAATGACTTAATTTTTGAGTTGTTGGCATGGTTGAGTTGTTAGCATTCTTGACATGTTGGCTTATTGGCTTGTTGGTTATTGGCATGTTGCTTAAGTGGCTTATGTGTTACAATGGTAAAATGCATTATGAGATTGTTTGATAAAGTAAATTGTTTTTTGGCTTGATGAAAAATGGCATGTTGCTTAAGTGGCTTATGTGTTACAATGGTAAATTGCTTTTGAAAAAAAGTTTGAAAAATGCAAACCATTGAAAATTGTTGATTGGTTGAGGGGGAGCAAATGTAAGGAAGAGTATTTTGATTGGGTTCAAAATTGATTTTTTTTGAAAGTAAAGAGTGCATGTACTTAGGGGGAGATTGATGCTTTTCAAATTTTGAAACATTCAGACAATTGAAACAACGCAAAAACTTTTTAGAGTATTGGTTTTGAAATCATCAAAAAGGGGGAGATTGTAAGATTATAAAATGTTTTGATGATATAAAAAGATGTTTCATTTCACACCTTAAGTTCAAAATAAATTAAACATGTGCGAAACGTAAAGTTCTCATAGACCGGTTGAAAAACACGTCATCCCCTCAGGTACCACATGACAAGATCCATGAAAAACTTGGAAAACGTTTGAGATCTTAGATCCACGTAAAGAGACATGGATCGATCGACGTATAACTGAGAGACGTAGATCTCTCAGTATAAGGTATGTCGATCGATCGACATCTGACTGAGAGACGTCGATCTCTCAGCAGACATACGTCGATCGATCGACGTCTGACTGAGAGACGTCGATCTCTCAGCAGACATACGTCGATCGATCGACGTCTGACTGAGAGACGTCGATCTCTCAGCAGACATACGTCGATCGATCGACGTCTGACTGAGAGACGTCGATCTCTCAGCAGGTACACGTCGATCGATCGACGTCTGACTGAGAGACGTCGATCTCTCAGCTCTGGCACGTAGATCGATCGACGTCTCCAGAATTCAAAATTTTTCAAACGTTGGAACAAAATCCAAGGGAGATTTATGATGTTTTCTCTCTCCAATCTTGCTCAAATTTCTTGTGGACTTTAACCCAACATACTACATGCTTCCTTGACTATTTTAACCATGTCTAAGATTCTCTAGGGTGGCTATCCAAGATCAAATCACTTCATAGGTTGGCTAAAGACTATTTGGGCACTATTTTGACATTTTTGAAGATGAAGACTTGGTGGAAGGCCTCAAAAACGTGGTGAACTTCTTCTATAAATGTAGAAGGCTTGGATGAAGCAACAACACACTTTCAACATCATCTAGCTTCATTTTACATTGTTGTATATTTCTCTCATACTTGTAAATTTGTTTAAAGCTTGTTTAGTTTTCTTTGATCTTCATTATTTGTATATTGAGAGAAAGAGAGTCAAGCACAAGAGGAACCATAAATATTTGATCTCTAGCTTGTGCTTAGACTTGTGAGAAAGTGTGAACCTTACTATATATCTTCAACCCATTGTGAGAAGTTCTTGAGAGAACTTTTGTTGAAGTTGTGAGGAAGCAAGAAGTTGTTCTTGCTAAGAGCTGTAGTTGTTGTAGTTGCACAAGTGTGTTGTGCAAGAAGTTGCTGTTGTTGTTGCTTACACTAAAGTGTTAGTGTAAGTGTTGCTGTGGTTGTTCTTATTGCTCATAATAAGAAGAGTAGTTGTTGAAAATCCACTTTGGAAACAAAGTGGTAGTGGAGTAGAATCATTTACGATTCGAACCACTCTATATCCGGTGTACTCTTTCATTGTCTCTCATCTCCAATTCTTGCTCTGATTTTGAATATCTTTTTGAGTTGAGAAAAACAAGAAAATTCCGCAAAAGAGCCAAACACTCTATTCACCCCCCCCTCTAGAGTGTATTCCGGACCTTACACCATCATCCCTGAAGATGTCGTTACTTCTCACATACCCCATGACCACCCAGAAATGTCACATGAGTATCCCCTGGAGCATACGAATAAAACTGTGGGGGATGATTCTAACCATACTATGCAGGAACAGGTACGTACTCTACCACCAAGAGCAAACAAAGGAATCTCGCCGAACAGGTACTCACCCAAAAAAGTTGCAAGGTCCTCCAAGTATCCACTCAATATGGACAGGGGGAGTGTCTCTGAAAATGCAAAGGTACTATTTGCCTCTTTGTGTTCTAAAACAGTACCCAGGAATGCTGCGGAAGCAGAAAACATTCCAGAATGGAGAGACGCAATGGTAATCGAGATGAAGGCCTTGGAGAAAAATAAGACATGGAAAAAGTGTGTGATTCCTCCAGGAAAGAGTCCCGTCGGATGCAGGTGGGTATTCACGATAAAATACAGGGGAGATGGAAGTATTGAGCGGCGTAAAGCAAGACTGGTGGCCAAAGGATACACACAGACGTATGGTATTGACTATTCTGAGACCTTCTCTCCGGTTGCTCGACTTGATACAATCAGAGTATTACTATCGATTGCAGCTACTGAAAACTGGCCATTGCAACAGTTTGACGTAAAGAATGTGTTTCTCCATGGTGATCTGGTAGAGGAAGTATATATGGAACTGCCCCCGGGATTCTCGTTCGAGTTCGGCAACGGGGAAGTATGTCGGTTACACAAAGCACTGTACGGACTTAAGCAGTCTCCCCGTGCCTGGTTTGGAAGATTTACTACTGTAATGAAACATGATGGATATCAACAAGCAATGCCGACCACACACTATTCATCAAACGAAGGGGTAGTCTTGTGACGTGCCTAATAATTTATGTAGATGATATGATAATCACTGGAAGCGACACTGAAGAGATTGCCAGACTTAGAGAGTACTTGTTCACAAAGTTTGAGATGAAAGACTTGGGAGGGCTTAAATACTTTCTAGGGATCGAAGTGCTGAGATCGACCTCTGGTATATATATCTCTCAGAAAAAGTACATCTTGGATCTATCCACTGAAGTGGGAACGATTGATTGCAAACCAGCCGTCACACCAATGGTAGTGAATCATAAGCTTGAAATTATAAAAGGGGCCCCCAGTACTAACAAAGAAAAGTATCAAAAGTTAGTGGGAAAGTTGATTTATCTATCTCACACTAGGCCAGACATTGCATATTCTGTCAGTGTTGTCAGTCAGTTCATGCACAATCCCCAGAAACACCACTTTAATGCAGTTATAAGAATTCTCAGGTACTTAAAGGGTTCTCCAGGACGAGGGTTGATATTCAAGAACCGTGGACATCTAGATATAGAGGCGTATACTGATGCTGATTGGGCTGGTAGTCAAAGTGACCGAAGATCTACGTCTGGATACTTTACATTGGTTGGAGGAAATGTGGTAACATGGAAAAGTAAAAAATAGAAGGTAGTTTCATTGTCAAGCGCTAAGGCTGAGTTCAGAGGAATAGTCAAAGGTGTAACAGAAGTATTATGGCTACACAAGTTAATGACTGAACTTGGATTCCAGGTCAAGTGCCCAATCAAATTGAATTGTGACAACAAGGCTTCAATTAGTATCTCTGCAAACCCTGTCCAGCATGACCGTACGAAACATGTAGAAGTTGATCGATACTTCATCAAAGAGAAACTAGATTGTGGACTTATTGAGCTTCCGTTTGTACACTCTGAAGAACAGTTAGCTGATATATTGACCAAGGCGGTGAGTACACAAGTCTTTGAGAATGCGTTGTCCAAGTTAAACGTTGGCGATCCCACGGTTTAACTTGAGGGGGAGTGTTGGAAAGTTGCCAAAATCACGTAAAAGTAATCACAAGAATCAGCAGGAATAGGAAATTAACATAAATGGAGATTTACGTAATTATTAGGCTGATTAGGATAATTGATTAGCTGACTAGACTTACCTTATGTATAGGATTGTTGGGTTGTATATATGTAGAACAATGTTGTAATACAAAGCATACAAAAATATCAATATAAAAAGGTTTCTGCCCAATATATGATCTTTTTGCCTGATTGAACAGAAATAACAAGAATGGTAGCGTACATAGTCAAATCCGTATGCTGCTGTAATTTTTGAGTACTTCCTGATGTTAGTGTGGATGTGCATTGTGCTGTAATTTGAATTACATCTTTGAATGGTGTTGAATGTTGAGTTAACTTTTTGAAAAATGCCATGAGTTCCTAAATCAATGCCAATGGTACTTGATGAATTGAGCCTTAAAGCAATTCCATGGGTACTTAAAGCCTTGAAATATTTTCTTTTTAAAGTTAAATTTTCATATATATAAGCTATGAAAGACAAATGCACAAAAGATGGTTGCTTGAAAAAAAATAACATCAAGACTAACTCGCTTAGAATATAGGTGGCATAAACTAACCAAACTAGTGTCAACTTCTACAAAATAGTTGTCTTAGAAGAACAACGAGCCCAACTTGTTCAAAAAAGTGGCTTACAACGTTCAATCTCAATACAACTGCCAATTTGTCCTGATTCCAATAACCAAAGATGGTAATATCTAAGTGGGAATAAAACATAAAGAACACAGTAAAAAAGAAACCTAGTTGGAGATTTAAAACTTTGACACCAAAACAGTACAAACTCAACATAGCCTTGTGAGAAACACAGTATGGCCAAGAGAGCCCAAAGCAAATGAGCATCTCAAGCAAACTCCCCGTCAGATTGGAAGTCTAAAAAGCTCTTTAGAAGTGCCATACTTCAAAACGATGCCAGCCAATCCAGAAACTAAAACTCGGAAACCAGAATAGGCCTAGATCAAGTAGTGTACAGAAGGTTATATATACACGTACGTGTATATATAAGCTTAGAAAGGAATACGCGCACGCACAAACACACACACATACACACACGTATGTGTTGCAACGAACATAATTATCAACAGAAATAGAGGGTTGTATGTGAAAAAATTGAACGGAATTGAAAATCATATAATCATATGTACAAGGATGTCAGACTCCGGTAGAGCTTAAAATTTATCAAGTCCAATTTTAGGACAACTTTTCAGAAGAAAAAAAAAGGACATGATTATATCTTTCAACTAATGTCTCCTCCATTTTGTTTCTTAAGGAAGATTTTAGTAGTTAAGGTGTCGTGTATCACTGACTTGAAATTTATAATCATGTGTATGCTACATGAATATGATAAAGATATTATCCATATGATTTGACGGTTTATTACAACTTTCTATAATTTTTTAAATGTATCTGAGGAATTACATGACATGCCTACTCAAAGCTCTTCCATTAATAATCAACTAGCGGACCATAGCATTCATCTATTTGAAATAGACATGCCATTTGGTAGAATATTACACAAGACATTTATAACCAACATTTTTATATGATACTCTTTCCACCCAAATTGATAAACGCTTTTGAAACTTCTAACTTGTTAAAAAAATATCATTCATCTTATGAGTAAAATTACGACATAAATTTTTTCCCCAAAAATTACTGCATATCTTAAGTTTTTTTTGTTATTGTTTAACATTTAGTATATCGTTTCTTTTGAGAATCAATTTAGATCTTGATGAAAGATGGCATAATCTTTAAACAAAAGTATACGACGTGGACATGTGCCTTTAGACATCCAAAAAAGAAAAAGAAAAATTGTCTATCATCTTGAACAGAGTGCGTAACATAATTAAGATAAAACTAACTTATGATAGTATGACGATGAGAAATCTAATTTATATAAAAAGAACGTTTATGTCGCATTAAGCTTTTTCGTTTACACAAGATCTGGAAAGAAATTGGATCGCTTCGTGATGTGATGTTGTAAAGGAGCCGTAGCATGCTGGGATACTTCGGTTGTTGCCACCAACCGGTTGTTATGTTGTTACACCTTGGTTAAGGGTTCAAATAGTTTTGTTATCATAACTTCCTATCCTAACAATAGTTGTTATAGAGTTGTTACAACCTTTATCCTTGTATACTTTGTTTTGTATCAAACCCTAATTGTAGATAGGGTATACATATATATTGCAGCTTGAAGCTGCCGCCGTGTGCTGTGTATGAGAGTGAAGATACAACATTTTTGTCTCTTAACTCTTTCATGGTATCAGAGCCATAACGCCTCCAACGAGTGTTTTTTTTTCTATCGGTTCTTGCTTCTATGGCCGACGCAACCTCCTCTAAGCATGGCTCTCTTGATGGAGTCATTGCTATCAATGTTGCTGCTCAACTCCCGATTAAACTAAACAAGAATAATTTTCCGTCGTGGAAAGCTCAGTTTGATGCCTTGCTGTATGGGTATGATCTCATGGGATTTCTTGATGAGAGTGTGCCATGTCCCTCTAAACATGTTACTGACAAAGAGGGCACTGTTAAATCGAATCTCGATTATGTTATCTGGGTTCGACAGGACAAGATGTTGCTCCATGCTATTCTTGCCGCTGTGTCTGAAACTGTGGTGTCTCTTATTGCCACAGCCTCCTCTTCTCGTGATGCTTGGACAAAGCTTCACAGACTTTATGCGAACAAGTCACGTTCTCGCATAATGAATCTTAAGGAAAAACTCATAAACATCACGTGTGAGTCTCAATCTGTTGCTGATTATCTTCAAACTATCAAGGGCATTGCTGACGAGTTGGCCCTTGCTGACACTCATCTGAGTGATGACGATCTTACTATCTTTGCTCTCAATGGGCTCGGTAGCAGCTTCAAAGATATTGCTGCTGCTATTCGTGCTCGTGATACCCCCATTTCTTTTGAAGAACTTCATGACAAACTTGTCGAGCATGAAGCATTTCTTAAGCGTGAAGAGAGTCGGAGTACAGCTGCTGTCACGGTTCATGCAACTCAGATGAAATCCGGGCGTGGTCCGAATGGTGCACAAGGGTCCTTCCGAGGCCGGCCCTTTTCTGGTCGTTCGCTGCCTAGCCACGGGAATCAGTCCCGGTTCAGTGGGTCGGGTGGTGGTCAGCAATCGGCTGCCACTCGTCCCTCGCGCCAGTCATCTCAATCTGAAGTAACCTGCCAGTATTGTCAGAAGCGTGGACACACAGCTCGCCAGTGCTATTCCTTGCAGCGGTCACTACAGCAGCAGCATCCCGAATTCCATCACACCACATCTGGGATGCCAAAACAAAACTGGGTCTTGGATTCTGAGGCGTCCCATCATGTCACCAACGACCTAAACACATTAGCTCATCATCAGTCCTATGAAGTTCCTGATGATGCGCTCTTGGGCGATGGTTCTGGCCTTGTCATCTCAAACACTGGTTCCTCTGTTCTTTCTTCGCCTGCTAAATCTTTCATTTTGTCTAATGTCTTGCATGTTCCTCTTCTCACTAGAAACTTGATCTTTGTGTCAAAGTTTTGTCAAAATAATAAGACCTCTATTGAATTTTTTCCCTTTTCTTTTGTTGTGAAGGATCTCAAAACGGGGGTGCAGCTTGCTCACGGACGGACCAAGGGTGATGTGTACGAGTGGGATGTGCCGTCTACACTGTCTTCTGCGCCGCCATCAGTCTTCGGCTCTGCAGCGCATGCCTTCGTTAGCAATAAGTCCGATGCTACCACCTGGCATCATCATAATTCTATTTCTAGTCGTGGTCCGCTTGACTTAATATATTCTGATGTCTGGGGACCCTCCCCAGTTGAGTCGGTTGATGGTTTTCGCTATTATCTACTCTTCATTGATTACTTTACTAAATATGTGCGGTTATTTCCAATGTCTCGCAAAACGGATGTTGCTACTATTTTTCCCAAGTACAAATGCATGGTTGAAAATTTTTTTCGACGTCCTATTGTTACATTATATACTGACGGGGGCACTGAGTATAAGGGCCTTAAGGGTTATTTTGAGTCTGAGGGAATCCAACATCGCGTCTCCCCGCCTTATACCCCTGAACATGTTGATCCGCCGAACGCAAACATCGTCACGTTGTTGTAACCGGGTTAGCGTTGCTTCATTTTTCCGTCATGCCATCCACATTTTGGACTTACGCCTTCTTGACGCCCGTCTATCTCATTAACCGATTACCTACACCACTCCTACACTACAAAACCCCTTTCGAGTCTCTTTTTTCCAAACCACCCACTTATCATACGTTACGTGCGTTTGGTTGTCTGTGCTATCCTTGGTTACGGCCCTACTCCGAACATAAGCTCGCCCCGCGTTCCAAGCCATGTGTTTTTATCGGTTATTCTAATACACATCATGCCTACAAGTGTCTTGACGTTGTCTCTAATCGTCTCTATCTCTCTAGGCACGTGCAGTTCGTTGAACATCATTTTCCATTTGCCACCGCCTCTACTCGCCCACCGTCTACTTCGCCTGCCTCGTCCTCCGTTTGGTTTGCCTCGCCTTCACTTGCTGCTTTGCTTCCTCCTGCTGAACGTCTTGTCTCCGCACCCTTGGCTCCCTCCGCTGTCCCGCCCGCCGCCTGCGCCGCCCCCTCTCCCAGTTATTCTTCTGATCTCCCTTCGCATGCTGTGCCTCCCCACCCCAGTCCCAGCTCCGCTTTCCTTCCCCCTCCTGTTTCGCCATCCACTCAACCGTCCCAGCAAACTCCCGCCCCCACCACCTCTGACCCGCAGCCCCCCTTCCCCAACACACCATGGTTACCCGCTCACGTAACAATGTTTTTTGTCCCAAACAGTTCCCTGACTATATCACGTTACATAACACCACCAAACACCCTCTTCCCCCATCTCTTGAACCCACTACCGTGAAACAAGCCCTACGTGATCCCAAATGGTGTGCTGCGATGGATGACGAGCTTGCTGCTCTTCACCGAAATAAAAGATGGGTTCTTGTCCCACCTCCTTCGGATCATACAGTTGTTGGCTGCAAGTGGGTGTTTCGTGTTAAGCGCAATCCAGATGGCTCTATTTCTCGTTATAAAGCGCGTCTGGTTGCCAAAGGGTTTCATCAGCGTCATGGTATAGATTATCATGACACCTTCAGCCCGGTGGTCAAGCCCACCACCGTACGCGTCGTTCTTACAGTTGCTCTATGTCATGGCTGATCTATTTCTCATTTGGATGTTAACAATGCTTTTCTTAACGGTCATTTATGTGAAAATGTTTACATGGCACAACCTCTAGGTTATGTTGACCCGTCCTTTCCCCAGCACGTGTGTCATCTCCGACGTTCCTTATATGGGCTTAAGCAAGCGCCCCGTGCTTGGTATACTGAGTTGAAACTGTTTCTGCTCAATGATGGATTTACTAATTCGCAATCTGACACCTCCTTATTTGTCTATCGTTCTGGTGCTACAATTATATATTTTCTTGTATATGTTGATGACTTGCTGGTTACAGGGAATAGCTCTACGTCTATTCGCCAGTTTGTGACTTCTTTAGGTGCTCATTTCTCTCTCAAGGATCTTGGCCGCTAAACTATTTCTTGGGTGTCGAGGCTGTTTTCACAACAGATGGCCTCTACTTGTCTCAAACTAAGTACATCCGTGATCTTCTTGACAAGTTTCACTTAGCTGGCGTCAAGGATGTTGCAACTCCTATGTCCTCTGCTACTCGTCTGGTTCTTGATGATGTCTCACCCCCACTGATGCTACGCAGTACCGCAGTCTCATTGGTGCCTTACAATATCTTTAGCTCACTCGCCCCGATATTGCCTTTGCGGTAAATAAACTTGCTCAGTTCATGCATGCACCAAAACAATCACATTGGACTGCGGCCAAGCGTCTCCTTCGGTATCTTAAACATACGCTGCACCATGGCCTTATGATGCGCCGTCGACAAGCTCTCCACCTTCGCGCTTTCTCTGATGCAGACTGGGCAGGTGATTCTGATTCCTATCGCTCAACCACGGCTTTTGTTCTTTTTCTTGGCGGAAATCCCATATCATGGTGTTCTAAGAAGCAGCGAACCACCATCTTGCGGGGGCGTGTAAAGGAGCCGTAGGATGCTGGGATACTTCGGTTGTTGCCACCAACCGGTTGTTATGTTGTTACACCTTGGTTAAGGGTTCAAATAGTTTTGTTATCATAACTTCCTATCCTAACAATAGTTGTTATAGAGTTGTTATCTTTGTATACTTTGTTTTGTATCAAACCCTAATTGTAGATAGGGTATACATATATATTGCAGCTTGAAGCTGCCGCCGTGTGCTGTGTATGAGAGTGAATATACAACATTTTTGTCTCTTAACTCTTTCAGATGTACACAGTCTTATCTTATACTTTGTATAAGGGACTGTTTTCACGGTCGAACCTGTGACTTCAAAATTACAAAGCATCAATTTTATTAGTTGTTTAAAGACACATTCAACGAAATTAAGTAGAAAGGAAATACAACAATTTGTCGCATTAGATATATTAGTGCGTGAATTGCTCGCACGGCCCTAATAAATTAGAACAGTGCCAATCTGTCAACGTGACTGCATCCTTCCAATCCCCATATATTTATTAAATTTTTTCTTCCCCACTCCTATACCAACTCTCTCCATCTTCAGCCTTCTCTAACAGATTCTCATTTTCATACACATATGTATATTCCCTATAGACACAGATCTTCCATTTCACCTAGTATTTGATTTGCTTTAATTATACCTGAGATTTGCATACTGTTGTCTGTACAATTGGAAAAATGATTGTGAACAGCCAACTTAACTCTGATCAGAAAGAGGAAACCACAAGAATTGCCCAAGGAAATGTTGCAGTTGCAGGCTCCCCTCCTTTCTCTGGTGATGAAGGGTACGAAGCAAATGCCCCCTCACCCAAAAAGAGGTAAAAACCCTTTCTTTAATTTCCTTTCTTTGTCCCACAAATCAAGTTTCTCTTCGATGAATTTATGCACTTTCGGTCTCACCATGTGTTGGTGAGACCGAAGGAAGAAGATGATTAGTAGGATGAAAGAAATTTGCTGAGGTTTTCTTTGAAAAAAGTAGGGGAGCTCGTAAGAAGGTGATATCAGTAGCAATTGGAGAAGCAGATGGATCATCAAGGAGTAGAACAGAGATATATCCACCATCTGATTTCTGGTCTTGGAGAAAGTATGGACAAAAACCCATCAAGGGCTCGCCTTATCCAAGGTATATTACTCACTACAACTGTCTCTCTGCATTTTCTTACTCCCCTATTCTAATCTCTGTGTTTCCTCCGATTTCGTACACTCGACCTCCCATACCTCTACAGAAGAGTCTCTAAGGTAATAGACCTCGTCATAAGAGTCTCTAAGTTAATGAGTAATGTTGTTGATGTTGTTTTTGGTCGTCCGAAAATTTTGTTCATTCTTCATAATTAAGCTAATCTATATTCAATAATTAAGCTAATCTATATTCAGTTTTCACAACTTTGTGTGTTTGTAACACATGACTAGGTTGCATACATTATAATTTCATACCCCGCTATAAACGGGAGCACAATGAGTAGTGTTGTTGTTGTTTCAGTTTTAAAGTTATCATTGTGAAAGAAAAAAAGAACAATGCATGCAAAACTGCAAACTGAACATATTTTGATGGACCGATAATTCATGAAATAATCTATATTTTACAAAGAGAATATTAAACTGGAATGAAGAAAACATGATTTTAGCATGGTTTAATTAGATCTAAAAATCAGATTTTCATCATTCAACACTCCAAACCATACATTAGACTTTGGTGTACACCACAGTCTCCATTCATTCCTCATGCTCCTAATTTATTTTTATGTACATTTTCTTTGGTGCATACTGGTTTGTTTCCTAAAAATTAGGATGAAACCTTTTCTATAGGCCAAAGATTATCAATAGTATATTTAAAAGTTTGGGAGCATTTAGTGTGAGTGGCCGCCGGCGGCCAATTTGGTGGTGTTGTAATATTTTTGTCTGGTATCACTAAAGTTATGTAGGGGCGGCGTTGGATCAGAGTATATTATTATTATGGATAAACTTCAATGGAGTAGTTGATAATTGCCTTTCCTTTTGAGTCTTCCACACGTTAGATGGGGTTCACACGCTCTCTTTTCAATTTTGGAACAAAATAATGGTGCACTTATTTGTAATATACTTTATCAGTAAACAATAGATAGAAAAACAGAACTGTCACACGTTATCTTGTTTATACTTTTATATTACGATAGGAGAAAAAAGTAAAATCCCTCGTCCCGAATGCTCTCACCGTCCCAGTTCCAAGAATCATGTGTGGAGGATGTAAATCAGAAACCCAGTAGAGTCTTAGATTGTTAAATACTTTTATATTAAGGTGGTTGTGCTTGATAGGTGGACGAGATTGTTAAATTTTGAATTTTTCAATCTTATAAGAAGATAAGGACCAGGCTAATTCCGAAAATAAAAAAAGTATGATATAAAAACAGTTGGCATATATTACAGTTATAAATTTAAATAGTTTAATGAGGTGAATATGTGATGTCAACTCCAATCCACTACCACTTTTCAAACTCTACGTAATGTTGGGAATTCTGTGCCAAAATATCTCAATACATTGAATATAGTCCCACGACTTCTGTTGCGTAAAAAACCATGGCCACCCGGACTCTTTTTCCCCCTTTTTGTAGTCTTTATTTTGATTTACATATCTAGCTCTCAGTCTCAACGAGCATTGTGCAGGATGCAAATCAAGAGATCACCGGTCTTCTGAGTTGGTAAAAATTTTACCCAATGACCCACACAAGGTGTCCCTGCAAACTAGACCTTCACCCTAACAACATTGAAACACCAACATTGTACGTGTCTCTGGAATCGAACTATGAACCTCTTGGTGACAAATTCAGCCTAAGTACCAACTGAGTTGATTCGCCTTTCTAGAAACAAAAGGTGAAATCCCTCATCCCGGGGGCCCACCGCCTCATCCCAAGGAGCATGTGTGGAAGATGCTGGCCTCCTAGATTGGGTGAGATCTTTTGCAGTGGCCCACACAAGGTGTCCTCGTAAATCAGGACTTCAGACTAGCAGCAGAATACTGGAATCGAACTCTTGACCTCTTAGAACAAATCTAAACTCGAGCACCAACTAGACTATGTCCTGGGGCTTAATTTACCTTTCTAATTACTATAACATGTGGAGAGAGAGAAACTCAAAAAAATAAAGCTAATTAAAGTAGTGAATATTTTATGGATACTTCCTTGTAGCCCAAAAAGATTAATTGCTTGCCTAATTTTGGCTTTAATTGTGATAGTTGCATGGCAATGGCAGGGCATATTATAGGTGCAGCAGCTCAAAAAGTTGTCCAGCAAGGAAACAAGTAGAGAGGAACCATCAAGACCCTACCATGCTACTAGTCACCTATAATTGTGACCATAACCACTCTCTTCCTACCACAACCAAGAACCATCACTACCACCACCATCCGTCGCCTACCTCGGGTACTTCTCCGGCTGCTTCCGACACGGCCTGCTCAACGGCCGCCCCGTTGTCGTCCAAGAACGCTGATGCTCCAACAGAAGTTACTCTTCAAGAGGAATTTGGGGTCTCTAATCCTGAGTCAAAGGATAGCAGCTTCTCTCAGCTTGTTGGAGAATTGGGCTGGTGCTCGAATGTGGGGTCTACGTTGCTAGATAGCTCGACTCTCGTGGGGCCCGGATGGTCGGAGGTTGACATGCCGGCCATTCTAAGGATTAGAGAAGAGGATGAGTCTTTGTTTGGTGACCTTGGTGAGTTGCCGGAGTGTTCGGCCGTTTTCCCACAGTTTGTAGGAGAGAAGACCCCATGTTGCGCGGGTTCAGGGTAAGAAGTTGTACATGTCTTTTTCTCTTTTTACACGACTCACATACATGAAGAATAAATGCTGAACACCCAAAAGGGGAGAGTTAAGAGTTCTCCAACAAGACATGGCATCTCCTGATCGTATGAAACAATTCATCACATGCTGATCGAATGATGTACTACTGAAGGGATCTTATATGGTTACGTTTTCTTTTTTTCTTCTCTCTATTTGAGACACTGTAAATTACATTTCCCTGATATACTGGCAGATGTGAATTAATTGATGGTGATTCAGACTGAATTTATGACACTACCTTCTTTTTTTAAGAAAACATGGTACAACTACTGTTCAAAGTCGGTCAGCAATGGATAAATCAAAGTTCAAACAAAGGCCGGTTTTGGTTTCAGCCGGTAACGTACAGCTAGAAATTTCAGCAATGTAATGAAAACGTAAATCATACAGGAGAAAGGGAAATAAATCCCAAGCAGCATGTTGCTCCAAGAGCGCAGTATTTGCGGCTTTTGCATATCTAATGCACTAAAGAGTGAACCTTAACAGGACATCCTGATGTTGCATGTTTTGCACGCATTTTGAATGTTTTGTTATTATCTTGTATGTTTCAATCCAAAAACATGCTAGATATGTGCAAGACATACGACACTGGGATGCCCTGTAACGGGACTATAGGACTCATACGCTGAGAGATGCATCCAGCCACAATGCAGAATATATCATCAGCAACATTTTCTACATTCTAACTGGAGGCATGTGAAAGGTTTAGTCAAGCAATTTACCTATTAAATCATCCAAAAGAAACCAAAAAAAAGGAAGGGAAATTGAAACAGATCTTTAGAAGTAACTTCCCTAGTTCAGACACATTCTAAATGATCCAGGATCAACAGCTTACAATCCTATTTATTGATAATTGGTAAATACAACAGAGACACATCAAGAGAGGTACCATGGAATCTTAACTTACCACATCCACTTGTTCCTCTCCGTTATTTGTCTTCATCTCATTGGCGAATGACCAACTGTTCCGATGTTTTTCAACCACCACATCACAACATTACCCATTGCCTTAGAGGCTCCCGACTATGGCGGGGTATAGAGGGTCGGATATGCGCAACCATACCCATGAGAAACACACAGAGGTTGTTTCACAAATTGCATCAACCACCACAGAAGTATTCATTGAAGTAAACTTTGTACTCCATGTTAAGAAAAACTCAAATGGAGTTACCAAATGGAATATCATATGCACAAGAATTTCAACCAGATAAAATTACCCTCTGAAGTTTTTATCCAAGCCCTAACTTGAACAGCAACCAAATCTTTTCCAAGCAGATCCCTCGTCTTTGATGTTAATCGTCTCTCCTTTAGGCAGAACAGATGAAGTAGCCCCATCATCACCTGCCTCAACTGCTCTTTTACTTACGACACGGTAAATCTGATTAAGAACTTCAGTAAACGCTTTCTCCACGTTCGTTGCTTCTAATGCAGAAGTCTCCATGAAATACAGATTCTCCTTCTCTGCCAATGTCTTTCCATCTTCAGTTGGCACCGCAACAAGATGCCGCAGATCTGATTTGTTGCCAATTAGCATTACAATAACATTAGGGTCTGTATGATCTCTCAATTCCTTCAGCCATCTCACAATACTTTGAAAGGTCACATGACGAGTAACATCATAAACAAGCAAAGCACCAACAGCTCCTCGATAGTAAGCACTAGTAATTGCACGGTACCTGAAAATGACAGGGGAACTATTAATTATAGAGCTTCATTACCTTCAAATGTGGAGTCTGCACTCATCAGCTTAAATCCAAACCGCAGTTATTTTTAAGAGAACGCGTATTGTAAATTTTTTTTCAAGTTCTACTCCAAACTCACAAGAAAGTTAACAGGTATAGAAATCTCCAAGTTAGGTAGTATAATTTATGTCCTTGGAAAAAGATAAAAAGAACCCCCTGAAACAATGCAACTCAAGAAGGCAACGAATGCTAATTGAAATTGACATCAACATCATCGAGACACTGGGATCACTTGACAAAGACAAAACAAAACCCCAGGCAACAATACGCTCATCAAAACATGGTCTTCCATGGGCAGCTGCAAAAGGGCAATTGCCTCTAAATTGGTACTCTTCATGTATAATAAATTAATAATATAAAGATAAAATAGAGCCAACTTAGGCTTGACCTTGCATTAATGGTGCTACAAAAAAAATTTGTAAAACCAGAAACAGTACTCTAATCTGTTGTTCTACATCCACAAAAGCTACTTAAGAACAAGAAGTACAGGGGTTCATCACGTTAAACATAGGAAGACAATCATAAAGCAAAACCAAGTAACGTGATGCATAACTAGAATCAATCATTTGGATGAGAACAACTTAGAAACGTAAAAGGTGATTGAAACAACTCATTTGCAACTTATTGCAGGAAACAGAATATGTATGTGATAGGCATAAAAGCTTCTTATTTCACTGAAAGGTTTTCTGCGTACATTTGACTAGAATTATTGTCAATGGGGAAGAAAGCAATTACTCAACCTCACTAAATCAAGTACCATCTGCTCTTATACAACTTGTTGACATTCAGAGCCTAAGATGGGAAATACATTTTTTTTTTGTCTTTATTCAAGATGCTTGTGTAATTTCTGCTACTGTTGCCTTAATATGTAGAGGTAAATGTTTAAGATTTTCTTGTCAAATTATTATAGTGTGTATATACACACGCAGATACAGACACATATACACACATGCACACACACACATATATACGCACATATATATGTGTGTGTGTGTGTATACATATGTATATATAGGCACACACATATATACATATAAATATAGTTAAGGAAAATATATCATGACTTAGTCCATAAATATTTAAGTCACTCTGCAGATCATAGTCCACATCCAGAGTATTGATTATAGAGGTGTTAGCTATCCAGAAGAACTTCTCCCTTCATAAACAAAAATCATAATAAATTTATACTCCTCTTGACAAGAAGTTTACTGCATGAGAAATGAGGAAATGACAAGATTGGAGATGTCCGAACTCTTATCCTTCATTTGCTCTGTTGTGAGAAAAGATGGACTTAAATAGATGGAGTCAAGTACTTTTTTTTGATACATATCAGCACAAATGCATGGCATTGACAAGCCTCAAATGAAAAGCAGGAGAACAGTTTATATCACTCATAGACCAACAACTCTTGCAAATAAAAAAGATCAAGACGAACTAATAGTAGTCTCAAACAGATGAACCAACAAGTGTTCAAAAAACCAACCTCCTAAAGACATAAGCTTGAAATGAAAAAGTACTACGATAGGGAACAACAACAACAAGATTACCCATTGCCTTAGAGGCTCTCGTCTATGGTGGGGTAAGGAGGGTCAGTTACACGCAACCTTACCCATGAGAAAGTACAACGATAAGGATGTTTTAACAAAATATATTGAGACAAAAAGAGCTTGCCAACATAAAATCTGACATAGTTGCTACATATTATCAAGTACCTGAAATCTCTATTTACAAATGATGGCTGTCAGATACCAATTTCCTGATAAGATATGCAGCCAGCAGTTGTCATATAGATTAGACATTTGCCTATTCTCTTAGATGAAAGTGAATACACTGGAAGTTATAAAGGTTTAGAAGAAGACAGGAACTGCATTGAACATTGTGCTGCAAGGCAGTTATACAACACAGAAATTCCACTCAGGTTGGATTGTTTCTCAAATCTCAGTACAGTTTGTGAGGCTAGAATTCTTCACCAGTCAGATAACAAATTTTACTTAGAACCTTGCTCTCAGAATATTCATCCAACACCAAGATTCAGTAATTACGTGGTGATCATAACCCTTTAGTATAAACTCTGAATATGCACATAAAGGAGACTTAATAGTCACACCTCAGGATTGTGCATTTCATTCAAAAGTCAAAACATAGTTGCCCAAGAAATGAATATAACAATGGAACATTTTTACGAGTTGCTTTTAGAAACAAGGGTTAGATATAAACACAGAAAAATATAGGCATAAACTTTCGATGACCCAGGATTATGATAAGTATATCAACCTGATAGATGAAAGCTTCGGATCAAACACACATGAAACTGTTAGACTACTCACTGAATTATGCCCATGCCAGTCAACTAGGACCTCCTGGACCTGTCTCTACTTAAAGTCTCTACAATAGTACAGAAAAACCTAAACTACATAAGACATCCCCTATCCAAATACCCACATGATTTTCGAGAAAAACACCAATCAAAATTTCCAATCACAATCAGAAAGCAACTTAACAATCCATAAAGAGTCCAAGATAAAGGAAAACATGCCAAGTTGAGAGTAAACTTTTTGCCTAATAATCAAAACAAAATGAAACCCATAAAAGAAATTATGGACTCATACGATTTTCCTCACTTGAAAATCCGAGATAACACAACAAAGGTCCACAACTAACAGAAAGCAAAAATTAGAATTTTTGCCCAAAACATCTGGTGGTATAAATAATCCTATTATACAACTCTACACCATAGAAGAAACCCCATATGTAAAAAAGGACTGAACCTTTCTTACTTATGAAGAAACGAATCAAAATTAATTTCACCTAAACAAAAACTAAAATTACAACAAAAGGGCTACCTTTCTTGCCCAGCAGTGTCCCAAATCTGAGCTTTGATGACTTTTCCATCTATGTTTAAACTTCTGGTGGCAAACTCAACACCAATAGTGGACTTGGATTCAAGATTAAATTCGTTTTTGGTGAACCTGGAGAGCAAATTGGATTTCCCTACCCCTGAATCACCTATAAGTACCAACTTAAACAAATAATCGTATTCATCTTCAGCTCTATAGCCAGTCATTTTTTCTCTAACAGGATGAAAGTGTTTTGCAGCTTATCTGCTCAACGGTTTTGAGTGGGATTTAATTTGATTATTTGAACAAGAAAGAATCTTTTCCTTTGAAAAAAGATGAGATTTTCCAAAGTGGGAAGAAAATAGTGGAGACTCTTGTCGCGAGCTGATTAGAACCTTAGACAGCGAAGAATGCAATGAGGTGCCAACCTAACTTTTTCTTTCAAGGCAAATCTTCGATTTAAATAATCATTAAATCCATTTTACTTTTAAGGCTGCATACAATTCAGAAGAGAAAAGAATACTTGAAACAAGTTAAATTCTTATCTTTTTGGACAAAAGCATATTTGAAGTATTTGCAATTTCTTTTTCGTACTTCGACTTTTTCTTTCTTTTTTGATAAAATGTAAAAATTTCATTTAACCATATGTCAAAATAGGACCAAATCATTTACAAAATCTTCTAGGCATACTAAGGATGTAAGGCATACAGATACTAACAAAAGGTTATTCACAATTTACTTGCAAAGTCCTATACACATGCGTTGCAACTCTATGCGTCACATCGCGAACATTGGATGCTTGGTCCTCAAAAATCTTTAAATTCCTAAAATGACAAATAAGATAAATAATAGCTGCAATGGAAATTTTGATGTACTTATATCTATTACTTTTCCTATTGAAATGTCTCCTAACCTATTTGAGAAGTGCACTTAGGGTGCAGAAACTGTTAGTGATATTGAGCCAACTAAGGATAAGTTCTCAAACTTGCCTAACAAAATCGCATCCAAACAGGAGATGGTCCAGTGTTTCAGGCTGGACGCCGGAAATCGGACATAAGGTATCATCATTGACAAAGAAATGCAATTTGTCTTTGGTAGGTAGGCGGTTCCTAGCCGCCAACCAAAATATGAAGGAATGTTTCGGGCTTTTTCTTTCTTTTTATTATTTAATCAATGTTGAAAAGATGAAGTATATGTGAAAATCAATGGAGTTAGTGGGATAAAACGACAAATAAAAAATGGGTACATGAGCATGAAACAACGATGCCCTGTCGATCAATTTACATGATTGATTCTATTTCATTATCCGGGTAGTGACTCTTTATTAAATAGACAATTGCGATTTTTATTTTTCTTTTGAATAGTAGACTTCCATTAAAAAAATAAGATTTGCATATGAAACACACAGTACATTGCTGGGGGATTAGAACCTCCAAGAACATAACATATAAAAACTTAGAGGTGTTTGGTTGGAGGTTTCGTATGGATTTGGATGAATCCAAACTCATAAATGTTTGTTTGGAAAATGAGATGTATGAGTTTCGGATTGATATCTGAGTATTTGGTAATGAATATCGTTTTTTATATTCTAGCTCCCCTTGTCTATCAATATGGAAAAATGAGGGTATGAGTTTCGAACCGTCCAACGACGCCGCCGGTCATTATTCCGGCAGGTCAAATTCTTCCGCCCCATTTTCCGGCCGCGCACCTTCGATATCCATTTCAATTTCGATACGTTCAAAACAACATCAATGTCAATCATACCCGTTCTCACTTCAATACCAAACAACTATGACTTTTACGCCGAAACCTGTATACTCTCAAATCCATACACTGTTGATGAACCAGAATTAATCGTCTGTTAGTTAACAACAGTCAACGGTACAACTCCTGCAGTTCAGCACCCAAGCATTGCTGTTCAGCCTTGACTACACTTCGGCTATGCCCCATGGCATCCCTTTTTATTATCGAAGAATATACTACAAAGGTTGCACCTCGGCATCCAACTTCGACCTTAGGTTCAGCTTATGTTACGCTTCAGACCACTTCAGCTAGATTCAACATTGCACTTCGGCAAGGCTTGGCTTGGCATTTCGGCGAAGGGGTCAAGCACAACATTATATCAAGCGTGGGACCATCAGGCAGAAGTGCAGTTCAAATAGAGAGTACACATCGGGCTATTCAGCCTGCACACGCCAAGGTCACATCAGCAGACCTGCTAATCACATCAGCCGGCCTACCGGTCATATCAGCAGACCTACTGCATCATAGGTCTTCTGCCCCAAGCAAACGTCCCATCCGGTGTCAGAAGCCGAGGAAAAGGTGAAAACTAATAAAAGCAAGCTAACGCAGACCAGAAAGGTGATGCCCGACTAAAAAGAACCATTTTCATATCTTCTGGAGCTAATACATTGAATCTTCTCCTCAGCCAAGAACTGTGAGAACTTTCTAACTCCACACATCAAATTATATTCTCAGTGAGAAATGACCCAAACTGACTTGAGCGTCGGAGGGTTTTACCTGGGGTCATCCCCCCGGGAACTCTGATTTTTTGCTTCCTTGTGCAGGACTTCCAGGAAGCTATTCCAGCTACAATCTTCAAACCAACTGACGACGTTTATTTGAGGTCATCTTAGACCCTTGGTGAAGATCCGGCTTCATCATTTGGCGCTAGAAGGAGGGCTCACTTGTCCCTTAATCCAGTAAAAAGTTCAAAAAACAAAACAGCCAACATCTTTCTATGACAAAAGGTCGCCGTGAAGGTTTGAGTGAGTCATCCAACCAGCCACGACGCATGATTACGTGCTCAAGTGTCCCAGAATAGGTTTCTCGGATACTTAAATCGCCTAATCCTGTCCCGGAAGTCTCAAGGGAGGATAGAGATAAAGCGATGAGATATGTCGCAGAGAACATGGAAGTGTTTGAGGCTGTGGTACAGCAACTCAAAGGCAAACAGTCGGAGGTGCAGGAGATGGAAGAAGGATCCACCTCTTCCTCCAAAAGAAGTATCACAAAACCAGTCCTCTAGACCGCCTAGAGGTTTTATGGTGGATGCTAGAAGACACAGTTTCAAAGCTCCAACTGTGGAGTCAGAACATTTGTCCAGACCGCACTTAAGTGTACGGTCAAAGTCTTTAAAAAGCGTTCCCTGGGAAGAAGAAGTTCTTCGCAGGCCGAGAGCTTATTACGAAGATCACAGGCAAGAGTTTGTGCAAGCAGCCCAGGAAAGTCCTTTTTCTTGGGATATAGCAGAGTATTTGGCACCAGACAATTTTAAGGTGCTAAAGATGGACACCTATGATGGGACAACAGACCCAACCGATCATCTCTTCTAGTTCCAGACTGCGATGAGTCTGAAGAACATCCCAGATCCTCTGCGTTGCAAAACTTTCCCATTGTATTTACGGGGAAAGGCCAGGAGATGGTTCCAAGAGCTCCCATCAAAATCGGTGAAGTCTTTTAAACAGCTGGCACAGAAGTTCAAGTCACAGTTCGTGTCCAATACCCCATTCGTGAAGAACTCATCCCATCTGATGACCTTGAGGAAAGGTCCAGATGAATCTGTGTTGAAGTACATGCAGCGTTTCTCAGATGAGTCACTGCAGGTTAGTGACAAAAATGAGGGTGTTAAAGCTGCTGCCTTTATTAACGGTCTCCGAGCTGGCCGTCTCTTTTCTCAACTGGCCGAAGAGGGGCCCACAACTCTAAGAGAATGCTTGGAGAAAGCTCATCAGTTTGCCCGAGGTGAGGAGGCAAACCGATTAAAGAGGGAAGCCGAGCAAGGAACCAGGCAAGAAAGCCGGTCCAGTTCCAAAAAGGAGGATCGGCGCAATGAAGGTAAAGGCCGTGATCGGCGTAGTGCGTTTGATCGCATGGGTGGAAAAGGCAAAGGTGGTAAGGAGGTGTAGAGAAAAAAGGGTTTGAATGATTTCAAAATACATGATTTAAACGTGCATGACATATTGCATAAAACTTGCCTTATATAGTTCATATATAATGTTGTCGTACTAACGAGCCATGAAGCTTTAAAGTTTACATCAAATGGCAAACATTTGTTGTGTTTGAACTATTTTCAGGTGGTACTATTGATGAACTAAACTAGTTCATTAAGTGAAGTACTTAGTTAATTAAACTAAGTAGTTCATTAAAGGAAGCAATATTTGAAAAAGGCACAAAGGCAACAAGTTGAAGAAAGGAAAGTTCCCCCTCTCCTCTCCACACTTATTACATGCCTATTTATATACACACATACACACACACACACACACACACATATATATATATATATATATATATATATATATATATTTAGATTTTTTGAAAAAGGCACACACACATTTATTCCAACGTACTATCGATACGTTATATATTTTACGTACGTACGTTAACGTCACACCACCATACTTAACTCATATTTATGAGTATATTCAGGTCTTATATCATATGATATAAGCCATGGTGATGACAAATTAAATACGACACGTTAAAAGGTTCTAAACCAAAAATTATCGTATCGGACGAATACCGAAACTTCGCCAACGCGTCACGTACTTGCAATAAATAGATGGCCAGCCCCTACACTTCAAAAATATCCACAAATTTTGTGGGTTTCATGCTATATGCAGCCATAAAATCATTCCATGTTGGCACACACAAATCAACCCACATTAAGGCCAAATTGTGGAGATTCCAATTTCAATTTTGTCACATGTGTTGGCGCCACTTTAATCAGCCTAAGTGCTGAATATTAAAGTTTAATTTATGTATATTATGTGTAACATAATATATATAACATGTGCAAAAATTTGGAATTTAATTAGAGAAAAATCGGGTAATCGATAAACGTCGAAAATTCGGTTTTCTACGTACACCACACATGGAACGTTTTTGGCACATCATATAACATGTATCTAGACACTTTTTACATATTTCATGCATCTCAAAGTGTTCTAGAAAATTCAATTAAGGGCTGATTGGAATATACCATGTGTGTATTATTAAATGTGCACTGTTTGCAAAAATAAAATTCAGCACATGCACAAATCTATTTCACACGCCTAGACCAGCTGAGTTGGAGCATATGTGCAGCCTTGTTGCCATATTGATTGGTCAATAATAAAACATACAATGTTGATGACATAAAGGAAGGAGCTACACAAGGTAACATTTCAAACTTATGTCTCATTTATAACACATGCTGGAAATTTCAGCATGTGCATAATGGCTGGCCGATTTTAACACCATTATGAGCCATATTTTATTGTCTTGATTAAGGTGGATTGATTGGAAGATAATTTGGAAGTATTTTGAATAAGTTATGGAATTAAAGTGGTGATATTGTTGAATATCACACATGCTGAAAATTTCAGCATGTGTGAGAATGTATATGGCCAATTTTTAGGCCTTGTTGATGATAAATTTTTATTCCAAAATTGATGAAGATGTCTTGTACTAAATGATGATTGATTTCTTGGATTAAATAAATGTAAAATAGGCAATATTTTGAATAAAAGGTGAATGTTACACATGCTGAAATTTCAGCATGTGCAAGACTCATTATGGCCGATTTTTGCATACCTTTTTCGAGAAAATTGTCTTGCTAATTTTGGGTGATAATCTTGTGAATTATGGTAATCATTTTATGATGATTTTAGCACATGTTTTAAGTTTTAATCTCAGATTTTTCTAGTCATCAAGTGATGACAACATCCAACCAATGAAGAGATGCCAAGTAAGCAAGAGCTTAATGATCATCCAATGAAGAGATGCCAAGTAAGCAAAGACATGTCACAATGATGCCATATACTCTTCCAAGGATTTAGAAGACAATTTTCAAGAAGGAAAGAGGAGCACAAGGGCGCGGCCATATTGATAAAAAGAAGGAAGAAGAGCAAAACCAAATACAAGAACAAGTCTTGAAAATTCTAAGATCAAAAACGTGTTTCATCTTCTCTTCTACACTCTCTTTCTTTCTTCTCTCTAAAAGCCTATTGTACTTATATTCATATACTTGAATAGGCTTCTTATAGACCACCATATATACTCTTTATCATTGTAAATGATTGATCAAGGTGTGATCAATCTTAGACTTGCAAGGTGGTGGTGTTCGTGTGCATTGTATTCACATACAAGGTTTGTAAAGGGTTAGAGTTGGTGTGTAACTCCATCAACCCTGTGGTAAGGTGTTTTTGTGTTGTGTGATTAGTGTGAACCGAGGAAGGTGTCTTCGAAGACTGGAGTAAGTTGTTCATAACCGAACCAGTATTAAATTCTTGGTGTCATTTACTTTCAGCACTTACTTTCAGTTTCAGCAATGTTTATCGTTTTTGATCACGTTCGTAAAAATAGTAAACAAATTTCAAAAATTACAAAACTTTCCAGAATCATAGCCATACGTCTTAAGGTTAAGTTGGCACAAGTTTCAACCCTTTTAGATAATTATAAGTCATCCAAACATCCAAAGTTCTAAGACTAGTGTAGTCTGATTTTCAGGCTTGCAAAGGTTGATACTTTGATCGTATTTGACTAACTTCCCAAAAGAATTTTTCAAAACTGTTTCAATCCATTTAAATAAAACTTATAAGGGGTTTGTATTTAAATTTTCAGAGCATTTGGAGTTACGTAAAAATAGGAATTAATTTTTCAAATCAGTCTACCGTTTCTGGCAGATTTGTGCAATCTGACCACCAACGAATTTTTAAGGGGCTAGAAGTTGAATTTAAATCTGAAATTTTTAGAAGACACTCAAAACATCTGTGGCTAAGTTCTCTGCAAATTTTAGAATTTTTGAAGACCTGCAACCTAGTTTTCAAAACGTTTTAAAACTGGTCCTGAAAACAGAAACTGTTTTCAGAAGTTGGGTTTTTGGTTTAAAACTATTTTAAAAACCATATTTTCCGCATCCACTATTCAACCCCGCCCCCCTTCTAGTGGTGCCTTGCAGATCCTACAGGAGGGCTTACCCCTGTTGGCCTTAAAAGATTATATTTTGGCCGTCATGGAGAAAGACGGTCTGATGACAGATCCAGAGCCTCTGTATGAGCCTAGGGGAAAGAGAAATCCAAAACTTTATTGTCGATATCACAGAGATATCGGGCATGATACAGAGGATTGCAGGCAGCTGGCTCAAGCTATCAAACAACTGATCGAACAGGTTCACTTAAAGCAATTTTATGACCCCTGTTCACGCCTGCGCAACCGTTTGGATTTTCACAAAGACCCTCAAAAGGACAAATGCCTACCAGAGTCCCCATCTCGGCATCTCAGGACTGACGATGATGAGGATCAAGGAAGGCCTGGGGTTGCAGGTTGGCCCCAGGTCAATACCATTATATACACCATCTCGGGAGGACCACCTCATACGGGTTAAGGAGTACCCAGCTCCTCAGGAACTTTATCAGGTCTGCCGTCTAAAAGAGCCAAGATGGCAAGGGAGCTGACTTATGGGCCAAAAGATCCCATTCCACTGGACACCGACAACACAGGTTTAGTAATAGACCTGTGTATACATTTAGCTCCCGATAAAATTGTGGAGGTCCGACGTGTTTATGTGGACACCGGCAGTGCCGTGAATGTAATGTTCTACGGGTATATCAGCATCTTGGTTTGCCCGATTCCTTGATGAGGCCTATCACCTCTTCTTTATATGGTTTCACTAGAGCTGTGGTGTGGCCAGCAGGTCTGGTCACGCTCAGCTGCAGTTTTGGCAAACCCCCGGCCTATCGGTGTATATGGATAGATTTTGTGGTCATCAAGGAGATGTCTGCATAAACGTCATATTGGGTCGGCCAGCTTTGGTGGTATTGGAGGCCATTGTATCACCTCTGCACGTCAGTATGAAGTTTCCCACTCCAGGGGGAGTGGTAACCATAAAAGGTGATACACAAGTGGCACAGAGTTGCTATGCTATTGCCATCCAAGGAAATGAGGCGGTTCAGCAAGTTAGCCTCGACGAACTGATACATTCAGACGAGGAACACTTGCAATCGGATGATGCAGTACAAGACTTTGTCCTTGATCCAAGCCGACCTGAAAATGTCATAAAAATTGGGACTTGGATGCCATCCGGATTGCTAGCTCAGCTACAGGATCTGCTGAGGGAATTTGCAATTATCTTCGTATGGACTGCCAAAGATATGTCTGGGATCCCTTCATATCTGGCTGAGCATAAACTGAATGTTGATCCTTTGGCAAAGCCAGTAAAGCAAAAGAAGCGAAACTTCGCCCCAGAAAGGAATAAAGTCATTGAAGAGGAAGTCAGGAAGTTGTTGGCTATAAAATTCATTGTTGAAGTGCTTTATCCGATCTGGTTGGCTAATCCAGTGGTGGTCCCCAAGCAGGATGAATCCTGGAGAACGTGTATAAATTACACAGATCTCAACAAAGCATGTCCAAAAGATTGTTACCCACTTTCAAAAATTGATAGGTTAGTGGATTCAACACTTGGGCATGAAATCTTTGATTTCTTGGATGCCTTTAAAGGCTATCATCAAATCATCGTGGCAATAGAAGACCAGGAAAAAACTGCTTTCATAACAGAGTCAGGTACTTATTGTTATATAACTATGCCATTTGGTTTGAAGAATGCCGGGGCCACCTATCAACGACTGGTCAATTCTTTGTTCAGTGAAAAAATTGGCCGGATAATGGAAGTCTACATCGACGATATGCTAATCAAGAGCATGTCTCTTGATCAGTATATTAAAAATTTAAGGGAAGTCTTCACCGTGCCGAGAGACTCACGCATGAGACTAAAGCCGAAGAAGTGCACGTTTGGGGTACGTACTGGAAAGTTTTTGGGGTACATGGTTTCCGAAGAAGGGGTACAGGCAAACCCTGCTAAAGTCGAGGCTATACAAAACATGCATCCCCCAGGAATGTAAAGGAAGTGCAGAGGCTAACAGGTCGAATTGCCACGCTGAGTAGATTCTTATCTAAGTCAGCCGAACGATCTCTTCCTTTCTTCCAGGTCTTGAAGAAGAAAACAGCTTTCCAGTGGGCTGATCAATGTCAAAAAGCCTTCGATGAGCTGAAGTCCCATCTGGCCGAGGTGCCAATGCTGACTTCACCTCTTCCTGGAGAAGAGCTATATGTGTACCTCTTGACGTGCAAAGAAGCTATTAGCGCAGTTCTGCTCAGGGAGCAGGATAATGTGCAAAGGCCCATCTATTTTGTAAGCAAAATCTTACATGGGCCTGAAGTGAGATATCCCAATGTTGAGAAGGTAGTATTAGCACTCGTAGTGGCTGCAAGGAAGTTCAAGCCTTATCTGCAAGCGCATCCTATTGTAGTGGTCACCGACCAGCCCCTAAAACAAATCTTGTCAAGGCCAGATACATCTGGCCGAGCTGCCAAATGGGCTATGGAGCTTGCAGAGTATGATATCCAGTACAAATCAAGAACTCCATCAAAGTCCAAGCCTTAGCAGACTTCTTGGCTGAAGGGATATCCGTGGAGGAAGATGCTAAGCCAACTGCAGATTGGACATTATACGTGGATGGGTCTTCCTCCAAAGATGGTTGTGGAGCAGGACTCCTAATCATCAACCCCAACAAAGAGGAATTCGAGTATGCCTTGCACTTCGATTTTGAATCAACTAACAACGAGGCAGAATACGAGGCCCTCATAGCAGGACTAGGCCTCGCAAGAAAGTTGAGGGCAGAACGAATCATTTCCCGAAGTGATTCGCAATTGATTGTTTCACAGGTCAATGGGGATTATGAAGCCAAAGAGGAAAACATGAAAAAGTATTTGGCTAAAGTGTTGCAGCTCGGTTAAACATTCGAGCATTTCGGCATTGAACATATCCCCAGATCTGCCAACAAAAGAGCTGACGTGTTATCTCAGCTAGCATCATCCACTTCAACAACTTTGGGAAAAAAGATAGTTGTAGAGCTAGTAAAGCATCGTGCATATGATGCTAATGAAGTGCTGCAAGTTGATTATCGCAATACCTGGATGGATGAAATTGTAAATTTCTTGCAGCATGGAGTTCAGCCCGAGGACAAACGCGCAGCTCGGCGCCTTCGTTTGAAGACAACAAGGTACGCTCTTTTCAATGACCACCTTTATAAAAAGTCATTTTCATAGCCTTGGTTAAAGTGCGTGACTAAAGACGAAGGAGATTACATCCTTCGTGAAATGCACCAAGGAATCTGTGGAAATCATTCTGGTGCACGGTCATTAGCAAGAAAGTGTTATCTTGCTGGATATTACTGGCCTACTCTGCGCCATGATGCAGAAGAATTGGTCAAGAAATGTCAAGCATGCCAAGTCCATGCTCCAATGTCACATTTGCCAAGTCAAGAGCTCACTTCTATTGCAAGTCCTTGGTCATTTGTTCAGTGGGGGATAGATCTTGTTGGACCTTTGCCCCAAGCTCCAGGTTCAGTCATATTCTTGGTTGTTGCCATTGATTACTTCACCAAATGGTTGGAGGCTGAGCCTTTAGCCACAATAACAGGAAATCAAATCAAAAAGTTCTTGTGGAAGAACGTCATATGTCGTTTCGGCCTTCTACAAGTTCTCATATCAGACAATGGAAAGCAATTTGCTGATGACCCTGTTAAGAGTTGGTGTGCTGAGCTCAAAATTGAACAGCGATTCACTTCGGTAGCACACCCTCAGGCTAACAAACAAGTTGAACTGGCAAACAGAACAATCAAGGATGGGCTGAGAAAGCGTTTATACAAGATTGGAGCAAGTTGGGTAGAGGAGCTCCCAAGTGTATTATGGGCATACCGAACTACTCCTTCTACCTCTACTAAGGAAACACCATTTTCCTTAGTATATGGCACTGAGACAGTCATCCCAGCCGAAGTTGGCTCCAGCTCTACTCGAACAGATTATTTTTCTGCTGAAACTAATAACTCAGAGTTGCGGCTAAATTTGGATGAACTGAGGGAAAAAGGGAGCAGGCTCATGTCCGCATGGCTCTGTACAAAAATCTAATTGCTCAATACTACAATTCTCGAGTACGGCCAAGATCCTATCAAGTGGGAGATTTGGTATTGTGCAATAATAAAGCAAGTCATGCAGTACCAACCGGGACATTTAACCCTAAGTGGGAAGGTCCTTATCGGATAGAGGAGGTGCGCTCAAATGGGGCTTATAAAATACAAACCTTGGAAGACAAAACTTTACCAAGAACTTGGCATTCTACTCATTTAAGACTTCTACATCAATGATGAATTTCACCTCAGCAGGTTTGAGTGGTTTTCCCAAAGAAGTCTTTCGCAGTTTTCATTTACTAGCAGTGCTAGAAAAATGTAAATCATTTATGTAATTATCAGCAGTACTGAGGATTGAATAAAACAATGTTTTATGGCAGAGCCAATATGTGGTTCTTTCATTTTGCCTAAATAGATCAAGTAACAGGTTTACTTTATCTAAAATTTATTGCAAATGGAAAAGTTAAAGCCCGGCAGAGCTACAGTTCAGTCAAGCAGCGTGACATTTTTGGCAGAGCCAAAGGCCAAGGCTGAAGTCCAACACTTGGAAAAATCCAACGTGAAAGAGATTAGAAGACTGTATTTGGCAAGAGCCAAGGATCGAGGCTGAAGTCCATGACTTGATGAAAAATCCAACGTGGAAGTGATTTAAAAGCTTTTTGGCAGAGCCGAAGACAAATACTTGCACAAACTATGGAAATAGAGCAAGTAAAGTCTCACAAGCAGAAGACAAATACTTGCACAAACTATGGAAATAGAGCAAGTAAAGTCTCACATGCAGAAGACAAAATCAGGAAAATTATAACAAGCTGAAGAGCACAAGTTGGAGAAAATTGGATTTTCATTGAAGAGTATATTTATTACAACTACAAAAGTTACAAAAAAATCCTATTCTACTCCTCCTCTTCATCAGCCTCTCTGAGATCAACCCTTTCCTTGAATTACTCAAGTTGTTTGTCAAATATAGCTTCGGTTTCAGGGTTGTAGAGATCAGCAAGTTGAGGATGATCCTTATCCAAGGCTGGATAGACTTTGCAGCAAGCATCAATTGCGCAAGTTTGTCCCATTGCCAAAACAGAGCCTTGCATCTTCATCACGTTATCCACAAAGTACTCAGACTTTCTAAACTCAGCAAGGGCAGACTTTTTTATCTCTTCAGCTTGAAGCTCAAATTGGGAGATGAGCTCAGCTTTAATCTTCTTTTCTGCCTCAAGTTGCTGGGCCAGATCATCCTTGCTCTTCTATTCTGCTTCAACTTGTCTCTTTAGCTGGGACAACTCTTGCTCACAATTGTGGAATTCCTTCTGGAAGAACTCCAACTCAGCCTGGGTCTTGGTGGACACCAGCTCTATGTTGGTAATAACTTCCTTCAGTTCATCCACTTGAGAGTTTGCCACTACAAGCCGAGTGTCAGACTCCTCCTTGTCTTCCTTAAGCTGGGAATTCTCAGACGTCAAGGAGTCCATCTCTGATTTCATTGAGTCCATTTCTGACCTCAATGTCTTCAGCTCAGCATCAATCTCTTCCAGCCTGGAGTTGTTGGGTTTTGCCATCTCAGCCAACTCTTCATTAGCCTTCTTCAGGTCGGCATTGGTCTCAGAGAGTTCAACCACCATGCTGCGCATCTCTTCTGCTCTTCTGAGCATGTCACACTCCTGAGTTCGGTACTGCAATAACCAAAATGATCAAATAAGAATTTCAACAACTTAAGTAAAAAGGTTAGAAATTATGAAGGAAACCTAACATGGACACGTTTATGAAGTAGGTGTTCAGAGCAGAATCCCAGTCTTGGAGGGCAAAACGGTCCCAATCCATTGGCAGCACTGGCAGATCTGCCAATTTCTTGGCCACCCCTGGATTGGCAGCAGTATCAGAGAAGCTGTAAACCAAGTTCTTTTAGGCACGGCGATGCTGATGAGAGGGCTCCTCTTCAGACGAAGCTTTTCCATGAGGATGCTGGGGAGCACCTTCCCCCGTGATTATGACAACTCCTCCAGTGGGGGCATCTTTTGGATCCCTAATAATTAACCCCCCTGGAGGAGAAACTAGTACCACCGAAGCTGGAGTAGAGGTTGGCACAACAGCATTGGGAGTAGAACTTGGTGGAACAGCGGGAGGAGCAGGCTTGTGTTGTGAAGCCTTTTTGGGCTGAGCCGCAGCCTGAGGTTTCCCTGCCCCAGCCTTTGCAGCAGGTCTGGGGGGCAAGGCTGAGGCCTCAGGAGTTTTCTTCTTTGGGGACTGAGCTGCAACCTGGACAGGTTTCTTGGCTGCAGCTGGAGTTTTACCCACCAAAGTTTTAGCTGCAACAGAAACCAAGTTAAAATGCTGAAATAAAACAAATAAGGCATCAACGTCAAAATTGCTAATCTTTACCTTGTTTGGGTGGAGAAGCAATAGGAGGAGCAGGCAGGGCCTGCACTCCAGCAGAAGTTGTGGCGGTTGGCTGAGCAGAGGAAGAGGATTTTCCGTCCTCTCTCTTCCTCTCTTGGGAACTAGGTTCTTCAGTTTGCTGAGGTTCTCAGACACCATGGTTCCTGCAAGATTCAACAGCAGATCAGTCAAAACGCATACGCAACATCAAGAAAAGTCAGAGATATCTAAAGCATGAACACATACCCAGAATCAAGGCTAAAGCAGAGGAGCCAATAGATTGAAACTAGTGTGGTGGCCACATATGGTACAGGTCGGCCGCCTTAACAACCGACCTATCCACCATTTTCCAGTCTACAGCCTGGGAAGACGCAGTAACTTTGAGGCTTCATCGCAAGATATTTCGCTTGGCCTACTGTTATCTGCGGGGCCGGATTTTTAGTAATTCCTTTCGGGCAACCCAGTGGCTTTGACATAAAAGAAGCGACCCTTCCAGTTTTTGGTGAAGGAGGGGATGTTTATGGCATGGTTAACTACTGTATTAGGATGTCTCCTGCTAAAGTAGTACCAGCTTTCTTTGTGTTTGCACACAAACATCCCCCTGAAGACAGAAAGGTCAAATCCTGCCTCAGCAGCTCTCAGGTACAGCAGATAGCTGGCAATGACCTTCAAGCCGTTGGGCATAATTTGAGGTAATCTAAGATTATAGAAATCGAGGACGTAAAACAAAGGACCAGGAACAGGGAGGTCAAACACAGATTTAAAGTATTCTTCGTAAACTGCCTGATGCCCAGCGGGTGGATCATAGGCAGTCTGGTGAGGAAGAGACAAAATTGGAGAAAAGGTATCCCTATCTATGCTAAACTCCGTACAGAATCTAGAAAGGTCAGCAATTTTTAAAGTGCAGACTCCAGAGAAGGTGAACCCCTGTCAATAGACGGCAGGGGTACTATGAAAGTGGAGGCAACCTTAGGAGGTTCACCATCAAGGCGTAACCTCCTCAAAGGACGATTATCCTCACTAGAGTCTGACCTCTCGTGGAAGGATTGGACCTCTTGGTCACCTTCCAGATCAGCTTGGTAAGAATGAGCTGATCTTTTTTGGAAATCAGAAGAGGAAGACGATGGAATAACAAAAGTCATGAGGAAGAAGAAAATCTTACAGAGGTTTGAAGGGCTGAGCTAGAAGGAAGGACACCGGAATAAGAGTGTAGGCTTCGAGGAATAGGAGCAGAAATGCAGAATAAGCAACGCGCAGAATAGAAGAAGAAGAAAAGAAAGAATTAGGACAATTACCCCTATTTATAAGAAGGGAGAGAAAAGGTGGTAACTTTTCAGATGAAATTCAAAAGGGGGTGACGGTTCAGATGAAACCGCCGAAAAAGTAACGATGATGCGTTGAAACTGGCGCTGATATGAAAAGGCGGATAACGGCTCAATTATGAGGATAAGGACGCAATTAGTGGAAATTACGGCGCAGATAAGAGGATAACTGCCCAATTAAGGAAGACACATTACGGACTCTTCAGAATTGATTTGTCTGCCCTCACAGGTCAGCTCGGCCACACAAAATCTGGGGGCAAATGATAAACCAGAATTAATCTTCCGTTATTCAACAACAGTCAACGGTACAACTCCTGCAGTTCAGCATCCAAGCATTGTTGTTCAGCCTTGACTACACTTCGGCTATGCCCCATGGCATCCCTTTTTATTATCGAAGAATATACTACAAAGGTTGCACCTCGGCATCCAACTTCGACCTTAGGTTCAGCCTGTGTTACGCTTCAGACCACTTCAGCTAGATTCAACATTGCACTTCGGCAAGGCTTGGCTTGGCATTTCGGCGAAGGGGTCAAGCATAGCATTATATCAAGCGTGGGACCATCAGACAGAAGTGCAGTTCAAATAGAGAGTACACATCGGGTTGTTCAGCCTGCACACACCAAGGTCACATCAGCAGACCTGCTAATCACATCAGCCAGCCTACCGCTCATATCAGCATACCTACTGCATCATAGGTCTTCTGCCCCAAGCAAACGTCCCATCCGGTGTCAGAAGCCGAGGACAAGGTGAAAACTAATAAAAGCAAGCTAACGCAGACCAGAAAAGGGATGTCCGACTAAAAAGAACCATTTTCATATCTTCTGGAGCTAATACATTGAATCTTCTCCTCAGCCAAGAACTGTGAGAACTTTCTAACTCCACACATCAAACTATATTCTCAGTGAGAAATGGCCCAAACTGACTTGAGCGTCGGAGGGTTTTACCTGGGGTCATCCCCCCCGGGACTTCTGATTTCTGCTTCCTTGTGCAGGACTTCCAGGAAGCTATTCCAGCTACAATCTTCAAACCAACTGACGACGTTTATTTGAGGTCATCTTAGACCCTTGGTGAAGATCCGACTTCATCAACTGTCATACTCATTCCGATTTTGATTCCGATACCCAAATACAAACCAAACGCCACATTAGACCCCAACAAGCTAAAAGGTGAGCTGGTTTATTCCCTTCCCTTCCCACAATTGCAGGCGCTATTGCTTGGATATCTTCAGATATTAAACCAGCAGCTGACGAATCATCATCAACCAGAGATATGCCGTGAATGGCAACCTTCAACGATCACCGCCGAATAGATTGAACCATTTGCAAGCCCAAAAAAGTGGTCTTGAGTTCAGCTATCTCGACGTCAGAAGCAGGTCGCATGGGAGCAGAGATGGACTGCAATATCATTCCATCCTTTTCTCTTAAAATGAACCCAGCAGCTGAATGTGTGTCAACCCAAGGCATTCGACTTCAGGGTAGAGGCTGCCATTTCCACACCACTTGACACGAACCAGGTTGCTGACTAGCGGAAGATTCCAGGGCCGCACGACGCGAATGGAGTATAGAGTCAGCCACAATAGACACTTGGGTAACATTAGGCTTCAGATGTTCAAATACAAATTTATTACGTGCCAACCACATTGCCCAAAGCCTGGAAACAAACAATTGAGCATCATATGGAGAACATCCCAAGACTGCTTGCAAAATATCCTTCATAGGTGCTGCCAAAAAATTCCCTCAAAAATGCCCATATTATGCAGAGTGCAAAGTGGATGAACACAATCACAGCCACAAAAGGAGGTGATCATCAGTCTCAAGAGAGGAGCCACACATCTTATGTAGCGTGCTGTCCCGAGACCTAGTACTAAATGTTGGATAATTGTGCCCATGTAAAGCTATATAGAGTTGTTATCTATAGCTAGTTTTTAGTAACCTATTCCTAGTCAAGTATGGATTGTGGAATAGACTAGGTTTTACAATAGACTAGTCTAGTTAGTCTATAAATAGAGGAGGTCGGGTAGGGTTTTGCTATGAGTGAAATAATTGTGTTCGGTTTTGAGTTATTTTTCAAATAATAATACCAGGCGATTTAGGATTGTGTATGTTAACTCTGTTTTAACTTTACTTGAAACAGTTCACCCGCCGTATTCTGCTAAGATAAATACAAGGTGTCGAAACCAAATCACATACACGTCAGCTAAGTGACGTAGACTGATGTCAGCGGAAGTCATAAAATTAAAACCATTAAAATAATCCTCAATCGTCAATATATAAATCTAGACAATGTCCAAAATCCAATAAATACAATCGTAAACTTAAGTCAGAATAAGTCTCAAACTAACAAATCCCGAATCCACAAAACAGAAATCTCAACATAAATTACATAAATGATCTTCTCAGCAAGTCCTCAAATCACCGGTATCCGTACTTAGACTTGTCCTCTAGTACACTAGATCGTACCCATGATTTTCTGCAAAACATAAATAAGTGTAGTATGAGCGATCGCCAAGTAAGTAATCTGTCTGTACCCACAATGAGATCATACACGAAGAAACAAGTGTAAATATGTATTTAAACTATTTAAGAAAATATCGAGTTTTCTATTTGTAAATAATTTACTATAATACCTTTTATAGTCAAACAAACATCAAAGCCAATCATCAACTCCAATAACCAATCAAATGTTAGTCATAGCCAAAAAGTGATGCAAAGTTACAAAATCGATGCAATGCAGAGTTCAACCCTAAAAGTCCAAAATTTTCAATTCTAAGATCTAAAATTCCAAAGTTCCAATTTCAAATCCAAATTCGATTCCAAATCGGTACAAAGTCCAAATCCAAATCTGATTCTAAATCGGTACAAAGTCCAAATTTCAAATCTCCAAAACCAAGTTCAATGCAATGACTATAACACTTTCCTTACAAGTGACTTATACAATAAGACCTACGAATTGATCATCCCAATAGTTAATATACCCAAACACTCTATTGAAATAGCCAATATGCATGGACGTCCTAACTGGCTTTCAATATGTCCGCCAATTAGGATCAATATGCTAGATAGTCAATATGCTCGGACGCCCCGTTTGTTTAGGATCAATCATGCTTACCAATATATTTCCCTTGTGAGCGTGAATTTTGCAAATGCATGATTAACAATTTACCAAAATAATTTCCAAATACCAAATATTTGCCTAACTAATGTGTATCTATACATACACACGCACACACACACACACACACACACACACACATATATATATATATATATATATCTGTGTGTGTGTGTGTGTGTGTGTGTGCGCACACGCTCATACATGTGCATATAAACGTATATACATACACGTACAGCTCTTTATCCAAAATACATTCCTCAGCTTACAGATTCATATCTTAGCTTGGGCCAAACCTACGGCCCAAATTCCCTTCTTCCCTATTTTTTTTCTTCTTTTCCTCCTCTGACTCGCGGTCCAGGCCCGCGCTCGACCAGCAGCTCGGCCAACCTACTCCTCCCTCGGCTTGCGGGCCGCCACCGGCCCTATCTCTCTGCCCGTAGTCCGCCAACCCTCTCCATCTCTTTTCTTTTTTCCTTCCTCTTTTTCTCCCTCAACCCACTACCCAACTAACCCATCTCCCTGTCCCTCTCCCCTCGATCCACCTCACTGGGCCCCCAGAACATATCTCCCCTGCCCCACTCCCTTGACCTAGCCCTCCTCCCCTCCTCCAAACCCTAAATCTCTTCACCACCACTCCCTCAGTCCCTAACACTCGGCCTCCCTCAAAAACACACACGACCTACTTTCACACACACCAAACACCACAAACAGCACACACTATTCACGCCTAACACACTGCACCTCACGCGCTGTCGTCGCCTTCCGCCACCAGAATTCATCCTAAGCCATTTTCAACCTTATTCTACCCTCAAATCATATAAACTCTCAATTTCTCCACCATCAAATTCATCCAAAAATCCATACAATTTCACATAATTCATCATACACATAATCACACACACAACATAGGTTACAAATCGTATGCATATGAAAATTATACATCAATCTTATACTCAAATACATATCCGGCTGTAGCCTACAAAGAAATATACCTATAGATTTTTCGGCATTAATTCCCTTAAAATACAAAATTTACAACTTCATATACATACATACACATGGCTGCATACATATATACATCCAGCTATACAGTCAGTTATACGTATGCATGATCCTTAAGTTTACACGAAAATATATATCTATAGTGTTCGCAAAATCATAACAAATACAGAAAGGGTACTTACCTGTACACGTATAAACGTAGATGTCTTAAGTAGATACACATTATATTTGTGTAGATGTCTTAATTTTACAATTGAAGTTATACACTCGCATACGCATAAAAAAAATAATGTTTTTCGTGCATGGCACGGGTTATCGGCTAGTTTTTGTCCCCCTAAAAAATTTTCCATATCTTATACCACCTTATCCATTTGTTGTTCAAGTAAAATTAATGTTATATATTCCCAATATTCTAGACACAACAAACCTTATAATTTTTTTTATTTATTTTTCTTCTTGTTGCTATGCAAGGTTTACTTTGAAACCTTAATTCGAACTAGTCTAATACTAAAAAGAAATTATCCTAGCATATCTATCTATCTTACTAATAAAAAAAACTTATATGTTTATCTTTTTATCCTTTTTTACTCAAACTAATGTCATTTTTAATAACAAAAATTTGAAACAATCGACAAACGGCATCGTTTTGTAACATAAACATGTGTTTTTGTATTTGTTGCATTTTTATCAGGTGAATTTTATGGAAGTTTCACAAAGTGAATAGAATTTGGGGATGGGATCTCCTACCCCTCATTCCTCTCACCCCATGCGTCATCGTGCGACACGTGGCAGCAGGGATGGGTGGTGAGGCTAGATGCGGGTGACTCTCATCTAGCCTCACCACCCACCTCTGCTGCCACGTGTCATACGATGACGCGTGGGATGAGGGGTTTGCAGTGAGGAGATCCTAACTCATAGAATTCATATAGTCCACTAAAGAAGGTAGCATTAGTGATGGTGTTTCCTTTTTCTCTCCACCATAAAAAATTACATGTGGAGTTCTCAATGAAATGGTGAAGGGCGATATAATTGTAGCGTCCTGCTCCCGAGCCCTAACATCTGGAACAGTGCACCCGCCGTATCTCGCTAAGGAGAATACAAAACGTCGAATCAATCTCTTACTTGTCAAAAATGACGTAGAAATTTTTCGTAGAAACGTAAACCATCACATATATTAAACTCCAATAATCGTCATTACATTGCTAAATGAAAATTTTGGGAATAAAAGTAGTAAAGTAGTATGTGGAAAATCCTCAAAGTATAAATAAGAACAAAACAGCTGCAGAGTCCCCTCAAATCCTAGCTGCAGCTCTCAACCAGCCCACTCCGCTATGTCCATCCCGTCCTCAACGAAGATATGCTCATAGTCCTCATCCGGCTCACCTGGGTAGTAGGGGTGAGTGACAGAAAATCACCCATTAGATGCCCGCCTCAAACCAATACCAAACGTGCATACCGAAATGATATAGCCACATAGCACATAGATATAAGATAAAACCACATAGCACATAAATATAAGATAACATGCATAAGATAAAGTAAATGTGGTAAGTAAAGCACTTCACATAAAAATGCGCAAGTACGTGATGCATGCTCAATCAACGTGTCACACACAACGAGAATAATGTCATGCAATATGCCCCTAGACCTATATGCAATGCATGATCCCGGGATCGACTGGATGTCTGTAGCCCGTACACTACAATCCACCCTTACGAATGCCCGTGGCCCGTACACCATGATCGACACAACCGATGCCCGTGACCCATACACCACGATCCACCATAACCGATGCCCATGGCCCGTACATCATGATCCACCATAACCGAGCATCCATGAGCCGTACACCATGATCCAACATAACCGAGTACCCATACATCTCAACCCACTCCAAATGCAAATGCAAGTGCCATGAATGCAACAACAAAGTCGCCTGGGACCAGTACGCCCATCCTCACCAACTCTGGCACTCAACAACAATGTTGCCTAGGGCCCGTACACCCATCCTCACCATCTCCGGCACTTAATATTTGATTTTCTAAATTTTATGAATATTTAAAAGTTGTTATTTAGCATCCCCTTATTTTTCCTTAGCTTGTATTAATTTTCTAGAATTTTCTACTAATTTTCCCTAATTTAATTCCATTTATTACTAATTAATTTTAATTACTTACATTTAAAAAAATTCAAAAATTAAGTAGAAATAATTTAATTTTAACCTTTTATATTTTCTACAATTTATTTAGAATTTTCTGATAAATAAATATATTTTTCTGGAATTTTAAACTAATTTTAATTAATTATTTATCATTTATTCATTTCAGAAATTAATTTTCAGATTTTTTTTAAATTTTCGGTTTGGGCCGGCATGCTGGCCTGGTCCGGTCCGCTGGACATCCGGTCCGGTCCGGCAGTCTGGCCGGTCCAATAGCTTTTCCTTTTTTTGTTTTTTTATTAAATTGTATTTCCTTCTAACCTAAATAAAATCTTCGTTTTAACTCCGATTGACCTCAAACCAGTTGCATTGGACTCGTTATAATGAGATGCATCTTTAAGAAGTGGACACGTCATCACGTGTTCGGACGCGCCGTCAGGGGCCGCGTGTGGGCCCCACGCGCCACCCCCTTGAAACGCGTCCGCCAGACCCGTTTTTCGACTTCCAACCCCATCCCAACCTATTCCGGGTTAGATGAACCTATTCTAAGGTCAAAATACAAGTTTAAGAGGCTCCTACTATGATAGTTTCCACTTTTCGATTTTCTTCAAGGTTATTTTTGATTCAATACAATCCTACCACCAAAGTTCAAACACATACAAGCACATAGCAGCAATAAAACAATCACCTCATGCTTTTCTGAATATAAACAAATACAGATCTGTACCTAATACAAATAAAAACAATGAATCACATAAAATATACCATCAAAGCATGCATGGATCGTACCCATTTGAGGGGGAAGAGGCACCTACCTTGGAGAAACGATAAACTTGCAATATATATATATATATATATATATATATATATATATATATATATATATATATGGGTGGGATTTCGGGGGAGGCTGGCTAGCCCTTCCTTTTTATCTTCTTCTTCCCTCTTCCCTTTTTTCTTTTATCTTCTTCACAAGCTTGCACGTTTTTTTCCCTTCTTGCTGCAATTGAAGGCTTCTTTGGGGGTGGGGAGAGGGAGAGATGTCGTTTATGATGGGTAGAGGAGATAGAATTTAGTAGGGGAGTGATTTGGGGAATAGGATTTGATTAAATTTGATTAGATTTGATTAGTTTAAATTTATCCTTTTAGATTTCAATTATAACCAAAAGTTATCTATTAACCCCACTCCTATCTACACGTCACACACATCACACACACACAAACACACACACACACACATATATATATTACTTATTTACTTTTTTTACCTTTATTATTATTATTATTATTATTATTATTAAAAATTCACGGCTGTAACATCCTACCCACCTTATAAAAAGTTTCGTCCTTGAAACTTGACGTACCTTATTCGAACAGGTGTGGATATCTCTCTCGCATATGCTCCTCGAGCTCATAAGTCGCTTCACGCTCCGTATGATTGGTCCACTGAACTTTGACGTAAGGGATGACTCGGTGTCTCAATGCCTGGTCCTTGCGATCAACGATCCTGATAGGAGTCTCTTTATATGTGGTGTCCTGTCGAATCCTCAACGGTGGCGCATCTAAAACCTGGCCCTAGTCCGGTACATATCTTCTCAACTGAGAAACATGAAATACGCTGTGCACCTGAGCCAAGGCAGGGGTAACGTTAATCGATAGGCTAAGGTACCGACCCTCTCGAGTACCTCATATGGACCAATGTAGCGAGACCTTAGATTACCCTTCAAACCAAATTGTGAAACCCCCTTCATAGGCGACACTCTGAAGTAAACCTTCTCGCCCACAGCGAACTCTAAAGGACGTCTCTTTGAATCTGTCCAACTCTTGCTTCTGTCTTGCGCAACCTTGAGCCTATCACGTATCAACTTCACTTTTTATATGGTCTGTTCCACCAACTCAGGACCGGTAATAGTACGCTCACCAACCGCGTCCCGATGAACAGGGGACATGCACTTAAGTCCATAGAGCGCTTCAAAGGGTGTCATGCCGATGGCACTATGGTGACTATTGTTATAGGATAACTCAATTAACTTGATCATACCATCCCAGTTCCCCTTGAAGTACAACACACACGCTCTCTACATGTCCTCTAAAGTCTGGATGATCCTTTCAGACTGCCCATCTCTCTACCAATGAAAAGCGAAGCTCAACCGTAGCTCTGTCCTCAACCTTCTCTGTCAAGCTGACCAGAATCGGAAGGTAAACTTCGGGTCACGGTCTGAGACATTTCCGACAGGAACCCCATGAAGACGGACATTATTATCAATGTACAGCGTCACCAATCTCTCCAAGGTCACATCACTAGGCATAGGTAGAAAGTGAGCAGACTTCATTAATCGATTAACAATCACCCAGATCACGTCGTTGACATTTCTTGTTTTAGGGAGCCCTACAACATAATCAATCGTCACATGCTCTCATTTCCACTCCAGTATCTCCAACGGCAATATCAAACCTCCCGGATATCACTAAGCGTATGATCCTCCTTCTGTGCCTCCTTAATTCGCTCAATCAGAGATGATGTAATAACCAAGGCCGCCAGAACATTAGCAGTGGAATCAACAATGTCAATATCACACTCTGCCATCTCTTTCTCCAGTGGCGTCTGTCTGGCGTGATTAGACTTTCTACTCAAGGCATCTGTAACTAGGTTTGCCTTCCCCTGGAGGATAACTGATGGTCAGGTCATAGTCTTTCAGTTGCTCAAGCCATCTCCTCTGACGTATATTTAACTTTTTCTATGTGAATAAATACTTCAAGCTCTTATGATCTGTGAAGACTTTGCACTTTACACCATATAGATAATTGCGCCCAAATCTTTAACACAAACACCACCGCTGCTAACTTCAGATCATGAGTCAGGTAATTTTATTCATATTGCTTCAACTGTCTCGATACGTATGCGATAACCCTATCTCCCTGCATTAACATGCACCCAAGCCCATTCTTCGAGGCGTCACTGTAGATGACAAACCCTTCAGTGCTAGAGGGTTGTGCCAGTTCTGGTGTGGTCGATAACCTCCGCTTCAACTCCGCAAAGCTTTCCTCACATTCGGTGGTCCAGAAAAATTTGGTCTTTTTTTCTAAGTCAGTCGACTCAGAGGTGCTGCAATACTCGAAAATCCCTCCACAAACTTTCGATAATAACCGTCAAGGCCAAGAAAGATGCGTACCTCAGTGACGTTAGTAGGTCGGGGCCATTCTGTGATCGCCTCTATCTTCTTTGGATCAACCGAAGTATCTTCCTCAAAGATCACTTGTCCCAAAAAGGTCACACTCTTCAACCAAAATTCGCACTTGCTGAACTTAGCATGCAACTTCTTCTTTCTGAGAGTTTCCAATACCTCCCTCAAGTGTTCAGCATGAGTCTCCTCATCAGGCGAATACACCAAGATGTCATCGATGAACACTACTACAAAATGGTCCAACTGTTCCCTGGATACTGTGTTCATCAAATCCATGAAGGCCACAGGTGCATTCGTCAGTCCAAAGAGCATTACAAGAAACTCGTAGTGCCCATATCGAGTGCGGAACACAGTCTTTGCTATGTCTTCTGCCTTAATCCTTAACTGATGATAGTCTAATCGGTGGTCAATCTTTGAGAACACTCGGGCACCCTTCAACTGATCAAATAGATCGTTGATCCTTGGTAGTGAGCATTTATTCTTTATCGTGATCTTATTAAGTTCACGATAGTCGATGCATAGCCTCATACTACCGTCTTTCTTTTTCACAAGTAATACTGGTTCCCCCCTTAGAGCGAGACACTAGGCCTGATAAACTTCCGGTCCAGCAACTCCTACAGCTGCTCTTTGAGCTCCTTTAACTCTGCTGGTGTCGTTCTGTATGGTGCCTTCGAGATCAGTTCGACTTTGGGTATAAGATCGATCTGGAACTCTACTTTCCTGCTCGGTGGTAAACATGGTAACTCATCGGGGAAGACATCCTTAAAATCTCGTACCACTGGAATATCTTCAATCGAAGGAGTCTCGGCGCTGGCATTTAGATCATTCACCAGAAAACCCTCAGCTCCTCTCTTCAATGCCCGAGCAGCCTGTGCTGCTGTCATATAAATTTTCCTGGAGGACTTTTAGAATTTGACATCCCCTGGAAGATAGTCTCTCGCTTATCCGGTGTCTGCATGCCAACCTGTCTCTGACGGCAGTCAATGGTAGCACTGTATCTCGCCATGAAATCCATGCCCAGAATAATATCGAAATCCTGCATCTGGATCGGGATCAGGGTTGCAGAGAATTTCGACTCATTAATCTCCAACTGGTAGTCCTTGTACTGATAATGGGATACTAGCACCTGATCGCCGGCGGCTTGAACACGATAAGGAATCTCGAACCGTTCTGGTAGGATATCTAGGTTATTGACGAATCTCCTGATGACGAACGAGTGGCTGGCACCACTATCGAACAGAATGTATGTTGGGACTTGGTTAATTAACATCTCACCTGTAACTACGTCCCCGACCTCCTCTACCTCAGTGTTCGTCATAACATGCACACGAGCGTTGGTCCGCCCCTTTGCTTTCTGTTGCATCTGACTCGATGATGGATGGGGTGCTTGTGCCGAGTATCCATGGTACGTACACCATGATCCACCATAAACCGAGTACCCATACATCTCAACCCACTCCAAATGCAAATGCATGTGCCATGAATGCAACAACAAAGTCGTCTGGGACCCGTACGCCCATCCTCACCAACTCCGGCACTCAACAACAAAGTTGTCTGGGGCCCGTACGCCAATCCTTACCATCTCCGGCACTCAATATTTGGTTTCATAAATTTTACGAATATTGAAAAGTTTTTATTTAGCATCGCCTTATTTTTCTTTAGCTTGTATTAATTTTCTAGAATTTTCTACTAATTTTTCCTTATTTAATTTCATTTATTACTAATTAATTTTAATTACTTATATTTACAAAAATTCATAAATTAAGTGGAAATAATTTAATTTTAACCTTTTATATTTTTTACAATTTATTTAGAACTTTCTGATAAATAAATATATTTTTCTGGAATTTTAAACTAATTTTAATTAATTATTTATCATTTATTCATTTCAGAAATTAATTTTCAGATTTTTTTTTTAATTTCCGGTTTGGGCAGGCCTGCTGGCCTGGTCCAGTCCACTGGCCATCCTGTCCTGTCCGGCAGCCTGGCCGGTCCAATAGCTTTTCCTTTTTTATTAAATTGTATTTCCTTCTAACCTCAATAAAATCTTCTTTTTAACTCCGATTGACCTCAAACCAATTGCATTGGACTTGTTATAACGAGACGTATCTTTTGGAAGTGGACACGTTATCACGTGTCTGGACGCGACGTCAGGGGCCGCGCGTGCCCCTTGAAACGCTTCCGCCAAACCTGTTTTTCGACTTCCAACCCCATCCCAACCTATTTCGGACTAGATGAACCTATTCTAAGGCCAAAATACAAGTTTAAGAGGCTCCTACTATGATAGTTTCCACTTTTCGATTTTCTTCAAGGTTATTTTTAATTCAATACAATCCTACCACCAAATTTCAAACACATACAAGCACATAGCAGCAATAAAACAATCACCTCATGCTTTTCTGAATATAAATAAATACAGATCTATGCCTAACACAAATAAAAACAATGAATCACATAAAATATACCATCAAAGCATGCATGGATCGTACCCATTTGAGGGAGAAGAGGCACCTACCTTGGAGAAACGATAAACTCGCAATATATATATAGATGGGTGGGATTTCGGGGGAGGCTGGCTAGCCCTTCCTTTTTATCTTCTTCTTCCCTCTTCCTTTTTTTCTTTTCTCTTCTTCATAAGCTTGCACGTTTTTTTCCCTTCCTGCTGCAATTGACGGCTTCTTTGGGGGTGGGGAGAGGGAGAGATGTCGTTTATGATGGGGAGAGGAGATAGAATTTGGTAGGAGAGTGATTTGGGGAATAAGATTTGATTAAATTTGATTAGTTTAAATTTACTCTTTTAGATTTCAATTATAACCAAAAGTTATCTATTAACCCCCACCCCTATCTACACGTCACACACATCACATAAATATATATATATATATATATATTACTTATTTACTTTTTTTTACCTTTATTTTTTATTATTATTATTATTATTATTATTATTATTATTAAAAATTCACGGCTGTAACAATAATGTATTTACATAATCAACATTAAAACATACTCTTGTGCAAAGTGTAAGGCTATGTAGTTCAAATCGTGAAGCGATCCGGTCTCTCTCCAGAGCCTGCGTAAACGCAAAAGCCTAGGCACCGAAAACGCCCTTTTACATAATCAACATTGAAATTGCACCATATGAACTTTAAATTTTTATTTATTTTTTGCTATTTCTAAAATTGTTTGTGTGCTAGTTTTTCTCAATTCCAAGTTATATATCATTTATCAAATTGAAAGGCAATTAACAGCTAAATACTCAATTGTAAACAATATGGTACAGTGTGGATTAAGCTAATTTGAAAAAAAGTGATACACGTTAGTAGTACATTTAATTTGATACTTGAGTCAATATTATATAGTAATTTGATACTTAAGTTCACAATTTATTTATTTTCATTATTATATTTGTAAGGTCTGTACTAGCTAATTTTGAAACTGTTAAAATATTGCCAAAAAAAGATTGGGTGAGACTGTGCCATTATATTTTATTTTCTTTTACATTTTCACCAATTTTACAAACAGTAAATATAAACTTAAAAAAAGCGACAAAAAATCAAAATGCAATAGACCCTTCGGAGACTAGATTGAGCTGCAATAACGACATGGACTTAAGAAGGAATTTTAGAATTTAAGAAATGATCATAGATGTAAGAAACGATCTTAGACGAAAGCGACAGCCTTAGTATGAGAGAAATAGAATGGTATTAAGCAGATACAAGAAATCAAAATGCATAAGTAAGTCGATTAGGCTTTTCGTCATTTATACAGGTCAAGTCACTGGAATACCTCAATGCTATTTTCCTGTTAGTAACATAGTAGTGATAAACGGTAATTTCCACAATTCAGGTTCAGCTCTAGTTGGGAGAATATTTGGAGATATCGATAAGAGTATGATTATGTATAAATAGAGGTAAGGATATAACGAGTCAGTCCACATCGGGAGTTAAAATATGAATTTTGAAGGATGTCGGATTATCTGATTGGAATTAGTATGTGTATTTTGAATCGGAGTAAGCCTGAATAGATTGGAGTTGATATGATTTAACTGGATTAGGGTTAGCAACTGAAATTGGTAAGTATAAAAGTTACTGTAACGCGCAGAAATATGAGGTTGTAGAATAACTAAGCGGATTAATAGGAGGCATACGGAAATTATGAATTAAGAAAAATATTATCATAGGTCGGTGAATACTAAGCTGAACCACATGCGAATAAGAAATAACGCTAGAAATTAAGTGTTTGAATCATTGAGGATAAAATCGATACAAAGCCTAAGTTTCGAGGACGAAACTTTTTATAAGGAGGGAGGAATGTTACGGCCCACACCCTCGGGCTAGTAGACAAGGGGGAACTGAAGGAATCACAACAAAAGTTGGAATGCGATCGTAGCGTCGCTCGAAGCAGTTGAAATAAAATTCTGTTGAACACCGGCACAAATAAATTGCAACCCAGAACAGTACGATACTTAACAAATAATCTAAGTGATTACACAATCAAAACACAAGTTATTCTGCAATTAAATAAACACAAAAGGAAAATTATACATATAAAGTAGTAAAGGACAAAAAGAAAAATTTTGTCCTTTCAAGATCCCCCACCCCAAACCGTGACTACCCAAGAAAGGAAAGAGAAACTTTTTACAGGGTTGACTCTGGGCTGGCTGATTCTCGTGTGTCCTCTCTCTTTGCAGGGCTGCCGGTAGAGCACATCCCTCGATTTACATCCCACCTGGCTAAGGGGTCTCTGGTACAGGTGGGGGGAGAACACACTCCCTCATCAAAGAAAGGAAAGAGAAACTTTTCAACACCCACTTGCAAGGGTACCTACTCTTTCCAAAGCCCTAAATAAAATAAGAAATTTTTCTCCATCGTTTCTGCAAAACTTTCGCCTGACAAATGACCTCCTCACTCCATTATACACTTAAAATAAAAAGTTTCTTTCTCCTCTAAAGTAGTAATAATTTTGGCAGCCCAAGGCACCATTTGCAAGGAATACTTTCTCCCATTTTTTATCACTTTACTCATATACAATGCTTTCTTTTTCTTGCACCCATCTCCATGAACCTTTCAAGACAACACTCTACCCCATCTACTTCTCAACTTTCGGCTAAAATAGCTTCAGGAGGTAAAAACCTTCTTTCAAGTCACTCTCACTTTATTTTCATTTTCACCCAATTATTTTCCATTCGCTCTCTTTCACATCATCTTCCATTTTTCTCTTTCTACTCTAAGTATTTCATCTTCAACTTAGCATTCACCCGAGAATCACATAAGGCAAAGGAAAATAATCCAACTTGTTCTTTCTCCTTCTACACTCTTGTTCTCCTTAGAAAATAACCTTATTCTCTCCTAAACCCTCCTTCACCCGTGGGTTTTTTTTACAAGAGGGAAACCAAACTAATTTCTCCAAGCTTTCTTTTGTCATCCATTTTCCAAAAGACACAACCTTCCTCCAATTTTCTTACTTAGGCCGTGAGCCTCAAAGGAAGGAAAAGAGCATCATCCTGTTAGATAATTTCCTTAATAGATAAGGATTAGGAATCTCCTAAGTAGTAGGAGTTTAAGGTTAAGTTTATTTCCTTATTGGTGTTTACCTATTACTATTAGGTTATGGTTTTGTGTAGCCTAGTTAGTCTATAAATTAGGGGGTCGGCCGAACCATTGGTGGGGCGGCAAGTCTTGTACGGTTTTGAGTTATTTTCTGAATATTAATAAAGTGAGTTGTGCTTTATACGTGTTGTGTTCTTTGAATCCATTATTACTTCGATTGGTATCAGAGCAATTGTTATTACTTCAATTGGTATCAGAGGCGAGGTTGTTTGGAGAGAGAGGAGCCACCGTGGTAGGATTGCCGTGTTAGGGTTGATCGCGTGAGGAGGCTGCTGTGTTCTTCGAATCAACAAGTACTGGATTCTGTTAAACGAGTAATTAGTTAAAAAAAGGCCCGCCGCCAAAGCCGAAAGAAATCGGCTGATAAACTTTTCCAAAAGGCCGAAAGGAATCGGCAAAAGTCAAAAAATATTGCAAGGCTGAAAGTGATTTGGCCGTTTGCAATTTGAAAAGAGGCCTTTAGATAACATCTAGTAAATAAGAAGCAAAAGCGGTTCATCTTCTGCTCTAGAGAAGTCAATGGATTTGACAGAAGATCAAATGAAAAGAAAAACGACTGTTTACTTTGTTAGCCTAGGTGAGGAGGAGTCGGAGGCCAAAGGAGTCCTGGAACAGCAGATACGGCTGTGACTATTGGTGTTGCACATGAGTCTGTGGATGATGCGAGATCTAATGGCGATGGCCACGTCGGTGGTGGCACAGAGGCGAAGGAGGATTCCTGACGTTTACATTCGGAAATTAAGGGGGAGATTGTTGGATAATTTCCTCACTAGATTAGGATTCCTAAGTAGTAGGAACTAAAGATAGAGTTATTATCTTAAGATTCCTTAAGTTATTTTTATCTATTCTAGTTAGGATTTGTTTTATTATATGTTTATCTAGTCCTAGTAGAGTTTGGTTTTGTTTAGACTAGTTGGTCTATAAATAAAGGGGGCTAGCCATAGTAGATGGTGCCTCAAGAGTGCCAAGAGCGCCAAGAGTGCCAACCGCCAAGAGTGCCAAGGCCAAGAGTGCTAAATACCGATTCCGGATAGGGTGATTGGTGAGTCAATGACGGGTAGGGTCATTGACGAAGGTGCCAAGAATAGTTGTTCGATTTTGAGTTATTTTCCGAATAATAATAAAGTGAGTTGTGCTTTATACGTGTTGTGTTCTTTGAATCCGTTATTACTTCAATTGGTATCAGAGCAATTGTTATTACTTCACATCCTTGAGTTGAGAAGGCCGTGAGTATCACAAAAAGAAGAAAAGGAGAAATCTTCCCCACTTTAGGCTAAGATTCAAGAACAAAGGCAAGTACATCTTCCTAGTTTCTTCATGTATGTTAGAATGAAGCCTTTTAAGTTAAGATCTAGGAATGGGTCATGCATGCATAGAGGTAATTGGTGACTTGTTGAAGAACATAAGGAAAAGTGTTTTGCATGTCACTTTTATGATTCATATGAACGATTTATGTATGTATGATGCAGTCAACATGATCATCATCATATCGTAGCTCTCATCTTCATCTATATGCTAATCACCCATATACAAGATGTTAAAATGAAAAATGTGTATATGAACATAAGTGCATTCATCTTGCTTGCATTTAGAAGCAATTAAATTTTCATGTATATATGTAAGGAAATTCGGCCAGGCTTGAGCCAAAAGTTCATGAATAAATAACACATGTGCATGATACAATAAATGAGATAAGAAAAAGAGATGTGTTTAACTTGCAAGGAAAATGTAATGAGAAATGGAATATACTGTGTTGGTGTGCATGGGAACGTACGGCTAAAATGACAAACAGGACACCATAATGAGGTTCAAATAAAATTCACTAAAGCATATTTATATGTGTATTCCATATGTGGTATATTAACTTACAAAGTTGTAATGTGTGTGTATGGGTTCGTTTTCAGCCTGGTATGTATGTATGTCAACAGTGTACAAGAAAAGTACATGGTACAGGATGAAAATGGATTTAAAAATAGTAGCCTTTATTTTGCATATGAGAATATAATAAATAAGTAATAAAAAAAAACAAACATTTATGTGTATGTGCCTCTTGAGTTTCGGCCAAATGGCCTATTTGAGTTGTGATGTTTTCATTATATTGATACTCAAGTATGTCAAGTATACTTTTATATCTATATTATGTTTATAAGAGAAGTATTATGTTGCCTTTAATTAGGCGTTATGTTTCATGTTTAAATTATGTATTATCCGGAAGCCAGGAAATTCGTTTAGCTAGCTCTTATGCTGATTTTTGAGGATGGATTTATAGAGATTTTTAAGATTATGAGGTGTGTTGTTGGAGCGTTACGGAGAAGTTTTGGAAAGATCCAAAACTTGGACTATATTAGGGGCAAACGGAGAAATTCCGCTAGATATGATGTTTATGGTGCGGTTGGGCCTTGGGTTGAGAATTCATAAGTTGAGGATATCTAACACCTCCGGCAGCGACGTTACGATTTGGCATGTTCACATTTTATATGCATAGCATGATGTTTCAAATGTGTTATGAACAAGCAAACAGTGATACTTTTACGCTTTTCATGTTTTAAAAGAGAAAACAAGGATTTTATGATGAAAAAGAAACCTTTGAAATGTCATGAAGTGACATAAGTTTCAAAGAAGGATCCATGATTTTTAGTACGATTTTCCAACATGTTTCAGAAAGAATACATTTTATGTAACGAACTTTATCAACGAGACAGAAGATTCCAAGAGACACAACTTATGTTTACAGTTATGAGTCGTGTGAGTACCTCGTGAGCGTACTTGGACTCCTCGACGATTTTATAGTATACGTTATGTGCCGTATGTTCATCAGGCGAGCGATTCCTGAGATCATCGGACTATACGTTATGTGATGTATGTTCATCAGACGAGCGATTTCTGAGATCATCGGACTATTCGTTATGTGTTATGTTCATCAGGCGAGCGACTCCAGAGATTATCGGCCATACGAGTCACCATTAGATACATATACCTACGATGAGCGTATCATTGGTATATGTGACTAGTTGGGGAATCTTTCGGGTCACCGTTGATATTGTTTCTTACGAAGGATGGCCATCATATATTTTACAGTCTACAGTTATGTATTTTATTTTCAAGTTGAATAGCTATGCATCAGCATCATGAGAATCATCATTGCATCCTTATGCTGAAGATAGAATTAATGAGCAGTATAGAATGAGAATCGCGAGAATAAGCCGTGGACATAGACGAGTCTTTAGAAGGTTAAGTAGATGTTCAGTATAACTTTCTGAAACTTCATATTCCTGTCTACGAGTTATATTACGTGAGTAATGCCAATACTTGTGAATTATATCTTGGGATATGGTTAGAATATCCGTAAGTTATTGTCCTTAAGTTGCTTGAGAAAGACTAGATCACATATTTTACGTTCTACAATTATGCATTTTTATAATAAAAAACGCTTATCAGGATAAGACATATTTTCCTAGAAAGGATGCATGTATTTTTGACATGAGCCTACTGTATGTTTACTATGTCAGCCTATCAGACCTAAGTTCTAACCTTTAGTAATCTAAAGACGGCAACACAATATATGAAGGACATAGCCATAATAAAAGAAACTGACTGCTAAGTATAAGAAAGGAAATCACGACAGTTATATAACGATTTATTCAGTGATGTACTTTCAGGGTTGCTTGTTCTAGGTATTCGTGTTGTAGTACCTTACTTGTTAGTACATGTTAAGTTACGTGATGTTGTTGTTCATGTTACGACTGGTTTACGATAAGATGACTATAATAATATATCTGTCTGATGTTATTTATCTGACATTATATAGCATTTCATGTTACTTGTATGTTGCATTTAATGTTCACCATGCATGATCCACATGACGAACCTAGGTAGATAGACTTGCTGAGCGATTAAAAGATTGGCTATCGCTCATACTTGCCCATTTATCACTTTCCAGAAACAGGTAACACTACACAGGCTTGTTGAGGACAGGCTAGATAGGCCATTGATAACAAAGAACATACCGAGAGATTTGGTCCAAAGGCGTTAGTCTTGGTCTATGATGTATTTCTGAGGATTTCAGTATTCTGTATAATTTGACTTGTACAGATTATGATGTAAAGCATTGCATGTCTCTTATGAGTTGTTTATGTTATGTTGGTTCCGCTTATCGATTCATTATTCATGTCGACATGTACATGTATAGTATTGACGCCTTGTACTCTTTGGAGTAGAGTGCGGCGGTTGTACCAGGCTGGAGTCCTAGTTCCTGTCGGGGCGCTTCATTATGTATAAAAAAAATAGTTTAAAAAGAATCTTATATTTAATAAATAATAGTTTATTCCAAGATAGCATTTATAATATATTCCTTTCAAAGCTACAAGCGTTTAAACTCACAGAGTATGTGACGGAAAAACTCAAATGTAAGATAAAAGTAAAATTTTGCAATTTCAAATAGAGATAGCAAAGTGTAAAATTCTTTAGGCTATTCTAAGTGTGGACAAAAGACATTGTAAGAAAATAACAAAAACATATACGATTGTTGCATGCAAAAGATAGTGGTTTTAGTCATAATAAATATTTTCTTTTCTTTTGGAATTTACGTTCATAAAGAATACATAGCCAACAAGTTTTATATAAAAAATTGAATGTTCCACAAAAGGTATTACATAATTGTAACACTTATGTAATGGAGAAACACTACACCCACAAAGATTTAAATAAATATCTATTCTCTCACTGGAATTACTTTCGAGACGCCCTCATTTATAATTTTATAATACACAAAACTCTTCATATGAATATAAAATGGCCTCATTAATTAATTCCAGACAACTGGGTCCTTTTTTTTTTTTAATTTTTGAAACAACAACTGGGTCCATTGAAAAGCTCATTTCAACGAATGAAATATAGTCCATATGGTGTATGTATAATTAATATTGCCAATACATACAACTGATAAGGTAGCTGTCTTGTGACTGTGGGGTCACGGGTTCGAGTCGCGGAGACAGCCTTTTGCAAAAAGTGTAGGGTAAGGATGCGCACATCAGATCACGAAGCGATCCGGTTCCTCTCTAGACCCTACGCAAACACAGAAACTTAGTGCACCACGAACATTCTTTTAGATCAACATAAGAAAAAGAAAGAAAATAGTGTCATTATTCAGGGTCCCGGACTCATGTCTCTACATAAGCTTTTTTTGATTGATGTGATGAAGGATTTAGTAATATCTTTGATAGTGATATAATTGGTTTAAAATGGCACCTAATCCTTAATCCAAGTTTTCATTTGTGCATGCTATATGGGAAGATATTTAACTTGGGCATGAGTTCAGACATGGGGAATCTCAACAGTGAGACAAAATATGAGGCATCCAATCACGCGCAACCACGTGTACAAACTTCTCTGTTTTAAATTTTTTTAATAGAGCAGTTTGTACACGTAACAGGCATGATTGGAGGCTTCATATTTTGTCTCACTGTTAACCTCTTCAGATCTGAACCGCTTAGACATATAATTGTGGTACGGATATTCTACCATAAGAGATATAACTATAGTTCTATTTATGACAAACCGAAATTTGAAATAGCACATATGACACGTTATTTGAACAAAAATAAATAAATGTATGACACGTGATGTATTTATAATAAATCAGTTATTGTCATGGATGTTGATGTAATGGTCTCCCTTAGACTACTCATTTGCGGCATATTTCATGTGGAGTTTGGATCCCCTCATTCACTTACACACCGCATGATACGTGGCAGCAGAAGAAGATGGTGAGGCTAGATGCAGTTGACCCTCATTTAGCCTCACCACCCTCTCCCTGATGCCACGTGTCGTGCGATGAAGAAGTGCGTGAGGGGATTGTGGTGAGAGATCTCGTCCCTGCCATGTGTATTGCAATACTCACACACAACACGAACATTTATTAGAATGAAAACAGTATGAAATTTTAGAAAAGTTATATAAAAATGAATTGGTCGATCCGAGTTAAAACAAAAGTAGAACAGAATGTGAATCAAGTGCAAACTGACACCTTACAATATATTTTTCTGAAAATTGATCATTGAAAAATTAGATGAAATTGAACATGAAAAAATAAATAAATAAGGAGATCGTGATTAAATATTTATTTTTAAAATAAAATAACCGATGAAGTCTGTGTTAAGATTGAGGCCCTAATAGAATAAGGTCTCTCCAAATTTAAGATGAGGAGTCCCAACTACATGATGTAGAAACGAAAGTATACAAATGATGCCCCGAGGGGCATAGTCCAGTGGTAAGTGACAAAGGTGATTGGGGCTAGAACCCCGACATCCCGAGTTCGAGTCCGTGTGGAGACAATCCTTGTTGAAATATTACAAAGGTTGCATCTGGGCTGACTGAGTCTCGTGTGTCCTCTCCCTTTGCAGGGCTGCCGGTGGAGCACATCCTCGATTTACATCTCACCTGGCTAAGGAGCCTCTGGTACAAGTGGGGGAGAACCCACACCCTCATCAAAAAAAGTATACAAATGATAGATCAGATTTTCTGTACGATACATTAAATCATTTTTTTTTTTTCAAGTTTGCTTTCAATGACGGGACGTGAGTTGTTTGAAAATAGCATAGTGATTCAATATAATAATTATACTATAAATATTTTCATAGTTAATTTTTTAATATAGTATAAATTACACTGTATTAAAAATAAATTGTGACAATTTTTTTAGAACAGAGAAAGTGATAATTTTGTTAAGTAAATAATTCTATATTATGGTTTTACTTAATTTCACAAATATATTTGGTAAATTTCTGTGTGCCACCTTAAGACACCAAAAGCGACATATGCTTAGGCCCTTTAGGGCAACGGCAAACCGTAGCTTAAGTCATATAAAATTATAAACAAAATCCGCCTTACCCTTAGGTGGACTCTATTCAACCGTCTTAAATTAAATTCTATAATTTAGAGTAATAGTTCAAAAGCGGTGGAATCACCTCAACCCTTTCTTCCTCAGTCTTCCTCTCCATCGCCTGCTACGTGTTCTTTATCCTCGTTCATATACTTCTTATTGGCCGTTCTTTATCTAACTCACCAATCTCTTCTACTGCCACGTGATGAACGGTGAAAAAGAGGCTAGAGAAAAAGGGATAGGTTATCTTACCCGTTCAAAAGGCACCTATGAGCTAAATTATGTGAAGGAATATGTGATAGAATAGTCAAAGTATATGGAGGTAGAATAATTGGCTTCAAAATTTAGCATTCCAATGCCACGTTTTGACGTAGATTTGGGGTCCCGTGTGTGTAGATGACAGATTGGAAACGAGCTGGACTGCCAACTGGCAACTTTTGGTCAACTCTCTTTCCCAATGTAAAAAGTATCATTTTCCAATTCATGCGCACGTGTTAGCAATATAGTAACAATTGTCTCCTAAGCTACTCTTCATCTTAACCTACATCATAAATTGAAAACATATACATATGCGTTTTAAAAATATTATTATAGTTGTTCAAACATATAGTTATACATGTCAACCTTCTTCAACACATTCCTCATGTTATACCTAGTGTTACCTCTAAGATGAAAGGTAATACTTCGTCCTTGAACGTCTATACATTCGACCTCAACTCGTCAACAACACCGCTACCATAACAAAAGATATCATCACTACACTTAAATATTTAATGATATATTAAACGCAAATACAATGTAATTCATGTAAACTAAACAAAATACAAACGTAAATGTATTATATTAGAAACGTAAATAACAATAACTAAATAACTTAAAAATGGGAGGTACACCATTGTTTTGACAGAAACGTATTGTGTAACACAGTTCTGTCAAAACCGTGTTGTGGCGTACGGTCAAAGCATCGCGACACGATTTTGTCAAAACTTACACAGCTTTGACAAAACAGTGTATGATATATATGAAATAATTTTCAAAATTGAGATAAAAATGAGTTTACTTATTAAAATTACAATATATTTTTTTTGCGTTTTCCCATGTGTATATGATACACACATATATCTCTGTGTGTATGTATATATTTATATACACGTAAACATATGTATGTCTCTATGATATACACACATATATACATACAAACATAGATATATCTCCATATCTATCAATATATATATATATATATATAATTACTATTAAAATTAATATTGTTTGGAACATGTATGACGCTGGTATTAGAATCAAAACACACATATATATTGATTACTGCTTTATCATACTGATTACTGTCTTTATCATTTCGATTCCCTTTTCCTCACCCCCTTTATGACCACGCGACACGTGGCAGTAAAGGAGGGTGGTGAAGCTAGATGAGGGTCACCTGCATCTAGCCTCACCACCCTCTCTTGCTACCACGTGTCGCGCGGTCACGCGTCACCGTATCCCCTTGCGGTGAGGGATCCTATTCCATTGGATGAGTTGGGATCTCCTCACCCCCACTTTCCTCACTCCCTTTATGACCGCGCGACACGTGGCAGTAAGGGAGGGTGGTGAGGCTAGATGAGGGTCACCTGCATCTAGCCTCACCACCCTCCTTTGCTGCCATGTGTCGCGCGGTCACGCGTCACCATACCCCCTTGCGGTGAAGGGATCTTATCTCATTGGATGAGTTGAGATCTCCTCACCCCCACTTTCCTCGCCCCCTTTATGACCGCGCGACACGTGGCAGTAAGGGAGGGTGGTGAGACTAGATGAGGGTCATCTGTATCTAGCCTCACTACCCTCCCTTGCTGTCACGTGTCGCGTGGTCACGCGTCACCGCACTCCCTTGCGGTGAGAGGATCCTATCTCTAATTGGATATCCCACTTATCTTCTTTTCAAATTTTTTATTTTTGAGAATTATCCTCTTTCCATATTTGGAAGCCGCCATCTTTGCATCCACTCTTTTCCTCTGTCAGTATCAACCCTCAAACTTTTGTCTTCACGAATAATGGAAGCCGGAAAGCATCTTTTTTTCCTTTATTAAATCTGCTTTTTAACTCTATCACTATTCTTTTTATCTTAAAACCACTCAAACTTTTTTTAGTTTTAAAAATACTGTTACATATAATCAAAATCGCGTTAAAATTATACTTTGAAGTATTTTACGCAATAATATATCAACATAATTTTCACAGTATTTAAGATCAAATACTGATAAATAATTTATAAAAGTACTATAATAATTTAATATTTGATAAATTATGTATTTGGCCAAATACAATAATGTTTTTGAAACGAAATCAACATTTATTTAGAAGGATTAAACGACCCAACTCATTTAGTCATCTCAGCTGAAAAAAAAAGATGAAAACAGCTCAAGACAGCTAACAAGGTTTGCCACCTAACTTCGAACATAAATGTTAAATATGTACCGTGATACTCACCACTAGATTACAGGTGACTTGAACCAAAAAGTGAAATCCTTCCTTGAACTTCTAATGCTTTAGCTTCAAAAAAACATATATGTAGGATGCAAATCAAGAATCCAACATCTTTTAGATTGGATGAGATGATACGCATTACACACAAGATTACTGTTATGAAAGGAAAGTCGTAAATTACTTTACCATTCTTTGTAAAACGTGACAATTTGAAACTTCTCACTACGCAACAGTACCTTTGACTATTAAATCAAAGGTTCCCTTTAATTCATGCGTTAATTAGCTTATAAAATGTTTGACTCCTTTGACTATTATGTACTAGAAACCTTTGACTATTAGGGCACGGGCATTGGAGCAACCAATAATGTTGCTGTTTTGTGACTTTGAGGTCACAGGTTCGAGCTGCAGAAACAATCTATAACATAAAATATAAGGTAAGACTGCGTAAATCAGATCGCGAAGCGATTCGGCCTCTCTCCGAACCCTGAGCGAACGCAAGAGACTAGTACACATGAACACTTTTTTTTTTGTGGATAGATGTTGAAACCTTGTCATATAAATCACAGGAAGTATACAGGAAATTATATTTTATTTAATAACATAATAAAAAATAATTTTATTGAAAATACAACGATGTAATCAATCAAACCTTTAACAACCAAAACAACTTGTTCCTATGTTACTTGTTAGTGTCATTCTAACCAAGTCCTACACAACAATACCTAAAGCATGACACCGACAAAATTCTTAGGGGAGGCAATTTTAGACACGACACGAAACACGACCCGAACCTAACACGAATTTTTGCGGGTGTGGGTATGATTTTGGCAGGTTTCGTATACAAATCGGGTAAGACCTGAAAGATACCCGCCAATGGCGGGTCGTGTCTGGGTATACTCGCGGGTACCCGTTTATACACGTTTTATACACGAAATTAAAAATGTATTTTAAATAAAACTTATAATTAATAAAATAAAAAAATAAATTTTTCCAAAAAAAGACTACCGTGCTACTAAGTAAACCCTGTTCGATTCCCCCTTTCCTTCATTCCTAAATCCCATTTCTTTAATCTATTATTGCAGAGTCAAGTGATTTGAGTTTATAGGACCTCACTCATTTTAATATTTAACATTTGGTTGTGTACTTATTGTTGTTTCATACATTGTATCAATAGTCGTTTAAGTACATGAAACCTAAAAAAATACACGAAACCTGAAGATACCTGAAAAGTACATGAAATGACATGTACATGACTTGAAATATTTGTACTTGTCAAGTTCGTGGGTATACCCGATACACGACACGAAACCTGACATGTACAGGTTTGGGTATCTACATCCATACACGCGAAGCAAACGTGTAAGGTATGGGTATGACATTTTGATACACGAAACCCAAAAAACACAAAACACGAAACACAATACACGACCTGTTTGACACCCCTAAAAATTCTGATGAAATTATACTAATTTTGTCAGCTACTACCTCATTGTTTTTGCATACGTCAGAAAACCAGTCAGAAATGCAAAATACCTTAAGAAAATTATTTAATTAAATGAGTAAATCGAATTTAACGTCGCACCAAATATATTTAATATTGAACATGCATACTCATAGTTTGGCATCATATTTAATATGGTGTATAGGAAGGCTACATTCTTTTAAACAAGATATACATCCTTTATGATGTAGTTATTGTTTGTACGCTTATCATCTGTTTCAGATTCTAACAATAGATTTTACTGTTGTTGGACTATACTGGATATTACTGTTGACTGTTGTATACATTGTTTGAGATCTATGACAGCTTTTTATTTTGGGGTGTACTAATTACTTAAAGATCTGAACAATAAATGTTCTTAATTCATCAACTTTTCAAAGCTATTGAATTATACCATGTATGTGGAGAAATTGTTTGATAATAAAGAAAGAATGATGAACATCGTAATAGGAATTGCACCAAGATCTTTTATCCTGAGTTAATAAATACTTTTAATCATTACTGCTACAATATCATACTTTTTTTTGTACTTCTACAAAATCATACTTTTAAAATAAAATAAAAAACTTTCCCTCAATAAATTATTGTTTTGTAAGATAAGGATTTCTCTTTTTTCCGTCTTTTTCCTTGGTGCTTTTTTTTAAAGGAATTTTTAAGAAAAAAGAAAGGAAAAACCTTCTTTATTCTTGGCGTGTTCCTCATTATACCCCAATCCAGAATTCCCATTGGTCCGTGACTTAAAGCTAATTTGCATGTGCCGACTTTAGATATCCTTTTATCTGCTTCCACAGTTTTGCTCCAATTGCAAAAGAAAAAGAAACAGAAAAGCCCAAATGAGAAAATAGAAGGGGGGAAAACGCAAAATAACCAGAAGGTTTTCTACTTTCTAAAGATTCATTCACCAGGAAACATCCTGCTACCAATTAAGAGATCACCGCTCTGTAAAGATAATTATTACCAGTATATAGATACATTTTTTTCTTTTGTTTCATTATCTTTTGCTTCGGATTCTTGAAGAAAGCGCATCAGCAATTCGGATTCAGTGCCAAAGATCAAAGCTTTCGCTCTAAAGAACTGAAAAGGTTTCGTCGCCTCAATTGAAGTGGTTAGTTTCAAGCCTCAAAGTATCGATTGGATGTATATAGACTGAATGGATGTTGTTCTATTGGTGTTTTAAGAATCGGGTCTGCTAAATTTCCAATCTTTTCTTATGTTGTATCAACACATCTGATAAGCATGTCTTAGAAATGGGATTCTTTTAGTTTGACCAAATTGTTTGTAATTTTCGATTTTGCTATGTATGGTCTTTGTTTCTTTGAGAATCACTTGAATGGTAATACATTGAGTTTGATTGAATAGTTGTTTTTTCTGTGTCTGCTGTCGCTCTAGAGTGTTCTTAATCCATTTTTTCTTGCAAATGTGAATAATGTTTGTTTGCAGGGGAATGGGGAATTCGGGTGGTGGAGGTGGTGGTGGGGTGTTTCTTTCCTCTACTACTTCATGTGCAAAAGCTGTTCTTGGTGTTATTTGTTTTCTACTGATAATATGTAGACATCGGACTACTTATCTATGCACATACATATTCTCGGGTGCAGGTCGATGGTTGAGAACCCTTGGATTACCAATTTATGCACTGACAAGGGGGGGGGGGGGGGGGGTATTTGTTTTTACACTTGTAGTCCTTCCATTTAGAAGTATGGTTAGTCTCTTCACTAGGAGACCTTGGAGATTGTGGTGGAGGGTCTTCTTTTTTTTGGCTTATTCATGTAGTAAACTGTCATTGGCCATCCTTGTTTATTTGAAAGCTGCATAATCGAATGTTTCTGCTTGGTTTGATTATCTCGGTTTCATTTGATTTTTGATGGTAAAGTATTTTCCATCCTAGTTTTTGGTTTCAGAATCCACTGAGGTTGTGGTTTATTTGGTGTTATTTATTTTTTATGTTTTACTATTATTTTTTGAAGTTATGTTTAGATAATGGAAATAACGCATGCTTTGATGCAGATAACTCCTTTTCTGTTGATATCTGCTAGAGAATTTTGATACTGAGTTCAGGACCTTTAGACTTGTGAAGTTTAAAGTTGGTGGCTCAAAACAAGCGTTGGCAAAATAGTCTAAGTTTAAAGTTGGTGGCTCAAAATAAGCGTTGGCAAAATGATGTCCAGATCGTATACAAACCTTTTAGACTTGGCATCAGGTAATTTCCCTGTGATGGGTAAAGGTAAGGAGAGGAAGCGACTGCCAAGAGTAATGACAGTTCCGGGGAGTATAGCTGAGCTTGATGATGACCAGGCTTTAAGTGTTTCCTCTGATAATGTGTCTTCGCTTGCTGGGGATAGGATGATAATTGTGGCTAACCAGTTACCTCTAAACGCAAAACGAAGATCAGACAATAAAGGATGGAATTTTAGTTGGAACGAGGATTCACTTCTTTTCTGGCTTAAAGATGGTTTTCCAGAAGACATGGAAGTGCTATATGTTGGATCTTTAAGTGTCGATGTAGATCCAATTGAACAAGATGATGTTGCTGATTATCTTTTAGAGAAATTTAAATGTGTACCAACTTTTCTTCCACCTAATATTCAAGTAAAGTATTATGATGGTTTCTGCAAGACGCAGCTGTGGCCACTCTTTCACTATATGATGCCTTATTCTGCTGATCATGGATCCCGATTTGATCGCTCTTTGTGGGAAGCATACCTTAGTGTCAACAAGATATTTTCTCAGAAAGTAGTCGAGGTTCTGAATCCTGAAGAGGATTTTGTCTGGATTCATGATTATCATCTAATGGTTTTGCCAACATTCTTAAGAAGGCGTTTTACCAAATTGAGGATGGGGTTTTTTCTTCATTTGCCATTTCCTTCATCTGAGATTTATAGAACACTTCCTGTTAGAGAAGAAATTCTCAAAGCATTACTCAACGTTGACCTTATTGGTTTCCACACTTTTGATTACGCTCGGCATTTCCTATCTTGCTGTAGTCGCATGATGGGGTTGGAGTATCAGTCCAAAAGGGGTTATATAGGGTTGGAGTACTTCGGTAGAACTGTTGGCATCAAGATAATGCCAGTTGGGATACATATGAGCCATGTTGAATCGGCTATGACACTTGCTGATAAAGAGAAGAAGTTTGAGGAGCTAAAGCAACAGTTTGATGGGAAAATTGTTTTACTTGGAGTTGATGATATGGATATTTTTAAGGGGATTAACTTGAAAGTCTTAGCAATGGAACAATTGCTCAAGCAGCATCCAAAATGGCAAGGACGGGCAGTGCTTGTTCAGATTGCGAGTCCTACGAGAGGTAAAGGGGTTGATCTAGAGGAAATACAAGCTGAAATCCAGGAAAGTTGTGAAAGAATCAACAAGGAACTTGGAGAGCCTGGATATGAGCCTGTGGTTCTTATCCATAGGCCTGTGACCATAGCTGAAAGAATGGCCTATTACAGCGTTGCTGATTGTGTTGTGGTCACAGCTGTAAGGGATGGCTTGAACTTGACGCCTTATGAGTACATTGTTTGTAGACAGGGACTACCTTCTGCAGAAGCAAGATTAGATTTGGATGGGCCCAAGAAGAGCATGTTGGTTGTCTCTGAATTCATTGGTTGTTCTCCTTCATTTAGTGGTGCAATACGCATTAACCCATGGAATGTGGAATCAACTGCAGAGGCAATGCATGAGGCAATATCCATGTCTGATCATGAAAAGGAATTGCGTCATGAAAAGCATTATCGATATGTCAGCAGCCATGATGTGGCATACTGGGCGAGAAGCTTTTTACAGGACATGGAGAGAACATGTGCTGATCATTTCAGGAAGAGATCATATGGCATTGGTTTAGGATTTGGGTTCAGAGTTGTTGCACTAGATCCAAACTTTAGAAAGCTTTCAATGGACGACATTGTTTCGGCTTATGAAAGAGCTCAGTGTAGGGCTATATTATTGGATTATGATGGCACTGTGATGCCACAGAATTCTCTTATTAAAAGTCCAAGCTCTGAAGTCATCTCTATCTTGAACAGACTATGCGGAGACAAGAACAATGTAGTCTTTATAGTTAGCGGAAGAGGGAGGGACAGCTTAAACCAGTGGTTTTCTCCTTGTACGCCTCTTGGGCTAGCGGCTGAACATGGTTACTTCTTAAGGTTAGTTTCTTATCATTTTTATTTTGCCATGAAAAAATCTGTCTGCTTTATTTGCTGGCAAGATTATTTGATCTTTATGCTGAAGAATGTCTGGCCTAAAGCTGTTAGTGTCCATCAGTTCCTATTACCAGATTTACAGGTATTCATGAAATTGTCTTTGGCTGAAAGAAACATGGTAACCATTCTAAGTTTTTTTGAGGATATATTATGTCTATGTGAGATAGCTCCCCTTATCTTATTGATGAGAACATTATCAGAATACAAGCTGTGGGGCTACTGTGACCCAATGAACTGTAAAGGATTTACTTTCTTTCGATATAACTAATTTCATTAAACAATAGAGTTGTGGCATGGATCTGTACATTTTGAGCAAGCTTTTCTACTAATGTTACTTGCAGTAGGAAAAGCATTATAAGTTCTTAGGTGTTGCTGTTTCCTCTGTGAATCAACATTGTGCAAGGGAAATGAACCATTTCCAGAGTTTCAACATCCATACATTTTTTCAGTCACGTGATTTCTCTAATAAATACTAGAACATTTAATGTCGAATCACTGGCTTATCATGTAAGTTTTTGACAAATTTGGAAGTCTGGAAGATATGGAACCTGTCTCTTCTGAAGCATGCATTTTGCCATCTTGAGATTTTGAATTTGGATTTTCAAGATCTAGGAGCTGAGACTGTAACTGCTTTTTTCATTGAGGATCAGAGAAACAACCATAGGGAGAAAATGGAATTTTTGTGAAGGGGTAGTTAGATGAGCTAGATGAATAGCTGGGGCTAGTTTTGTGCTTCTTTATGGAAATACTTTTAATAGTAGGAGGTTGAGGGGCAGTTGGACGAGCTTTGATGAATTGATGGAACTGTATTTATTTATTTATAACATCCTCTAGGCACTTGTTGTTCTCACGTGAATCAGTGTGTAGTTGACAGATATGCAACTTTTCAGATTCTACTTGCAGCTCCTTTTGCTTACTTATGTCTGTTAACTTTTTGAGTAAAATTATATTGTAGGTGGTCACAAGATCAAGAATGGGAGACATGTGGCCAAAGTTCTGATTTTGGATGGATGCAGATGGCTGAACCTGTCATGAAAGCATATACTGAGGCGACAGATGGTTCTTGCATAGAGAAAAAAGAAAGTGCTCTGGTGTGGCAGTACCGTGATGCAGACCCAGGCTTCGGATTTGCTCAAGCAAAGGAGATGCTGGATCATTTGGAGAGTGTCTTAGCTAATGAGCCTGTTGCCGTAAAGAGTGGGCAGTTTATTGTAGAAGTGAAGCCTCAGGCATGTCTTTTGCAACTTGAATTGCTTGTTTCAGTTTTATTCTTTTTCTACCAGTGGATTTCGTATATTGCTGTTGTCAAATTCTAGTTTCAAATCTACTCGTGTTTCTTACTAAGAACGATCTTCCACACTAGTATTGCAATTATCTGAAAAGCCTTTTTCCTACTGAACACCCCACGAGCTGTAGAACGCATGCATCTTAGGATAATATCCCTTTGTTTCTAAGTTCGCTGAGTTGTCCTGAGCAAAGAAGTACTCATTTCTAGCAGGTTCATTCACACACATTTCCTTAGTAGTTTGAATTCTTGTTTGACTAATCTTCTTACAATGTGAAAATAAATCGAAAATACAACAACAACAACATCGTTCTCATGATTATCATAATTTCCTTAATGCTGATTTCACTGCAGTTCTGACTGCATTTTGCGTTCCATTTCCCCGTCTACCCTTCTTGTTGGTATCATCCTGTCAAAAATCACAAAGTGGAAAGATATTTCGGTTAGCTTTCTTTTACTAGTAAATACTGGACCACATGGTTGTATTTAAGTTCTTGCAAGTCCAGTGTTCGTTCGTGAGGCCTCCAAGGACAACCTTGACCAGTTACGTCTTCCTAGGATGACATTCCTTTATGTGTTATCTTGTGTTTTCTCCTAGATTGAATCTGTGCTAAATGCATCAACTCCCGGAACTATTTGTCAGAAACGTTCATTTAAATAAGTTTCATGTGCCCCATGTTCTTGTTCTTTTTAGGGGAGCAGCAAAGGCTCAGTTGCAGAAAGAATCTTTACATCAATGGCAGAAAAGGGAAGACAAGCTGATTTCGTGCTTTGCATAGGTGATGACCGATCAGATGAGGACATGTTCGAAACAATTGGCACAGCGCTCTCAAGAAATATCCTTTCTTACAGATCTGAAGTATATGCCTGCACAGTTGGACAGAAACCAAGTAAAGCAAAATATTATCTGGATGATACGTCTGAAGTGATAAAATTGCTTGAATTTCTTGCTGACGCCACTGATTCACCATCAGGATCTGAAGACGAAGCCAATATTTCCCCTTAAATCATGTCAACAAATCCTGCTTTTGGGCTTACCATGTGTTCTCTCTCCTTCGAAAACGTGGAGTTCCAGCATGTATTCTTAATTAGGGACTTAGGACATTAGATTTCCAGTTATGATGTAGATTATAGTCTATTCTTTTGGTTTTGAGTCATAATTAATTGTCTATTCTTTTCGGGCTGTGGAGAAAATTGTATTAGTCAAGAAAGTGTGATCAGGGAGGGAACCTTGTGAGCCTACCTATTAGTGCCATTGTGGTGTAATTGACCTCGCTTTCTATATGATGTGTGAAGAAACTTAAGTGTACATTAAGGGATTCCTTGCTTAATGGTAGAGCCTGCTGCTAACTGAATAATTGATTGGATTTATTGGTCCTTCGACGAAAAAGTATGTCAAAATATAAAAAGTCATACATTTCAAATGGCACGTTCACAATAAATCCAACAAACAACAAATGAATATTCAGCTAAAACAAAATAAATACATCTCATATGTTACACAATTATGTTTAAATTAAAAATATCGTAGACATAATATAAATACAATATACCTCTCAAATGTGGCCACCAGTACTACAACGCTTCCTACGCCTAGGCCTCTAACAAGCTCAACTACGTTTGGGTAGACCTAGTTCTTCGGGTGGCTGCGGCTGTGACTGTGAATGCGGTGACAGTATATCGGTATCCTCAGATGGTATATGTATCTGGGTCTCTTCATGCGACAAGTCTGTCTCTAGAGTTTTGACATACAGGAAGACCAATGGAGCCTCAAATCAAGAGTGTCTCTGTCAAGCATGTTATTCTGGTCGCTCTGACCAAATACATGTCTCTCGTCGACGGTTGGTGTACAGAAAGATGTATTCGCATGCAATGATGCTTCAGCGTACATATGTCCTAAGATGTATGTGCATGCTGCAATGATTCTCCAGTCTGTGCGTGTCCCGACAACTAACCCTCCGGCTAAGATGCATCCATATACAGAAAATATGTTTCACCAGTCTGCTAAGTGGAAGTGACAGGAGGCCCTGCAAAAGAAGATAAATGAGACCTCTACCCTGAGTTTGTATAATGCAATCTCTATGACTCTCTCAGCCCCTACCACAACTACATCATTGTACATCTCAACCATGTTTTGTGCCTGCAATTAAATGATATAAACATCAATATACAGACACATTTAATTTACAATGACACAATTAAATGTAGCAAAAGCTGTAGACGTACCATTCGCATGAAACTGAACGTGAAACCATAGAAACTGTCACTGCCTATGCGCTCGACGCGAGGTCGACTAAGCGCCATGATTGTCTAAGGTCTATACCACTATAGGTACAGTGAATCATCTGTCATGACGTTGCCCATCTTGTAGCTTTCTCGATCTGCTATGCTCGATCATTTCAGTGATGTATGAATATAGCATGAACCTACACGTAATCGATGTTCCGTGTCCTTTTTATAATCTGATGTAGCGCAACGCCCATGTCGATGTACCTAGGCGGCACCTCCTACATAAACCCTAACTGTCTCATCACCCTATACCATAGGACTAGTGGCACTTGAGCAAGCCATAGGTGAGCCTCATGGTACATACAGATGGCAGTGTCGACAGCACATTCGAACTGTACAACATGCACTAGAAGTCTCCCCCTGCGAGACTGTCCAGTTGATCACGCATAGCATCCACAAAAGCTATGATCATTAAGCCATTAACCTGCTCGGGGCATATCAGGCAGCATCTCTAGCTGACGCCCAATGGGTCAAAGATGGAAGATAGCAAATGTTACATCCCGGATTTTGGTGATTTAATTACGTGTATGTAACCAAAAATAAAAGGAAAAAGTAAAAGTATAATTATAAATATTTGATTGTAGTTATCTTAATGGTAGGTGTAATTAAATAAGAGATAAGAATTGATTTGGAGATTTATCTTATATCATTTTCCTATACCTACTAGGAAATTAAATACCTATCTATATATACCCTAAATCTACCAAAACTTTAACCTAATTCTACCCACCCTCCCCAGCGCCCATCCTTCTCCTTACAAAATCAATTAGGCACTTCCGCCAGCAGAACTTCCAGGGGGAAAAAAATTACTTGGCAGCCACTCTTTTTTGAGGAAGAAAGGAGAAATTTTTCTAAACAAAATCTTAGCGCGATATTTCGGTATTATGTAAACAGACAATGTAAGTATTCTTTCTATACTTATTATGAATTTGGAAAATCCGTATTGTTATTTTCGTATCAAATCATGATCATACATAAGTATTTGTGATTGCATGGAGAGATGAATATACATGTGTTTATGAACGGTTGTATAGATATGCGTATATAACATTGAATTTTGTAAATATTTGGAAAAAAAATGAACGGCCTGAAGTTACAAGAAGATATTATGTTTCCACTATAGAATTTCATATACACACGAACTGAGTTATGAATAAAGGCGTTAGTTTATTATATATGAATATAAGGTAGTTGTTTTGTAGTAAATAGATATATATTTATATATAGATACATATTTTTATATACGTATATGTGTGTTGAAATTGTAAAATTAAAAGTAAAGCACTCATTTGGGAACTGGCCGAAAAGTTAAAAGGGCCAAATTTGTGAAAGTGCAATCCTTAATCATATATATGGAATATATATGTATATATTGTGTACGTTGTAAATATAATTTTCTATGTAAGATGAAGTTTAGAAAAATAGATAAAAATAATTCTTCCCTGTAAATGTTGACGCAGAAAGAATAATAAACTATTTTGTTTACCATTTACGAAATATATATGTACAGTATGCTAAAAAAAAATAGAAAGCTATGAACTAATTATTTTAAGTAAGTCAAATTCACCTTTATTATAGGTATTAATGTTTATACTACAATTGTTTAGATTCGAGCCTAGAAGAAAAGGAAGTTAATTCGTCAAAAAGGTAGGTGCCTCTTCCCCTCAAACGGGTATGATTCATGCATGCTTTGATGGTATGCTAATGTGTTTCGTTGCTTTTATTTGTTTAAGTGGTAAATTTCGTTTCGTTGTTTTTATTTGTTTAAGTTGTAAATTTTATTTCGTTGTGTTTATTGGTTTAAGTTGTAAATTTTATATATGTTGGAAAGCATGAGATATATTGTTTATGGCTACTATATGTTTGTATGTGTGTGAATTTGGTGGTAAGACTGAATCAGAACAAAAAAAACAATACTCTTAAAGAATTGGGGGAAAAGGGAACTTTTACATTAGGAGCCTTTAAAAAAGTTGTGTTTTGGCCTTAGAATAGGTTCCTATAGACGGAAATAGGAGAAAATGGAGGTTGAGATCGAAAAACGAATCACAGCGCGCGTTACCACTAGTGGAGCAGCCATTAAACAAACAAATAAATAATTAAAGTAAGACGGAGAATAGGCCAGCCAACGGACCGGGTCGACTGGCCAACGGGTCGGACCGAAGGCGGCCCATTAACCACTCAAAAAAAATGTATAGAAAAATATAATTAAATACCAGTAAAATTCAAATAAATTCCAGAAAATATAAAGGGTTAAAATTAAATTATTTCTACTTAGTTTCTAAAGTTTGGCAAATTCAAGAGATTAAAAATAAATAGTAATAAATAGAATTAAATAAGGGAAAAATAGGGAAAATTAGTAGAACATTTTGGAAAATTAATACAAGCTAAGGGAAAATTAAGAGTGATGATAAATAACAACTTTCTAATATCCGGAAAATTTACGAACCTAAATTTGAGTGCCAGAGGATGGTGAGGATGGGCCAGGGGCCTCAGGCGATTGTGTTGGTTGCATTCATGGCACGTGCATTGCATGATGGTGGGTCGTGGATGGCGTACGGTGGCGGGGCCAAGTACACTCAGGATGGTGATTGTGGGTGGGTACGACCCACAGCCACTCAGTAGGTCCCGGGATCATGCATTGCATGGCGGAGATATCGGCATTTTGTGTGACAGGACTTTGTTGCGTGTGACATGCATAGTAGGACATGCATCACGACGTTGCGCATTTTTATGTGGAGTGCTTTACTTACCGCATTTACTTTATCTTATGCATGTTATCTTATATTTATGTGCTATGTGGTTATATCATTTCGGTATGCATGCTTTGTATTGGGTTGAGGCGGGCATCTACTGGGTGATTTTCTGTCACTCACCCCTACTTCCCAGGTGAGCCGGATGAGGACTACAAGCACATCTTCATTGAGGATGGGACGGACATAGCAGAGTGGGCTGGTTGATAGCTGCATCTAGGTTACGAGAGGGCTATGCAGCTGTTTGTGTTTACTTATACTTTGGGATTTTCATAGACTTCTTTGTTACTTTTATTATCAGAATTTTTATTCAGTAAGGTAATGACGATTATTGGAGTTTAATTTAAGTTATGATTTACGTTTCCGCGAGAAAAATTTCTACGTCATTTCTGACATGTAAGAGATTGATTCGACGCCTTGTATTCTCCTTAGCAAGATACGGCGGGTGCATTGTTCCTGATGTTAGGGCTCAGGAGCGGGGCGCTACAGGTGGTATCAGAGCCGAGGCTTCAGATCCGCCTCGGAAACGCCGGCTTAATTAGATCACCTAGACATAAGTTACGATCTCTTATATAATTTCTATTTTACCCCTAATAAACAAAGTAGACTTAAGATATGATCTTAGACCTTGGTTATGAACGGGTTATGGGAGGTGTGTGCCGATGGTGAGTTTTTCTTGTCTAACTATCGATTTATCGGCGTTCAACCTTTCAACTTATTATTGACTAATCCGATTTCTTCTTATGAACTTGGATGACAGGATATGCCTCCACGACGTGAGTCAGCTGGGAACGGTGGTGAGAACCACCAGAATCAGGGTATCATCCCCAAGAACTTGAAGATGCCATAGTCATCATGATAGCCAACACCTTAGCACAGTAGCACCAGCTGCTGAACTAGCATGCATTGCCTCCACCACCATCGCACTCCGACATGAGATTCTTCGACAAGGAGATGCGAAGGAGTGATGGCGCAGCATAACTGACACCGTCGATCACTTGGATCTAATTTCAAAATGAGTTTAAGAAGTACTACGTGTTCGACAGTGCGATCTTTCAGAGCATGGCTCTAGATCCACATCGGAAGCATAGATTTAGGCTATGATATTAGGAATTAAGTTATGATTTTGCCCCTAAGTCACATCTTAGACATAAGTACCGATTTTTAGTCGTAAGCAATGATTATGTATGAAGCATCTTATTGGAAGTAAGACGTGACCTTAGAAATTAAGTGATGATCCAACCCGTAAGTCACGATTTTAGACATAATCGACGATCTTAATTAAGAGTTGATCTTCGACTTAAGCATTAGTTTTAGTCATAAACGCTGATATTATACTAAGTACAATTTGTAACTAAGAAGTGATCTTAGACATGACTTAAACATAAGCACTGATCTTAGTCATAAGCTTTGATTATATTCTAAGTATTGAACTTAGAAATAAGTAATGATTTTAGAATTAAGGAATGATGATACCAAGTATCGGTTCTTGAAATAAGTCATGACATTAGATCTAAGTGATGATCCGATAAGGGAATATGCCCACGTATACATAGGGCGCTCCATACGACTCTGAATTAGTTGTCGCATCTAAGTGCTGATCATAACCATTTATATAATTCCTTAGATTCGACCCTGCTAACCCGGTACCATTTCGATAAATGAACCGGGTTCACGCCTCTACCTTGACAGTAGTGTCAGAATGCGACTAGGTCTAAGTGGGGATTGTAGTTCCTAAAAAATGATTAATAGTAAAACGAAGTACTAAGAAAAGGATTCATTTGCATTATGATCAGTAGAGTTTAGCAAAGACTATCGTACAAAGGGGTTTATAGCCATGATTAAGAGGTTGAATTTTAGAATGTCAAATAAGCCAAAGATATTAGTCCTATTAGAGATATTGATTGATAGTGATAAGTGAACACTACTAAAATAAGTACAGTGGAATGCCGAATTATTACAAATTGGATTAAGTGTTGATCTCTAGAAACACGTAAGTACAGATGTACCGAGTAGGCTTGAATTGTAGCAGAGTAAGTATGAACAAGTTGTTTTTCGGGTGAGATCTAACTAAGTTAAAACCCGCAGATGAGATAACCAAGTGAATAAGTACAGTGGATCAGTGTGGCTCGTGGAAGCATGGTGAATTAGAATGCCTAAGTCGATCAATATTTAGTATGCCATACTAGGATTGAACAACTTAAGTTAAAAATTTATAAGAGACGGTACATAGGTGGATTTTCACTCAGATTAAGGGGTGACTTAGAAAAATTATACGAAGTATTGGACCATTATTTTACAAGTAGTTAAACATTTTCTTATAAGCTCGTACACCAAGATATATTCTCTATTCCAAAGGTATTTCAAATATTTTGCTTCTAAGTATTTTAACTAGTTTGCTTATTTATATTGCTTATTTATATAGTCTACTAACTTCACAAGGCTATATTTTCTTTTCTTATTTGTACATCAACCCAATAGAACTTCGACTACACCTGACAATTCTGAAAAAATAGATATATTTTGAATGTTGATATTTTTCAAGGAGCGAGCTGTTTACATATTTCTTATACAATATTTCAAATTTTCATTTTTGGTTACAGTAATTTTGTCAAAATAAGTTCTATTTGTTGACTATCGATGTTGCAAGCATTTATCCCTTAAATGTTTCTAAAGTTATTAACCGCTTGCAATAAATTTACTTCAACTTGTGAAACAAAACGTAACTTGTAAATATATATTTCTTCTAGAAAGAAAAAGACACTGAGTTCAAATTGTTTTATAAGAAGAAAATTTTAATGGTGTTGTGTCCAATTGTTTTAAAGTGATTACCTGTCACACTTTTGTAAACAAAGTACATCATTAAGTTATACAAAGTCATTTGAAACAACGCCTTGCGAAAACAAGTACGCAATACTTTGATTCTCGGGTTTACACAAATAAGAAGGATGTACTTTCAAATAATTAGAGCTACAACAATTTCTTTCCGTTTTGGTTACAATTTAAAGGAAAAAAAACATGTCCTTACACGTGCTTCATACATTAAGCTGTTGATATATCTCTGCAAAAGTAATAACCTGATCATATAGCTAGCTCGTAAGTTGTAAGAATTGATTTTGAGGATTTGATTCTATGATGAAGAATTGTAACGGTTAGCATGTTGGAGGACCCAATTGATATTTAGTCTAGTTATTTATCTAGGTAACGGATGATATATGTTAGTTTCAAGAGCTCGGAATAGTAGATTACAGTTAGATAAGTTGAATGATACACGCTAAGTGGTATAAGGGAAATTGAATGTTTAACAGCCTAATAGCGAGGTTGATATAGTTATAGTTGTGACATATACTAGATAAATGGATCAAGTAGAACTATACTAAGTTGATACTACACAATACGCAAGTTTCAAGGACGAAACTTTTTGTAAGGGGAAGTGAATGTTACATCCCGGATTTTGGTGATTTAATTACGTGTATGTAACAAAAAATAAAAGGAAAAAGGAAAAGTATAATTATAAATATTTGATTGTAGTTATCTTAATGGTAGGTGTAATTAAAATAAGAGATAAGAATTGATTTGGAGATTTATCTTATATCATTTTCCTATACCTACTAGGAAATTAAATACCTATCTATATATACCCTAAATCTACCAAAACTTTAACCTAATTCTACCCACCCTCCCCAGCCGCCCATCCTTCTCCTTACAAAATCAATTAGGCACTTCCGCCAGCAGAACTTCCAGGGGGAAAAAAATTACTTGGCAGCCACTCTTTTTTGAGGAAGAAAGGAGAAATTTTTCTGAACAAAATCTTAGCGCGATATTTCGGTATTATGTAAACGGACAATGTAAGTATTCTTTCTGTACTTATTATGAATTTGGGAAATCCGTATTGTTATTTTCGTATCAAATCATGATCATACATAAGTATTTGTGATTGCATGGAGAGATGAATATACATGTGTGTATGAACGGTTGTATAGATATGCGTATATAACATTGAATTTTGTAAATATTTGGAAAAAAATGAACGGCCTGAAGTTACAAGAAGATATTATGTTTCCACTATAGAATTTCATATACACATGAACTGAGTTATGAATAAAGGTGTTAGTTTATTATATATGAATATAAGGTAGTTGTTTTGTAGTAAATAGATATATATTTATATATAGATACATATTTTTATATACGTATATGTGTGTTGGAATTGTAAAATTAAAAGTAAAGCACTCATTTGGGAACTGGCCAAAAAGTTAAAAGGGCCAAATTTGTGAAAGTGCAATCCTTAATCATATATATGGAATATATATGTATATATTGTGTACGTTGTAAATATAATTTTCTATGTAAGATGAAGTTTAGAAAAATAGATAAAAATAATTCTTCCCTGTAAATGTTGACGCAGAAAGAATAATAAACTATTTTGTTTACCATTTACAAAATATATATGTACAGTATGCTAAAAAAATAGAAAGCTATGAACTAATTATTTTAAGTAAGTCAAATTCACCTTTATTATAGGTATTAATGTTTATACTACAATTGTTTAGATTCGAGCCTAGAAGATAAGGAAGTTAATTCGTCAAAAAGGTAGGTGCCTCTTCCCCTTCAAACGGGTATGATTCATGCATGCTTTGATGGTATACTAATGTGTTTCGTTGCTTTTATTTGTTTAAGTGGTAAATTTCGTTTCGTTGTTTTTATTTGTTTAAGTTGTAAATTTTGTTTCGTTGTGTTTATTGGTTTAAGTTGTAAATTTTGTATATGTTGGAAAGCATGAGATATATTGTTTATGGCTACTATATGTTTGTATGTGTGTGAATTTGGTGGTAAGACTGAATCAGAATAAAAAGAAATACTCTTAAAGAATTGGGGGAAAAAAAGGGAACTTTTACATTAGGAGCCTTTAAAAAAGTTGTGTTTTGGCCTTAGAATAGGTTCCTATAGACTGGAAATAGGAGAAAATGGAGGTTGAGATCGAAAAACGAATCACAGCGCGCGTTACCACTAGTGGAGCAGCCATTAAACAAACAAATAAATAATTAAAGTAAGACGGAGAATAGGCCAGCCAACGGACTGGGTCGACTGGCCAGCGGGTCGGACCGAAGGCGGCCCATTAACCACTCAAAAAAATGTATAGAAAAATATAATTAAATGCCAGTAAAATTCAAATAAATTCCAGAAAATATAAAGGGTTAAAATTAAATTATTTCTACTTAGTTTCTAAAGTTTGGTAAATTCAAGAGATTAAAAATAAATAGTAATAAATAGAATTAAATAAGAGAAAAATAGGGAAAATTAGTAGAACATTTTGGAAAATTAATACAAGCTAAGGGAAAATTAAGGGTGATGATAAATAACAACTTTCTAATATCCGGAAAATTTACGAACCTAAATTTGAGTGCCAGAGGATGGTGAGGATGGGCCAGGGGCCTCAGGCGATTGTGTTGGTTGCATTCATGGCACGTGCATTGCATGATGGTGGGTCGTGGCGTACGGGCCACGGGCGCTCAGGATGGTGTACGGTGGCGGGCCAAGTACACTCAGGATGGTGACTGTGGGTGGGTACGACTCACAGCCACTCAGTAGGTCCCGGGATCATGCATTGCATGGCGGAGATATCGGCATTTTGTGTGACAGGACTTTGTTGCGTGTGACATGCATAGTAGGACATGCATCACGACGTTGCGCATTTTTATGTGGAGTGCTTTACTTACCGCATTTACTTTATCTTATGCATGTTATCTTATATTTATGTGCTATGTGGTTATATCATTTCGGTATGCATGCTTTGTATTGGGTTGAGGAGGGCATCTACTGGGTGATTTTCTGTCACTCACCCCTACTTCCCAGGTGAGCCGGATGAGGACTACAAGCACATCTTCATTGAGGATGGGACGGACATAGCAGAGTGGGCTGGTTGATAGCTGCATCTAGGTTACGAGAGGGCTATGCAGCTGTTTGTGTTTACTTATACTTTGGGATTTTCATAGACTTCTTTGTTACTTTTATTATCAGAATTTTTATTCAGTAAGGTAATGACGATTATTGGAGTTTAATTTAAGTTATGATTTACGTTTCCGCGAGAAAAATTTCTACGTCATTTCTGACATGTAAGAGATTGATTCGACGCCTTGTATTCTCCTTAGCGAGATACGGCGGTTGTATTGTTCCTAGGCGCTACAGCAAACCCCTTCTATATCCCGAACTACAGGAGGTATATTGACCCCACAACTGATGGTCCTTCTTCATAATGGTGTTTTCACGTAGGTTCCGATACAAGCATGCAAGTATAGCTCTATCCTAAGAAAATCTACGTGCACTGGGAAAGTCATGTATTATATACAAGTAACACCAGCATACATCTATTGTAGGATTTGTCATAAACCAAATCCGTCAAAATGAGAAAATGTACGCCCCATATCTCTGCATAATCTGCTCACCAGATGGATGTGCCATTAGACTCCTATCATTAAACTAATGCATAAAATTTCTTCTGCTGTATACGGTTGCCTGAAATATCTGGAAGGTCTAGGGTTTATCCACAAAACAATGTAATAGCTTGCGCCACTGCCTAGTATATGAGGGCTCTCGTCCAATGAGAGGCTCACTGTCGATACACGGGCCAAACAAGACAGCGCGTATTGTGCCCTCGTCTAAAGGTAGGTGGAATGAGTGGGTATCATGTTGCCACCTCTCCACAAATGCGGTAATCAAACTGTGATCTACCTTAACCTTATTACCCCGGATCAATCCACATAAACCCACATGTTCGATGTATGCCCTGCAACTATCATGGAAGATATGATCTTTATACATATCAACTCTCTAAAACACATCGAACGTCTTGTACCTTGTATTACTCCTAAGATGAAGGGTTCTGTGCTCGTCCTGAAGCGTCAATAAATCATCTATCTCGGTCTCAGATCCTCAACAACTCCATTACCACCAGCAAAAGAAGCCATAAGCATATATAAATACGTAATAATATATTAAGCACAAATACAGTATAATTAACATAAATTAAACAAAATACAAACATAATTACATTATATGAAAAAGGTAAATAAAAATAATTAAATACTATTATACGTTAATGCAATCAAAATAAGTAAATAACAATAATTAAATACTAATATATATTTATGCAAATTCAAGGCTACTAATAGTAATTAAATACTTCCATACGTTTATACAGTCGAAACAAGTAAATAACAATATTAAATACTATTATACATTCATAATGACACATAAACAAATAACAAAAAAGGCATGAAACTTAGAAGGCTAATAACTGTTATAAACTCGAACAATAATATAAAGAAACAACACCAAGAAGTAGATTGTATAATCTCTATATTCTTCAAAAGGTGTCAACATTCTTACAAGAAATTGTCCTATTTATAGGATTTACAAAATGTAACATCTTCTTAGGATTAATACCCACTAACATCATGATCCTTAGTGGGTGTTAATAGTCTTAGTGGGTGTTAATGTTTGGACATCCACTATCCTTAGTGGGTGTAAATATTTTGTATCCACTATCCCCACTAACACACATAATAATTCATAATACTTCCCCTTGGATGTCCAAATTTTATAGAATATGCATCATTAAAACCTTGCCAAGAAAAACCCAGTGGGATAAAAAACTTGGTCGAAGGAAAAAGAGTACACATTCCTAAAATTGGTAAGTGTGATATACTGCCTCGTTAAAACCTTGCCAAGAAAAACCCTGTGGGATAAAAAATTGGACAAAGGAAAAAGAGTACAGTATGTATAGTAATCAGACTCTCCCTGATGCTGACAAGAGGTCTTTGAGTTGACGCATTCCAATGTTGTAGACCATCTTTCTAAATGTAGTTGTTGGTAGTGCTTTGGTGAACAAATCAGCAAAATTCTTATTTGATTGTATCCGCTGGATATCAATGTCGCTATTCTTCTCAAGATCATGAGTGTAGAAAAATTTTGGCGATATATGCTTCGTTCTGTCTCCTTTGATGTAGCCATTCTTAATTTGAATAATACATACAGCATTATCTTCAAACAACATCGTCGGAGTCTTTCTTAGTGAAGATAATCCACATGATTCTTGAATATGTTGAATCATCGACCTTAACCATACACATTCACGGCTCGCTTCATGTAATGCTAAAATCTCAGAATGGTTGGAAGATGTGACTGTTAATGTCTGCTTCACTGATCTCCATGATATAGCAGTATCTCCACAAGTAAAAACATATCCACTCTGTGATCTTCCCTTATGAGGGTCAGATTGATAGCCAGCATCAGCATATCCCAACAACTGTGACTCAGAATTCTTTGAATCTAATAAACCCATATCTATTGTTCTACGAAGATAGCGTAAAATATGCTTGACACCATTCCAATGTCTTCGTGTTGGTGTAGAGCTATATCTTGCCAATAAATTTACTAAGAATGCTATATCTGGTCTCGAACAATTTGCAAGATACATTAAAGCACCAATAGCACTAAGATAAGGTACTTCTGGACCTAATAATTCCTCATTATCTCCTGGTGGTCGGAATGGATCTTTCTTTACATCTAATGATCGTACCACCATAGGACTACTCAATGGGTGAGCTTTATCCATATAAAATCTCTTCAAGATCTTCTCTGTGTAAGTAGATTGATGAAGAAAGATTCCATTAGGCAAATGCTCGATCTGCAGGCCGAGACAAAATTTGGTTTTTCCGAGATCTTTCATCTCAAACTCTTTCATGAGATAATTAGCAGTTCTGGTAAGCTCTTCAGGAGTTCCAACAAGATTCAAATCATCAACGTATACAGCAATTATAAAGAACCCATTTTCAGATCTTTTGATAAATACACATGGAAGATTGTTTATATATCATTCTCTAATGAGATACTCACTGAGACGATTATACCACATCCTGCCAGATTGTTTTAGTCCATACAAGGATCTCTGTAATTTGATTGAGTATAATCCATGTGCCTTTTGATCACATTTTGTAGGCAATTTTAATCCTTCAGGGATCTTCATATAAATATCATTATCTAAAAAACCATATAAGTATACGGTAACCACATCCATTAACCGCATATCAAGGTTTTTAGCAACTGCCAGGCTGATTAGATATCGTAATGTTATGACATCAATTACTGGGGAATATGTTTCATCATAATCAAGCCCAGGTCTTTGTGAAAAACCTTGTGCAACAAGACGTGCCTTGTATCGCACAATCTCATTTTTCTCATTGCGTTTTTGTACAAAAACCCATTTATATCCAATAGGTTTTATCCCTTCAAGGGTTTGGACTACAGGTCCAAATACTTTGCGACTTTCTAACGATTTCAGTTCTGCTTGGATTGCATCTTTCCACTTTGGCCAATCATTTCTTTGTCGACATTGTTCAATGGATCTCGGTTCAGGATCCTCATTTACAATTTCACATGCAATACCATAAGCAAAAACAGGATCAATGATAACCTTTTGTCTATCCCAATTTTCTCTTGAACTTACATAATTCAAAGAGATTTCTTCAAAATATTGTTCACTTGCTTCTTCAGGAGTAACTTGTTTATCCATTTTAGACTGATCAGTTTCAATTTCTATAGTGCTTTCAAGTTGTGAACTTCTGCGCTCTTCTGGAGTATTCTTTTCGGGAGCATTAACTTGCACCCTTCTCTTTCGAGGGTTTTTATCTTTTGCACCGACACGGCGCCCACGTTTTAGACTTGCTTTTGGTATACCATTATCATGTCTTTCAGAGACATCAAGTCGAACTGGCGTATTCATCGCCGGAACGTGGGATTTTGTTATCTTTTGACTATCAGTAAATGCGTCAGGCAACTGATTTGCAACATTTTGTAAATGAATTATCCTTCTTACTTCTTGCTCACATTGATTTGTTCGTGGGTCAAGATGAGAAAGTGAAGGAACATTCCATGTAATTTCACGTCGTTCTTCAGGAAACGGTACTTTGTCTCCCTCTAACGGCGAGAAAACTTTCTTATCAAAATGACAATCAACATATCTTGCCTTAAATAAATCACCCGTCAGGGGCTCAACATATCTCACAATAGATGGAGAATCAAAACCCACATATATGCCTAGACGTCTTTGAGGACCCAGTTTTGTCCGTTGTGGTGGAGCAATCGGAACATAAATCGCACAACCAAAAATCTTTAGGTGTGAAATATTAGGCTGCTGGCCAGATACCATTTGCAATGGCGAATATGGTTGAAACGAACTGGGTCTAAGCCGTATTAATGCAGATGCATGCAGAATTGCATGTCCCCAAGCTGTCATGGGTAAATTAGATCTTAAGAGCATAGGTCTAGCAATCAGTTGTAAACGTTTTATAAATGACTCTGCCAGGCCATTTTGAGTATGCACTTGTGCCACTGAATGCTCAACATCAATCCCAATCGACATGCAATAATCATTAAAAACTTGGGAAGTAAATTCACCAGCATTATCAAGACGAATAGATTTAATTGGATAATCCGGAAATTGTGCTCTTAAGCGTATAATCTGAGCAAAGAGCTTAGCAAATGCTACTGTTCTTGTTGAAAGCAAACTCACATGAGACCATCGTGAAGAGGCATCTAATAAGACCATAAAATATCGAAATGGTCCACAAGGGGGATCAATAGGTCCACAAATATCTCCTTGTATTCTTTGTAAAAATATAGGAGATTCAACATGAACCTTCATCGGGGATGGCCTCTTGATTAATTTCCCTCGTGAACAAGCAACACACACACAATCACGAGGTAAAAGAATCTTCTGGTTCTTTAAAGGATGTCCATGTAAGTTTTGTACAATTCTATGCATCATTACGGATCCCGGGTGGCCAAGTCGATCATGCCATAACATGAATAGTGTTGGATTATTTAACTTCTGGTTCATCACAATATTAGATTCTACTGGATGTATAGTCGCATAATACAATCCAGATGAGAAAATTGGGAATTGTTCTTTTACGAGCTTCTGGCCTGATTGTTCGTATGTAATACATAAAAATTCCATATTCATTTTATTCATGGTTTCAATATGAAAACCATTAAGACGTATGTCTTTGAAACTCAACAAGTTTCGCTTCGACTTGGTAGAAAATAACGCAATATTTATCAATATAGGTGTACCACCCGGTAGTATAATAGTTGCTCTTCCAGAGCCCTCAATCAATGATGTAGTGCCTGAAATTGTACTAACATTTGCTTTTGTCAATTGTAATGTCGAAAAATATTTTCGATCACGAAGAATTGTGTGTGTCGTTCCACTGTCAACCAGACAGATGTCCCCACCATTCATCTTGAATATATGTCTAGCATAACATATATAATTTTCATAATTAAATTTAATTCCAAAGAATCAATATATAAATGGAAATTTAAATGTCAAAGAAATTTTATTTATGCAAATATATAAGTTTAAATCGAAACAAACTTACATGCTAAGACGTTATAAACTAAATGAAAACTTATCCAAAGTAAACATGACTAATAACTAGATATCCTACATAATTATGCCTGACCATTGTTATTTGTAACATCATCCACAAACTGGATTCCATTGCCATCCATACTAGGGCCCATAAGATAATCTTCGAGATCTAAATCATCAAAATGATTGGGGATGTTGTCACCATTATCCGCTATGTTTCCAAAGTCTGCAAAATTACTTTGTTTTCCCTTGCCTTTATCCTTCTGGGATGCCTGATAAAGATCAACCAAATATTTTGGTGTACGGCAAGTGCGAGACCAATGCCCATGAGATCCGCATCGATAACATGTCTCATCTTGATGCTTAGCATTTGCACCATCTTTTGCAGCTTTTGCTTTTTCATGCGGCTTTTCATTATTTTCCCACTTCTGGTGGTATGGTGCAAAGCTTTTACCACGGCCACGACTCTACCACGGCCACGGACACGACCACGACCACGTCCTCTACCACGACCATTAAAAGTTGCATTCGCTTCAGGGAATGGTTTTGACCCGGTCGGGTGAGAAGTGTGGTTTTTCATTAACAGTTCATTATTTTGTTCAGCAACTAAGAGACATGAAATTAGCTGGGAATATTTTTCAAAATGTCGTTCCTTGTATTGCTGCTGCAGGAGCATATTTGATGCATGAAAAGTGGTGAATGTTTTCTCTAACATGTCAGCATCAGTAACTTTATCACCACACAACCTCAATTGAAAGACAATAGAAAACATAGCAGAATTATAATCATTGACTGTTTTATAATCTTGCAACCTCATGTGCAACCAGTCATATCGAGCCTTTGGAAGGATATATAATGATCATATCGTTCCTCCAGATTTTTTCACAATTCCCGAGGCTCTTTCACCCCAAGGTATTCGGATTTCAGTCCGTCGTAGAGATGATGGCGAATGAATATCATGGATTTAGCCTTATCTTGCTCACTAGCCACAACATCATCCTTAATTGTATGCCCGAGGTTCATGGCCATCAAGTGGATTTCAGCATCAAGAACCTATGACATGTAATTTCTACCGGAAATATCAAGGGCAGCAAACTCCAATTTGGTGATGTTTGCCATTGGTCTGATTTATACATAAATAAAATATATCAGAAAATTATATATTCACGCAAAATATATATTTTGTCTTAGTTTGCACTCCATCAAAAAAATTGAAAAGCGGTGAAAGAAACCGAATTGGAAAAAGAAAACCTTCAAACTATGGTAAGCAACAGGGATTGAGAAATCTTTGAATTCTCATATAAATAGTAAATTAACTCAGAAGGTTCTTTATGTTCTAATGTTATCTAAGCAATTTTACATAAATTGATAAAAAGGTATGCGTATAAGTAAGTCAAAGGAATTCTGCACACAAACCGACCTGCACATACAGTAAACATTTTCATTCATGTACCTCTCGGCCAATGTGCAATTTTGTTTTTCCGAGTTGCAACAACATCATGCAAATATATACACAAACGGACATACAAAAATTCATTTATGCAATTCAATAATACTGATGCATAATATAAGTTAGTACCAAAAACATACCATTCGAATCCAACATCAACCATGACCTGAGATTTTTACAACTACAATCTCGAATAAAGCAAAACAGATATAAAATAAAAGCCTTGATTCAATGATAAGCATTGGTTGCAGGAACATATCCGAACACTAAGGGCATTTGAATTTTGACTTAGCCCATCACTGAAAAAATATTTTTTGCTCAAGAGGGGAATCAGGAACTATAGCAAAACAACAAAAACAATTCTTAGCACGATGGATCTTCTATAGCAGGTAAAGCTTCGTGCTGATAACGTGTTATAAACTCGAACAATAATATAAAGAAACAACACCAAGAAGTAGATTGTATAATATCTATATTCTTCAAAAGGTGTCAACATTCTTACAAGAAATTGTCCTATTTATAGTATTTACAAAATGTAACATCTTCTTAGGATTTATACCCACTAACACCATGATCCTCAGTGGGTGTTAATAGCCTTATTGGGTGTTAATGTTTGGACATCCACTATCCTTAGTGGGTGTAAATATTTTGTATCCACTATCCCCACTAACACACAATACTTCATAATAATAACAATAGGCAAGTAACCACATTTATAACAATAAAATAAATTGGTTTTGTAATTAAAAAAATAAATAATAACAAACAAGATTTATGTAATACCGTAAATAAAAACAAATAAGAATCATGCAGTTACAAAAAATAAATAATTTAAAACATTACATGAATAACTCACATTTTGGTTAGTTCGTGTCTATATTCACTTGTTTTTATGTTGTGTGCAGATTTCGAGAGTACATTGTTTCTAGAAATATGAAATAGAAGGCCTTCTTTTGATTTTTAATACCACTATAAAGCCGTGGAAAGATGCTTTTGATAGAGAAAGCTTAGAGCAAAAGGCGAAATCTGTCATTTTAGGGTCTACCGTTCTTCCAAAGAACATTGTAGATGATGCAAATCAGGAGCTCATTGTCCTCTTAGGTTGGGTGAGTACTTACACAGTGACCCACACAAAGTGTCCATCTGCAAACCAGGACTTCGGCTTAGCATCCACACGGTGTATGTCCTGGATTCGAACTCTTGAGAAATCCCAACCTGAATAGCAACTGGATGATGTCCTTGGAGCAAACGTAAAGTAAGCTGTGTATATCAAATCTTGAAATGATACGATTCCTTTCTAGATCCTGCGTAAATATAAAAAGTTAGTGCAACGGAAACGACTTTTTATACTAGGCAAGTTTAAAACTTTAAATAGGAGGCCCTTTCGACTTTCCACCATCGTCCTCCGTGCTCTCCTGCTCCATCCTACCTACGGCCGGTTCCTGTGCTACGGTCATCTTCTTCTCTTTCTGTTCTTGCAAATTTTCTTGCAATGATCTCTCCGTCACCTAAAGAAGAAAGAATATGATCCATTGGTTTTGCAGTACCCGCTTCAACCTCCTCCTACCACCACCTCTATCACCAGGGTGTGTTTGGGAAAAGCCTCATCCTCCACCCCGGTTTCGATTTCAGAAGACCTTCCTCCACTCCCTGTTGTCCCATCTCCAACTCTTTTGGAAGATTCTGCCCCACCGCCCCTTGTACCACCTTCACCTCTTTCTCCTCCTCCACCGATCTCTGTTTCGGAAGAGCCTACTAAGAAAAACTAGAATCAAACTAAAGGAATGAATATCTCTCTTGCCTTTCATTGATACAATCACTAGTATAAACACAATGATAAGTCCTCTAATTATGCCTCTAGTTGCGCTATGAAATTATGATACAGATTGTATACAATTATGGATAATATTTGAGTATATTTGGTATGGACTATATTTGGTACAAGAATATTTGTAGTATATTCGGCTATTACACCCTCGCAGTCGAAACGGGAGGTTCACAGACATTGAGACTGGTACGAAAATCATCAAACATAATCTGTGGCAGACCTTTTGTGAAGATATCGGCAATTTGATGACGAGAAGGAACATGATGAACTCGAATATGACCTTGGGTGACTTTTTCACAAACAAAGTGGATGTCCATTTCAATATGTTTAGTGCGTTGATAAACAGCACTTACGTTGTCACAATAAACAAAGGTGGCCTTGGATAGAGGACAATGAAGCTCAAGAAAAAGATTACGAAGCCAACAAGATTCGGCAACCACGTTTGCCACACCGCGATATTCGGCTTCTGCACTTGAGCGGGATAGTGTCGGTTGGTGCTTGGAGGACCAAGAAATAAGATTATCACCGAAAAAAATACAGTAACCGGAGGTAGAGCGGCGAGTGTCGGGACAGCCACCCCAATCTGCATCAGTGTAGCACACGAGATTGTGGTGGAGGGATTTGGAGAGGTGAAGACCATAGTTTAGAGTCCCTTGGAGATATCGCAAAATGCGCTTGAGAGCGGTCATATGAGTGTCATGAGGAGCATGCATATGAAGGCAAATTTGTTGGACTGCATAAGAGATGTCCGGACGAGTGAAAGTGAGATACTGAAGGGCACTTGCTAAGCTGCGATAAAGAGTGAGATTATCATACAAAGTGCCAGAAGTGCTACTGAGCTTGGCAGAGGTATCAATGGGAGTAGGAATATATTTACAATTAGACATGCTGGCACGATCAATAATTTCCTTGGCATATTTTTGTTGGTGTAGAAAAAGACCATCTGAAGTGCGAGTGACGGCAATACCCAGAAAATAACTCTGTGGACCTAAATCTTTCATAGCAAATTCAGAGGCAAGAAGAGCCATGAGATGGCGGCGGAGAGTATCAGAGGAGGTAGTGAGAATAATGTCATCCACATAAAGAAGAAGATAGGCAATGTCGAAACCATGATGGTAGATAAATAGGGAATGATCACAGGGTTGTGAGTAAACCCAATAGAAGTAGCATAATCGGCAAAACATTGATACCATACGCGGGGAGCTTGTTTCAAACCATACAGAGACTTCTTAAGCAGGCAAACATAATCAGGATATGCCGGATCACGGAAACCCATAGGCTGATGCATGTAAACAATTTCCTGTAATGTTCCATATAAGAAAGCATTTTTGACATCAAGTTGATGAATAGACCGTGAATTGGATAGAGCCAGATGAAGAACTGTGCGAATAGTGGCGGGTTTAACCACGGGGTTGAAAGTCTCAGTGCAGTCAATGACAAGTTGTTGGGAGCGTCCATCACCTACAAGACGAGCTTTATGCCTCTCAAAAAAACCATCAGAACGAGTTTTATGACGGAAAATCCACATGGAACGTAAGATAAACATTTGGTGGACGGGAGACTAACACCCACGTCTTATTTTTAATAAGAGCATCAAATTCGTCATGCATGGCAGCTTTCCAATTGGGATCAGTGAGGGCGGCAGCAGGGGTCCAGGGAAGAGGAGACGGGGAAGACGTGACATGAAGGTTAAGAGGTCATTTGAGCTTGACGATACCGTGCATACTGCAAGTGGTGATGGACCGTGAGGAGGGGGTGGGTAATCATTGGGGAACATGAGGGGGAGAATGGGGGTTTTGAATGGTGGGAGGGGCCGTACGAGGGGGATAGATTTTGGGGGGGTGGATGACTGGGAGGCGAAGGGGTGGTTGGGTCGGTTTCATAAGAAGGACGAAGGAAGGGGTTGTGAAGGAGGGGCGAGTAATCATTATTTAAAAAATTGTATTTATCAGGAGAGCGGGGAGAGAGCGTGGAGTAGGGAAAAGTATTTTCATCAAACAAGACATGTCGGGAGATAAGAATTTTTCCTGTAGAGAGTTCATAACATTTGTAACAACGGTGATTAAGCGGATATCCCAGAAAAATGCAGGGTGTGGAGCGAGCATTTAGTTTGTGAATGGTAGTAGATGGTAGAAAAGGATAACAGAGGCAGCCAAAAACCCGAAGATGTGAGTAAGAGGAATCTTTGTAATAAAGTATTTGAGTGAGAGAGAAATTGGAAAGAGTTTTGCTAGGGAGAATGTTTAGAAGATAAGTGGTCATGGCGAGGGCATGATGCCAAAAGGATGGTGGGAGAGAAGAGTGAATGAGAAGAGTGCGAATGATATTATTAATGGTGCGGATTGTGCGTTCGGCTTTGCCATTTTAGGAAGAGGTATGTGGACAAGATAAGCGAAAAACCATACCAGTGTTTTAACAGAAGCTGTTGAATTGAGAATTAGTATATTCGCGGCCATCATCACACTGCAAGCATTTAACAGAAACACCAAATTGCGTTTGAATGTATTTGTGGAGGTTGAGAAAATTGGAGAACACCTGTGATTTGTGACCAAGAGGAAATGTCCACAAACAATTAGAGTAGTCATCAACAAACAGTACATAATATTTATGGCCTGCCGAACTCAGAACAGGAGAAGTCCATACATCACTATGTAAAATATCAAATGGCATAGTTTTAAAATTGACAGAATCAGAAAAGGGCAATTTAACTTGTTTGCCGAGTGCACATGATTGACAAAGAGATGGATTGCACTGATTGATTGACAAATTGTCCTCCAAACGGCGTAGGTTTGCGTCCGATTAGCCGTAGCGTGGATGGTCTGTATCATACCTTTGAGCTTCGGCCAACAACTTATGGGAGACCTGAACCATACATTTCACCTAAAAAGCCGTTGAATGATCTTGATTTGTCTCCTCTACACAGGTTCAGGACTAAAACAATGGGGCCAAGGCCAGGATTTGACCTTTTACCCTCCAAATAGGATTCCTTGGCATTTACCTGGTCCCCTACTTCAAAATGGACCAAGTACTACATTTTTATCTTTTTCCATCCTGTCATTGCTCTTTGGCTCCACTAATGTGCTCCCAGAGCATGTCTTGTAGGACTCATCCCAGATCAGCTATTCCTATGCTACTTGGTGATGGTCGCCTGTGACTAAAGCAACTCAATATGAGCATAGCTCATCAACAGTTTTCTTAATAGTTCACACTTAAGTTTTAATTTTTCAATTCGATCATCAGTCTTACCCACCACTACTGGGGACTGATCACAACTCTCTGTTTGAATGTCTTCAACAACCTGAAACCACCAAAAACCACGAGCTACAATAACAGGGCTTTTCTTTTTCTTTGGTCAAGTCTGAGCAAGGAGAATACGAAGTAAATGAAAAATTAAACTTCTTCATGTCGTGATTTTCAAAGAGTAGTGAGTATCCGTGAAGGTTTGTAAAGGAATGAATGTCTCCCTTGCCTTTCATTGATATAATCACTAGTATAAATACAATTGATGAGTCCTCTAATTATGCCTCTAGTTAAGCTATGAAATTATGATACATATTGTATACAATTATGGATAATATTTGAGTATATTTGGTATGGACTATATTTGGTACAAAAATATTTGCATTATATTCAGCTATTAGTATGTATGAATGTAATTTAAAGTGTTATTTGCTTAAGATTAACTTAAAATTTATGACTCTTCATTTTAGGTATTGGATGTAAACAAGTCTTAATGTTACTAGGTGTTGGATGCTAAATTTTATTTAATATTAAATATTAGTTCAGTTACACATGTCTAAGGAGTTTGATAGAGTTCAATGGCGATTCTTACAATTTGTGGTGTGTAATGTCATCCTCTTATAAAGCATTGGTTAATGGTTAGCCCTCTCCTCCTATGATTCCCACTTGTGGCATTCGGCAGAGAGACCTCCCCTTTTCATTTATATTGTGTGCATAGAGTTTTCCCTGGCTTCTTTGAAGGGCTCATTTTTTTTTATCGAAAGGATCATTGCATTGATATTCAAAAATCACATGTACAAGCTGATTTACAACGTTCTACTATGTACCAAAAAGGTGAGCATTTACATCATTTGCCACCGAAACATCTAACATTCTACGCAAAGCTTCCTGCAAAAAAATATGAACCGGAGGGAGATTTTCCTCTGCATTGTGTGCCACTTTATTCCGCCATATCCATATCCCGTTGACAGCTTTCCAAAATAGATATCTCCATCCCACTAATCCGGTCTCCCTGCCACAGTTCTCGGACAGATTCAAGTCGATCCATGTCTTGAGAGTCGGCACCTCCATGAACTCCCGCCATCGCGTTGGGTGAACCAAACACTGCCAAACTTTCTGTGCCCACCAGCAATCTCGGATATCGTGTAACTCCGCTGCCCCGTCATGATAACAAGGAACGCACGTTGATGCCGCAAGTATATGTCTCCTAGAGAGAAAATGCGTCGTAGAGACGACAGCATGTCTGAGTTTCCAAAGAAAGAGATTTGCCCGCGTAGGGCCTTTTAGTCGCCATATTTTCATCCAGATTGGGTCCTTTGCACTGTCGTTAATACCCTCATGAATCATGTAAGCCTCTTGGACCGTAAACCTTTTCGGGATATTGCCTCTTCCAACCCAGCTGCCTTCCTTATGTATAGAATTGGAGGGTGCAATACCTTTTCGTAACAATTCCGTGCTACTCCGAATTCCCCTCCATGTTGTTGATACATTTTGTTTCTGGGAATCTTCCAGCAGTGACCCGTACTTTGCCATCAGAATTTGAGCCCACAGCTGGTCCGGCCTCTTTATCAATTGCCATCCGATCTTTGCGAGGAGTGCTGTGTTCATGCCTCTCAATTTTTTGAACCCCAATCCGCCGTGTGTTTTTGGTTTACATAAGGCATCCCACGCCATATAGTGCAATCTCCGCCCCCTTCCCATTCGTCCCAAAAAAACTGTCGCATGTGCTTTTCAATACCATCAATGATTCCTTGGGGTAGTCTTGCTGTTTGCATGGCGTACGTTGGTAGGGCGGCCAGGACTGACTGTATCAAGAGGCCTCTAGAAGATTGAGAGAGCATTTTAGCTTTCCATGCTGCCAGTTTCTTGCGAACTTTGTCAATGATAAACTCATATGTATTAGACGATACCCGCTTATGGAGAAGGGGCATTCCTAAATAGCACCCGAGGTCATCAGTGTGTTGAATGTTAAGCTGGCCCCGAATCTCATCTATTACTTCAGTTCTGGTGTTTTTAGAGGCATAAAATTGTGATTTTGAGACACTAATCCTTTGACCAGCTTGTGTGCAAAAATTGTCCAAAATTGACATCATTGTCGCCGCCTGCTTCGCTGTGGCTTCGCCGAAGAAAATTAAGTCATCTGCGAAAAATATGTGAGATACCGGTGGGCCACCCCGACAAACCCGCAAAGGCTTCCAAGCACCAGAGTGGACGGCCTTATTGATACTTTGGCTTAAAACATCCATAACAAGGAGGAACAAATAGGGTGCGAGCGGATCTCCTCGTCGAATTCCTTTCGTTGGACGAAAGCCCTCCATTCTTTCTCCATTCCACAGTATTGACAGCCTGGTCATCGTAATACAGAACATGATTAGCTCCACAAGTTCAGGGCCAAACCCCACTGTTCGAATAACATGTTCCAAAAAAGGCCAGCTAACCATGTCATACGCCTTCTCAAGGTCGATTTTGATGGCCATGTAACCCTGATGGCCTTTTTTGTTCTTCATAAAGTGTAAGACATCTTGCGCAATGAGGACATTCTCGGCAGCTTGTTTACCAGGCATAAATGCGCATTGGGTGGGTGCCACAATCCTCTCGATGATTGTCTAGGCGGTTCACAATTATCTTCGTAATCACCTTAGTGATGACATTGGAGAGCGCTATAGGCCGAAATTGGTTCACCATTTCCGGGTTCTTCATTTTTGGAATGAGTACCACAAGAGATTGATTCATTGTTTTGGGGAACTTTTTGTTCTCGAATGCCTGTAGAATAAAGGCAGTGCACTTACTGCCTACCACACTCCGATTCCTCCGGTAAAAAGCCGGTGAGAGTCCGTCTGGGCCTGGGGCTTTGTTTGCAGCCATTTGAAACACAGCAGCCTCAACCTCTAACGTTCTGCGGTCCGAGTGCGATAATTGTGGAAACTCAAGTAATGGCACTCTTATCATTTCTTTTTTTTCCACCGGCATATAAATCAGAAAAGTAAGTGAAAACCAAAGTCTTCAGCTCTCCTGCATCATTAACCCAACATCCCTCTCTGTCTCTTAGTTGGTGAATAACCTTATTATTCCGACGGATCGCAATCGCCCAGTGGAAGGCTGTAGTGTTTCTTTCACCCTTAGCTAAACATGTTAGCCGGGACCTTTGCCTCCAAAATGCCTCCTCCTGTGTCAAAACATCCTTGAATTCCTTTGTCAATTCTATCTCCAATTTCGAAAGGAAATTCGACGGCCTGTCTGCGAGGGCTTTTTGTACACCCTCCAGCCGCGCCTTACACCTTTTTTTTTCCTATGGTTCAGGTTTCCAAACACCTCTACCGACCAAGCTTTAACCTTCTCGGTGAATAGTTGGAGATGGAGTTCAAACTCTTCCGCACCATTTGCCCACTCCCTCTGAATAAACGCCTCAAACTCTCTGTGTTCAAGCCAGCTTGCTTGAAACCGAAAAATCTTTTCCCTTCCACCTCGCCTCTGGTTGGGATTGGTGTCAACTAAGAGTGGATGATGGTCGGAGTGGGCGCACGGGAGGTGAAGTGTTACTGCACTCGGGAATTTAAGATGCCACTGCCGATTCCCCCAGCATTGATCTAGTCTCTGTTGAATTTTGAACCTACCATGTTGCCCGTTAGTCCACGTAAAAAAGGGACCGAAAATCTTGTTTCAATCAATCCACATCTGCTGAACATTTCGCGCATTCATTCGACTGGGTGCCTCCCCAACGGCCGCCCCCACGCTTGTCCTTTTGGCGGGTTACCTGGTTGAAATCCCCTAGGATACACCATGGCATTTTGACAAAATTGCTTAACTGGTCCAAGTACTCACAGAATAGATCGCGGATCACTATTATCGGTGACGCATAAATGGGGGATAGCAACCATTTAGTCTTGTCGTAATTCTGAATCCTTACAGTAATGGTTTGGGCTGTATACCCCAAAACTTTGACCTTCATTATTGTCTGGTTCCAAATGCACCATACACCTCCAGAAAACCCCCTTGCTTCGACCACCGCACAGTTTGTGAAATAAAACTGTTGAAGTATCCAGTTTGCCCGAGGGCTTTGAACTCTTGTCTCAAGAAGGACTACCATGTCCGGTTTATTTGACATTATCACTTCTTTTAACGCAACTCGAAAATTGGGAGATACAGCTCCCCTGTAGTTCCAACATAAAATTTTCATGGGAAACGATTGAGTGTTCGGTCCGCATCCTTCATGATGCCATAGTTTCCATCCTATCCTCAGCACTCTCTTGTATCTCTAAATGTTCAATATCCTTGTCCTTGGAAGGTGATTCTGTAATGTTCGGCGCTGGTGGTATCTCCTCCCTTTCGGTGATCCATGTCGAGTTTTCGGGTGGGTGGTGGTTAATTTGAATCCCCCATTTGGTTGGTCTTGTTTGATTATTGTATACGGATAAGGTTGGCCATTCCTTCTGTATGTCGAACTCGCCAACCCCAACGCTAAAGCTTGCGGAGTTATTTGTTATATCTCTAAGTGATCGCAGGCTTGATCCCCTTCCGTGGCGGCGACCCGGTCCTCCTATACCCCTGCTAGATATTCCTCTTCCGTTTACCCCAACATCCATATTGCACATTTCATTCGCCTCATCATAGACAGCTCCCTTAGTATTAGCTTGGATATGTACATGGGCTCTTGGTTGCCCTTTCAATATAATCCCTTTGTCTTTTCTTTGTTGTCTAACTGGATTCCTTGTTTTAAGTTGGAAATCCGCTGCTGGGCCTTTATCAAAAATAGACCCAATGTTCTGTTGAAGTTCCTCCTCCTCGTCTTCCCCTATTTGGTCATCCTCAGCTTCTTCTAGAATTGAGTATCTAGAACTCCCTGGTGTTTGATAATTTGTCTCCTCTCTGCTCATTTGTTTCCCATGGTATCTTCCTACGGCTGTTCCGCCAGTCCCTTCCGCATCAATTCTAACCCCAGTCGGACGTCTACGTCGACTATTTGACGCGATCATCCATGGCCCAAAAGGTGAGCTTCGAGTACTGTCATCCTTTTGTGTGTTGGGATTCACTGTGTCCTCCCTCTCCTGATCGCTTCTGCCGCCGCATTCTGCCATCAAGTGCCCATACCTTCCGCATTTAAAGCATATAGAATTCAGTCCCTCATATTCCACATCAAACAGTCTCCCATTCAATAGCACCCCTGACACCAACGGTTTTGTAAGGTCTATTTCAACACAGATTCTCGCGTACTTTCCTCTTTCCACATTCATTGTAGTAGTATCGATTTTGATAGCCTTACCTAATAGACTACCAAGTTTAATCAATACCTTTTCATCAAAGTATTCCACATGGAGTTTAGGGACTCTTACCCATGCTAATGTGCTCGTAATTTCCTCCTGCCTGGTTGAGAAGTGAGGTCTCCACTTCTTGACAGCTATATAATGACCCTGTATCATCCAAGGGCCATTTTCCAGGGCATAGTTGTATTGAAGCCTGGAAAAGAATCTAACGATGTAAAACCCATCATCTAAATCGATAATGTCAAGTTTACCTCCACTAGCCCAGAGGTCTGACAGTCTCCGTTCCAAGGCCTTGAACGAGCAGTTTCTCCCCAGAATCTTGATAATGAGCGCTCTACGCCATGGTTTCCATAGCAACTTACAGTCTTACAGTGGTATGTCGAGAACTTGTCTTCCTGTCCCCGTCGAGTCCTCCCCTGACATCAACGAGTCATCATAGCTTTCCAGAACAGCATCGATTGTGTCGTCTTCTTCTCCTTCTCCGGTGTACAGCTCCTCTTTCTCTTCTTGTTGGTGGAATAGTTGGGACCATACTCTCACTCCCCCCTGCGATTGTCCTGATGGAGACCCAGAATCAAGCTCTCCTTGTGCGTTCCTTTTGAATTTCTTGACACTCCTCAACAATTGGTCAGCTTCCTCAGTTGATTTCAGCGGTAGATCATCATCCATGGTTAGCGATTGAGAGATCCGATTTTTCTTTGTGAAACCCTAGTTCGCCCCTTTTTTCGCCAGAGCCCCCTCGACAAAAATAACACTTCTTTTTGAAGGGCTCATTTGCAAAGTCTGACTTGGTGGCAATCCGGTTTGGTATACGTGGTCCAGTTCTCTTGCATCTATTTGTTTATCTTTGTAGATGATAGCATGTTGTCTTCAGGAGCGAATGATAATAATGTCCCTGTAGGATATTTTACATACGTATGAGATGGTGTCGGAAGAGCAGGTCAAATTTCGAAAGAGGGATTGGATGATAATACTCGGACTTTATTAATGTGATATCTTTGGAGTGCCTCTAAGGTAATGAGGTAATGTTGTTGTAACTTAGTAGTGCCTCCAGGTTCTGGACGGGGAAAATATATTGGACGGACTCCTTATACCCCACTATAGGCGGGAGCCTCTAAGGCAATGAGGTAATGTTGTTGTATCTTAGGAGTGCCTCCAGGTTCTGGACGAGGAAAATATATTGGACTAACCTTTTTAACGAGCTGATCCAAGTATGAGTTGTTTTATGATGTTAAGGATCAGTCAGTGACTTTTGCCTGCTTCTGTAACTAAACAATATCACGATTGAATGTGCTCTAGTTTTCTCTTTCCACATGAGCTTTGTTGCTTAATTTCGCAGCAGACTAACCTTTGAGCCCAGCATTCTAATCAAAATCTTGAACCATGTTCAGTGGATCTAGCTTGTGTTCAGGCATTCATAGTTAATGCTTTGGTTTTGGGCTAATGCATTTGGCTTATTGAACATTATACTAAGCCAAAGATTCATAGAAATGATACTTCAAGCTAGCTTTGAGCAGTATGACATTCACTTTCTTTATAACACATCTAAGTTGTACTCTAAACAACGTTTCTTATATGTCCAGAAGACGCAAAATTTATAATACAACATGAATTAACAAGATATACAAAGATGAACACAATTGCGGATATTAGGTAGTATGCTTATACAGCTACAGGAGATGGTACAGATGGTGGGACGCGATTTTCAACTGGTATTTCTGTAAACTCAGCAAGAATTGCTCGGAATTCGTCCCCAGTCAATGTCTCCTTCTCAAGGAGGACTTCAACAATCTTGTCCATGGCCTCTCTGTTGTTACGGATATGGGTCAATGCAATTTCATATGCACTGTCGGAGAGTCTCTTGACAGCAGCGTCGATATCTTCAGCAAGCCTCTCTGACATTGAATTCCTTGCCATCATTCTCATGATAACATCACTCTGAGCTGACGAGTCCATTAGAGACCACGGGCCGATTTCAGACATGCCAAATGTGACTACCATCTACAAGAAAATCCAACAAAAGACCAACCATCATAAACTGAGGCAAAAAGTTATGAGTTGTGCGCTATGGAAAGGAGAGAGAACCACCTGCTTGGCCAAACCAGTGATCTGTTGCAAATCACCTGCTGCACCAGTGGTCACTTCAGGCTCACCAAAGATCACTTCCTCGGCAGCTCTTCCACCCAGCCCACCCACAATTCTTGCATAGAGTTGCTGCTTGGAAATCAACGTCGGGTCATCTGCAGGAATGAACCAGGTCAGACCCCGAGCTTGGCCACGTGGGACTAAGGTGACTTTTTGAACTGCATCATGCCCAGGAGTGAGAGTCCTGGATACCAACATGTGTAGAAATTTCTCAGCATCCATAACTGAATACTGAAGTTCTCTTGTATAGTGCAAGAAAGGTCAAAGAAAATCCAACGGAAAAAAAAAAACCCATGAGAGGAAAATACAGCAAAAGCTTGTCAACAATGAGTACCGCCGTCTCTGTATCATAATAAGGTTGTATGAACAAATCAACCAATAAGAAACATGCGTCAAAACATTAAAGGAGAATAAGCCCTGCTTTAACATTATTCTTTTTGAACTCTAAACTCGCTTTAGAAATGAAAATTTGAAGGGAAAGGTTTCAAACTCACCCACATATTGCATGTCCAACCTCATGGTATGCAACCAGGCTTTTGCTCTTTCCATCAGTCATAACTGTCCCTTCCATTCCAGCGACTATTCTGTCAATTGAATCATCAATCTCTTTGGACGAAATTGCAGCTTTCCCTCGTCGACCAGCCAGTATAGCTGCTTCATTTAAAAGATTTGCAAGATCAGCTCCACTGAAACCAGGGGTTCTCATGGCAACCACATCAAGGGACACATCTGAATCAAACTTTTTATTGCTGGCATGGACCTTTAAAATCTCAGTTCTTCCTCGAACATCTGGAACATCAACACTCACCTGCAACGGAAGCTCACTGTAAATATTTGCTTAAAGTGAAATCCTAAGGGAGTGATTCTTTTTAACAAGTCTCACCTGTCTGTCGAACCGTCCAGGCCTCAGTAAGGCAGAGTCAAGAATGTCAGCGCGATTAGTTGCTGCAATTACAATGACACCAGTGTTTCCTTCGAAACCATCCATTTCCGTCAAAAGCTGATTCAGAGTTTGTTCCCTCTCATCATTTCCTCCTCCAATTCCAGTTCCTCTTTGTCGTCCAACAGCATCAATTTCATCAACAAAGATAATGCATGGTGCATTCTCCTTGGCCTTCTTAAAGAGATCCCTTACCCTAGAAGCACCAACACCAACAAACATCTCAACAAACTCTGAGCCAGAAATGGAGAAGAATGGAACACTAGCTTCACCAGCAATCGCTTTAGCAAGCAATGTCTTCCCAGTACCAGGAGGACCAACCAGGAGGACACCTTTGGGAATACGCGCTCCAACAGCGGTAAACCTCTCAGGCTTTTTAAGAAACTCCACAACTTCCATGAAATCTTGTTTTGCTTCATCCACTCCTGCGACATCATCAAAAGTTACTCCAGTATTTGGTTCCATTTGAAACTTAGCCTTTGACTGACCAAAGGTTAGAGGGAATCCAGGCCCGCCAGGACCTCCCATTCCTCCAGATGATCGCCTAGAAAGAAGGAAGAGACCCCCAATCAAGATTAGAGGAAAGGCCAAGTTTCCAATCAGGTTGAACAACAAGGAACCAGAGTCCTCTTGGGCATTATGGGCAGCAAAGTCGATGTTTTTCTCCCTGAACTTTTGAAGTAGCTCCTGAGGAAGTCCCGGTAACTGCACTCGGACTCTCTGCACCCTATTGCCCAACTCTGGAGAAACTGCTTCAACAATAGCTATGGTCCCATTCTCAAATAAATCCACTTTTTTCACTCTGTCATTATCCAAATACTCCAGAAACCTAGAATAAGACATCCTTGAATTAGAAACTCCTTGCTCATCAGCATAAGCTTTTCCATTACTAAGTAGAGCTGGTATACCTAATCCCACATTTCCTAGCAAGAGTTTCAAGAATCCTCTCCTCTGTTGGAAGGAACTTTGATCTTGCAATGATTTGACTATGACTACTTTTGATGTTTGACTCAATGATGGAAGGTTTGATGATAAATGGAGCTGCCTTCCATATATTTCTTTACTTGAGCTTGAATGAGTCGATAAAGTATTTCCAACCAAACAAGCTGACGATGCTGCCATCTGGCATAAGCAAAGGGAACTATAAGTTTCAAAAGTGCATTCTAACTCACAAGATACTGCAACAGAAAGATAAACGTACAAACTAACTACACATAAGATTTTTTACTTGACCAAGTAATGAAATAGACATTCACAATTCAGACTGACATGTGCACTCAAAAAATATAGAGTAATCATTCATCAAACTGAGCTACATGCAACTGCCTTCTGCATAACATATTTCACATGTGTTCTGAAACACACGACGAAGCTCCAATCAGTTTTCCAAATTATAAAATGGTTAATATGGAAGGGCCAGTTCGTCCAAAATCAGGCAGGCCAGGTAAGCTCCATAATTCAGAAAGAGAAGGCACAGATTCAAGTATGTCCGAAGTGGTTGCTGTGGGTACCACCAAGTAACTCCGGGTAGCCAAAAATAAACATTAAACAGGCACGACAAGAAGCTGGACGTGTTGAATGAAAAAGTGAACCTAGAAGGTGGAGGAACATACTAAATGCGATAAAGTTTGACCACAGTTTTTTTTTTTTTTTGATTCGTCGTTACTGACTGACTAGAAATTCGGTACAAAGTTGGCCATGAATGACTAGTAGAAGTTAGCTGCAGCCTATTTCATATTATATGAAGAAAAACTTCAAATAAACTTACCCAATTAATGACAAGTGGGAAGCAAGAATCCTCACTGGCCAAGACCACAAAGAGTGAATAAAACAAGCAGCAGCAAACTTCAACACTTAAAAAGACATCAAATTTCAATCAGTACTCTTATCCTTCCGAGAACCACATTGAAATTCATTTATGGAAACGTATGAAGCCATCAAGAACCAATAATGTTTGCAAGGGAAATACATCATACCAATTCTCCTAGGGCCCTCCTAATTTCAGTTTCGTAGGTCACTGAGAGATTAAAACACAAAACTACTTTCACTCGCCTCAAGATCATCTAACATCCATTTTCACTCTTTTGATTCCAGGATCCCAAATAATACCTAAATAACTAAAAAGCTCCTACTCTCCCTTTATCCTGGAAAAACCCAATTGCGAGAAGAACAAGTAGACCACTATAATTACTTCAAAAGACAAACATTCCAACAGGGCTTTACTTGCTCAAGGCGCCTACTTTACTGAACAAAAAATGGCAGGAAAATCTCATTATGCTATGTAGAACTGAATTCTTTCAAGCAAAATTCAAAGACAGAGCTAGAACACAACTATAAAAACAGAACAAAGAGAGAGAAAAAGGAGAACGTAAGTGAAAGACCAAATACCTTAAGATGTGTGAATTTTGGAGGAAGAGTAAGGGAAAGTAAATAGAATCAGACCCTATAGAAGAAGGGGAAGAATTATAATAGGATCTTTATAAGCTAGAGAGAGTGAATTTTGGATGTGGTTTCGGCGACGCATACGTGGCAATGCAAGAAATGTTGATTGGTTTTCTGGTTTTCTCAAAAATCAGTAGCTAGATTTTATTTTGTACGTTGATTTCTGTAAGATTTTGTCTGCCCCTTGTTAATTTAGGGATTTGGAGACGCCAACAAGGATAGGCCGAAAAAGTTTCTGTAGTTTTTCTGTGACCTGATTCCCTTATCATTTTACCGACTAATAAATTGTTAGGATGGATATGTTATATCGGCAATTTTATGATGATAAATGAATAAATTTTATTAATAATTTATTGATAAATAAAAAGCATAATAATAGAGAGAGACTTCTTGCTTTATACATTTATCATTGTCAAATAAGTATATGATTGGACAATGAGTGTGTAATAATTACTAATAAAACATTATCTTATTATATGAGGAGAATTGCCTCAGATTTATAATATATTTATACAACCAAGTTTGGATACTAAGTATTGGAATATACTTTTCGAAACTGGTTTTGTCAAGATATTAGTGACTTGATGTTTAGTGGAAATATGTTTCAGGCCGATCTCTCGCTTCAATTTTTTCTCGGATGAAATGTCTATCGACTTCAACATGTTTTGATTTGTCATGCTGAACTGGGTTCTCGGCCATACTTATAGCTGATACACTATCACAGAATATCCTGATGGGTAATAGTGTTTTTATATCGAGATCTTCAAGTATACTTTTAATTCAGATGCCTTCACATCTGCCTAATGCAAGAGCCTTCGATTATGCTTTTATAATGCTCTTCGGTACAACAAGTTGCTTCTTGCTCAGCGAAGTAACCAGATTACTCACAAATAGGTTTCATAATCGATTGTTGATATCATATCAACCTTGGATCCATCCGAGTCAGCATCTCTGAACACTCTAACACTTCGGTTTGTATTCCTGTTGAAAAATAAACCTTGTCCTTGTGCATTTGTGAGGTACCAAGGACTCTCAATACAGCTTGGAGAAGTTCATTATTAGGATCATGCTTAAATTGAGACACAAAACTCACAGCATGAAAAATATGGGGCATAGTGTGTGATAAATAGATCAATTTACCAACTAGTTTCAGATAACTAAGTTTATCAGTAGGTGTGATACCCCAACTGTTCTCTAGGCTTATGTTCAGGTTCTACAGAGGTGTTTGCTGGTCTACATCCGAGCATCCCAGTTTCATTTAGAAGGTCCGATATGTATTTCCTTTGTGATATGTACATGCCTTCTTTATTTCTAACAATTTCCACTCCTAATAAATACATTAGTTTTTCTAGACCTTTCATTTCAAACTGTTTTGATAATTGTATCTTAATACTTTCTATCTCATGATTATCATTCTCTAGTATTATTATATCGTCTACATATACTAATAGAATAGTGAGCTACCCCTTAGATGAGGTCTTGGTCAATAAAGTATGATCACTACGACTTTGAGTAAACTTAATATCTTTAACAATTTTAGTGAATATTTTAAATCAAGCACTTGGTGATTGCTTTAGTCCGTACAATGATTTCTTTAGTCTGCAGACCTTATTCTGATTGGTTATGCCACTGAATACCGGTGGTATGCACATATATACTAAATTTCCATTTAGGAATGCATTTTCAATGTCCAATTGATATAATTCGTAGTCAAGTTTAACTGCTATAGAGAAAATAATCCTAATGGTATTAAGTTTGGCAACCGGAGCAAAGGTTTCTAAATAATCAACGTCATATGTTTGCGTAAATCCCTTTGCTATTAATCTAGCTTTGTACTTATTAACAGTTCCATCATTGTTATATTTAATTGTGAATACATATCTACATCTAACATGTTTCATAGTTGCCGACCTGAGTATTATCTCCTAAGTTTGTTTATTCTCTATTCTTCATACACAACATTCTTCCATTCAGGTTGGCTTAGAGCTTATTGTATATTTTTAGATATCTATTTAGTATCTAGTGAACGTATAAACGCTTTAAAATTAGGATTCAACGTATTATATGATACGAAGTATTCTATAGGATATTTAGTACAGATAGGATTTTTAATGCATTCTCTTATCATTTTTCTTAATGCTATTGGTGTATTATTGGTCTGAGGTCCAGTTTCATATTTAGTACGAGTTTCTTCTAATGAATCTACTTCCCCGACGTGGATTGTGTGTTTTGATTAGTGTATTCAGGTGTTCTATTAGTTCTTAACTGAGAACTTGACGTGTCGGGCTGTGGTACCAAATTGCCGAGTTACGGTACTTAGCTCGACTGACTTGCAGTGAGCTTGGCTGGGGTTCTCCTACATTATCTATTATATTTCAATATTCAGTATGCCTGAAGTTTTATCTTTTAGAGGAAGAATTGTAGAGGGCATGTTGTTCATCAAACGTAACATCAAGTGTGACAAACATCTTCCTATTACTTGGGCAATAACACTTATAATCCTTCTGAGATCTAGAATATCCTAGGAATATGCACTTAACTGATCTCAGATCTAATTTTTTCCTCTGGACCGGTTGGATGTGTACATATGCTATACATCCGAACAACTTAAATGGTAATTCTAAGAGCAGTTTGGTGTATAGAAAGTAGATGAGAAACATTTATATGGGAGTTTTAAATAAAAGATTTCTAAACGTCATTCTTTTTATTAAGTATGCAGCTGTTAATAAGGCTTCTCTCAAGTAGTATTTAGGTATGCTCATTGTAAACATAATCGTTCTTGTTACTTTAAGTAGATGCTTATTTTTTCTTTCAGCAACACCATTCTGCTGTGGAGTATTAGTACATAAGGTCTGATGATATGTAGCATTTTCATGCATAAATTTTTTGACTGTATTATCTAAGTATTATTTGACCTCAATGTTTTGATAGTGCAGCCGAACTGATTTTTGGTAAGTGTAAAGTATCTCATGGATATTAGTCAAGCAGATAGACCCAAGTTACCCTTGTGTGATCATCTATAAAGGTTATAAATCATCTTGCACTGTTATCAATAGGAAACAGAGGGAACTACAAGTTAAGCTGAGTGAAGTTTTGATATAAGTCAAGGATGGAATAGTATTAAGTCTTAGAAGTTGTAGCATATTTCTAAAAGGAATTGTAAGTATTTATTGATATATTAAGTTAAAGTAAGATATAATGATGAGGTTATTAAATGATACTCTTAATTATGAAATTGTTAGATTCAAGTGGAGAACAAAAGAAAAATTAAGTATCAGATTCGAGGTAAGTGGTCTAGTTCCGTTTTGTGTATTTGCAAAAGTGTGTGTACAAAATTATATTTTCACATGCCTATTTTGATATTAAATTGGATCATTAGAAGTGTATTGTGTTTTATGAAGTATGTGCCTTATGTGAAAGTTTGTTGATGATATGTGATTATGAAATGAGAAATTTTTGTACTCTTAAATGAATTATACTGGTGTCGCATGACTAGCTCAAATGATGAATGTGTATGTTATAAGTTAATTGTTTGAGCAATATTTGCAAGCGAGTTTCTACAGCGCCCGAAACATGTGGGGCTTAGCCCCATGCCCTCGTCTCATGGTAGGGATCCATGAGACTATCTAGAAGGGGTTCTTCTAAACGAAGTGCTCTAGCGAATGATATAAGTCAATTAAGAGCTAAAAATTAAAAGTATTATGTGTAGTATTTAAATATGAAAAATTTGATGTTGTGTTTCATTTTTTTATGAAAGTTATTATTATTGTAAAACTTGTTTCCTGGCATACATGATCCCATAAAAGGAGTTAAACTATTTACTGAGCACGTTGTTTTGCTCACACCACCGCTTACTATTTTTGCAGATGAGAAAAACTATGAGTACATTTACATTGAGGAGGATGATGAGTAGGGATGGTAAAGAAGCTCGGAAAATAGTTTCAAGATTTGATTATTTTTAGTTGTATGAACTTTAGTTAGTTTTTATGGATTTAGTTCGTAAAAGTTATTATTTTGAATGTTAGACTAGTTTATTTCAAGGATGTTATATTTCTTCTCATCGAGGATTATTTTGGATATTATATTGAATAGATTTTGTTATTTTTATTGAGTTTACTTATTTAATTAGGATTGAGTTGATTATAACGTCATATGAGAAAGTCTTGTACTTTTTAAGAAGGGGTACGATGGCTGTGACGTCTTGGGTCAATCAGAAAGGACAATCCAGACATTGGAAAACATGTTGCGAGCATACGTTTTGGATTTCAAAGGTAACTGGGATAAGATGGTGAAACTCATGGAGTTCTCGTATAATAACAACTATCACAGTGCGATTGATGTGACACTATTCGAGGGCTTTAATGGAAGGAAATGTAGATATCCGTTATATTGGGATGAAGTAGGTGAGAAGCATATTACTGGACCTGAGCTAGTTGAACAAATACTAGAAAAGATCAAGATCATTCAAGATAGGCTCAAGATAGCTTATGATAGAAACAAGAGCTGGACGGATTCTAAAAGACGACCATTGGAGTTTGATGCGGATGAAAAAATATATCTTAATATTTCCCCAATGAAAGGAGTCATGAGGTTTGGAGAGAAATGAAAGTTAAGTCTGAGGTATATTGGATCATATGAAATACTTAAGAATATTGGAAACTTAGCGTATCATTTAGCATTGCCTCCAGCGTTATCTCAATTACACGATGTTTTTCATGTGTCCCAACTTTGGCGTTATGTCTCCGGCCCAAGCCACGTTATAGAAGCCCGACCACTAAAACTAAAAAGAGATACAACATATGCATAACTACCAATACGCATCGTGAATAAAAAGGATCAAGTGTTGAGGAGAAGAGTAATTCCATATGTAAAAGTTCAGTGGAGTAACATACGTTGCGAGAAGCTATATGGGAACTAGAAGAAGTTATGTGGGAGATGTACCCTCACCTTTTTGAGTAAGGTGCGTAAGTTTCGAGGACGAAACTTTTTATAAGAGGGTAGGAATATTATACCCGAACAAAAAAAAGGTAATAAAGAAAATAAACAAGATAGATGATTACAATGTATAAACTTGTTAGTTGATAATTATGGGAATAGATAGATACATAATAGGAGTTTGGAAGCTACATATAACCATAAAGATTAGTTATAATAGGAAAATGGTATCTTAATGATATTGGAAACCTAATGAGAAATCCTTGGTATATATGAGATCAACCCACAAACCCACAACAAACAATAAAAAAGAAGAAGAAGAACGCATCCTGGGGGAATGGAAACGACCAGGAGGATGGAGGAAAAATTCATCTTTCGGTTATCAATTTGGTCCAGCAAAAAAATTTCAGAATCGAGAACCGAAGATGCTTTTAAATCCTTGCAGTTTGACAAACATTTTGGTAGTAAGTGTAGATTCATATTTAGATTTTAGTGATTTATTTTGATTAGTATGTAAAATGCCTATTAAGCAATTGTGTAGACCAGAGAATGATATGAGAGTTGTGTAGGTTGAATTCTTTTGGATCAATTGTTTGGATTATAAAAAATAGAGAGATAGAGGCTGAAACGCGATGAAGAAATGAAGAGAGAGAAGGAAAAGGAAGAAGAGAAGGAAAAGGAAGAAGAGAAGGAAAAGGAAAAAAAGGGATAGAGGCTAGACTGTGAGGAAGAAAGAAAGAGAGAGAGAAAGGGAAAGGAAAATGAAAACAAAAAGAAAACAAAAAGGGGCTGGAACCAAGAGAGAGTAGGAGAAGAATGGAAAGAGAAGGAAAAGAAAAAAAAGGAAAAAAAAAGAAACCTGGCTGCCGTAGGTATTGAACCCTGGTAAACAGGGAGTAACGGAATATGAGGCAGACCACTGGGCTAAGAGAACTTCTTTTTAATATCGAGTATGATTATTTATTAAGCAGTTAACTGTAATGCTGGAAAAAAAATGTGTAGGCAAGGATTCAAACCTAGGTCGCGTTGTTAGGAAACATAGGACAATACGAGTTAAGCTGAGTAAAGTTTTGGTATAAGTTAGGGACGAAATATTATTAAGTCTTAGAAGTTCTAGTATATTTGTAAAAAGATATTCTAAGTATTAATTATAGATTTAGTTAAAGTCAGATATAATAATGAGGTCGTTAAGTGATAGTCTTTATTATGAAATTGTTAGGTTCACGTGGAGAACAAAGAGAAAATTATTCGATTCGAGGTAAGTTGTCTAATTTCTTTTTGTGTATTTGCGAAAGTGTTTTTACGAAATTATATTTTTACATGTCTATTTTGATATTAAATTGGATCATGTAGAAGTATGCTGTATTTTATGAAGTATGTGATTTATGTGAATGTTTATTGATGATATGTGGTTTATGAAATGAGAAGTTTTTGTGCTCTTAGATAAATTATACTGGTTTCGCATGACTAGTCAAATGATGAAAATGTATGATCTAAGTTAATTGTTCTAGCAATGTTCCCAAGCGAGTTGCTAGAGCGTCCAAAACATGGAGATTTTGCACTATGCCTTCGTCTCATGGTGGAAATCTATAAGCTATAACCCTATCTAGAATTGGTTCTTCTAGACAGAATACCTTGGCGAATGATATAAGTCAGTTAAGAGCAAGAAAATAAAAATATTGTATGTAGTGTTTTAAATATGAGAAACTTGGTGCTGTGTTTGATTTTATTTTGTGAAAGTTATTATTATTTTAAAATTTGTTTCCCGGCATACATGATCCCAAAAAAGGTAGTTTATTACTTACTGAGCATGTTGTTTTGCTCACGCCACCACTTACCATTTTCGCAGATGAGAGAAACTATGATTACATTTACATTGAGGGTGATGATGAGTGGGGATAGTTAAGAACCTCGGAAGATAGTTTCAAGATTTGATTTATTATTGGTTGTTTGAACTTCAGTTAGTATTTTTAAATTTAGTTCGTAAGAGTTATTATTTTGAATGTTGCACTAGTTTATTTGAACGATGTGATATTTCTTTTGATCGAGGATTATTTTGGATATTATATTGACTGGATTTAGTTATTTTTGTTAAGTCTTATTTATTTAAATTTGGATTGACGTGATCGTAACGTCATATGAAGAAGCCTTATACTTCTTAAAAAGGGATACGGCAGATGTAATATCTTGGGTCTTGGGCGTGACAGATTACCGATTTTGTCCCGTTTCACCTTTACACTTTCTCCCTCTCAGACTCATTCCCCGGACTTTCCAACTCGTTAAACCAGAACACGGAGTTAACTTCTGCATCAAGAAACTAAATCAGTGATATAAATTTTCCTCCTCACCAGCTTCGACGGTTGGACTTGATCAATAAATTGTACGTCCTGCATCATGTTTATGTTTTTTCTTGAGCTTGTAAATGCGGCATTTGTTTGTGGTGTGATGTCTTATTGTATACACTGCATCTTGAAGCATTGGTTTGAAGGGTTTAAGGACTATATACGCATCAGAAAAATCAAAACTTTAGAGTTCTATGACATGAGTATGCATGTGTTGTATAAAAAATAACAATATCTGCATTTCGCAACCGGTCGATTACGAATCCATTGATCTACTAAAGTTCTATCAAAACATTTTTCATGGTTGCGTAGGAGAAAAGAACAATCCAAAGCCCTCAGCACTCACAATATTGAAGCAATCACCAAGAAGCATCTGCATTTCCATTTATATACTTTTTTTTTATATAAATATGACAGTTATACACAAAGCAGATAAAGTAAACTGAACAGTGAATGCCATCAACGAACTCTGTGCCTTGAGGAAACCTCTCAGTCAACTCTCTATAACTACATGAAATCACAAGTTTCTGATCCCTTTTGGAGAGAGATCTCAATCAATCAACTGAACAGCTGCAATTGAAGGTATTTTCTCTCTCAATTTTTGTGTTAGTGCTACACGGACCGTCATAACTCCAGCCGCAGGTCCACTAAGACGAACTTTGACCACATAATCAGTGATCTCTACTAATTCAAGTTCTCCCCCACCTGTGCCAGCAAGATAAGGTCGGATCTCAGCAAGCAACTGCATGAGTTCATTCCATAGATAACGTTAGGCAGTTCTCAATCAGAAAAATAGGTGAATGGTAGGTTCAAAAATTACAATGAATGTCACAAAAAATTGCAGTATTTCCCAGATGAATTTCTATTTCCAATGGAGTTAAAAACACTCTTCCTTGACTTTGCAATATGATGGAATAAAACAAAATGACTCACTAAATTGGCTGCGCTTCTCATATTGTGAAGTAGAAGTTGATCGACACAGCTTGACACAAGAGAAACAACCTATGTGTGTTTCTAACAGTATGGTTGCGTACATCCGATCTCCCTATATCCCGCCATAGGCGGGAGCTTCTAAGACAATCGAGTAATGTTGTGGTTGTTGTTGTAGTATTTCCCATATGCATAAACACGTAAGCCTCTTAGGATAGCTAAATTCATGAGTTGAATAACAGTAGTACAAGGGATATCAGCTACAGGTTTAAAAGAGTATAAAACATGTGCAAGTGCTTTCGTTGTTGTGGAATAAGAAGCCTTCGTATCTTAATGCACGTATTTAATTTATTCCGAGGATGAAAAGTCACATTCTACTTGATGCAGCATAGACCTGACGTCCCACATCATTGTGATTTCTGTAAACTCGGTAAGAAGAAACACACACATGAACATATCTATACATATAGATACATACACACATATATGTATATAGTTAAACAAAACCCATTTAACAAAACTAAGCGCGGCTTTCTGTTCTACAATTTTTGACCAAAGCTGTTCAAGAACACAACTTAATGCAGCAATTGTGCAGCAATCTAATTAAAATAATCGACATTCCCCCATACCAAAGAGAATATGCATGTAAACCTGCAAACAATACCTTTTCGACATTTTCCTCATTCAACTCAAGCCCAGTTTCTGTGTCCATGATTTGCTCCACTTCTAGTATTTCTGGAATCTTATCGCGTAATCGAGTTTCAATTCCCATCTTCAGAGTCATAGTTGAACTAGGACAAGAACCACATGCTCCTTGCAGCTTTAGTACTACTACAAGCCCATCAATCTCGTGTAATGCCACATTTCCTCCATCAGCCATTAGACCTGGTCTCACTTCGTCCAATACTTTTTCCACATTTTCCTCGGTAAGTGACAAGAGACTGGTGGGTGAAACTACCACGCCTTCAACATCACCCAGATTAAAAGTCAATCTCATATTCAACAAAGAGAAAAATTGAAGCCAATATCTTGGTGATTGCTATGTTTAGGGAGATCCGATGCAAATTTCCAGCTGAACCTTAATTATAACTGGACTAGCTGAATTGAAAATGCCAGTTCAATCAAAGCATGCCACTTTAGATATAAGGATCAATTGCATGATCATAAAACCTTCTTGAGCATAATATGTTCAGACGAAATATATAGAAATCAATAGTTGTGGAACATATACCTAGTAATTGGATAAAAGAACCCACACTTTCTGATTCTATGATGGATATGGTATCCACTTTAACGGTAGTGGATCCAAAACTCCATGGCCAAGTCAAAAAAATTTAGTTTTGTTTAAAAATAATGACCAGGAGCTAGGTGTTGTGTGGTGACACGCACTTCACACTTCCTGCTTCTGGCCAACCTGCTCGGCATTATACTGAACTTCTGGTCGACCTGAACTCGCTGATGAGCTTAGCTCGGCCAAACTGAACCGCTGTGTAAGGTTAATTAGATATGATTGTAGATATTCAATCTAATCAGATATATTCTATTTACTGAATTTATTTTGTACATAAATTTAGGGATTTGTATGGACCTTGTATTAATCGGTATACCGGTAGATTAACACATATTACTCCTTTGTATTTCTTATAAATTGACGAACAATTAAATAGAAAACTCAGAGATTTGAGTGGTTAAAATCCTTTGTGTTTATTCGTTTTTACACATTTCAAGCCAAAATAGTGACAAGCAATCATAACTTACGTCTAACAGAATAGTTGAACAACTCAGAACAAAAAACATGTGATAATATAATGCCAAAAAGACCTTACCAGCATGTCTCTTCCAACTTCTACTCGAACTGAATGCAAGAAAGCGTGATGCTTTAAATTGACCCCTTAAAAATGAACTCTCCTTTGATGAATATGGGCTCATATCTGAAGTGGGATTCTTCACAGACCCAATAAAAGAAAAACACAAATATTTCAAATCAAAATCAGAAAACAGCCATGTAAGCATCTTAAATGTCCAAGCAACAAAGCCACACAAATTCTGAAGCAGTAGACCTGGAGAAGGGATAGACGAGCAGTACACAATTGTTGAGATGGGGAATTCGATGGAGATGAAGCTGTTGCTGGTTTAAAACCATGAGTTTGAGCAGAAAATGCACCCATTTTGCTGATGCTTTCAGGGGGTGCAAAAGTGGATGACAATCTAAGTCATTGCAGACGGCGGTGATTCAGAGAGTGGGAACCAATTTTCCAGAAATTGTCTAATTTTATTAGGAAGGAGAAATTTTGTTTAATTTGTTCAGGAAGGCATGAAATTTCCAGATAAAAAACATTGTTTTCCTGTGGTTTTGCTGGCAGTTCTACAGGTTTTATCGTTTGTGTGGACATGATTTGTATTTGATAATTTACGTGTCAAATGAGGCCACGTCCGAGATTTTTTTTTTAAAATAAAAAATTTCGATTTCATGAAGTCTCCCGTTAAAGTCGTAGATGGAATAAACAATCGCCGGCGATTTCCAGCTAGGCCTTGCCGTCGGCGAAAGCGTTTAGTGTATGTTGTTGTAGTCAATAACGCATATACATAGTATTGATACTTTAATATCGAAATCATTTACCAAAACTTTTTCACTAACACACAAGTACATTATATCACTATTGTTATGTCATTTATACAGATACATATAAAGCCCGAATCTCACTGGAAACAAATTCTTTATGCTATGGGATGAAGATATTGTTTGTCTGTCTCTCACCTTACCTTGACCTTAATAATAGCTTTTGATGTCATTGGTATATATTGTATATGTGTTGTGTTGTTGGGTTTTGTGGAATAGCGATAGCCCCTTGCACAAAGTGTAAAATAAAACTGCATACATCAGATCGCGAAACGAACCGGTCTCTCTCCAATGGAAGCCTAATGTACTAAAGGCACCCTTTTATCTTATTCGATCTTTTTGTAGCTGAACAATTCTTTCGAGCATGACATTTGACTCGATAGATGCTACAACAACATTATTCTGTTTCCTCAAAGACAGTCTCAGAGCAAAGTTACTGTATAAGAAATTGAATAAAAGGCAAAATTGAGCAAAGGGCATTTGTAAAAAAGTTGAACCCCAACTAGTAAGGTCCTTGTCACATCCAGTTCCAAAGGTAGTGTAGAGATGTAAATCATGTACCCAATGGCCCAGGAGCTTGGTCATTCACACAGTAGTCTGCATAAGGAGCCCCAGCATTGCAGGCAAGCCTACAGGCCAAGGAAGCTTCCACACTATGCATTTGCTGAGAAGAAGCTCTTTTGCCTTTGACAAGAATTGAACCCCTGACCTCTTTTTCGAGAACTTCTGCCGAAACCAGTTGAGCTATATCATGAGAACAAGGGCATTTGTAGCTAAGAGGTGTGTCGGACGGTTTTTTTTTTTTTTTTTTTTTTTTTTTATGTATGAACACAGTCGAGGCTAATATTGTATCTAGGACATAGTGTAACTAAAAAAACTCGTATTTGAATCAGTACACGCACAGTGTGAGTGACTTAAATCATAGTATCCGACCTAATTAAGTTAAAGGATTGGTGATCCAGTTTTCCGTAGACATCTTGTATGAATTGTGTGGTAAAAAGTCTTATCAATCTAAGATGTGGTTGTGATCCTGATATGGGGCTGGAGCGGTGTTCTCCGGAGTCGGGGACTGATCTTTCTTACAACTATAAAAATCAAGGCTAACGTTAAGAAAACTATTTGTCCCTCTTTTATGTTGAATAACATTTGGTTTACAGAAAGGTGGTAGTCTTTCTGCACCTAATTCGGACGAATTCCATCCGATTGCGCAGAAATCTCTGGTTATAAAAAACCACAACCTAGATACACAAAGATTACTTGTTACAATTAATAGATAAATCGATGATGTGCTTCAGATTAAGACAATCTTCCGATGCGTTATGGGTTTTACTCTTTTGGGCTTGATGTTTACAATATTAGGTTACACTCGTTAAAAAAGTATCTTTTCACTAGATATCCATTGTAGAAGGTTTTGCAGTTCCTTTTCCTCGACAATGTTTTAAGATTATTTTCAAAACGGATCTAGTCTAAATAATTGTATATTTGATAATGGTGATAATACATAAAATCATTAACAAAAGTGGTCTCGTTTAAGGAAACAGAAATTAGAAAACAAAGTGCAGTTAAATTCTGATAGTTCAATACTAGTGCGGCTTTGTCATTCAAATATTCTTTTTTATTTGTTTATTTATATACTTGTGCTTGTATAAGCTAGCTTTAATTGACATCTCTACGGACTAAATGCAATGTCATGTAACATGAAGAACCAACTGATGATTCTCTGCTCTCTTCGGATTTTGACATGTTAACTTGTCAAGCCTGTATGACCTTCAACACTTTCACACACCCACCCACCCACCCCCCTCTCTCTCTATATCTATATAGACATACACATACATATATTTGTATATGTGTGTGTATATTGGGTACATTTGTATATTTTTGTTTGGATGCCTGATCTTCAGTAGTAGCAGGGACACTTAGAATCCAGAGATCAGGTGATCCAAAACAGAGATACAATATCTCTTATTCAGTTCTTGATGGGCTTGCCTCTGGCATCTAGAGATTGCCTTCAGGGCAAATATAATCCCCTTCTTTCTGATATAAAAGCTTGGTCCATGGCTCTTATCATTGAAACCACATCATTTTCAAATGCATAATCTGCAGTTGCATTCTCAGAAACTGCAGCATCCCCTCCCAATTTTTCATAGAAAGCGAACCGGCAAACCGGGCATCGACCTTGGCTCTTCACCCATGGAACAATACAGTCCTCATGGAACATGTGCTTGCATGGCGTGACAGTAACAACTTCTCTAGCCTCAAAGTCTTCTAAGCATATCGTGCATCTCTTTCCATCTTCATCACCACCCCTCCTTTTAGCCTGTCTAATGTTGTTAAGATCATAGTCCCTATAATAAAGATTAGGCATTTTCCCCTTCTGCTGCATTGGGTAATAAGTTTCCTTCCTCAGCTTGTTCAATGCCTCCTTTTGCTCGTCTGCATTCAACCTTGACTCTTCTCTTGGGACTCGCGTATTCCAATGGACATCAATGCTTGGAGGAGCATTGAATGGAGGCCACCTTTGCCTTGGGTATGGGGCTGTTGCATCATTGTCAAGGATGACAGTTTGATTTGTGATATAATGCTCTCCTGGATAACTGCACATGATTTATATTAGCTTCACATTCCATACTGCAAACTGAATGATTTACATTTATCTTGTAAATCCTTCAGCGTTTTGATCTTGACATAGAAAGTTGAGTATCATTCTTCCCTCCTCAAAGAAGTATACCAGCCGGCTTGTAAAGAAGTTCTAAAAAGAGTGTCTACTGCTCTATTCCACAGGCAAATTTACCTCCTAACACATCGAAGGATGATTTGTAATTTGAACAAAGGTTATTCTTTAAAGATATGGAACGACAGATGATAATGGATATCTGCCTTTACAGCAATCTTGTGGATGGACTCGAAAGATTGGGAAATCTAAAAGGCGTTTCTAGCACACTAGGCTGCCACGTTTACGCAGGGTCCAGGGAGGGATGAACGTAGCCTTACCCTGCACTTGTTTATACAAGAGTCTGTTTCCGTTTCTCGAACCCGTGACTTCGATGTCACAAAGTGAGAACCTTACCAGTTGATCCAACACCCACCCCTTCAAGATTGGGAAGATCTAACTAGATTACATTTCTGCGGGCCTTCATTTGCATATCATTTAAAGCTGGTATTGTATCTTACAAAACTCGCGCACATAACACTTTTATTATGAATAAATTCTGTTCTCAATAACACAGCAGTTGTCGAGGAAGAAACCATGAATATCAACCCCTTGGTTTTAGAACAAATTCAGCACAAAAAGTTAAAGGGAAAAAGGAGGAACGAAAGAAATGTTACCGGGTTACTTCAACAGGTCTACTGGTAAAACTCTCCTCAAACAAAGACCATGGATCCTGAAAAGCTTCTCCTGTATTCTGCATTACCAAAGGAACTCAGACATTGATATCTTGTAAACTTATGATCTGAACACAAAATATCACCAAATTCGATAAACTTATAGGCTAATGGAAATCATGAAATGGCTAAAAGCAGAATCTTTTTGTGCCATAAGTATAATCCTCATTGTAAAGCAACCTGTCTATATGCATGACCAACTAGAAGGACCCTTGCGGGTACATAGGGAGGAAACGTAGGCTGCATGCCATTCCAACTTCTGGGTCTGGCTGGATACATGTGATTATCTTGTCTAGAACCCCAGTTCCTAGGTGGTATGAAGTTCTGAGTGCTTCTGCTCATGGAGTCTTGTCCTTTGGCGAAAGGGAAAATGGCCTTGTTTAAACAGAATCTTGCAGACTTCAAGCTGCCTGCTAGAAAGTTAAAATCTTGAAAGTGCTTTGATTCCCTTGCTTTTATACTGATATAAAGCATGATTCTTTCTCCATTGGAGTCCCTTCCAATTGATTGTGCCAAGAAACATTGTTCAGAATATTAAGTAACAAATGGTATTACGCAAGGAATCCAATTCTTTCAGCTAGATTGCTATTTTCTTTGATGAGGGAGTGGGTTCTCACCCCACCTGTACCAGAGGCCCCTTAGCCAGCCAGGTGGGATGTAAATCGAGGGATGTGCTCCACCGGCAGCCCTGTAAAGGGAGAGGACACTCGAGACTCAGCCAGCCCAGAGGCAACCCTTGTAATATTTCAACAAGGATTGTCTCCACACGGACTCGAACTCGGGACGTCGGGGTTCTAGCTATTTTCTAGATTGCTATTTTCTAGTATTATTATTAGTATTTCTATTATCATTTTATTTTTCATTTCCAAAGTAGTCAAAGCCACACTGTTCTTTGATTTTGTAATATGATGGAATAAATCAAAATGACTCAATAAATTGGCTACGCTTCTTATATTGTGAAGTAGCAGTTGGTCGACAGATATTGACGCAATTTTCATTATGGGATATTGGAAAACAACCTCCGTGTGTTCCTAACACATAAGTATGTTGCGTACATCCGACCTCTCTATCCCGTCATAAGGAGCCTCTAAGTCAATGAGTAATGTTGTTGTTGTATTTCTATTATCATTTTGTCTATTATTACTAGCTCCATTTAGCTTCTTTAGTTTTCATATATCAAATCAACGGAAACCGCTATTGTAATTCAAGGGCTGGGATACCTGCTCCACAAGTGCCATTTTCATTGTAAACTAAACATGAAGAATTGGTAGAACTGTGAATCTTTCTGAAATGCTCAGAGCTGAAATATTATTGAAGCTGAAACACGTTGTTCTTCGTGATGCAGAGAGAGGGCAGGATAAGGGCCGCATTTCAATTGAATAAGAATACTATACCAGGGAAAATCATCTGAAAATTTTCATTACTACGAGGCGTTCAATCATCAAATGGAATAGAATCAAGTTGCTTCTGATGTAAGCATTCTGGAGCCCATATGCTCCGATTAGTCAAGCCAAAAAGCAGTTTTAACATTTATTCTCTTCACACCAGTACAAGCATATGTTGCCATCCACCATTTTACTAATGGCAACAATAATCAATCACCAGCAGACCAAATATATCAGAGTAACTAAACAGACTTTTAAAACGAAGGAAGTACCGAAATCTCTGATAGATCCAGCTGATGTCAATATAGAAAATGAATTCATATAAATACACTTGAAAAGCAACCAGGGCCATATACAGCTCAACCAGACTAGCACGGAATTTCCTTCCAAAAAGATGCCCTAATTGGAGTAACTAGCAAGATGAGTGATAAACCATAATTAAATCGTAGTCAACAACAGTCAACGGTTCAACTCCCGTAACTCAGCACTCAAGTACTGCAGTTCAGCAATTCAACGCCCCAAGCCTTGCTGTTCAGCCTTGGTTGCACTCCAGCAGGGCAGCATGATACCCTTTATACTATCGAAGAATATGCCAAGGTTTGCACCACGGCACCAACTTCAGCTTATGTCCAAGTGCTGCACTTCAGATCACTTCAGCTAGGTCCAACTATGCACTTCGGCAAGGCTTAATTGGGCACTTCAGCAAAGAAATTAAGTACAACGTTACATCGAGGAACCATCAGGCAGAAGTGCAATTCGAGTATAATGATTACAGCTGGTTATTCAGTCTGAACACGCCAAGGTCATTCCAGCAGGCCTATTAGTCACATCAGCCGGTCTACCAGTCATATCAGCAGACCTACGATTTTCTAGGTTTTCTGCCCCAAGCAAACGTCTTATCCACCATCAGAGGCCAAAGGCGGGAAAAGGTCAATAAAAGCAAGCCAATCCAGACGAAGAGGGAGATCCGGAATTAAAACATTCATATCCTAAGCCAAATTCACACACTTTGCTCCTCAACTCATACTGTGAGAAACTCTGAACTCACCATTTAAATTATAATCTCAGCGAGATATGGCCCAAACTGACTTGAGCGTCGGAGGGTTTTTCCCGGGGCCAACCCCCCGGGACTTCTGATCTGTGCTTTCTTGTGCAGGATATTTTAGAGGTTATTCCAGCTACAACTTTCAATCCAGTTAACAATTTTTCAAGTTAACTGACGAAGCTAATTTGAGGTCATCTAGACCCTTGGTGAAGATCCGGCTTCATCATTTGGCGCTAGAAAGAGGGCCCCTTAGTCCTTTAACCCAGAAAACAGTCACTCAAAGCTTTTCTAATTACCTTAGCAAGCTATCGAGAGAAAGATAAATAAAAAAGATGGACAAGGGTCCAAGCGACCTACGACATCTAAGAGGAGCCAAAGGTCTTCTCAACAGCAAACTGAACAGTGTTCTACGGAGCCGGGAGAATCCTCAACTCCCACCATCGCCTGCACATATGAAGAGCATATTCGAGTCATACGCTATGTGGCTCAAAACCCAGGTGTGTTCCAAGCTGTAGTGAGGGAGATGAAGGGGAAGACCTCTGCAGCAAGGTCCAGTGGGTCTCATTCCAGTAACTCTCACCCACAGGAACACCTGGAGTACTCTCCCACCCGGCCTGGCTATTACCCCAGGCATCAGGCTGAATTTATGGCCGAGACAAGACGTCCAGAACAAAAGTCTAGCCACCAGAGCTTAAAATGAACTCAGAAAGCTTCCTTGCCATTCAAACATGGCAGAAAAGTTGACAATAAAGGCAAAGCACCGCTGCAGGAAAGGTGCTCTGTCAAGATTCGGTTAGGAGGCCGAGGAAAGGAAATGAACTCTCTACTAGCTTCAAAAGCCCATATCCTTTCCTACATGAGGAAAAAGTCTCTGGCAAAGGAACCTCAGCCCCTGGCTGGACCGATCCACAAAAGAGATCGCCGACTGTACTGCCTTTATCATCATGATATTGGGCATGATACAGAAGACTGTAGGCAGCTCGGACAGGAGATTGGACGTCTTATCGAGCCTGGTCACCTACAACGTTTCTATAATCCGAGGTCTAGGCTTCACAACAGGCTGGACTTTGGTAAACCCCTTCTGGATGAGAGTTGTAAACCTGGACCACATCATGGGTTGCCAAGTGATGGGGATTCAGATTCTGATGATAAGGGGTTACAGATTCCTGGATATACAAGGCTGTCTTAACAATAAAAGTCCGTGATTCATTCGAATCAGGGTATATTTCCTCTTGTGCTCATCCGGTGTCTTTTGGCTCAGCCTTATATTATCAAAGGATCAGTCTCTTATATTCAGCTGAGTATTCTTCTTTGGCATCCAGCCAGGAAAGCAAGTCACCATATGGCGCATGAAGCAATAATTTATGCCTATTTATAACCCACAACGAAAGTGGGGGTATACCTCAGCAGGACTGAGAGGTTGAGCAGGTCTCAACAATGGGATAAGTTCCCCTATATTTCACCTCAGCAGGTCTGAGAGATTGAGCAGGTCTCAACAATGGGACAGGTTTCCCTATATCTTTTACCTCAGCAAGACTGAGAGGTTGAGCAGGTCTCAACAATGGGACAAGTTTCTCTATATCTTTTACCTTAGCAGGACTGAGAGGTTGATCAGGTCTCAACAATGGGACTGGTTTCCCTGTATCTTTTACCTCAGCAGGACTGAGAGGTTGAGTAGGTCTCAACAATGGGACAGGTTTCCCTACATCTTTTACATCAGCAGGACTGAGAGGTTGAGCAGGTCTCAACAATGGGATAAGTTCCCCTATATTTCACCTCAGCAGGTCTGAGAGGTTGAGCAGGTCTCAACAATGGGACAGGTTTCCCTATATCTTTTACCTCAGCAGGACTGAGAGGTTGAGCAGGTCTCAACAATGGGACATGTTTCCCTATATCTTTTACCTCAGCAGGACTGAGAGGTTGAGCAGGTCTCAACAATGAGACAGGTTTCCCTATATCTTTTACCTCAGCAGGACTGAGAGGTTGAGCAGGTCTCAACAATGGGACAGGTTTCCCTATATCTTTTACCTCAGCGGGACTGAGAGGTTGAGCAGGTCTCAACAATGGGACATGGTTCCCTATATCTTTTACCTCAGCAGGACTGAGAGGTTGAGCAGGTCTCAACAATGTGACAGGTTTCCCTATATCTTTTACCTCAGCAGGACTGAGAGGTTGAGCAGGTCTCAACAACGGGACAGGTTTCCCTATATATTTTACCTCAGCAGGACTGAGAGGTTGAGCAGGTCTCAACAATGAGACAGGTTTCCCTATATCTTTTACCTCAGCAGGACTGAGAGGTTGAGCAGGTCTCAACAATGGGACAGGTTTCCCTATATCTTTTACCTCAGCAGGACTGAGAGGTTGAGCAGGTCTCAACAATGGGATAAGTTCCCCTATATTTCACCTCAGCAGGTTTGAGAGGTTGAGCAGGTCTCAACAATGGGACATGTTTCCTTATATTTTTTACCTCAGCAGGACTGAGAGGTTGAGCAGGTCTCAATAATGGGATAAGTTCCCCTATATTCTAACTCAGCAGGACTGAGAAGGTTGAGAAGGACTCAATAATGAGACAAGTTTCTCTATCTTTTAACTCAGCAGGGCTGAGAAGGTCAAGAGGGACATAACATCGGGGTATAGGGATGCCTATATCTTAAATTTATTAAAGCACAGCAGAGCTGCATTTCAGTTGAATAGCTTAAAACATTCTTGGTAGTGCCAAGAATGGAGGCTGAAGCTTAATACTTGTGCAAAAAGCCAGCTTACAAGAGAGGAAAGGACTCTTTTGGCAAAGCTGAAGACAAATACTTGCAAACTATAAAAATAGAGCAAGTGAAGTTTCTTAAGCCGAAGACAAATACTTGCAAACTATGAAAATAGAGCAAAAAAAGTTTCTCAAGTCTGAAGACAAATGCATCAACTATGGAAATAGAACGAGTAAAACTTTACATACAGAAAGCAAAACCAAGAAAATTGAAACAGGCTGAAGAGCACAAGTTGAACAAAGTTGGATTTTCATTAAAAAGAATATCTATTACAACTACAAAAGTTACAAGGAAAAATCCTATTCTACTTTACAACATCCTCATCCTCCCTGAGATCAGCACCACTTTGAAATTGGGCAATCTGGTTTTCAAGCAAGTTGCCAGCCTCGGGGTTATAGAGTTCAGCTATTCGAGGATGATTCTTGTCCAGGCTAGGGCAGATATCAGAACAAGCATCAATTGCCCAAGTCTGTCCAACAACAATTGCTGAGCCTTGAATCTTCAAGAAATTTCCAGTAAAGAACTCGGATTGTCTGAACTCAGCAACGGCATTTTTCTTTATCTCCTCAGTTTGAAGTTCGAATTGTTGAATGAGATCAGCCTTGCTTCTCTTTTCTGCCTCCAGTTGCTGGTTCAGTTCAGCCTTGCTGTTGGACAATTCTTGATCAGAAGTACTAAGTTCCTTTTGGTAGAACTCCAGCTCAGCTTGGGCTTTGGAAGAAACCAACTCAGCATTGGCCAGTGCATCTTTTAGCTCTATCACTTGGGATTTTGCAGCAGCTAGCTTGACGTCAGAATCTTGTTTTCCAGCTTGAAGTCTGTAATTCTCGTCCATAAGTGAGGCTAGTTTGAAATCTGAATCTTGTTTTACCACCTGAAGCCTGGAATTATCTTCAGTAAGCGTGGCAACTTGAGACTTCAAATTGTTCACTTCAGCCTCCAGCCTGGTCAATTTCGTGTTGTTGGGTCTTGCCACCTCAGCTAACCCGTCATAAGCATTTCGGAGATTGGCATTGAACTCAGAGAGTTGGGAGAATTTGACAAGCAGCTCTTTAGCTCGTTTGAGGATGTTGTACTCTTGGGCCCGGTACTGCAGAAGTTAGACTGGTTAGAAAAACATAAGGGATTAAGTTAAAAAATTGGAAAGTATTGAAAAATCTTACCGGGGCCATGTTCCTTGCAAATGAATTCATGGCATCATCCTAGCCCAGACTGCCATATGTCTGCCAATCCCTAGGAAGTATTGACATTTCAGTCAAACTCCTAGCTACATTAGGGTCTGCAGCAGTGTTAGTAAGGGAGAACTGCAGAGTCCTCATACCCCGGCGATTCCGGGAAGAAGGCTCCCCTTCTGATGTGTTCACCTCGGAAGCCTCTCCTTCAGGTGCATTCCTTCTAGAAATTCCTTCTTCATGAGCATTCCTTTCAGAAACTCTCTCTCCGAGGCGTTTACCCCGGAAGTCTCGCCTAAAAAGTCGAAGGAGGGGATAGCTTCATCAGAAACCCACCTTGGTGGGGGCATAGTCTCCTCTTTAGCAGCAGGAGAGGAAGGAATCAAAATGGGGGCATCAATTCTCCCACTCCCATCACCAGGTTGAGTTGAGGCTGAGATAGGAATTTGGGCTTCAGCCCGAAGGGGATTGTCAGAAGTTCCAACTGAAGAGGAAAAAATTCAAATGATTAAATAGAAATCAAATATATCCAAGACTAGTGCAAAAAATTCTACCTGGAATTATCTGCACCTCGGACGAAGTGCTAGCAGAAGCCTGCCCCGAAGAGGAGGTTTGGCTTTCTGTCCACTTTCTCTTCTTAGGGACCAAGTTCTTCAACCTTTCAAGGGTTCCAGATACCATGATTCCTGCAAAATTCAAGGAACAAAACAGTCAAAACACAGATGCCATATCAGAACCAGTCAAAGACTTTCAAAACGTTGCTATATGCCCCGAACTATCCTCAAGGCAATGGGGATGAGAGGACGAAAGTTATGTTCTGGCCACAAGTGTTCCAGGTCAGCAACCCTAACAATGTGCCTATCAACTTTCTTCCAGTCTATGACCATGGGAGACTTCATTGCGAAATTGTTCACTTGGCCTCCTGTTATTTGCACTGCCAGTATTCCAAAGGATCCCTTCAGGTAATCTTATACTCTTAACAAAAAAGAAATGCCCCATCCAATCTTTGGTAGAGGAAGGAAGGTTTATGACAAAAAACCTTCCACTGTTTTGAGGTCTCCTATCGAAACAATACCAACTACCCTCCTGTTTACACACAAATATCTCTCTAAAGACTGCAAGTGAGAAGTTTTTCTCAGCTGCTCTTAGATAGAGCAAGTAACTAAGAATAACCCTCAGTCCATTAGGCGTTATTTGGGGAAGCCTAAGTTTATAAGAGAACAGGATTTGGAGTAAGGGGGCCGGAATAGGAAGATTGAAACCAGACCTAAAATACTCCTCATAAACTGCCTCGTAACCAGCTGGGGGATCATAAGCAGTTTGATGAGGAAGGGGAAGAATGGGGCAAAATTGCTCCTGTCAACATTATAATGCTTACACAGTTCAGAGAGATCGGTGGCGTTCAAGGTGCACATTGAGTTTTGCACCGATGAAGAGGACACCATGGATTCTGAGGCAACCAAAGAAGAAGAAGACATAACGGAAGCCATGAGTAAGATAAAGGAAAGCTTACAAAAGATTGGAGACTTGAGTTGAAAAGTACTAGAATAAAGACGGTAAAAGTTTCACAGGTGAAGAAGATGAACAAAAATGCAGAGCAAGCAGGTGTGCAGAATAGAAGAAGAAGAAAGGAAAGGGTTAGGGTAATTGTCCCTATTTATAAGTAAGAGACAACGAAAGGTTACACCTTTTCGTTTGAAATTCGAAAAGACAGCGGTTCAGGCATTTTTCTTCCTCGGGGACTGAAACCGCCGAAAAAGACAATGATGAGGTGTTGGAATTAACGCTTACATTAAAAGCGGGAATTACGGCGTAAATAAGAGGATAACTGCTCAGTTAATGAAGACACGTCACAAACTTATTAGAACAAGATTTGTCCGCCTTCACAGTTCAGCTCAGCCACACAAAATCTGGGGGCAAAATGATAAACCATAATTAAATCGTTTGTTAGTCAACAACAGTCAACAGTTCAACTCTCGTAACTCAGCACTCAAGTACTGCAGTTCAGCAATTCAACGCCCCAAGCCTTGCTGTTCAGCCTTGGCTGCACTCCAGCGGGGCAGCATGATACCCTTTATGCTATCGAAGAATATGCCAAGGTTTGCACCACGGCACCAACTTTGGCTTATGTCCAAGTGCTGCACTTCAGATCATTTCAGCTAGGTCCAACTATGCACTTCGGCAAGGCTTAATTGGGCACTTCAGCAAAGGAATTAAGTACAGCGTTACATCGAGGAACCATCAGGCAGAAGTGCAATTCGAGTATAATGATTACAGCTGGTTATTCAGTCTGAACACGCCAAGGTCATTCCAGTAGGCCTATTAGTCACATCAGCCGGTCTACCAGTCACATCAGCAGACCTACGATGTCCTAGGTTTTCTGCCCCAAGCAAACGTCTTATCCACCATTAGAGGCCAAAGGCGGGAAAAGGTCAATAAAAGCAAGCCAATCCAGACGAAGAGGGGGATCCGGAATTAAAACATTCATATCCTAAGCCAAATTCACACACTTTGCTCCTCAGCTCATACTGTGAGAAACTCTGAACTCACCATTTAAATTATAATCTCAGCGAGATATGGCCTAAAATGACTTGAACGTCGGAGGGTTTTTCCCGGGGCCAACCCCCTGGGACCTCTGATCTGTGCTTTCTTGTGCAGGATATTTTAGAGGTTATTCCAGCTACAACTTTCAATCCAGTTAACAACTTTGCAAGTTAACTGACGAAGCTAATTTGAGGTCATCTAGACCCTTGGTGAAGATCCAGCTTCATCAATGAGCTCCATCTTTTCCAGATACAAGGCCATCTTCATCAAGAAAGCCAATGGAGATGACTGTCTATGAGCTATTTTGTATAACTAAGAGTATTGAATCAACTAAACAAAGCATCAATTCAGAAAAGCAGAAATGTCCAATAATAGTCAACTTATCTCCAGCTTCTGCTTCTTGCTGCACTAGGTTACTTGCTCAAAGTTGAAGGCATTCAATCATCAAATGGAATAGAATCAAGTTGCTTCTGATGTAAGCATTCTGGAGGCTATATGCTCCGATTAGTCAAGCCAAAAAGCAATTGTAACATTTACTCTCTTCACACCATGAAGAAAGTACTTCTTGATCAATAATACAACAATAAATCACCAGCAGACCAACTATATAAGATTAACTACACAGACTTTAAAATCTATGCATGTACATATTGAATCGGGGGTCTCAATATAATCAAGTTCTCTATCTCTTAGGATGGAGGTATTATTTGCCTGTCTTTCACCCTCCTCAGACCCTAACGATAGCTACCGAAATCTCTGATAGAGCCAGCTGATGCCAATCTAGAAAATGAATTCATATAACTACATTCTAAAAGCAAAAACTTCTATAGCAAAAGAAGTACAAGGACTAGCAAAGTTCCATTAAGGTACTGGCAACCAGGGCTGAAGAGTTGAACAATGGTTTGAATGAAAGATTTTTCTTCATTGATCTTGTATGAGTACAATACTTTCCTATTTATAATACTACTAAGATATCACTTACTAAGATTTAGTCAATATTTTCTACTAAAGTCAAGATATGCAATATCTTGATTACGGCTTATTACTGCTACTCTACGGTTTCACTTTACGGCTGCATGGTTGATTTCCATCACTCCCCCTCAAGTTGAGTATTGGGACTATCAATGCCCAACTTGTGCAACGTGGCTTCAAACATTTTCCCAACAACCGCTTTTGTAAGAATGTCGGCGAGCTGATCTTCGGATCGAACATGTGGAATTTCCACTACCCCTGCATCTAGCTTTTCTTTAATGAAGTGTCTATCAATCTCGACATGTTTAATTCTGTCATGCTGAACTGGATTTTCAGAGATGCTGATTGCTGCTTTATTGTCGCATTTTAATCTTGCTGGACGTTGCGTTAGAAACCCCAATTCTGTTAATAACTTGTTGAGCCACAAGATTTCTACGATCCCCTTGGATATTCCTCTGAACTCAGCTTCAGCACTTGATAAGGCCACTACCTTCTGTTTTTTGCTCCTCCATGTGACCAAGTTGCCTCCTATCAATGAAAAATACCCAGATGTTGATCGTCGATCATTTAAATTTCCTACCCAATCAGCATCAGTAAAGACTTCCACCTCCAGATGTCCATGTTTCCTAAACCATATTCCTTTATCGGGTGTTCCTTTTAAATACTTCAAGATTCGCCTTACTGCATCCATATGTTCTTTTTGTGGTTGATGCATAAATTGACTCACCACCCCAACTGCATATGTAATGTCTGGACGTGTATGAGATAAATAGATGAGTTTCCCTACCAACCTTTGATACCGTTCTTTATCTTCCGCAGGTACTCCCTCCTTTATTTGTAGTTTCTGATTGGCTGCAACAGGGGTTTCACTCGGTTTGCAGTCTAACATTCCTACTTCGGCCAGTAGATCCAGTGTGTAATTTCTTTGAGATATAAACAGCCCTCTTTTTGACCGAAGAACTTCTATCCCAAGGAAGTATTTTAGTTCTCCCAAGTCCTTCATTTCAAACTCTGAAAAAAGATTAACCTTGAGCCGAGACATTTCCTCCTCATCATTACCTGTAAGAATCATATCGTCCACATAGATAATGAGACATGTACTCAATTCCCCTCTTCGCTTAAGAAATAACGTGTGATCAGCATTACTCTGTTTGTAGCCATTCTGTCAAGAGTAAATCTCCCAAACCATGCTCTTGGAGATTGCTTTAATCCATAGAGTGCTCGTTTGAGCCTGCATACTTCCTCGTTTCTGAAGTCATGTGAGAACCCTGGTGGGACCTCCATATAGACTTCTTCTTTTAACTCTCCGTGTAAAAAGGCGTTCTTAACGTCAAACTGGTATAGTGGCCACTCTTTGTTAACTGCAATCGAAAACAATACTCGAACTGTATCAATCTTGGCGACCGGGGAAAAAGTTTCTGAGTAATCAATTCCATATGTTTGAGTGTATCCCTTTGCCACCAATCTGGCCTTGTACCGCTCGATCATGCCATCTGCCTTATATTTGATGGTAAATACTCATCTACACCCAACTGGTCGCTTCCCACTGGGCAGTGTACACTTTTCCCAAGTATTATTTTTCTGAAGCGCCTTCATTTCGACTTCCATTGCTTCCTTCCATACATCTTCCTGAAGAGCCTCGTTTACATTCCGTGGAAGTTTCTCTGCACACAGTGCCGTAAACAAGGTTCTTCCTTTGTCTCCTGATACAGTCATATTTACTGGATGTCTGACGCTCCGCGTCCTCCTCTCTGGTGAGTACCTTTGAGGTGGTACCCCTCTGTTTCTCCTTGGAGGCAAAACATGTACCTGTGCTTCATCATAAGGCTCAGATTGTTCAAGGGTTAGGTCATCAGATTCAGGTAAGGATAGATCATAAGGTGGATCAGGAATTAGCTCCCTTACCTCTTGTTGGATATCTTCGGAGAGAGGTGCATCTGGTAGTGGTAATGAAGTTTCAGGACTATTCACACACGATTGAGGCTGCTCGGTGGCGCCACCCGCTTGCCCTTGTTGGACATCCATGGTTTCCCTGTGGTTATGAAACCAGTCGAAAGGCTCACCTGATATCTCCCCCTGGGCCTGAGTACTGGGTGTAAAATAGTACTCGGTTTCAACAAAGACACAATCTAAGGAAATGTGAAGACGACGAGTGACGGGATTGTAACAGCGATAGCCCTTTTGGTGTGTAGCATAACCAACAAGAACACATTTTTCAGAACATGGATCAAGTTTAGTACGTTCATGTTTGGGGATATGCACATAAATAACACACCCGAAGATTTTTGGGGAAAGAGTCATGATGGACGGGATGTGGACCTGGGCACCAAGCATTTGTAGTGGTGTTTTTTTTATTAAGTGTTCGTGTGGGTAGGCGATTGAAAAGATAAACTGAGGTGGCAATGGCTTTTGGCCAGTACTGTTTGGAAACATTGGCTTCAATAAGCATAGCCCGTGCCATTTCAAGCACGAGACGGTTTTTTTGTTCCGCAACACCATTTTGTTGTGGTGTGTTTGGGCAGGATGTTTGATGAATGATCCCATTGTTTTGAAGAAAGGTCTGAACTTGGTTTGACATGTATTCGCCCCATTGTCGGACCGAAGGATTTGGATTTTTTATGGAATTGGGTTTCAATCATATGGAAAAAATGTGTGAATTTTGTGACAACCTCAGACTTGTGTTTCAGAAAATATACCCATGTCATTCGAGAATAATCATCAATAAAGAGAACAAAATATCGAAATCCTTGTGATGTGGGTGATGGTGCTGGTCCCCACACATCTGAATGAACAAGGGTAAAGCAAAGATCAACACGAGTATTATTGGGACGAAAGGTGCCCTTATGTTGTTTAGCCAGAATACAGGTATTGCAGACTATAGGTTTATTGAATGAAGTAAATAGAGTAGGAAATAGAGTACGCAGGTAACCAAAAGATGGATGACCCAAGCGACGATGCCATAATCACAGTTGGTCATTGGTTGTCCGGTGGGCAAGCTTGGACCGACCCTGTTGAGCTACCTCCTCCATGTAGTATAGTCCGTGACTTTCAGTGCCACGCCCAATGATCTCCCTCGTAGGAATATCCTGCAAGAGAAAGAAGTTAGGATAGGCAGCACAATTAAATTGTCTAGTAAGATGGCTAAGGGACAATAATTTTGAGGATAAGGAAGGGACATAGAGGCAGTCATGTAGATGAATATTCGGACAAATTTCAATAGTGCCACTGCCAGTGACTGGAATTAATTCTCCACTTGCGGTTTCAATATGAGTTTTAGGCAGATGTGTAGTGATGAGACTAGTAAAATCGTGCGGATCAAAGGTCATTGTGTCTGTGGCTCCAGAGTCTAGGATCCATTGGTTAGTTTTGGTAGTGTGAACATGATTTTTGGTTGTAAGGGCAATATCTAAAGAATTTGGGGCGGATCTGATACTTTTGGAAACTGTTGGGGCAAGATTAGATATATCCTTTTGTGGGATAACTGGAATAGTGTTTGTAGGAATATTGAGGGGCTGTTTGGCAAATATGGATGGCAAAGCTGAAGTTTGGTTAAAAACAGAGGTTTCAACTGGAAAAACAGAATCTGGGTGGGGGGTATTTATTCCCCCAACCCTAAATACACCTTGGCCATCCTCTTCCTTGTTGCATCCGCCGCTGCCTCTGGAATTTTCTCCAACATGCTGGCTGCCATGGTTGAACCTCTCTGGCTCAGTGCTAGCGTCAATCTTTTGACTGATGCCCACAGCCACCGTCCCTTTGCTTGTTCCTCCATCTCCGCCCTTGGCTCCAGTCGGCTTTACTTCCCACCAGTCGGGATAACCGACTATCTCAAAGCAGTCCTTCCGTGTGTGCCTTCGTTTCCCACAATGAGTACACACAAGTCTATTTTTATCCTCCTTTTCACGCTGTGACGATTCTGAGCGTGAGGAGGAGTCCTTCCTCCGGTTGTCTGGTTTTCCCTGAGTCCGCAGTCCAGCACCAATCCCCAGTGAGGAGTCATCAGATTCTGAGGGGACACCTCTTAAGATAGCCACCCTAGCCTCCTCTCTCCTTATTGCAGCATATGCTGCTTCTGGAGAAGGTAGAGGCTCCTTCTTGAGCAGTTCCCGTTTGATTGTTTCGTATTTGTCATCCACAGCCATCAACAACTGATATAATCGTTGTTCCTGGATTTTGTGGTTGTATGTGTTGATGTCTCCTGGGTCCTTCATGGGGTTGGGATCCCTTCTATCGATTTCCATCCAGATTCCATACAATTTGTTCCAAATATCTTCCAAAGAATGCCCTTTCTGTTTGACAGAGTTTGCACGTTTGTGCAAGTCGAATACTTGCAGTGAATCCGTCCCAGTGCCATACGTGATTGCAAGCCCCTCCCACAATGCTTGTGCTGTTGGGTATTGCGAGACGTTGTTGAGTAATTGTGTCTCTATGTTCTGTATTAACCAAGTGAAGACACAATGATCACTTGTTTCCCATTGGGAGTAAGTTGGATCCGTGGGGGCGAGAGAAGGAGGTACGCCTGTCAGGTGCTGACTCCTGCCCCTTCCCCCTACTGCTCTGCGGATGAGATTAGCCCATAGTTGATAGTTGTCCCCGCTTAACTTAATGCCAATTGACAAGTTCTCTGGATTGGGATTTGATTGTATGCTGAAATTATTTTTCAGCAAGTTAGCCAACTGGATGGCTAACTCATTACTATCGGGTTTATTTTCCTCTGCTGCTGACATTTTTGGTTTGATCTTTGCAGGTGAATGGTTTAATTAAACACTGTCTGTGCTGTTCTTGGCTATGAGGTAGAGAAAGGTTTTGGAACAGTGATGAATTTTCTTTTCTGAGTTCCATAAAAAAATTCAGATTCTGGATTTTGGGCTTTGTTTGGTTATTTGCGGTTCAGGACAATGATGAATCTTGAAATTCAGAGTCCAAGAAGAACCCGCTCTGATACCATGAAGAGTTGAACAATGGTTTGAATGAAAGATTTTTCTTCATTGATCTTGTATGAGTACAATACTTTCCTATTTATAATACTACTAAGATATCACTTACTAAGATTTAGTCAATATTTTCTACTAAAGTCAAGATATGCAATATCTTGATTACGGCTTATTACTGCTACTCTACGGCTTCACTTTACGGCTGCATGGTTGATTTCCATCAAGGGCCATATACAGCTCAACCAGACTATCCCGGAATTTCCTTTCAAAAAGATGCCCTAAATGGAGTAATTAGCAAGATGAACTCGATCTCTTCCAGTCCTGAATTCCCTCACTAACACACTAGCACATCATATCCTTATTATTGTGCCATTTATGCAGTTACGTATAGAGCCGGGGTATCACTGGAATCAAACTCTCTATCCGTTGGGATAGAGATGTTGTTTGACTGCCGCTTACCCTCCCCAGACCCTAGCGATAGCTTTTGCTGTCGTTGGGATATACTGGATATGATTGATGATGATGAACTCCATCTCTTCCACATATGACTGTCTATGGGGATGAGATCACCTCACCCACTTCTCCCTCACCCCACGCGTCACCGCGCGACACATGGCAGCAGGGATGAGTGGTGAAGCTAGATGAGGGTGACCCGCATCTAGCCGCACCACCCACCCCTGCTGCCACGTGTCGCACGGTGACGCATGGGGTGAAGAATTTGGGGTGAGGGGATCCTAACCCCTGTCTATGAGCTATTTTGTATAACTAAGAGTATTGAATCAACTAAACAAAATATCAATTCAGAAAAGGAGAAATGTCCACTAATGGTCAACTTATCACCTTCTTCTGCTGGACGAAAAGGGTTCTTGCTGCACTAGTTTACTTGCTCAAAGTTGAAGGCAAGAGGAAATTCAAGAATATGGAATCCATGGACATGAAAGCAAGGTGGGCATGAAGAGGAACCACCCTGTAAAAATTCAAATCATCTCCTTTAAAATATACCGGCGGCGTTTTAAGACTTTGATTGCAAAGAAGGAATAAAAATGTTATCAAAAGAATGAAAGAGAAAAGGAAAGAAAATTTGATTGCCAACATCGCTATATGGTTGCTTAAATCCGACCTCTCATACTCTGTTATAGACGGGAGCTTCTACTTCTATGTCAATGGGATAATATTGTTGTAATGTAGTCAACAGCAACCTGACGAGGTTAATAGTCAATTCCATCAAGTTAGCCTTCAAATGAAACGAAATAATGATGCAGGTAATTTGTGACCTCTTCTAACATGCTTCATCACAATGTCTGATATTGCTACGGTGCCCTTCTTTTAGGCCCTGAGAAATTTGAAGCAAGCCAACCTTAGTAAATAATGTTGCCACTGTTTGCTTTGGTATGCAGTGATCTAGGAATTGATACTGTCACAATATCACAAAATAAAGAAATTAGAATCAAGGCTGTTAATGTAATTGATTGTGTACTTAGAATGATTGATGCTGTATTAATCTCTAAATCTCTAGATTATAGCCTTCTGTGTACTATTTAATCAGAAGATTAGCCAATTATCAAAGTAAGGAAGAAAGTTTTCTTCAATATTCAACAGAAACGTTTTTTCTTCTTCAATCAAATATGGTATCAGAGCTAGTATTCCAGCCTTGAAGTGGAGAAATACAAACGTTCATCATTTGCCTAAGACAAAATTACTCGTAACCCTTCTCTATGGCCGACTAAACACTCTAGTCAAGCACATCCTATTCTGGGGGACAACGGGAAAATTGCAGTTAGCACTCAAACGTTGGTCATATTTTCCAGTTAGCATTTAATCGTTATGAAACATGGCCAAAATTGACTCAATTAACACCAAAAAACCGACTGTGACCTTTGACTTTTTAAATGCAACCGTTGACTGACCCAAAATTGATTGGGACCCGCGTGATTTATCGATTTTACCCCTGATTTATTTGAATTGGCGGTAAAATACACCAACCGTATGCCCTTCCACCCATTTTTTTTCATTTTCCCTCACTCCCATGCGATTCTTCCCCTCTCCCCTGCAATTCTTCCCTCTCTCTTGTATCTCTCTCCCTGCAATTCTTCCCCTGCGATTCTTCTCCTGCAAAATTGAACTGTTTCAGATTTGAATAAACTATGGCGGTAGCATTTGAACACTTGTCATAGTGGTTGTGGAGTGGGAAGCATAAGCAAGAACCTACAATCCCAATCGGGGCTTCTTTAAATGCTACCATTGTTTCAGGATTGTTGGAATCTGAAACTTTAAAGTTCCCATTATCGCAAAGAGGAAACATGAAATCGTATTCTAGAAGAGTCAAGCGAAAAAGGTCTGGCCGAGAGGAGAGGAAATTGGATAAAGAATATGACGTGGTTTTTGTTCCATCAGACGGTGGCTGCTTCTCAGGTTCTGACTCCAAAGATTCAGATTGGTCAATTGGATGTTTAGAACCCCACGCTTTTGATTTCCACAGTGATGGAGATCCCGATGATGGCTTTTGCAGTATTGGTTCCCTGCTATGGACATGGCCATGGAGTTCCAAAAGTCCAATCAAAGGAGAATGTCTCCAGCACAATAAAAAAATATCTCAAATCTGTGCACTGGAGGTAAGAAGCAGTTATTATAATAACTCTATTTCTTCACTTTGATAATTGACTAGTCACTTCAAGTTTTCTGAGTAAACTTCTGCCTTTGTGTTTATATGCTCTGTTTTGTTTTCAATCTACTTTTAATTAGTCCACGATTTGGTGTTGGTGGTTTAAGTTTCTATGGGAGATGCATGTGCATACCAAGCCTAGACAGCTGGGCAAACAGAAAATGTTTGGATTTGGGAAGATGTATCGTGGTTGTTTTGGTTGATTTTGTGAGGTGGGAAGCTAATTTATGGAGGCAAACCAGCAGGGAACAGTAGGAGCAGAAGGGAGGGAAGGAGAAGACGTTAATTTGGGGGGAGGAATTGTTTTTTGGTGGTAAAATTCGTTGAAAACGGTTGCAGCAGGTCATCAGCCGGTTTTTGGTGTTAATTGAGTCAATTTTGGCCACGTTTGGATGCCAACGGAGGTTTAATAACGATTAAATACTAACTGGAAAATGTAATCAACGTTTGGGTGATAACTGCAATTTACTCGGGGGACAACCAACCCAATGATCGAATCCATGAATTTGTCTCAAGTGTTGGAATTGATGCGAAAATGAAAATTGAATAGCTTTATTGAAGATTTTAAGTAGATTTTATTGAAGATGTGAAATGAAAATAGAATAGCTTTTCAGCTCTTATGGTTTTAGTAGTTATTGTTGCTAGAGTTGTCTCATCAATTGTTATGGTAGGATATTCAAATTTCTTTGAGGTCATTTATTGATTTAATGTTGAAAATCTACTTTGGAAACAAAGTGATAGTAGAATATAATTAAGGAGATCTGAACCGTTCTAAGTTGTGTGTCTACTCACACTATTTTTCATCTCCTTGTTTAGTTTGGTCTGGTATTTTGGGTGGATTTAAGTAAAACCAAGAAAAATCGAGAAATTATTTTTACATTCTATTCACCTTTTTAAAATGTTATTCGATGACCTAACACAGGTGCCCACGACCCTGAAAAAGAAAAAGACTTGTACTTCATCAATGCGTGTAAGGAAATAATTATATCTGGAGACATTCATGAAAATATAGTAAATATTTGACCGCAATAAGGTAAATATGTTGATAGTGACATAATGCATGTATGAAGTGCCTTGAATAGTTACAGTCTGCAAAACGATCCTGACCAAAAAAAAACCATTTTCTTTTCCTATTATCTTACAACAGGTTTGGATCCTCTTACCGCAAATTCCCTCATCTCATCCCTCACCGCACGACACATGGCAGCAGGGATGGTGAAGCTAGATGCAGATAACACTCATCTAGTCTCATCATCCCCTGCTGCCACGTGTCGTGCGATGGAGAATGGGGTGAGAAAATTTAGGTGAGGGGATCAGGTCTCCAAAAAGACCCAGACATTCTACGCCCTGAAGTAAATGTCATGCAAAATCAAATGAGCACCATGCTGTGGCTGAAGAGTGAAGACTGCGACAGGAGCATGTGAGTAAGAAGGAGAAAGTTCAAAGGTGAATCGCTGCAGAATAAGAGCCATTGCCATTTTAGCTTCTAGCATCGCAAAGTTTTGGCCAATACAAGTCCGAGGTCCCCAACCAAATGGGAAGAAAACAACTTGACCATTAGTTGCATGTGACACTCCTTTAGCAAACCTCTCTGGTCTGAACTCTGATGCGTCTTTCCCCCATAGTTCAGTGTCGTGATGCATTAACATTATGGGCAATGAAATTAAAACTCCGGCTGGCAGCGTCAGTTTCCCCAATTTCGTTTCATGTGTTGTTTTTCTTCGAATTTCAGGCACTGGTGGATACAGCCTCAATGCCTCGTATAAAATCATTGTCACCTATAGCAAAAGACATCAATTACAATTATCAGAAGGCACTAATAGCTAATGAAAAGCTTCAGGAAGGCCAACTTGTTTGGCTATATTCACAAGGGTGGTAGCTTGAAGACTAGACTCACCATATGTACGTAACGTTTTTTTTTTTATAAATTACCTTTTGTAACTTTATAATAGTACATGTCTACTACTCATGACCCCTCACCATGCTTGCAAGGACTTATGCTTTAACATTTGTAGTACTACTCAGGAAGAATGTTGAGAATATTGTCTCACATTGGACACTTTGAGATAAAATACATGGGTTATATATGAGGATGAGGTATCACCAACCATTGCCTTAAGGTTTTGAGTGGATATAAGCCTCACCTCATGTAAGCGCAAGTTTCAACGTGGTATCAGAGCCGGTTTAAAATGTGGACTTACACCTTGCCTGACCCATGATTTGTCTTCCCTCGCCCAACTTCAGAGGGTAGGTGTTGAGAATATTGTCCCACATTGGATTTCTGGTTTGTGATTGGGGGCAAATTCTAAGGCGCGTGTGTATGCCAAGCCACGTTGACACGTGAGGGCGGGTGTTGAGAATATTGTCCCATATTGGATTTGTGGTTTGTGATTGAAGTCGGGTTCTAAGGTGCGTGTGTATGTCAAGCCACGTTGACATTGTTAGAATATGATTTGGTTTTGATGATTTGCACAAGGTTGGTACTTGAAATTGTTAGATTAGGCGCTTCAAGTTGATGGGTTGAAGTTGTACACTTTGAACTCTCACTTCAGGCGCTTAATGTACCTTGGTGAAGTCCAGTACACTTCGAACGCCTGCATTAGGCGCTTTATGTGAGGTGTCTGGATGTGCGTGCACTTCGAACGCCTGGTTCAGGCGCTTCATGTGAAGTGTATGAAAGTCAGGGCACTTCGAACGCTTACATCAAGCGCTTCATGTGCCTTGATGAAATGTACGAACACTTCGAACGCTACTTTAAGCGCTTCAAGTGTTCCACCAAGTCAAAAAGTACTTTTCTCTGAATTAACACGCTTTCCCAAGTCTGATTCTGAGAAAATGTCAGTTTCAGTTCGAACTAGCATGAAGTGCTACTTGAGGCGCTTCATGTCACTTCGAACGCATTCAGTTGCCAACATTAGGCGCTTAATGTGACTTCGAACTCATGTTCACTTTCACATTAAGCGCTTCATCCTACTTTGAACGCTTATGTTTTAAACAGATTAGGCGCTTCATGTGCTCAACGGTACAAATGTCTTTTTGCTTCATTTTCTAACCAGTTGACTCTTTGTACCCTCCTCTTTTAGTGTTGTTTCAGCAGGTCTTCTCTCACACTCAGAGTTATCAGGTTTCCATTCTTGGCCAAGGTTTTTGAATCTTCTTCTAATGGCTGCTACATGCCAAAAATTGTTTCCCAAGAATGCTGCTGTACCTTCACAAGATGCCAAATCCCATTATTGGCTGGGCAGAAGGTTTCAAACGGGAAGATGTTTGAAGGTTGATAAAAGAAGGGTTTTGTTCATTCTCCACTAAAACTTTCTACTTCACAAGCTCTCAAGTGCTCTCAAGCTCAAGCTCTCAAAATAGTTGTAAATCTTTGTATACTTTTACCTTATTGTTGAGAGTGATTATTGTAAGAAGAAGAGTCTTCTTCTTGGTGAGATTCTCTGTGAGAGATTTGGTAGATTGTTGGTCAAGGAGCAAGGGTGCTCTTTGTTTAAGTTTTCTAAACTTTGAAGGGTTTGTTGATAGTGTGTGGTGCACTATTCTCCCTACAAGATTTCTTTGAGGGCAAAGAAGATCTTTGGAGGCAAAACTTCAAAGTGTTAGAACTCTTGGTTGTGGTCTAGGCAAGGTGCCTAGTTTGTATTCTTTTGATTTTGTTTTGGTTGTTGTTTCCCCCAAAAGAAATAACAATCCCCATTTCAAAATCCTTCTTGTGAAACATCAAGAAGGTAGAGGAGTAGAGTCTCTTGACTTGAACCTCTATACATACTCGTGTTCTTTCTTGTCTTTCAAGTTTTATCTTTCTAAAGAACACATCCAAGTATTGGTTGCACTCTAAAACGAAAAATAGCCACAAAATATCCATACTTGGTGAACACACTATTCAACCCCCCCTTCTAGTGTGTTCTAAGGGACCTAACAGACATGTGAGGACGGGTGCTGAGAATATTGTTCCACATCAGACACTTTGAGATGAAATACATATAAACGGGTTCTAAGGTGCGTGTGTATGTCAAGGCACGTTGACATGTGAGGACTGGTGTTGAGAATATTGTCCCACATCAGACACTTTGAAATAAAATACATGGTTTATATAAGTATGACGTATCACCACCTATTACTTTAATGTTTTGAGTAGATATGTGTCTAAGCCCAAATTTCAACAAAGAATGTGAAAAATATGAAGTTTCCAAGTAAAACAAAAGACTGATGACTGTCTTAGACGGGTCTGAAATACTTACAATTTTCAAGCGATTTAGGCCTTCAAAATCAGGTTTCTCGACCCCAAAAAGTTGCAGAACTTCTTCTCTAGCACGAGTTTGCCAGTGTGGATACTTGCTCAACAAAACCATAGTCCAAACCAGCAGTACTGAGGTGGTCTCCTGCCCGGCAAAGTAGAACAATTTGCACTCTTCTATGATGTCCTGGATGCTCATGCCAAAATCCTTGTTTCCTTGCTCATTTATTTCTTTAAAATTGGATTCGACCAATATGCCCAATAAGTCATCTCCAAGGGCTTTTCCTTCTCTGATTGCCTTCATTCTTGCCTCGACTATACTCCTAACTGAATCATTTACTTGGTTGGTTACTGATTTTATTCTTCTATTTATCTCGGTTGGCAAGAATCTGAGGAATATTAAAAATGAGTGCATAATGTGACACAAATTTTAAAATGGTCAATGACTAAGTATGATTAGTTGATCAATGACTAATGAAAAGTTTAGAATATTTATGGGCCCCTTGTTTTGGCCAATCAACTCCTTGTTTGCATGTAGATAAAGCTTATTCGTCATCATTTTATTGGTCCACTAGTTGATCTACGGTTATTGGGTATTTTGTTAATAAAACGGAAACAATGTAAATCTTACCTCAAACCAGGGATAAAAAGTGACTGAACGGCACTAAGAATGAGTGCAGCCAGCTCTCTTTGAAGGTCAGATATTCTCTTGCCTTCTTCATAGTTGGTGCCAAATGCTGCCCTAGAAATTGCATCACAAGTCAAGGTCTGAAGATAAGGCCAGATATCCACCTCACCTGACCCCTTCAGCGAAACCATTGCTTCCCATTTTCTCATTGTCTCCATAGTACTCATGTGAACAGCTGGGAGCATATGCTACATGAACAGAAGAATGAATTATGGCCAAGAAAAGATATATATGGTCCGGTAGAATAAAGGTTGAGTTAAATTGCCCATTAAAACTGCCAAGAATTGCTTAGCATTCTGTTTCCTTAACGTTTTTTCATCTGTAGAAAAGGTCGAGTTGTACCTTCAACTTCTCTAGATGGAAAGCTGGGTTGAGGATTTTCCTGTGCTTTACCCATTTGTCTCCTTCATAGCTGGAAAGTCCTTGAATAAATTTAATGTGTGGCTTTTGAAAAATGAAATGTTGCAGAGTCACATCGTTGATGTTTTCTGGATCCATAACTATTGCCATTACACTGGGACCCAGCCACACATATGAACTTTTACCTGTCGATCTTTGACACTTAGTCTAGATAAATAAGCCATACGAAAGATATATCTATGTACAATTTAATTTAATGTAAATTGAGTCCACTTATGTTTTTTTTGATTTTTAGCTATTTTTCTCAAAATATCTCAAACCGTGAAAGATGTGGTTTAAGTTGTGGGGGTACGGGATCTATACACCGTAATGTAATGAACTCTTGATTCACATAAACACCACATATAACGACGTCATCGATATGTTTAAAATGATTACGGTGTCATATACACTTAGATCACTATGATTACGGTATTTAGTACGCCGTGATAACCATGTGTTACTATAGTTATCAATTAACATTTTTGTCAATGCATACACCGTAAAACAATGTGGCACACACTGTGTATATCAGAATGTATGTTTAAGTCAACATGTTTAAATTTAGAATTTTTTTAATAGTGACGGTGCCAGAAACATTGTAATACAGTAACTTGTATACCCTGAAAACACAATATAGGAAAAAATAAAATGCATTGAGATAAATACGACGAAGTGAGTGAGTCTAATGGAACTTTAGAAATGCTCCCTTTAGCTAGATTAAATTCAATAGGAAAAAACACATGTAAATGAATCAACTACAAATTTAACATATACATATTGCAAATGGAAGAGGATGATTCTACTAAACTTCAGAATAAGTCCATCTAGCTTGATGGATTTCAATTGAAATACACATTTGAATTGAAAAAAGATACTTCATTTTAATATGGGCAGTAAGAGTATAATAAAACATGTTAAAGAAAAGTTATGGGTCTCAGCATGTCAACAAATATAACAAAGATAACATGGAGAGGTATGTTGACTTAATCCTACTTAATGAAGAAAACATTTGTGTTCGAAGAAGAGAAAACATCTGATTTGGTGGATCATACGATGTTCGATGTATAATCTCATCGTAACAAACACAGTCACTAAGTTACAACACGAATTTGCAGGTCTCCAAGCATGTGAATACATCGTCTCTTGGTGTTCAAATCTTATGCGACAAGTTGTCATTGTCTTCGTGAATATCACAGTTTATTAGTTGTAGTTTTGTCGTACTTTGTTGGTTGTGCTCTGCTGTTATAGTAACGGAGTGAGATGAGTTTATGTGAACTGGTTTTCTTAAAAAGAACACATAGTTGTATGACATGGGATTCACCTGGTGAATCTAAGGGACAAAGTGCTACATTGTTATGCCCCGCACTCTCCGTAAAATAATTCAAAGATAAAGAAGGAATTCAATGAGATTAATGACGGTCAACGGTAATGAATTACGAGTTAAGTATTAGGATTAATTGGCATTTAATGAAGGATTAAATATTAGAATTAATTTTTATTTAATTTTAGTATTGAATATTAGAGATTTATCCTTTAAGATAAATAAAATAATAAATATAATTTAGAAACTCCAAATTTTCCCCTTTTCATATCAAAACTGACAAACGTCAGTTTCTCTCCATTATAGAAAAGAAACCGACGCTTTTCTTTTCCTCTCTACCCTAGGCGACTTCCTCTTCCTCTGCAACCGTAAGGAGATTCTTCGAGCTTTGATCCAAAACTTCTTCCTTCCTTCAATCCGTTTTCGAGTAATCAAAGGCAAGTAACTGTTGGAAAAAGTACGTTAAAGTATCTTTCCGTGTGCTCCAAACTTATATAGAATGTATATGAGGTTGTTTGGGAGATTGGTGTGATGAGTTGCAATGTTAGGAACCTTCAGTCGGACGTGGAACTCTCACGTGGATCGATCAACGTACGTCGATCGATCGACGTAAGGGTTCGACGTTGATCTTAGGACGTCGATCTCTCATTGAGAGATCGACGTGAGAGTTCTATGTTGATCTGAGGACGTCGATCTCTCACTGAGAGATCGACGTGAGAGATCTACGTTGATCTGAGGACGTCGATCTCTCAATGATCGACGTGAGAGATCGACGTGAGGGTTCGACGTGCCAGCGGACAGAACCTTTCATTTTGGGTTGCAACTTTTGATCCAAGGATCATCTCCCTTCACCTATGAACGGTAAACAACTGCCATAACTGATAGAAAAACTGCTGAAATGAGTTTCAAATATGGTTTTTAACACAATCCAAGATCTATATATATGAGATCTTGTTATCTTCAATATACACAACATTCTTGCAAAATTCTAAAGAAATTTCAGCAATCTTTCTACCATTCTCTCCTTTATCTTTCTCTTCTAAATCAAGTTCATTCTTCTTCTCCTAGAACAAAAGAAAAGAATACAGCCGTTATATCTTGGGAAGCATTAGTCTTGTTGTCTACCTTGCTCGTTGGTAGAGATTAAATTGCTTTAAGGACAAAGTCATCTTGAGACTCGTCTCGGCTTTTGTTTGATCACTTTCTTGCTTGTTTGCTACAATTTCCCAACAATCTTAAAGCAATTTACAATGGCATCCAAGCAAGCTTCGCCGGATATGTCCAAAATGGAGTCGTTCGACGGCAAGTTCTACAAGAGATGGGCAGCAAAAATACTGTTCTTCTTGGAAATGCTTTCAGTTTCATATGTACTCAAAATGAAAGGAGTATGCTGGGTGTGCGGGAAACTAGGACACCGAGCCGTCAACTGCAGGAAACGGAAGGGACAAACAAGCAACCAGGCGAACCTTGTGGAGGCGAAAAGAGCAACAGACGACATCATCGCAGCAGTCGTCTTAACAGAGGTAAACCTCGTTGGTGGCACTACGGAATGGGTGGTAGACACGGGTTCTACCAGGCACATTGCTACCAGTAAAGACCTATTTTCCGAATACAAGGAAATAGGCAGTGATGAGCAAGTTTTCTTGGGAGATGCACATAGTACCCAAGTCCTCGGAAAGGGTAAGGTGCTTCTCAAGTTGACATCTGGGAAGAAACTGGGATTAAGCAATGTGCTGCACGTTCCTGCCATGCGTAGGAACTTGATCTCCGGAGTGCTGCTGAACAAGGCTAATATTAAAGTTGTTTTAGAGTCTGATAAACTTGTTTTGTCTAGAAATAGAGAGTTTATCGGTAAAGGTTTCTGTAATAGAGGTCTACTTGTTCTTGATGCTACTTGCTGCAATAATAAAGATGCATCTAGTTCTGTTTATTTATCTGAGTCTCTTGATATGTGGCATGCTAGACTAGGACATGCAAATATAGGAGCAATAAAGAAACTTAAAAACATGAATGTGATTTGTTATGATGATGATAACTTCAACAAATGTGAACATTGTGTTGAAGCGAAACATCATAAGAAACCTTTTAAGAAAGTTGATAGAGTTTCACAAAAACTTGGTCTAATCCATAGTGACTTAGGTGATTTCAAGAATCACATGAGTAAAGGTGGCAAAAGGTATTATGTTACTTTTATCGACGATTACTCTAGATACACAAAAGTGTATTTGCTAAGTCATAAGGATGAGTCCGAGTCTAAGTTCATAAGTTTTAAGAACGAGGTTGAGAATCAACTAGACTTAAAAAATATGATGAATATAACACAGACTCTTTACAAAAGTTTTGTGAAGAGAATGACATTATTCATGAAGTCACACCCCCGTACACACCCCAGTCTAATGGAGTAGCCGAAAGAAAAAATAGAACGTTGAAAAATATGATGAATGCCATGTTGGTTAGTTCAGGATTGCCGGACAATTTGTGGGGGGAGACAATCTTGTCTGCTTGTCATATTTTGAACAGGTTACCTCATAAGAAGTTAAATAAAACTCCTTATGAGTTGTGGAAATGTTATGCTCCCAACTTAAATTACTTGAAAGTGTGGGGATGTCTATCCAAGGTTGGAATTCCAGATTTTAAGAAAAGTAAGATCGGATCTAAGACAAGAGATTGTGTGTCCATCGGGTATGCTCAGAATAGTGCAGCCTATAGATTCATGACTATAGATAATGGTTATATATTTGAATCTAAAGATGCTGAATTTTTTGAGCATATATTTCCTATGAACAAACAATCCGTTGGTGTGTCTAAATTTGAGACAGGTGAGTCAAGTAAATCCGTAGTTGAGGGAGAAATTGATGAACCTAAGAGGAGTAAGAGACAAAGAACAGAGAAGTCATTCGGAAGTGACTTCATAACAGCCTTTATTTTGGAAGATGATCCCAAAACTTACGGAGAAGCAATTAAGTTGATTGATTCTAAGTTTTGGAAGGAAGCCATAGATAGTGAACTTGAGTCTATTTTAATTAACAATACTTGGGAGCTAGTGGACTTGCCTAGAGGGTGTAAACCTATCAGTTGTAAGTGGGTCTTTAGGAAGAAACTAAAGGCAGATGGAACAATTGATAAGTTTAAGGCTAGGCTTGTCGCAAAAGGGTTCACACAACAAGAAGGTATAGACTTCTTTGACACTTACTCACCGGTTGCTAGGATCACTACGATTAGAGTCTTAGTAGCACTTGCCTCTATCCACAAGCTTGTTATTCACCAAATGGATGTGAAAACAGCTTTCTTAAATGAAGACTTAGAAGAAGAGATCTATATGAAGCAACCGGATGGTATGATAGTTAAAGGTCAAGAACACAAAGTGTGTAGGCTTAACAAGTCTTTGTATGGTCTTAAGCAAGCACCTAAACAATGACACGAGAAGTTTGATAACGCATTAGTGTCTAATGGTTATATAGTAAATAAAAGTGACCGTTGTGTGTATAGTAAGTTTAATGATTATGATGGTGTCATTATTTGCCTTTATGTTGATGATATGCTGATATTTGGAACCAACATAGATGTTGTTAATGATACAAAATCATTGTTATCTACTTTGTTTGATATGAAAGACATGGGGAAGGCGGGTTTAATTCTTGGTCTTAAGTTAATAGAGAAATGTGGGAGTTATTTACTTTCTCAAGAACATTATGTGGAGAAAATGTTGAGAAAGTTTAATCACTTCGATATAAAACCTGTAAGTACGCCTTATGACTCGTATGTTACTTTGACCAAAAACAATTGTGATAGTGTGTCACAATGTGAATATGCTAGGATAATTGGTAGTGTAATGTATTTGATGAATTGCACTAGGCCTGACATTGCATATTCTGTGAATAGGCTTGCACGATACACTCACAACCCAAATGAGAGTCATTGGTGTGCATTAAGACGTTTGTTAAAGTATCTTAAAGGAACAATGAATTTAGGACTCATGTTTACAGGGTCACCTGCTGTTTTAGAAGGCTATTGTGATGCTAATTGGGTGACCGATAATGATGAAATAAACTCCACTAGTGGATATGTTTTCACATTGGGTGGTGGAGCTATTTGCTGGAAATCATGTAAACAAACTTGTAGTGCTAAGTCTACAATGGAGTCTGAATTTATTGCCTTAGAACTTGCTAGTACAGAAGCCGAGTGGTTAAGGAATTTACTTGTTGATATTCCTTCATGGTCTAAACCTATGCCTTCTGTATCTATTCATTGTGATTCTCAGGCTGCGATTGCACGTGCAAAGAACAAGATATACAATGGGAAGAGCCGTCACATCCGTTTAAGGCACAACATTGTGCGCAAGTTGATTAGTTCAGGGGTGGTAAACTTGGAGTTTGTAAGAACCAAGTTTAACCTTGCAGACCCCTTAACTAAAGGACTAAACAATAAGTTGGTCTACGAAACATCGAGGGGGATGGGACTTATTCCATCTGTAGAGAATTCTTCATGATGGGAACCCAACCCACTATTAGTAGAGATCCTACGAACGGGGTTCAATGTGGTAAGAACAAGTCATGAAAGAATTCTATGTTGCACTATCCAAGTGTCTCTCCCTATGGTGTTGTTGTTGATAGTGCTCACTGTAATAATTTGAGGGTGAGATTTTAAGAATCTCTTAATGAAAAATTCATAGCCATATTGTTTGGTGGTGTGAACAGTGCACACTTGATGAATTTCACCTATGTAAGCTTGAAAGTGGTGCCACTTCCTGTGAGAGCCTGGAAAACTCTCTAGAGAGCTTATGAAACCTGAGATAGGTGCATGGTCGATATCGCACCAAAACCGCGAACTTGGAGAAGTAGATAATGATATGTCTTCTTGTTGTTCATATAAAAAAATAGTGGAGTAAGATTCAAGACGAAGTTCATCTTACTTCCGCTTATATAACTCAAGTTGTACTACCGGCGATTCAAGACCACAAGTCATCGTATCCGTTATGTGTCATTATCTTCGATTGATAATGGAGAGGTTAGTTGTTTAACGTTCGGAAGTTGTCTTTATATAAGTTTGGATCATGTGGGAGATTGTTGGAAAAAGTACGTTAAAGTATCTTTCCGTGTGCTCCAAACTTATATAGAATGTATATGAGGTTGTTTGGGAGATTGGTGTGATGAGTTGCAATGTTATGAACCTTCAGTCGGACGTGGAACTCTCACGTGGATCGATCAATGTACGTCGATCGATCGACGTAAGGGTTCGACGTTGATCTGAGGACGTCGATCTCTCATTGAGAGATCGACGTGAGAGTTCTATGTTGATCTGAGGACGTCGATCTCTCATTGTGAGATCGACGTGAGAGATCTACGTTGATATGAGGACATCGATCTCTCAATGAGGGTTCGACGTGAGAGATCGACGTGAGGGTTCAACGTGCCAGCGGACAGAACCTTTCGTTTTGGGTTGCAACTTTTGATTCAAGGATCATCTCCCTTCACCTATGAACGGTAAACAACTGCCATAACTGATAGAAAAACTGCTGAAATGAGTTTCAAACATGGTTTTTAACACAATCCAAGGTCTATATATATGAGATCTTGTTATCTTCAATATACACAACATTCTTGCAAAATTCTAAAGAAATTTCAGCAATCTTTCTACCATTCTCTCCTTTATCTTTCTCTTCTAAATCAAGTTCATTCTTCTTCTCCTAGAGCAAAGGAAAAGAAGACAGCCGTTATATCTTGGGAAGTATTAGTCTTGTTGTCTACCTTGCTCGTTGGTAGAGACTAAATTGCTTTAAGGACAGAGTCATCTTGAGACTCGTCTCAGCTTTTGTTTGATCACTTTCTTGCTTGTTTGCTACAATTTCCCAACAGTAACTTTCTTATAAGTTCCTACGTTTTACGAAAGAGAAAAAGGCCTACTTTTGATATCAAATTGGATCACCATGCAGTAGTTTCTTTCCGTGAATCTATATGTGATTGATGTGTTTTGGTTTTGATGTTTTGGCCAGTATATGTTGAAAATCGTTTTGTTGTTGTTGACTTCGTGAAATCGTGCAAATCCCTACCCCTTGAATCCCTTGTTGTTGTGATTTCATTGTTGTGTGGGGATTGAGGGTGAGAGGTGAAATCTTTGGATTGATAAGGTTGGGATAATTGAGTTATAGACTTGAATCTTTGTTTGGTATATGTATAGTGTTCAATATGTAGTTTAAGCATGAGATTATAGCAGGGATTATGCTTGGATTGATTGGGATGAAGTTTGGGATCAATTGGAGTTATGGTTCTGCAGTTTCTGTAGAAATCGCAAAGTTTCTGTTCTGGATTCGCGGACATCGATCGATCGATGTGAGGGGATGAAGTACTTCGATCGATCGATGTAAGGGTATGATGTCAGACAGTAAGTATTCTGATGGACATCGTTCGATCGATGTGAGGGGATGAAGTACTTCGATCGATCGATGTGAGGGTATGATGTTAGGCAGTAAGTATTCTGATGGACATCGATCGATCGATGTGGAAGAGGGTTGAGAGATCGATGTTCTCTGATGGACATCGATCGATCGATGTGAGGGTATGAAGTCACATCGATCGATCGATGTGAGGGTATAATGTCCATCAGTTTTGTGGAAAAATAAGGGAAGAAAGAGGGAAGCTAGGGGACCCTTTGGGTGACCTTAGAGCCTTCTTAGGACCTGATTGAGGTTAGTCTGAGTGTTGGGAATATGATTTAAGATGGTGAATCAAATTTGGAGAATTTGAAGGGTATTCGAATCTGATTTCCACGTGAATGACCTAAGAGGGTTAGGAAATGAACGTATAAGGTTTTATAGAGTTCAATAGAGGAATGTGAGGGTTCTCACATTAGATTTTGAGTTTTAGAATCAATGTTAAGTGTTGATGACCTAGCTTGAAGCATAAGCTCGAATGTGTAAGTGAGGGGAATCTTGTGTGATTGATTGATACCGAATGTGAATTGAATTTATGTAAACGAAGAATGTGATTGAAATGAGGAGTCTTGCATCATGGCACTTGCATTTGCATATTGTTTTGAAAAGAGCGTTGCTTCGGCACAGGTTTGCGAAATTGGCTGTAACGTTACACGGGATGGAAATATAAGTCGTGGTGCGTTAAAGGGTATAAAGTTGTCTGTAATGTTAATCGGGATGGAAATATAAGCCGAGGTGCATTACAGGGTATAAAGTTGTCTGTAACGTTACACGGAATGGAAATATAAGCCGTGGTGCGTTACATGGTATAAAGTTGTCTGTAATGTTAATCGGGATGGAAATATAAGCCGAGGTGCATTACAGGGTATAAAGTTATGTGACCGGACATTGTGACATGCATTGCACTGTTTTGAAAAGAAATTGCTCATGCATTTGTGACTGTGTAGTGTAGTGCATATTTTGTCATGCATCACGCGAGTCAGTTTGGGATGATTGTTATGTGACTTGAATGATCGTTAATTGTTAATGGTTATGAATTACTGTCTTATGTTCTCGTATTGTCAAATCTATGCTCTTGAAAGTATACAAGACATGTGCCCCATTACCCCTTGAATTATATATTACTCATGTCTTGCCATATATTGATCCCGTATGTCTTATAAGCGGGTTACTTGCTAGTATTTTTCGCTAAGGGTACTACTCTTATTTTGCAGATGAGCCTAGCTATGATATGATCTTCATAGAGGACGACGGCGAGTGGGCCGAATGGGACGCTTAGAGTGCTTATTGGGGGATAGTTGAGACAGCTGTTATTTATTCCAGTTTCTCTCATTCACTTGAGAATTTAGTTGCTACTACCGTGACTACCCTTTTGAGATTTTATTATCATTCGATATACGAACTTGATGGTTGAGATTCATTAGACACATGTTTCCGCACTTATTACTCTTACGTCATTGGTGATGTTTATACGAGAGATGAGGCGTCTTGTAGTCTTCTCAGTAAGCTAAGATGGGTGCACCGGTTCGGATTCCGCTGTCTGGGTCGGGGCGCTACATACATGATGAAGTTCACCTCTAAAATCCTGTAGTAGAGAGTTGTATGGTGGTCCTAGGGAGAATGATGATGCATTTAAAAAGATTGATGATAACAACCTCACGCCATTGGATAAAGAGAAGAAATTAACATGATACTTTTGCCCTATATTGAAACGTCAAATGCAACAATATTTTATGGACTAGTGGAGCATGTAAACACTAATTGTGGGTCAGTACTAAGATCTGTTTGATCCGTTCTCTTTTTCTTCTCTTCTCTTCCGTTTTCTTAGCGAATCTCCAACTCTCTCCGGCGTCGGCAATTCCCACTCTTTCATTCTCTTTCTCTCCTCTTCTCTTCCGTTCTCTCACCGAATCTCTAACTCCCTCTGCCGGTTGCGATTCCCACTCTTTCCTTCTCTCTTTTCTATTCCTTTCCTTTTCTCTTTTCGAACAGAAAGAGCAAAATATCCCACTGGAGTCGGACCTCCGACGGCGAAGCTCCCTCTGACCGCCGGAGGGAGAAGAAAAGAGAAGAGAAGAGGGAGAAGGGAAAAAGAAGAAAAAGAAAAGAGGAGAGGGAAAAGAGAGAATGGGAGGTTGGGGCCGGATTCCTGAATTATTTGGGTAGGTTGGGGTTAAAAAAATTAATTTGCGCATTGCCAAATAGAGTGCGATGGAAGAAGGGGTGAAGGATGGGAAGTCGAGAGGATCCCATCCCAAAAAAAAATGTTATGTGAATATGGCTCAGTACTAAAATCAATTTGAGCTAATTATTTTCTGGCAAACTAGTACGGACATAAAAGATGACATCTAAAACGGTTACATTCATAGATTGTCATTTGATCCATGCCTGCTCAAGAGAACTAACAGATTTATCCGGCCAAACTTCGTATACTGGTCAATTGTTCAAAGCAGTTACTACGATGATGAGAACGAAGTTACCAGCGATGAAGATATTGCTCATAGGTCTAAAGCATTTGATAATGGGACTGAAGTTGATGAAGATTCCGATCTTGATCTTGATGAATTCGACTGTTCCCTAGACAAGATGTCAATAACACCAAAAAAAACCGTCGAATCTACCAGTTGGATTTCGAGGGCACTTGAGGGGACACATGCAGATGCCCTCAAGACTAAGACCTTCTATGAGTCCAGAATCTTTGTGATTTTCTTTTACTTTATGTAAGCTATATCAACTGTAGCATTAGTATAGGTAAAAAATGCGTCAGTTTTTTCACCTTGGTGAGATGGTTAGGCTGTGAACACTGTCAAAAGTTACTGTCGTAAGAGTTGGGCAGAGTGTGTAATTTATGTAGCAGTTTTCAGGTGAAATGTAATGTTACCACCTTCACTTGCGGTCCATCGTCAAAATCCGGTGACAAGCCCCAAACAAGCTTGCATCTTGACTTGACAATATCAAGTGCCTTATGGCAAAGCGAACAACTATCGCCCATAAACCGATAGATGAGGAAACCAGAAAAGCGTTAATATTGGGACTTCCGTTTCAATGCGGTATCTTTGAGGAGACATTAACTAAAGATTTAAAAAGTAATAAATGTAGAAACAAGTCCCAGCTCGGATGAAATGAAGTACCGAGTTTAACCGAGGTCAACCAACTTGATCTAAACAACCAATATGCTAGAAAACAAATTTTGAGCTGAGATAAGCTGAGCTGAGCTGAAGTGTAGAAGAATGAAGGATGAAGGATAGCCGTGCCGAGTTAAAGACAAACTGAAGTGAACAGTATGTGTGACAAAGACAGACAACAAACTAAGTAAAAGGTGATGAGCAGAGGTGACGAGAGGAAGCAAAAGACAATACTATGGCCGATCTGTCATACTTGTAAATATTGTAACTTAGTTTTACTGTACACAGCTGAGCAAAACATGTAACTAGCCGTTTAGAAATCACGGTAGATGAACACTTCCCTTGCAAGTGATAAAATAGTTATATTAGACAAAAAAAAACACCCATATAAATAGGAAACAATACCGTAAATCTTCAACTTGAATGAATTACTCAACAATGAAGATGGTAATAAAAGACCAGGAAAAAAAATATTGCATCTTTTCGGCAAATGAAATTCATCCGGATCCAAAGATATTTAAGAAACTTACCATATTTCAGAACTATGCAATGGAGGTGAGGAAGAACTCTAGGCGCAATAGCATCAGAAAAGCTGAGAGGCTTGGAACGAGCTTCCTTATGCAATTTCTTCATCTCTTTTAGGTCTCCATAAAGTAATCTGTAAGGTTTACCCGTAAGACCTTGTGCTTGAAGTCGTCTCTCCATTTTTCTGGGTCGAAACCAAATCCAATTCAATAACCTCAAGACTCCCAAGAGCAATGCAACTACCAGAATAACTCCAATTGTAATGCTATATTGTATCTCCATTTCCCTCTTTGATTTTTTTACTTCTTTTGATGCCGAAGTTGTTTTGTCCAAATGGGTATTTATAATCGCTAACAAACCTTCATAAGAAGAAAAGCAAATATATTTGCAAACAAATGTCGTAATTTCACTCCGAACCTCGGTCAAGAAGTGATAATAAAAGACCATGCGACACGGAATGACAGGGATAGGATCCCCTCATCGCAAATGGGATGCGCTGACGCATGATCGCGCGATACGTGGCAGCAAGGGGGAGTGAGGCTAGATGAATGTCACCCGCATCTAGTCTCATCACCCCTCTTTGCTGCCACGTGTGACGTGGTCACAAAGGAGGTGAGGAAAATGGGGTTAGGTGATCTCAACCCGAATGACAGAAGGTCATGTAAAAATGAGTGAAAAGTGTCTAGAAATAATTTTATACAGTGTTTGTTCGTGTAGACAGAAACAAACAATAAACAAACCGAGATGAGTCCAGTATCATCAACAAATGTGATACAGTTTAATCTGAACCGTTGGATTAAAACGGTAACTATCAGATTTAAATTTCAGCCGTAGGATTAAATAAATTATTTTTTTTGGAAAAATTTAACAGAAAATTTCTCCAAAAAGATAAGAACCGGCCACGAGCCACCCAGACAGCGGTGCGCGTGCATGTGATAACTTTCTACGTCTTCTCTCCGGTCAAAAATTCTCTTGCTCTTAGGACACATTTAGAGTGTCTCTCCTAGCAATATATAAGGTGGCAGCTTCAACTCAGTATTCTTGCAAATGGATGATGTGTTCACTTCTCAAGATGGCACATCATCATTTTTCCAATTTACAACCAATTTTATTCCTATTTTGATTATTAATTTCTCATTCATCCGGTATTGTAATTGAGTGATTCAAAATCCTAAAATTATCTACTCATTACGTAGGTAGTTTAAGACTCGTTAGTTTCTATTTTTGATTAACAGACACTAAACTCAAAATATGTTGATAACCAATATTAACAACTTTGGACAAACTTATTTCCCTCTTATTTCTCCAACAAAAAGTGGCTAGAAAAGAAACGTTAGATTGGATGCAAAGACCTTAAATCTTAGTTCGTAGTGAGAATGTGGACATTAAGTGTGGGCCATGCTTCTGCGTAAGCAGGGCGTTCAGAAGGGGGCACGGGGGGCAGCCGCCTCCCCAACTCGGAAAAAAAATTTAGGTAGTAGGTAGATGCAATTGTATTTTTGATCATCTAAATTTAAGGTATCTGTTTTTTAATCTCAAAACTATCTCATGATATGTGATATATGTGTTTACTAGGAACTAGGGGAAAAATTGGAGAAGTACTATTCTGGTTAGAAGCTTAGCCCGACCAGGTAACACACGTTGGGGTTCTCACTACAGAACATTGCTCCGAATTTTTGAAATGTGGAATCCAATTGGAGAAGTACTATTCTGGTTGTACAGAGATGGTGAGAATATAAAAATCAGAAATACAACATTGGGATTAGTTGATAAGATGGACTCTTTTGAGTTTGTATTAATTGGAAAGTTTATGTTGCAAATTTTGGGAATGACAAATACTCTTTCAAAGATTCTACAAATAAGAGACCCACACATAGGCTGTGCTCTTAATATGATCAATGTGACAAAAAATGAATTACAAGAATATAGGCAAAGTGGTTGGGATTCTTTGTTGAAAGAAGTTGTTGAGTTTTGTGAAGAACATCAAGTTGATGTGCCTAACATGGATGATATTGTTAAAGGTCGTTTTAGAAAAAAGCTCAATGATGGAGAATCGACGACATATTTTCATCATTTTCGCGCAGTAATTTTCATAAAGGTACTTAATTTCTATTCATTGTAATTGATACGTACACTATTGATCATTGATTTGTCTATATCTTAATTTTTTCATATAAAATCTTAGGTAATTGACATCATTGCTACGGAAATGGATACACACTTCACCGAAGCCAGCACAGATTTACTTAGCTGTGTGATGTGCCTTGATCCTTCCAATTCTTTTGCAAATTTTGATCATAGTCAATTGCTACACCTTGCTGAGTTATATCCAGACGGTTTCACTACCATGGATCGAATTGAGCTCAACCATGAACTTAAAAGTTACATTGGTGATACGAAATCAAATGAAGTATTCTCTCATATTACTAATCTTGGAGTTCTTGCAAAGAAGATGGTGGAGTTGAATTATCACAATTACTTTCCTTTAGTATATCGGCTCATAGAGTTAGCACTGATCTTACCTGTCGGAACAGCGAGTGTGGAAAGAAGTTTTTCTCCGATGAATATAATAAAGACTGATCTGCACAACCGATTGGGAGACGACTTACTATCGGACTGTTTACTGCGTTACTTCGAGAAGGAAGTTTTTGGAACCATTTCAAATGAAAACATTATGCAACAATTTCAGAATTTGGGAACTCGAAGAAATTTGTTGCGGCCACCGATAATCCCTCTTGCTGCTCGTCCTTCATTTCGTAAATAAAAGGTGTGTCGACCGTCAAATTAATAACTTTTGTTGGATATTGCTTCTTGTTAATGTTGCTTATGAATAACTTTTGTTGGATATTGTTGATGGTTGATTATTATTGTTGCATTTTGATTAGTGGATGTGTTGGTTTAGATTTTATGTTATAATATTTGCATATATCTATATTGTAAGGGAGTTTTTGCCAGATTTTCGATGGAATGTCTATTGAGTCCGAAAAGATGGACAGTGATCCCATAGTGTGAATTCCCTCCCCCCTCCAAAAAAAAAGTAGCCGCTGCGTCCGCCACTGTATGTAAGCAGCATTTAAGGCTAAGCAACACTTAAGGTTGTGCTTAGAAGTGATTAGAATTGTTAGAACATCGATATTCTAAAATATCATTCAGATAGTTTTCTATTTATTTTTGATATATTTTTTTATTTATTTTTATTATACTCTCTTGGTAAGCAGATCATTTGATGTCATTTGATTAAAACTAGAGTAGTATGATGATTTGATTAGTTTATTTTTATATTATATAAAAGTTCGTTTCTTGAATAAGATGTAACAAGAAAAAAACAATATTTTTCTCTCAATGCGTTTCTCTTATTGAGATTTGTGAACAATTTATTGAAAATTATCAATAGCCTCAACGGTACTTGTTATTTGAGTCAACTTTAATTCAAATAAATTTTATGATGTAAATCATTATTTTGATTAGTATTGAATTTTTTTTTTGCCTGGACTTTGCACGAGGTAATAAACTAATATTTGTATCCTGCGATATGGATTAATTTTTCAAAAAAAATTATGGAATAATTGATTAAGCTTATTCATTTACTAATTTTTTTTCCTTCATAATTTAACGGTTCCGGTATAGGAGGAAACCGGATGAGATCTTAGGAGGCTAAAAGTGAGGCATCCAATCACGCGTTACCACGTGTACAAAAGCAAGGAGGTGTTGCAATTTTTTTTAAAAAAATATTTGATTTTGTACATGTGGCGACGCGTGATTGGACGCCTCACTTTTAAGCTCCTAGGATCTCATCCGCGAGGAAACAACATGGTGGATGAATTTTTATGCGTGTTGCAAGTTTAACAAGATGTGATATTTGACTCTGATAATCTGTATCATGATCTGACTTTCTTGACTAATGGAATTATGTTTTCTTATGTGATTAACTTATTTTAAATCAAAACATGTTTACTATCAAATTTAAACTTAGATTTTTCTCTCCTCTATTCTTTAACCATGCGGAAATAATACTTATTCAAAACAATAACATTATTCATAAAATCATTTTTCTCATACTAAAGAGTGTATTACAATAATTAAACTGAATATAATAATATATCATAGTTCATATTATCCGTATTAGTAATTGATTTTAACAAACACATTTATTAAGTTAGAGGTTACTTAAATAGATATAATCAAAACACTGACTTAACTCAGATGTTCCAAATAATGCTTATAATTATCTTCTACACCCACCCAAATGTCTGGTCAAAGTGACTTAAACATTCAGTTTTCTTCTTATCACAAAAGACCAAATATATGGTCCTCGACTTGCGGATGATATCTGAGGAGGTAAAATTGAGGCCTTCAATCACGCGACGCCACGTGTATAAAAGGAAAAAAAGGAAACAAAGTAAATAGTGGGTCCTTTTATACACGTGGCGTTACGTGATTAGATGCCTCATATTTTGTCTCATATTTTGCCTCCTCATATCTCATCCGCTCGACTTGAGCATTAAGTTTTCTTGTCTTTCACGACGGTGGTTACATATGATGACACCCATTGTAATGACGCTTCTTATGTATATCCGTTTAAGTCAAAAATTAAAAAGAAAAAATCTATGAGTTTCAATTGCGAAATACATCCTTGTTTGTTACTCTATGGTTTTTTTAGAAACAATGTAAATAGTATATCCAATGGGCCAAGGCGAACCTTGACCCAAGAATGCACTGTAATGAGGGTGTAACTCGTACAATAGTCGAAAGATGGCGAAGCAACAAGCTGCTTGCCATTAAAGCCAAAGCAAATAAAAGATGAACCGTCAAGGCAACATGCTGTCCGACGCTATTTACATGAAAATGACAAAAGTATCTATACAATACACATCTAACATGCTAAGTGCATACCAAATATCAAAAAGCAAAAGACTATAATCTGTACTTGACTATAGCACTACGGGGTCAGCTGTTGGAATGACCTGTAGACTCGTTTAAAGTTGATGCTTTCGTCGGACATGATGTGAAATGGTAAGCACAAAGAATCAAATACATACATATGCACACACATACACACACATATAACATACATATATACATGTGTATACATATGTATGTATGTGTATATACACATATAAGCATATGTATGTATTTATATGTGTATGCATACATAAAAACTTCTCAAATTATAACATAATTATTACTCTCTTTGTCTCAAAAATATTGTCAAGTTTAGTCAAATTAGTATTTCATCAAACATCAATTAACACCAACTTTTCCAAAATATTTAACAAAATACCTTGTCAAAATCTTATTTCATGTCATTTAGGACCAAATTCCAATGAATAATGTATAAAATGTTTCAACAATTTGACTTCAAATGAGGTTTGATCATTTAGTTATTTGACCAAATGTTATAATATTTTTGAAATAGAAGGAGTATCTAATACCTTTAATAAGCTTTGTAAAAGGAATTACACACAAAAAAAGCCGGTCAATCTAAAAGAAGAAGAAAAAAATTTTACATCGCGTTATAATTGCTTGTTAAATAAACAGCAGTCCTTTTTAACAAATGAGGAAGCAATTTCACATTTTACCACATAACTATCGTGAAAATGTACACTTTAGACATCTAATTTAAAAAAAAAATCGCATCACGGTTTCTTCAATTGTCTCATCTTCCTCGAACCAGTAGGCTTTCCGTTCCTACGATTCCGTAGGTTTCTAACAAAATTCAAAGAAAATCAATTACCTAAAAAACATAAACATTCAGCTTACAAGCAAAATGTGATACCAAAGGAAGCACAGAAAACACAAGAATCAAGGGAAAAAAATGATGCAACGAAAACCAAAGCAATTGAAAAGGTGACAACCAGCACAAGGGAAAGAAAGTCAGGTGTTGATCCACTTTAATAATCTGCTCTATATCGTATTATGGAGTAGTCTAGTCAAAATATAATAGTTTATCCTCCGTAAATTTTGGTTGCACCATGTGTTTGACGAAATGTATGGAGAGAGGGAGGAGGGTCTCTAGCGCCCCCTCCGAGTATACAGACCTGGCACGGTTCTCCCGTACTATACTGGAAGGAGTACCAGGTGTTATCCCTACCACACATACATACGTGGTACATATACATGGAGAGATCAACGGAACCAATAAACTTAAACATAATCGGTTTGTACAATCGACCGCGTCAAATAATACAAACGGTACAAAAGTTCGGAAAGTCCACAAAAGCCAAAGTCCATAGTACAAAATACATAAATGTCAAAATACACAGGAAAGGCAGTTGTCTAAAGGAATGTCTCTCACACATGGATAGGCGAGGATCAAGGCTCGTCTTCGGCAGCAATATATTCGACCTCGAAGGTCCGGTTCTCTGAAAAATATTAGAATAATAATAGTCAGACAAAATAAAGTCGTACGGAAAGTAAACTACTTGGATCTCCTACACGGATCAAATAGGCTAAGACCAGGCAGCGAAATAAAGTATATTATAAAAGGAATATAGTGCCTGTCTTTTTCTCGAATAATTAGCAACAAGCACATAAGCTATAGATCATATATCATCAGAAGATAGCAACACATGAGTAACCACAGCACAGCTAATAAAGTTAATCACAAGGTCTTACAATCACATTATCTTATGAATCATTATCTTAGCTCTACTCATCACGACTTAGTTATCACCACAAAAAAAAGAGCCTATAGCGACAGCCAAAAAACGTCGCTATTTCGTCGCTATAGGCATATTGCGACGAAATAGCGACGAAAAATGAAGGTCGTTATACGGCTTGTCGCAAAGCAAATTTCGTCGGCACTGCGTCGCTATATTGTGACGAAAATAATTTTGTCGGTGTATCGTCGCCAAACTGCGACGAGAAACTGTCAGGTCTGCGACCTGTTTTCTTCTGTCGCTGTGTCGTCGGTAAAATATTTTCGTCGCTATTTTGGATTTTTTTTATTTTTTTATTAAGGTTCTGCGACAAAGACACTCGTCGTAAAATTTCGTCGGTATAGGTATTGCCGTCGCTATTTATTATTTTTTTATTTTTTGTTTCCGTTTTATTTCGTCGCAAAATGTCGTCGTTATATGTCTTTTCGTCGCTAATTTTAAATTTTTGTTTTTTTATTATCGATCTGCGACAGTACAATTTCGTCGCCGGTTCGTCGGTATTTGTTATTTTTTAAAATATTAAATTTACTAATAATTATTTTAAATACATTATTTAATATTAAATTTTAAATTTTTTTTGATTTATTAATAATATTAATACATTATTAATTAAAAAGTTTTTATTATTATTTAATTTCTATAATATATTTTATTTTGTATATTAAATCATTTGTACGAATATTATACAGTAATACGGTATTTGCGCATTCAAGTTCGTATAATTAAACAACACAAACGAAATAGAATCCGTAAAATTGTCAGATAGAATATAAAAGTACAAAGAAAATGTCAATACAACAAATGAAATAGACTGTACAAACAATGAAAAAATAAAAAACTATGCAGAGGAAGATGGAGGGGGATCATGCGGAGAAGAGTGACCATCAGGAGGGCGAGGCTGAGGCTGAGGCTGAGGCTGCGAGGAGCAGGAAATGAAAGACATGACTACCTGCGACAGGTGCGAGATTTGCTGGTTCGTTGCCTCCTGCACCTGCATCGTCTGCCGCTGCGCATGCTCAAACGCCTGTTGAAGCGCCTGCTGCAGCGCCTGTACACTCTCCTCATGCCTCGTCCTGATGGTCTCTATCTCACGCTGCAGCGCCGCATTATCTGATTCCAGGCGCGAAATATCCTCTGGCGTCGCAGAAGGCGCGGAGGTGCTGGCCTCGGAGGAAGCACCTGCTTGTAGAACTTCGGGAAAGAATCGCGGCGCTGCTGATCCAACCCCGTACACATCCCTCTTCTTCTTATTTTGAGGGCCGACAGTCCGAACCGCATCCCAATAAGCGCGGTTCTTGTCGGCCTGTTCGCCCCTATCTGCGAGTAATCTGTTGTACTCGTCCTGAAATGAGAATAAAAATTGTTATGGTTTAGCAATAAAACAAACTAAGGAAAAAACAAATGATATCGTAGTCTACTTACACTGATGTCGCGGGCCTTCGTCGTGATCCAGTCCTCCGTCCCGTTGGAGGCTTTCTTCCGATGCGTCTTGTAGAAGAGATCGTAGGAGGCTGGCCACTCCCCCGTCTCCTCGTGATGAAAGAATGAAATAAAATATGTTAGTGAAATCCAGAATTTTAAAAATTTCGGCATGACCTATTCGTTTATCGGAGGTATCCCGGCCTTAAAGGCCTCTCCCAAGTCAAATAAAAAATAAAAATAAAAAGGCAAATGAACACATGTACCACTTAAAGTAACCATATACGAATACCAAAAAAACAACAGCGCAACATAAGAAATCAACGAATATAAATAATCCACTTAACTCAATGAATATAAATAATCCACTTAAGTCAATGAATGTAAATAATCCAATGAAATCAATGAATCTAAATAATCCAATATTAAAATACTCACCATAGAACGCATCGTGGTGGCGTGGGAAACCGAACCACCTGAGTGTGTGGCAGGTGCTGGGCCCTGTACATTGCCGCTGCGCCGGTTCGCCGCGTTCCGGGCGCTGCGGGCTTGGTAAGCAGGGTCCCTCCACCCTTCTACCCACGCCGTCCTGACGGCCTCAGATACGTAGGCAGGCCTTATCCACGTGGGGTCACGCTCCGACTTGGTCTTGAGGGAGTTGACGAAGTCGCCGTAGCGTTTGGCGGCCCTATGCCGCCAGGCCTGCTCCACGTCGTGGGCGATGTCGGCTGGCCAGCTGTACGCCTTCTGCAATTATCATACGGAGGAATAATAAAAGTGTGGTTAGAAAAGTAATGATTGATTACGCATCAAAAAGTGAAATTCATCAAATTTGAATACCTGAAACTCATCCCAGTAGAACCTACGTGTCTCCGGGGTGACACGGGCCCAGGAATATCCAGATGGGTCAAGCCTCAGGTGGAAGGACCGGGTGATGCAACCGGAAAGCGCGCCATTGTCCGATCCAAACCTGAAAGAGGTGAAGTTGTTAGGAAAAAATAACGCGTGAAATATATTTAAAAACATGTTAAATAAATTAATCATTACTTACTTATGGGTATCATGTGACCAAGGGAGGGGACGACGCCCTGGTATGACACCCTGGTCCGATGCCGCATCAGACGCCGGATGAGGTGCTGATGCGCTGGGTGTGGGTGGCGTCGGCGTCGTATGTCTGGGGGGTGCGGACATGTCGGCAGACCGTAAAAGGTCTGCGTCCGCAGCCAGAGCGGCGGTCGAAACTGAGGCATACGTATCATGCTGAGAAAAGAACGCATCGAACTCTCCTTGAAGGTCCTGTGTAGCTGGTGGGTATGTGGATCTCGTCGGTAAACCCTCACTAGCCATCAGATCTGAGAGGAACATATTAATAATTTTTAAACGTTTCGGCATGACTTAAGCGTTTATCGGAGGTTTCCCAGCCTTAATGGCCTCTCCAAAGACAAATCCAAATCCAACAAACTTGAACTAGTATCATACCGAAAATCATATGCAAACCTCTTACAAAACAGTTTGTACATATATATACCCGTATATGCATATATATACCATATACATATATACCCATATATACATATATATACCCGTATATGCATATGTATACCATATACATATACCGGTATATACATATATATACCATATACATATATATACCCGTATATACATATATATACCCGTATATGCATATATATATATATACCCGTATATACATATATATACCATATACATATATATACCAAAATAGATTATATAATTATAAATATATTTAAATACGAATAATATATATACATACATAATTCTACCCAAAAAACATTTTCTAATAATTTTACATATATTTATATGTAAATATGAAATTAACTTATATATATAATTATATACCCAAATACGAAAATTAACTACAAAATCCATAAATACATATATATATATATATACCGTATATACATATATATACCATATACATGTATACCCATATATAGATATATACACTATATATACCGTATATACATATATATACTACATACATATATACCATATACATATATATACCATATACATATATATACATACATAATTCTATACACATATACATATATATACCACAGCCACCCACACCCAGCCCCGCACCCACCACCCACACCCAGCCCCAGCACCCACTGCCCAGCACCACCGCCCACCCACACCCAGCCCCGCACCCACTGCCCAGCACCACCCAGCCCCAGCACCACCCACCCAGCCCCAGCACCACCCAGCCCCGCACCCACACCCAGCCCCAGTACCCACCGCCCACCCACACCCAGCCCCGCACCCACCGCCCACCCACACCCAGACCCGCACCCACACCCAGCCCCAGCACCCACCGACCAGCACCACCCAGCCCCGCCACCCAGCCCGCACCCAGCACCACCGCCCAGCCCACACCCAGCACCACCACCCCACAAGACATTAAAAAAATTAAAAACAACATAACTAATTAAAATAAAAAAACGAAATAGGAAGAGAAACTAACCGAAGAAGGGAGGTCAACGGAGAACTTCGCCGCGGGAGGGAGCTTTCGCCGGGGGAGGGAGGGAGGTTTCGCAGGTGGGGGGAGGGAATTTTCGCCGAGGGGAGGGAAAAAATGGGGAAGGAGGGAAATGGGGAAGAAAGAGGGGGAGTTCAGCTTATCTGCGATATTTTGCGACGACATAGCGACGAACGTTCGTCGCTATTTTGTTTCGTCGCTATTTTTCATGTGTCGTCGTTATTTCAAATTTAGCGACGCAACATTTCGTCGGTAACTCGTCGGTGTTATAATTTTTGAAAAAAAATACAAAATATAAAGTAGTATATACATGAATATAAGTACATCAACACATACACACTTTCATATAAAGAGGTACATAAAAAATTTTGGATAATGTCAATCTTCCTGGTCATCTGCATCCTCATACGCATCTTCATCTTCATCTTCATCTCCATCTTCATCTACATGCTCGTCGTCCTCTTCATCCTCGTATTCGTCTTCGACTACGTCTTCAATATTGTCAGGCGGTTGTATGTTGAGATGAATTTCGATGAAACCGCCGTTGGGGTCATTTAGAGGGAGGTCGTGCAGTTCAACATGTGTCGTATCTAGAACGGACGGGTTTTCTTCTTGAAATGCGGCGTCCATACCATCTGAACCTGTCTGTATACTAACATCAAACTTGCTCGATTTCACTTTGCACACGGCTCGCCAGTCTTTTGAACTCGCATTCATCCTCGTTGTTGGATACGATAGATAGTACACCTGGGACGCTTGACTAGCCAAAACGTATGGATCGTATTTTCTGTACCGTCGCCCTTGGTGTATGTCTACCAACTTATATTGGTCGTGAACCTTTGTGCCAACGCGATAACCTTCTCGAGTTGGATCGTACCATTCGCATTTGAATAGGACCACCCGCTTTATAGGCAATGCCGGATATTCGAGCTCAATTATGTCAGTAAGGTAGCCGTAGAAGTCATCCTCGTCCGGGCTATTGTCATACCGCTTGACACACACTCCGCTGTTCTCCGACGATTTTCGGCTGGCATGGGAGACTGTGTGGAATCTATACCCGTTGACAAAACACATGTCGTGGCGCGTGACTCTGTTAAATGGACCCTCGGCTACTGCTGTCAGAATGTAACCGTACTCATCGTCAGCCAGATGACCTTTGCTCGCCTGTAAAACGACAAGTAAGTATACATCAGCGGGGCAATAAATGCGTATCACATATCGTACACGTAACAGGCAAATATGTAAACTTACATGCCACCTGAACCAATCAGCAAACTTAGAATCTAACTCATTGTTTATTGCATCGCTCGATATACCCGGTGAACGGTGTTGCAATAAATCAATGAACAAGCTGAAGCAAATTACGAATGAGTACCATGTATATCTTTGTAACATAATGGATAGAGTATCGCAAGGTCTTTACAAAATAAAATTGGATATCGTTTATACCTCTGGAAACGGTCGACTTGACGGCAGTTGCGCAGAACATAAGAATGAGCAATCTTCAGCTCGCTGTCCCCCAATATCATTTCCTTTCCATGTCCGTGAAATCTGATCAGATGTGTGAATATTGGGAGGACACCGGATCTGGTAATGTCCGTCGTCGTTCCGGGGAACATCTCTGCACCTCGACGGGACATCTGGCTCGAAGTAATGAGACACGAAAGCCGATGCTTCCTCCGTTAGATAGGCATTGCACATCGAGGCCTCGACTTTCGCCTTGTTCTTGATGTTCAGCTTCAAATGCCTGAGATATCTGTTCATATAGTGAATGTATGTTCAGATGCTTGCGCTTAGACACATAAGAACGTTATGCACATAAAAAAAGAGTACCTCTCGAACGGATACATCCACCTGTACTGAACAGGACCACCAACACGTGCCTCGTATGGTAGATGAACTGGCAGGTGTTCCATTGAATCAAAGAAGGCCGGAGGGAATATAGTTTCCAGCTTGCATATGATCACTGGGATTTCGCCCTCCAGCCTTGACATATTATCCACACTGAGTCTCGTGGCTGTAAGACATTTGAAAAACAGACTCATCTCGGTAATTGCTTCCCATACATTGGTTGGAAGCAGATCGCGGAATGCAATGGGCATCAACCGTTGCATGAAAACGTGACAATCGTGGCTCTTCATCCCGTGCAAACCGCGTTTATTCATGTCGATGTTCTTCGACAGGTTCGAAACATGGCCATCAGGAAATCTAGCCGTCCCCAGCCACGATAACAACGCACTGACCTGCTCCGCATTCAGCGTGTACGAGGACTTCGGCATGTATGTTGTGCCAACGGGATGCAGCTCCGGTCGCATGTTGAGGTCGCGCATATCAAGTCGTGCCTTCATATTGTCTTTTGTTTTTCCTGGCACATTCAGCACTGTATTGAAAATGTTGTCAAACACGTTCTTCTCAATGTGCATGACATCCAGGTTATGTCGGATCATATTGCTCTTCCAGTACGGAAGCTCCCAGAATATGCTTCTCTTCTTCCACCCGATACAGTAACGAGCCAGGTCTGCGTTGTGACTGCCGTCCGGATCATCAGCGACCCCCACGAATCCACAACTGTCTATCTCATGCAGCACCTCTGCACCCGTGAGGAGCTCGGGCTTTGTGTCCTTATCGACGATGCCAGGCATGAACGCCGTCACGTTCTTTCTGTACAAATGACGTCTGGGCAGGAACTTCCTATGGCTGTCAAACCAGCTTATCTTACGTCCATGTTTCAAGGACATCGTCTTCGCTTGCTTCATGCAGCAAGGGCAAGCGTATTTCCCCGCTGTGCTCCACCCCGACAACATAGAATAAGCCGGGAAGTCGCTGATCGTCCACATCAGCGCGGCGCGTAGCTGGAAGTTTTGTTTAGTCGATACATCGAACGTCTCCATGCCAAACTCCCACAACCACTTCAGCTCCTGTATCAACGGCTGCAGGTATAGGTCGATCTTCTGTTTCGGATTCCTAGGCCCCGGTGCGATCACAGTCAAGAACATGTACGACGTCTTCATGCACATCCAAGGCGGTAGATTGTACGGCGTCACGATTACAGGCCACGACGAATACTGCTCTCCCGACTGTCCAAACGGGTTGAACCCGTCGGTGCATAAACCCAACCTAACGTTCCTTGTCTCCGACGAAAAACCCGGATGCGTCGCATCGAACGTCCTCCAAGCTTCGCCGTCAGATGGATGGCACATCTCACCGTCTTTCGTATAGTGCTCCGCGTGCCACCTCATCTGGCTAGCTGTGGCACCGGATGCGTATAGCCTCTGCAGTCTAGGGGCGAGAGGTAAATAGTAAAATTGTTTTCTTGGCACGTTCCGGTTTCTTTTGTTCGTTCTCCACCTGCTTGTCCCACAGACCCTGCACATTTCTTTATCCTCGTTGATGCCCCAGTATATGATGCACCCCTCTGAACAACAATCGATTTTCTGAACCGGCAGTCCTAACGCCTGCAGCTGTTTCTTCGTCGAATAAAAACTGTCGACCATTGTGTTCCCTTCGGGAAGAGATTCCCTCATCAGCTGACACATCCCATCGTACAATCTCTCCGTCATGCGGTGTTCCGTCTTCATGCTCGTCATCCGACCGATCATGGACATCTGTGTGTGACTACCGCAACCAGGATACAGCGGCGTGTTGGCGGCGTTCAACATCTCAAAAAACTGTCTCACCTGAGGGTTCGGATCTTCCTCCACGAATATACGCGGCTGTTCATCCGGATCATGTATTTGTAACAACTGCTCTCCGGTAAATGCGCCGGCGGCTGCGTCTGTCACCATCTGCATGTATGGGTTGTGAGATCCCTCGTATATTTCTTCGGCATCAACCTGACCGGGTCCCCCTTTCGACGTGTACAGTTGCAGATGTAGACGCCCCCTCATATTCGCCGTGACAGTACCATGTATGGTAATTGTGGACGAAACCTTGTTTCAATAAGTGAACCCTCACGTCACCCGGATCCTTATATTTACGGTTCTTGCATTTCTTGCACGGACATCTAATCTGCGTTCCACTTTCATTACTCGTCGCAAAATCCATAAATTCTTCGAGACCTTCAACAAATCTAAAACACCACTCCCCGTTGTTTACTCTCTGGTACATCCACTTTCTATCGCTTCTCCTCGGATCCATTTTCTCGATACACCTTCAAAATAACAGCAGCTATCTTTTTTCGGTGGTAGAAAAATCAAAATTCCACACTTCGGTTTTTTCGTTCAAAATTGATGATTGATGTGTTTGAAATGAGAGAAGAATGGGAGAAGAGAAGAAGAAGGAAAATGGTTTTATCGTTCTCAGCCTGCAATGTTACCGACGCAATAGCGACGACATAGCGACCACAAACAAACACAAATCTCGGAAACAAACAAACACAATACCGACGACTTCGCGACGACCGGCGACGAACAAGAAACACAAATCTCGTCGCTAAAAGGCAGTCCGTCCAGTTCCCAATGCTTACAACGCGCGAATTTTTGTTGAATTTACCGACGTTTTACCGACGAAACAGCGACGGATAACGTCTCTTCACATTATTCGACGCGTTTCGTCGCTAATCCGTCGCCAAGTGGTCGCTATTCGGCAGTGCCAGTTCAGTTCCCAACGGTTGCATCGTAAGATGAGTATACGTCGCAAATTCGTCGCTACGTCGTCGGTAAAACAGCCGAAACGTCATCACTGCACATTCCTAACGGTTGAAAAAAACGTCGCTATGTCGTCGCTATGTGCGTTTCGTCGCTACTCCGTCGCCAAGTAGTCGCTATTAGGCAGTCAGTTCCCAACGGATGAATATACGTCGCCAATTCGTCGCTACGTCGTCGCTAAAACAGCCGAAAGGTCATCGCACATTCCTAACGCTGCACATTCCTAACGGTTGAAAAAAACGTCGCTATGTCGTCGCTATGTCGTCGCTAATTTTCCTATTTATACCCCAAACATCCGCACATATACATACACACATATAAGGTTATAAATAATCAAAATATGCCGCGTCGTTTTAAAAGAACCCCAAGGCGTGGTGGACGGGCAATCAGTGCCCCTCCAGAAGGGCCTCCTCCTCCTCAAGTACCATCGGTTGAGCGAGAAGGTTCCGTATCTGTCTATGTCCCACCGCAGCATCAGAGTGATCAAGAACAAACGTCGGTGCAGGACGGCGACTTCCGTATGCTGATGGCAAATATGCAGCAGCAGTCGCGGCAACTGCACAACATGACTAGAAGGCTGCGGAAGATGAAATTTAGATATTACAAGCTCAAGCGCCTTCTCAAAGAGTTTGCGGAGAATGTCGCGGCCACTCTTTCGTCCGATGACGAAGAGTGAACGGCACACCTCCGCATCACTTTTTAGATTTTTTTTATTTTTTCGTTTGATAATGTAACTTTTTATTATTGAATGAATGAGTATTTTTCCCAATCACCGCTTTCTTTTTCCTTAATCAATACACGTGTTTAATTCTCGATGTTTCTGCGACGACACAACGACAAATCGAATTACGAACGGAAAGTAAAACAAAACATTTGCCACATGCGGGTTTCATTGACAAAAAAACGACGATACACAACGCCAAGAACTTACTAAACGACGAATGTATTTTATTTGGGCTAATTTTAGCGACAAAATTGCGACGACATAGCGACGTAGCGTTACAAACTAAATAGCGACGAATAAAAACACGCAGAGTAGCGACGAGACACCGACAAATCACCGACGTAAATCACCTGACTGACTATTTTTCTTTTAGCGACAACGAATTTCATCGTACTTTCGTCGCAATTAGCGACGACATTAGTGTTGTCGCACCGTCGTCGCTATTACCGACGAAACAACGACTATACGTTGTTCGTCGGTGATAATTTCGTCAGTAAACCACAATTTTTTTGTGGTGTATAGAATAACGTTGAGGGTTCAAAATGCAGGTTTAGATACGTGGTAAATTATAAGGTAAATATGGCTTTTCTTTTTATTTTCTTTACAACTATGCAATGTCATGTCAAAATCACTTCTTATCAACTTTTGCATACTCATGGGATGGCCATCGAAATATAAGAAGTCGTTAGAAGAAGCGATATCTAACCACGTCCGGAATAATTCCCCGTAAAGGCATATATATGATGATCCGTACATCAATCGAATATGTAACTCTCTGTTGATTCATAGATCGGTAAACTCAAGCTCTTCACAAGGTGTTCGTCCAACTCATAACATAAAAGGGGTCGGGAAGCCCAGGTTCTTCACAAGGTACTCGCACGATACCCACCCAATATACATACATCATTTTGGAATCATCCGTCTCGTAGACATGGTTCGTTACATTTTCATTCTTTCACTACATTTCGTAAAATCACGTCATAACTCATGTCATAAAACCATGTTGTGAAACCTTTGCTTTTCTCCTTAAATCTCATGTCCATTTTGACACTTTGAAAGGTCTTTACAACATAAAAACGTGGTTTTAGGGATTTAAATACACTTATGCCGGAAAAATTCTGTTTTCGTAATGGTTCATTTTTCACGGTTATTTAGCATGCTCGGGGTTTCCGTTTGGCGTTCTAAAATCATGAACTTACAGCTACAACATATACATACATTATCCATGTCATAATCGCAAGAAATATCCCAAATTTACCCTTAAAATGTCCGGTTTTGGGAACTTTCCAAAAACAACCATGTTTACGTTATTTTCGCAAAACAGTCCCAAATTTGGACTTAATTAAATTGCTCCCATAAACAGTCCATTCCATAGAATAAATAGCCTCAAACCATCACCTACAAGCCTTGCACATCATGTGAAATAATAGGAGAAGCATGGAGCAAATTATCATAAAAATTACATAATATATACATGTGTGAATCACCATATCCGTAGCATGTTTCATCATACACTAAATGCTTTGAGTAATAACATGCAACATCGGATACATGTGTGAATCACCATATCCGTAGCATGTTTCATCATACACCAAATGCATCGAGTAATAACATGCAAAATCGGACTTTTTACTCCCACATGGAGCTCAAAAACCGTGGAGTGTCACCCCACCATACCCACGATTTTCAACTCAAACATATATTATAATGCTCACAATATGCTTATGGGAATAGTTTCTTCATCTTGATTTACTCTTAATTACTTATTATAAATGAAGTGAATGAGATATCACTTAAACACACCAAACACATAAATATGCCATATATCACCCAAAATAAGTCGTAAGAAATCATTGAATCATAAGAATATCCATGGGATGAAAATGTCGTTCACATTTTCATTTTCTAGCTTCAAGTAACATGTTTAACCACTTAGAATGCATAATCTTTTAGTCTAAATTAAGAGACTAAAAACAGCCCCTAATTCAAATGATATATACATAAACACTAAAGATGACCATCTTGGTGAAATCAAAGACAACAAGTCCTAGAGATATGCCAAAATGTGATGCCTCACAATTAACATTCTCAAGAATACAAAAATATAGGAACTCAAGAAAATAACTTAGCATAATGAGATATGGTCATCTAGCAATCATATAAAACATAGAAGAATGGTTGTTTCATGATTTACGATTACAAAGTATCCAATTTAGCCTTAAGATGCTTACTTTAATTCTCAAGTTTCACATGCATGGTTCCAATGGTTCCACTTTATGCATAAGCACACATAATGTACATTTAACTCACATATTCAAAGGCATCTACACATTCAAAAGTAGTCTACTAGTATGTCTAGGAAAATATTTTGAAAATAAGCTCATTTGATCCATTTTGATATCAATATAGTATTAAGAAATTCACAAATTAACATAGATGATCCAAATAGATATACTTGCCTCTTGAGCCTTGAGATAAGGGAAATATAATGGAAATCCTCTAGAGGATTGAGTATTGGCTTGAATGTTGAGAAATCACCTCCACCTTCACCTAGGGGGTACACGGCCACAAGTGAGGGAAAAGAGGGAGAAAGATTTTCATGCTTTAGGGAGTGTTTTAGGAAGGATTGATAGTTTTTAAGGGAGTTCATACATTAAATGCAAGATTAGAGACTTGATTGAGCTTGAACTTGAAGAGTTCTTTCTCCTTGGCTCCCTTAGAGAGTGCAATGTCAACAAAGGAAAGGAAGAGAAAGAAGTGAGCTGATGGAGAAGGTGATTCTTTGAGAGAATTTTCTAAGGATACATACCTTAGCGATGAAGCTAATTAGAATTAGTCTTGAGATGGTCTTTAATCACTTGAGCTTGATTGGATTTCCTCCCAAGCACCAAAGGGTATATGGTTTTTGCTCTAAGGGAGAAGTGAGAGTTTCCTTCTTGTCTTGATATAAAGTGAGAAGAAGGGACTTATAGAGGTTATGCTTGGAGTTACAATTAAAGTGAAATGGAGTTGGATGTAGAAGATAGGTTTCTTCTTCCTTGGCCTTATGGCCGATTGCTAGGAGGGAGGGAATGGAATTATTGCTAGTCTTTTTGAGAAGAAGGATGGGGAAGGCTTTTAGGGGTTTAAGTGTTGGAAAAAGTATGTTAAAATACTTTTAAATATGCTCCAAACTTATATAAAAACATATGTAATGTTGATTGGGAGTTTGGTTAATGTTTTAAACACTTTTAACTTGAAGAATACCACTTGGATCAATCCAAGTATGAGTTGGATTGAACCAAGTGAAAGTTGAAAGAAATTTAAGTGTTCTGGAGGACATAGATCGATCAATGTATGACACATCGATCGATCGATGTAGTACGGTGCAATACTAGAACCTTTCTATCCAACATAGATCGATCACATCAATCGATCGATGTGACATCGATCGATACATGTATCGATCTATGTGAGACAGAATGGATGAAGAAATGTTTTTGTCCAACTTCGATCGATCACATCGATCGATCGATGTGGCAACGAACAGAACCTTTCATGCTGAGTTGCATCTTTTGGTCCAAGATTCATCTTCTTTCAAAAGTGAACGTTAGACAACTGACTTAGAGGGTTTGAAAACTGCTGAGACTTATTTTAAACAATACTTTTCTTCTATCCTAAAGCCTATATATACAAGGCTTGATTATCTTACAAAGATATAGAACAACTCTTGCAAACTTTTGGTGCAGAATTTTTCTCAGCAGTTTTTTCCTTCTTCTCCTCTACTTTTAAACACTTCTACTTGCAAGTTCATTCCTTTTCTCGTAGAGCAAACAAACAAAGAGAAGCCGTTAAATCATGGGAAGCATTCGCTTGTAGTTCACCTTGTTCACCGGTGGAGGCGAAATTATTTTTAAGAACAGTGATCTTGATCACGTCTCGGCAATTGTTTTGTGTTGTTTGATTGTCATTCTCCTCTGTTTTATCCAACATTAAGATCATGCATGCTAAAAGGAGGTTGCTTTTGGAAGCTTTTGAATTTTTTTGGTCCAATGCATGTAACATGTAGAAGCTTTGGCTAGCTTGTGTAAGTAGCCAAGCAACTTGGGATTTTTTTCTCTCACGTGGGTTTTGGGAGGGTATTTTAGTCATTTGGCTAGATACAATTTTAATTAGGTATGTTATTAAAATTTAATGTAACAAGTTATGGTTTATGGAAATTAAATTTTTATCTTCCTTAGTTCATAATTATACACATATACGTGTTAATTTACTAGCATGAACATAAATCATTCGGTCGAAAGTATGACACGAATACGGATCGTAACAGAGTCAACCCGTGTTATATTGCCAACATAATACGGTAGACACTATAATGTGATTGTCACCATACTAGGATACATACAGTCTTATCTAGCCTATTTTGCAAATACATGAATGGTTGATATAATTACAGAGACTACATAGAAAGTGCACTGAAATTGTTTTCCCTGGTTTTTTCTTTGGCATCTGTAGTCATGGTTATCACATACATTATTCTATGACTTTCTTTTTTTATTTTTGACCTAATAACTGTAATTATAGTTATCAAATAACTGATATTGTCCGTTTGTAATTATAGTTATCAAATAACTGCATAATTTATTTTACATATAGTAATTTAATGTAATGCATTAAAAATTACAAGTATAATCTTGATAAAGCATAAACATATACAAGTATAATCTTGATGAATCCTCATACGCACATAAAGTCCCATTATAATAGTGATTTATGACTTTTCATTTTAATTTCGGTTGGATTTATTTTGTCAAAATTTGTGACTCAATAAAGTTAATATATTAAGATTGATGAACCAACCGCTAATCTCCCACGCCCAAGCGTCTATTGTATTTGTGTTCGAAGTTGATGGATTTTAACCACTAGTTGACAGCTTACTAGGGGACTGATGAGGACTCAAGTTCTGAAGGATTTTGGCAAATCATAGGCTATGAAAAAAAATAACAATTGGGTATGGTTGTGCACATCCTACCCTCTCATACCTATCTATATACGGGAGCCTCTAAGACAATGGAGTAATGTTGTTTATGTTGATAGTCTATGAAAAAAACACCAGAGTGTTTCTCATTCTGATTTCACACGGGGCATACACATTAAAAGTGTCTGCAAAAGAGTTCATCGAGAGATGTAGCAAAGGAGGTGCAGAAAGATACAATAGCTAACAAATTGGATGGGAGCAAAGGTATAGTGCCTCGTACTGAACAAGACAAAGGAAAGGCTATTGCAACTGAGACTGAGGCCGGGACTTTTGAGGGATTGGGATCTCCTCACCCAACTTTCCTCATCCCCTTTGTGACCACGCGACACGTGGCACCATTGCCACGTGTCGCGCGGTCACGTGTCACCGCACCTCCCTTATGGTGAGGTGATCCTATCCCACTTTTGAGAGGCAAACGGCTTCAAGATTTATGAAAGGTGCCAAAAAGATAGGGTTGGGTCTCTCTATCTTTACTAAATTCACAAGTCGTTCAATAGCTTCCATATCAATTAGCCTCGAGGGCGTAGCTCAATTGATACTTAGATTGGAACATTGCAATTAAGAGATCACATATTCGAACCGAGACGTGTGCATTGTGGGTGCAATACTGCTATATGGGCCAATAATAACTTAGGACTCAAACCAAATAGGTCAAAATATTGCTCGCTCATTTTCCAACGCGTATCTTGTGTGGTTTCATGATAATTGTTATAAAATGCATAGCGTTTACCCTTAAACGTTTCATTCTACGCAAAAAGGGTCTCCAAACGTCAGTACAGAGTGCTATCAACCGAAGTCGCCCCTTGTACATATCCTTCCACTTGCAAGACGACGAGCTGCTATGTCCATATGTATCAATGTATCAAACTCAATATATTCCCTAGTTTTTCATTAAAGAAAAGAAATTTAATTCTGCTAAACCTAGGCTGGAGTGCAGACCTGCCGAGGAGTGCAGACATGCCGAGGCTGGAGTGCAGCCGTGCCGAGGCTGAAGCAGCAGACTTGCCGAGGCTAAATAGCAGTCAAGCTCGGCTGATTGGATAAAGACCGCATGCGATCTGATTGAGATTTAATTCCGTCCTTATCTCTTTATCTCATTAGTGTTTTTGATTTGTATTAGTTGATTGGATTGACATTTGATTTGAATTGAATTGAATTAATGGTGATTAGATTAGATTAGATTGAGTTTATCTTTCCATTTGTAATTCTATAAATTTGGCGGTAATGGAATAGAGAAGGCAGACTTGAAGTGCCAATTCATTTTTTACATGGTATCAGAGCAAGGTTGATTTCCTCTGATTGAACGATAAGGCACTTCTTCTCTATATGGCTGCGGAATCATCATCTCGGCCATTTCTTCTTTCCACTTCTCAAACCAAGAAAATTGTGTCTTCGTATGATCTCCATTCTAGGGATCACCCGGGTCTTCTGATCACTCCAGTACAATTGACTGGACTGAACTACGAAGAATGGGCACCGGCACTCCGTGGCTTACTCATTGCCTGCATAAAGTTCGGCTTCCTCGATGGCACTATTCAACGACCTGCAGAGGCTCCCCTGACTTGGATGATTGGGAGCCGGTCATGTTGCGGCCCACTTCCGGGATAGGTTGTATATTTTACAACGAATGTGTTTCGACTCATCGGAAGATATAATCCTAATAACTTAAATTATTATGTAACACATTTTAATATATAAGTATATCTAAATAAATAAACCTCTAGATAATGTATCTATAATATAACCAAGTAGACTTAAAATCGGAAATGAAAAATTGCCCAAAAGCCTACAGGGCCTCCCTTTGTTGAAACCCAAAACCATAGAACCCAAACTAGATGCCTCATGTCTATACTATTCTCTTCCTAGAATATCTCTACACAAAATAATAAAAATAAAATAATAAAAATAAAAATATCTCTCAAACTAAATTATTTCCCCTAAGCCCTAAGAACCTAAACTTATTCTCTCTCCCTCTCCAAGGCTGCCGGCCGCCCCTCTCCAATGGAGGAAGATTACTTCCTTCCACCTCAATCTCTCCAACCTTCCATTCCCTCCTATATCAACATCCCACCCTTGGATTCCATGGATTTGCCTTCAACCTCTCTTCCAAGCTCTCTAATTACTGCAAGAAGCAAAGCTTCTTTTCACTCTTCCCAAATCTCAGCCCTGACACAAGGTAAGAAGGAGACAAGAATTTTCAAGAAAAATTAAAGGTAAGCCTTCTCTTTTTAGTTCTCTTAAGGATTAAAGATAGGATTTCATGTTTTTTCCTTCCTAGCATTTCGAACCTTGAAGGAAAAAACTACTGTTTCCCCTCCCATTGCAAAACTGCCGCTGTCACCACCATAGGAGGCGCCACCCCAAGCTTCATGTGTGAAGAACTAGGATCTTCTTCAAGAACCCATCAAGAGCAAGGATCAAAAGGCAAGTATTATCCTTTTTAATCTACTTAGAAATGTATTTGAACTTTGAATATGCTACCACTAGATATTGGGTTATGTTTTAGAATGAAAGTTTAGATTATTTAATGCTTGCAGGCATTAATGGTGTAATTTCTCAAGTGTTGTTTTTCTTGGGGCTAAATACTATGAGATTTGGCTAAACTAATGGGTGAATAAAAACGGGTGCTGAAGGGCAAGGGGTACGGTTTGTGAGGAAATGGGTTTACTTTAATTTCTTAGTCACTAACTGAGGAGAAATTGCTTATTGTTGTATGGTTACCATTCTTGAATTAATTGTTGAAATAGAAGCAAGCCTAGAGGGGGAAGAGGGGACGATTCCTGGACAAGCAAAGGAAGGAGAACCTATTTAAGTATAGACATCTTTGAAGGATAATCAAACTTAGCTTTAGGATTCTCCAACCAGGAATATAATAAAGGAAGTAGAAAAAATGGATTCAATTGCTTTGTGGGTTTTTCCTTGGAGGAAATGTTGCTGTTTGGAAAGTGATAAAGTCGGATCTTCACCAAGGGTCTTAGACGACCTCAAATAAACGTCGTCAGTTAACTCGAAGAATAGTTAACTGGTTTGAAGACGATTGCTGGAATAGCTTCCTGGATGTCCTGCACAAGGAAGCACAGATCAGAAGTCCCGGAGGGTTGGCCCCGAAAAAAATCCTCCGACGCTCAAGTCAGTTTGGGTCATTTCTCATTGAGAATATAATTTAGGTGGTCGAGTTAGAAAGATCTCACAGGTCTTAGCCGAAGAGAAGTTTCAGTGTATTAGCTCCAGATTGTATGAAGAATAGGTTTCGGATTCGGGATCCCTTTTCAGGTCTGCATTGGCTTGCTTTTATTAACCTTTTCCCGCCCTTGGCCTCTGATGGCGGATGAGACGTTTGCTTGGGGCAGAAAGCCTATGACGCCGTAGGTCTGTTGATGTGATCAGTAGACTGGCTAATGTGACTAATAGGCCGGCTGTTGTGACCTTGGCGTGTTCAGACTGAATAACCAGCTGTAGTCATTATATTTGAATTGCACTTCTGCCTGATGGTTCCTCGATGTAACGTTGTGCTTGATTCCTTTGCTGAAGTGCTCAACTAAACCTTGCCGAAGTGCAAGGTCGAATCTAGCCGAAGTAGTCTGAGGTGCGGCACTTGGGCATAAGCTGAAGTTGGTGCCGAGGTGCAAACCTTGGTATGTTCTTCAATAATACAACGAGTGTTATGCAGCTCCGCTGAAGTGTAGCCAAGGCTGAACAGCAATGCTTGGGCGCTGAACTGCTGAACAACAGTTCTTGTGCACTAAACTGCAGGAGTTGCACCGTTGACTGTTGCTGACTAACAGACGACTAGTTATGGTTTATCATTTGCCCCCAGATTTTGTGTGGCTGAGCTGAACTGTGAAGGCAGACAAATCTTGTTCTAATGAGTCTGTGACGTGTCGCCATTGACTGAGCAGTTATCCTTTTATTTGCGCCGTAACTCCCGCTTTTAATGCAAGCGTAAAATCCAACTCCTCATCATTATCTTTTCGGCGGTTTCAGCTCCCGAGTGGGGAAAATGCATGAACCGTCGCCTCTTCGAATTTCAAACGAAAAGATGTAACCTTTCATTTTTTACCACTTATAAATAGGGACAATTACTCTAACCCTTTCTTTTCTTCTTCTTCTATTCTGCACGTCTGCCTGTTCTGCATTTCTGTCCATCTTCTCCGCTTTTGAAGCTTTTCTCCATCTTCACTCCGGCGTTCTTCCTTTCAGCTCAACCCTTCTGTTTTCTGTAAGCATTTCTTCAACTTACTCATGGCTTTCGTTGTTTCATCTCCTCCTGCTTCGGATTCTCAAAATATATACACTCATTCTTACCTAGATGATCTAGAGGGTGACTGAGAGGTTCAATCCCTTCATGAGAAATCTGATTCTGATGGGGACAACCGTCCTCTGAGAAGGTTACGCCTTGCTGGTGAACTTTCTACGGTTGCTGCCACCTCTTCTGCCCTAGTTCCCCTGCCATCTATTGACAGGGGTTCTCCTTCTCCAGTAGTGCAGGGTTCAGCCTGCAATTCAAAGATTGCTGACATCTCTCACTTTTGTAGTGAGTTTAGCATTGATAGGGACATTTTCTGTCCAATTTTGCCTCTTCCTCACCAGACTGCCTATGATCCACCCGCTGGGTATGAGACAGTTTACGAAGAATACTTCAAAAGTGGTTTTGACCTCCCTGTTCCTGGCCTCTTATTTTACATTCTTGATTTTTATAACCTTAGACTGCCCCGGATCATGCCCAACGGCTTGAAGGTTATTGCTAGTTATTTGCTTTACCTGAGAGCCGCTGAGGCACAGTTTGATCTTTCTGTCTTTAGGGGGATGTTTGTGTGTAAGCACAAAGAAAGCTGGTACTACTTTAGTAGGAGACATCCTAACACAGTAGTTAACCACGCCATAAACAACCCTTCCTCCAATAAAAACTGGAAGGGCCGCTTTTTCTACGTCAAAGCTGTGAGGTTGCCTGAGAGAAATTACTGGAAATCTGGCCCCACAGACAACAGTAGGCCAAGCGAAAGTGCTTGCGATGAAGCCTCAAGGTTGCTACATCTTCTCCAAGCTATTGACTGGAAAATGGTGAATAAGTCGGTTGTAAAGACAGCCGACTTGTACCACATGTGGCCCTCCCATCAATTTGAATCCCTTGGCTCTTCTGCTTTAGCCTTAATCTTGGGTATGTTTTTATGCTTTAGACATTTCTTGACTTTCTTGATGTTGCATATACATTTTGACTGATTTGTCGTTGAATCTTGCAGGAACCATGGTGTCTGAGAATCTTGAAAAACTGAAGAAACTGGTTCCCAAGAAGAGAAAGAGAGAGGATGAACAACCTTCTTCCTCTGCTCAACCTTCTTCCAAGGCTTCTACTGAGGTGTGGGCCCTGCCTGCTCCTCCAGTCGCTCCTCAATCCAAACAGGGTAAAGGCAAGCAATTTTGTTGTTGATACCGTTGTTGTTTTATTTCAACACTTTCAACTTGAGTTTTTATTGCAGCCAAATCCTCTGTTGGCACTTTTGCTGCAGCCAAGAAATCTATTCAGGTTGCAGCTCAGTCCCTGAAGAAGAAAACTCCCGGGGCCCTAGCCTTGCCCCCCCAATCCGTTGCAAAGGTTGGGGCAAGTGTCAAGAAGACTGCCCCTCCTCCAAAGGTCATCATCAAGGCTCCCCAAGCCAAGGTGACTCCACCAGCTGTGCCATCCAATGATGATCATGCTCCTGAGGCACCCACTTTTGATCTAGTCCCGGCTGCACCAGTCCCTGATCCAGTTTCTGCTATCCCAGCTTCTATTCCAACCTCGGCGGCGTTAACTTCCCCTCTAGGGGGGTCAATCATCAGGGACCCAAAAGATGGTCTTACTGGAGGGGTCGTTATATCTTCAGGGGAGGCCTCTCCCAGACACCCTCTTGGGAAGGCCCCATCTGAGGGGGAGCCCTCCCATCTGCACCGCTGGGCCTGGAAAAACCTGGTGTACTGCATTGCTGATACTGCTGCTCATCCAGGGGTGGCAAGAAAGTTGGCTGACCTACCAGTGCTGCCCGTGGATGGGGATCTTTTCGCACACCAGGACTGGAGACTGCCTTTGATATATACTACAGGAACATGTCCATGGTGAGTTTCTTTCAAACCCTTCAATCCTTTTACTTAGATGGTTGAAATGATATCTGACCATGTTGGTTATTGCAGTACCGTGCCCAGGAGTATGACATGCTGAGGAGAGCTGAGGAAATGCGCAGCTTAGTAGTGAAGCTCTCTGTGGCAATGCTGAACTGAAAAGGGCCAATGATGAGTCGGTTGAGACGGCAAGACCTGATGATTCTAGGCTGGATGAGATGGATGCTGAGCTGAAGACATTGAGGTCAGAAATAGATTCAACGAAATCAGAGTTGGACTCCCTAAAGTCTGAAAACTCCCAACTTAGAGAAGGCAAGGAGGAGTCTGACACTCGGCTGGCAGTGGCCAATTCACAAGTGGACGAGCTGAAGGGAGTTATCTCCAACTTAGAGCTGTCATCTACCAAGACATAGGCTGAGTTAGAGTTCTTCGAGAAGGGACTCCATGGTGCTGAGCATGTCCCAACTGAAGAGTCAATCTGAAGCAGATCAGAAGATCAAGGATGAACTGGCTCAGCAGCTTGAAGCAGAAAAGAAAAGCAAAGCTGAGCTCATTTCTCAGTTTGAGTCTCAAGCTGAAGAGATCAAGAAATCTGCAGTTGCTGAGTTCAGGAAGTCTCAGTACTTTGAAGAAAATCTGCTGAAGATGCAAAGGGTTGTTTTGGCAATGGGGCAGACTTGTGCAATTGACGCCTGCCAAGAAGTCTATCCAGACCTGGATAAGGAGCATCATCAACTTGCCGACCTCTACAACACTGAGGCTGAAGCTATTTTTGATAAGCTCCTTGAGCAGTTCAAAGGAGTTAAACTCAGAGAGGCCGACCAGGAGGAGAAGTAGTTTAGGATTGTTTCTTGTAATCTATTGTAGTTGTAATAGACTATTTATTTAATGAAATTCCACTTTTTTTCCAACTCCTGCTTTTCAGCTTTCTTCCATTTCCTTAACTGTCTTTGTCTTCTGCATGCGAAGTTTCATTTGCTCTATTTCTATAGTTAATGCAAATATTTGTCTTCAGCACTGCGAAGTTCCATCTTCATTTGCTCTACTTCAATAGTTATGCAAATATTTGATCTTCTGCACTGCGAAGTTCCATCTTCATTTGCTCTATTTCAATAGTTATGCAAATATTTGATCTTCTGCACTGCGAAGTTCCATTTGCTCTATTTCAATAGTTATGCAAATATTTGATCTTCTGCACTGCGAAGTTCCATCTTCATTTGCTCTATTTCAATAGTTATGCAAATATTTGATCTTCTGCACTACGAAGTTCCATTTGCTCTATTTCAATAGTTAATGCAAATATTTAATCTTCTGCACTACGAAGTTCCATCTTCATTTGCTCTATTTCAATAGTTATGCAAATATTTGATCTTCTGCACTGCGAAGTTCTATCTTCATTTGCTCTATTTCAATAGTTATGCAAATATTTGATCTTCTGTACTGCGAAGTTCCCATTGCTCTATTTCAATAATTAATGCAAATATTTGATCTTCTGCACTGCGAAGTTCCATCTTCATTTGCTCTATTTCAATAGTTGTGCAAATATTTCATCTTCTGCACTGCGAAGTTCCATCTTCATTTGCTCTATTTCAATAGTTGTGCAAATATTTAATCTTCTTCACTGCGAAGTTCCATCTTCATTTGCTCTATTTCAATAGTTATGCAAATATTTGATCTTCTGCACTGCGAAGTTCCATTTGCTCTATTTCAATAGTTAATGCAAATATTTGATCTTCTGCACTGCGAAGTTCCATCTTCATTTGCTCTATTTCAATAGTTGTGCAAATATTTAATCTTCTGCACTGCGAAGTTCCATCTTCATTTGCTCTATTTCAATAGTTATGCAAATATTTGATCTTCTGCACTGCGAAGTTCCATTTTCATTTGTTTTATTTCAATAGTTATGCAAATATTTATATTTAGCCTCGGCCCTTGGCTCCGCCAAAATATTTTGTCGTTTGACTGAAGTGCAGCTCAGTCATGCTTTAACTTGCCACTGATAATAATTTTTAGATAAAATAAAACCTGTTACTTAATCTATTTAGGCAAAATGAATGAACCACAAGTCGACTTTGTCACGAACATTGCTTTATTCAATCTTCAGTACCACTGGTAATAAATAATTTACATTTTTCTAGCACTACTAGAAAAAAGAAAACCATGAAAGACTTCTTTGGGAAAACCACTTAGACCTGCTGAGGTGAAATTCATCATTGATGTAGAAGCCTTAAATGAGTAGAATGCCAAGTTCTTGATAAAGTTTTGCCTTCCGAGTTTTGTAATTTATAAGCACTATTTGAACGCACCTCCTCTATTCGATAAGGTCCTTCCCACTTTGGATTAAGAGTTCCGGTGGGTGCTGCATGGCTTGATTCATTGTTGCACAACACCAAATCCCCCACTTGATAGGATCTTGGTCGTACTTGGGTATTGTGATCTTGCGCAATTATATTCTTGTATTGAGCCATACGGACATGAGTCCGCTCCCTTTTATCTTCCAGTTCATTCAAATTCAACCGTAACTCCTGGTCATTGGTTCCAGCAGAGTAACAATCTGTTCGGGTAGAGCTGGAACCAATTTCGGCTGGGATGACCGCCTCAGTGCCATATACTAAGGAAAATGGTTTTTCCTTAGTGGAGGTAGAGGGAGTAGTTCGATATACCCATAATACACTTGGGAGCTCCTCTACCCAACTTGCTCTAATTTTGTATACACGCTTTCTCAGTCCATCCTTGATTGTTCTGTTGGCCAACTCAACTTGTCCGTTAACTTGAGGGTGTGCTACCGAAGTGAAACGTTGTTCAATATTGAGCTCGGCACACCAACTCTTAACAGGGTCTTCAGCAAATTGTTTTCCATTGTCTGATATAAGGACTTGTGGAAGGCCGAAGCAGCATATGATGTTCTTCCACAAGAACTTCTTGATCTGATTTCCCGTTATTGTAGCTAAGGGTTCTGCTTCCACCCATTTGGTGAAGTAATCAATGGCAACAACTAAAAATTTGACTGATCCTGGAGCTTGGGGCAGAGGCACAACAAGATCTATCCCCTATTGTACAAATGGCCAGTGACTTGCAATAGAGGTGAGCTCTTGGCTTGGCAAATGTGTCATTGGAGCATTGACTTGGCATGCTAGACACTTTTTGACCAATTCTTCTGCATCACGTTGCAGAGTGGGTCAGTAGTATCCAGTGAGATAACATTTCCTTGCCAACGACTGGACACCAAAATGATTTCCGCAGATTCCTTGGTGCATCTCTCGAAGGATGTAATCTCTTTCCTCTTCTGTCACACATTTCAACCAAGGCTGCGAAAATGACTTTTTATAAATGTGGTCGTTGAAAAAGCCATACCTAACAGCCTTCAGACGAAGGCGCCAAGCTGCACGTTTGTCCTTTCGCTGAACTCTATGCTGCAAGAAATTAGCGAGTTCGTCCATCCAGATATTGCGATAGTCCACTTGCAGCACTTCATTAGCATCATAAGCACGATGCTTCACCAGCTCCACAACTATCTTTTTTCCTAAAGTTGTTGAAGTGGAATATGCTAGCCGAGATAACGCATCAACTCTTTTGTTGGCAGATCTGGAGATATGTTCAATGCTGAAGTGCTCGAATGCCTGTCCGAGCTGCATCACTTTAGCCAAATATTTTTTCATGTTTTCATCTTTGGCCTCATAATCCCCATTGACCTGAGAAACAATCAGTTGTGAATCACTTCGGGAAATGATTCGTTCTGCCCCCAAGTTTCTCGCGAGGCCCAGTCCTGCTATGAGGGCCTCATATTCTGCCTCGTTGTTGGTTGATTCAAAGTCAAATCGCAAGGCGTATTCGAATTGTTCTTTGCTGGGGTTGATAATTAGGAATCCTGCTCCACAACCATCTTTGGAGGAAGACCCATCCACATATAATGTCCAGTCAGCCACTGGCTTGATATCTTCCTCCACAAATATCCCTTCTGCTAAGAAATCTGCTAATGCTTGGGCTTTGATAGAAGTTCTTGATTTGTATAGAATATCGTACTCTGTAAGCTCCACAGCCTATTTTGCAACTCGGTCAGATGTGTCTGGCCTTGATAAGATTTGTTTTAAGGACTGGTCAGTGACCACTATAATAGGATGAGCTTGCAGGTAAGGCCTGAACTTCCTCGCTGCCACTACGAGTGTCAAGACTACCTTCTCAGCATTGGGGTATCTCATTTCAGGCACATGTAAGATTTTGCTTGTGAAATAGATGGGCCTTTGCACATTATCCTGTTCCTTGAGCAGGACTGCGTTTATGGCTTCTTTGCACGTTGATAGATATATATAAAGCTCATCTCCGGGTCGAGGTGAAGTAAGCATTGGCACCTCAGCCAAATCGGACTTCAGCTTGTCGAAGGCCTTTTGACATTGATCATCCCACTGGAAAGCTGTCTTCTTCTTCAAGACCTGGAAGAAAGGAAGGGACCTCTCAGCAGATTTTGATAGAAATCCGCTCAACACGGCAATTCGGCCCGTTAACCTCTGCACTTCTTTTACATTCCTAGGGGATGCATGTTTTGTATAGCCTCAACTTTAGCAGGGTTTGCTTGTACCCCTCTTTGGAGACCATGTACCCTAGAAACTTTCCAGTGCGTACTCTAAACGTGCACTTCTTTGGGTTTAGTCCCATACGTGAGTCTTTCAGTACAGTGAAAACTTCTCTTAAGTTACGAATATACTGATCAAGAGTCCTGCTCTTGATAAGCATATCGTCAATGTAGACTTCCATTATCTGGCCAATTTGTTCATTGAACAAGGAATTGACCAGACGTTGATAGGTGGCCCCGGCATTCTTCAATCCAAATGGCATACTTACATAACAATAAGTGTCTGACTCTGTTATGAAAGCAGTTTTTTCTTGATCTTCTAATGCCACGATAATCTGATGATAGCCTTTAAAGGCATCCAAGAAATCAAAGATTTCATGCCCAAGTGTTGAATCCACTAACCTATCAATTTTCGGAAGTGGTTAACAATCTTTTGGACATGCTTTGTTGAGGTCAGTGTAATCTATACACATTCTCCAAGATTCATCCTGCTTGGGGACCACCACTGGGTTAGCCAACCAGATCGGATAAAGCACTTCAACAATGAATTTTATAGCCAATAACTTTTTGACTTCTTCTTCGATAACTTTATTCCTTTCTGGTGCGAAGTGTCGCTTCTTCTGCTTTACTGGCTTCGCCAAAGGGTCGAAATTTAGTTTATGCTTAGCCAGATGTGATGGGATCCCTGGCATGTCTTCAGCAGTCCATGCAAAAATAATCGCAAATTCTCTCAGCAAATCCTGCAGCTGAGCTAACAGTTCGGACAACATCCAGGTCCCGATCTTTATGACATTTTTAGGTATGTTTAGGTCCAGCACAAAGTCTTGTACTGCATCATCCGACTGCAAGTGTTCTTCATCTGAAGGTATCAGTTCATCAAGACTGACTTGCTGAACTAATTCATTTTCCTTAGTGGCAATAGCGTAGCAACTTTGTGCCACTTGTGTATCACCTTGTATAGTTGTCACTCCCTTTGGAGTGGAAAACTTCATGCTGACATGCAGAGGTGACATAATGGCCTCCAATGGCACCAAAGCTGGGTGTTCCAAAATGACGTTGTATGAGGATACGTCCTTGACGACCACAAAGTCTATCCATATGCACCGATAGGCAGGGGGTTTGTCAAAACTGCAGCTGAGCGTGACCAGATCTGCTGGTCGTACTGCAGCTCCAGTGAATCCGTACAAGGAAGAGGTAACTGGTTCCATCAAGGAATCGGGTAAACCCAGCTGCTGATATACCTGATAGAACATTATATTCACGGCACTGTCGGTATCCACATAGACACGTCGGACCTGCACAACTTTATCAAGAGCTAGGTGTATGCACAGCTCTATCACTAAGCCTGTGTTGTTGGAGTCTAGAGGAATAAGATCCTCCGGCCCATAAGTCAGCTCTCTTGCCATCTTGGCTCTTTTAGATGGTGGTCCTGACAAGGTTCCTGAGGAACTAGGTACTTCTTGACCTGAGTGAGATGGACCTCCAGATATCGTATATATAATAGCATTGACTTGGGGCTGACCTGCAGCCCCACGCATTCCTTGCTCCCCATCATCATCAGTCATGCGATGCTGAGGTGGAGACTCCGGTCGGCACTTGTCTTTCTGGGGGTCCTTGTGGAAATCCAGACGATTGTTCAGGCCTGATCGAGTGTCATAAAATTGTTTTAAATGACCCTGTTCAATCAGTCGTTTAATAGCCTGAGCCAACTTCCTGCAATCTTCTGTATCATGCCCGATATCTTTATGGTAGCGGCAATAAAATTTAGGATTCCTTTTTGTCCTAGGCCCGTACAGAGGCTCTGGATCTGTCCTCAGACCGTCTTTTTCCATGATGGTTAAAATATACTCTTGTGAGGCCAACAGTGGTAAGCCCTCCCTACCACCTTTGTCTTTGCCACCTATGCGATCGAACGCGCTGCGCCGATCACGGTTTTTTTCCTCATTGCGCCGATCTTTCTTTTTTAAACTAGATCGGCTTTCTTGTCGGGCTCCATGCTCGGCTTCTTTCTTTAATCTGTTTGCCTCCTCTCCTCGGACAAACTGATGAGCTTTCTCTAAGCATTCTCTTAGAGTTGTAGGTCCCTCTTCAGCCAGTTGGGAGAAAAGACGACCAATTCGGAGTCCATTAATGAAGGTTGCAGCTTTAACACCCTCATTTTTGTCACTGACCTGCAGTGACTCATCTGAGAAACGTTGCATATACTTCAACACAGATTCATTTGGACCTTGTCTCAAGGTCATCAGATGAGATGAGTTCTTCACAAATGGGGTGCTGGACACGAACTGTGACTTGAACTTCTGTGCCACCTGTTTAAAGGACTTCTCAGATTTTGATGGAAGCTCTTGGAACCATCTGATGGCCTTTCCCCTTAAATATAAAGGGAAAGTCTTGCAACGCAAAGGGTCTGGGATGTTTTTCAGACTCATTGCAGTTTGAAACTGAAAAAGATGGTCTGTTAGGTCTGTGATCCCATCATAAGTGTCCATCTTTGGCACCTTAAAGCTGTCCGGTGCCAAATACTCTGCTATATCCCAGGAAAAATGACTTTCCTGGACCGCTTGCACAAACTCTTGCATGTGCTCTTCGTAGTAAGCTCTCAGCCTGTGAGGAACTTCTTTGTCCCTGGGGACGCTTTTCAAAAGTTTGACCTCACACTTAAGTGAGGTCTGGACATATGTTCTGACTCCACGGTTGGAGCTTTGAAACTGTGTCTTCTAGCATCCGTCATAAAACCTTTATGCGGTCTAGAAGACTGGCCTTGTGATACTTCTCTATGGGGAAGAGATGGATCTACCTCCATATTTTGTACCTCTGGTTGCTTGCCTTTGAGATGCTGTACCATGGCTTCGAACACTTCCATGTTCTCAGCAACGTATTTTATTGCCCTATCCCTTACTTCCCTTGAAACTTCCGAGACAGGATTAGGATTAGGCATAGGTGATTCAGGTACCCGAGAAACCTATACTGGGACGCCTAAACACGTAACCATGCGATATGGTGGGCTGGATGACTCACCCAAACCTTCTCGATGACCCTTTGTCATAGGTAAACGTTGGCTGTTTTGAGTTTGAAATTTTTTACTGGGTTAAGGGACTAAGGGGCCCTCCTTCTAGCGCCAAATGATGAAGTTGGATCTTCACCAAGGGTCTTAGACAACCTCAAATAAACGTTGTCAGTTAACTCGAAGAATAGTTAACTGGTTTGAAGACGATTGTTGGAATAGCTTCCTGAATGTCTTGCACAAGGAAGCACAGATCGGAGGTCCCGGAGGGTTGGCCCCGGGAAAAACCCTCCGACGCTCAAGTCAGTTTGGGCCATTTCTCATTGAGAATATAATTTAGGTGGTGGAGTTAGAAAGATCTCACAAGTCTTAGCCGAAGAGAAGTTTCAGTGTATTAGCTCCATATTGTATGAAGAATAGGTTTCGGATTCGGGATCCCTTTTCAGGTCTGCATTGGCTTGCTTTTATTAACCTTTTTCCGCCCTTGGCCTCTGATGGCGGATGAGACGTTTGCTTGGGGCAAAAAGCCTATGATGCCGTAGGTTTGCTGATGTGACCAGTAGACTGGCTGTTGTGACTAATAGACCGGCTATTGTGACCTTGGCGTGTTCAGGCTGAATAACCAGATGTAGTCATTATATTTGAATTGCACTTCTGCCTGATGGTTCCTCGATGTAACGTTGTGCTTGATTCCTTTGCTGAAGTGCTCAACTAAACCTTGCCGAAGTGCAAGGTCGAATCTAGCCGAAGTAGTCTGAGGTGCGGCACTTGGGCATAAGCTGAAGTTGGTGCTGAGGTGCAAACCTTGGTATGTTCTTCAATAATACAACGAGTGTTATGCAGCCCGCTGAAGTGTAGCCAAGGCTGAACAGCAATGCTTAGGCGCTGAACTGCTGAACAGCAGTTCTTGTGCACTGAACTGCAGGAGTTGTATCGTTGACTGTTGCTGACTAACAGACGACTAGTTATGGTTTATCGGAAAGGATCTTAAAAAGGGGCAGGGGTTCAGTTTGGCACTTGAGGGATGTTCAAATTTCTAAGTAATAGAACAAGAAGATAAAAAAATGTAGTAGGAGAAATTGTTATCAGAGCTTCTCCCTTGCGGAAATAGTTGAAAATGAGGAAGGAGTCTCGGGGGCAGGAGACATAGTTGAAAATGAGGAAGGAGTCTCGGGGGCAGGAGACATTTTTTGGGGAGCAGGGAAAAGAGGAGACATTTTAGAATAAGGAAAATAACAAAAGAAAGGTGTGGTGGGAATTAGAATAAGCATGTCTTATTCTTTTGGAATTAAATGAAATAAACAAATGATTGTGGGTTCATACCCCACGTTATATTTTTGGTCAAAGTAGTGGGGTAAACTTTGTTTCAAGCCTTATATTTGGAAATTACCCACACCCCACGGTTCTCAAGCTGAAAGGTGGGGAGATGGGTTTTGCTTTCAAGCAAATTGTAATCTAATAGATGTATAAATTGTGACAACAAATGAGCCTTATATGGTTAGAATAGTAAACTGTTGACTATATTGTTAATTGCTAATATGGGCTCTCTTTTGTAGCTAAGAAGTGAAGCCGAGAGATGGACCAAGAGCTATTTTATTACTTTATATCTGTGACAAGAATTTGTAGCCAATGTGAACTTTGGGACTGTTTTGTGTAATAAACTTTACACATTTGATGTTGAATTCTTATAAGATGGTACCATGGTTCATATAAGGTAAAGGATGAAGAGGTTTTTTTAAGCATGGCCTATGGTAAGTTAAATTATACTCTTGAATGTGGATAAACATATATATATGTTTCGGCTTTTTTTCAAGGACGGTAGATAGTTATTTGTTTCAATTAATTGTCATGGTGGGATGCATGATGGTATTAACCAAATTAAAAAGGAATTAGGAAACTCATGATAAGAATTGAACTCGATTAAAAATGTGAAATCGTAGAAACATAAAACAGCCCCAAAACAGTCCCGGATAGGCTCTCTTATTACTAAAATTGTCCTCGTAATTAGGCTAAGATGATGATGGTTTGGTACCGTGCAAACCGGGGTCGCGTTTGTACCAATTCAGGACCGATTTCAGGGCCATAGTGAGGAAACAAAGCTATTTAAGGTTCTGGAATTTTTCATATTATGAAAAATTTAAGAAACCCGGGAATAATTATGGAAAACAACATAAAAAAAATTAGAGACAAAGGTATAGACGCTTATGAAGTTCATTTCCTTGCACTAACTGCATATCATGGCATTCTTTTGAAAAAAGTGTTGCATGTTTTTATTTTAAAAGTATAAGCATTACATGATTTTAACAGTTAAAGTATGATATCGATTTAAAAACCCGTATCGAATAAACTGTCATTATGTTTGATTCCGGTATGGTTATGGACCCGAGCGTAACATCCTCTTGTAGGTTGCCGGAATACTGTACAATTATGGTTATGGTTATGGACCCGAGCGTAACATCCTCTTCTAGGTTGCCGGGATAATATACAGTTATGGTTATGGTTATGGACCCGAGCATAACATCATGTTGTAGGTTGCCAGGTAATGTACAGTTATAGTTATAGATGGAATCATGCGTATTTGACTTTTTGTTCATACGGAGAAAAGATATGCCATGGCTATTTTTAAAGTATTGTATATTATGGTATCGCTTCGAAAGTATAGTACGGTATGGAATGTTTTCCAAAGGTAAAGTAACGTATGGTATCAATTTCGAATGCAAAGTTTTCAATGGTAAAATATTGTATCGTATCGTTTTCAAATGGTATCACTGCATTTCATACAACATCATTATGCATCATGTTGCATCATGCTAACCTGAAAAGTCTTATTTACCATAGATGAACGAAGTAGTGCGCCAGGTAAGATAATTTACAGTTAAGTTATGTTAATTAGCAAATTACAGTCTTATTCAACGTTCTGATGTATTTCTTAGTAGATCAGGAAAATACTTACTGAGTGATTTCGATCGCTCACCCTTGTTATCTCTTATATTTTTCAAAGCGTCCGGAGCCGAGATCGAATATAACGAAGATGAACCACAATAGGAGTATCTGTGAGAGTGGCTGCTGTCTAGGATTTAATTTTCGTTGTTCGAATGATTGTATTTCGTGGACTTTTTGGGTTATGTGGTGTCGATGTATTATGATGAACACTCTTTATGAATGTTTGAAATTCTGCGAGTTTACTACCACTGTTATGATGTTTTATTCAGCAGTCTGTGGCTTAGTCATGGACTTATACTATATTGCGTCAACGCCTTGTACTCTCCATAACGAGGTACGGCGGGTGCACCGTACGTGAGCATGGTCCGGGTGCGGGACGCTACAAGTCAACTCTATGATCGTGGCCTGGATACTAAACATTGTAGAACCAGGCCTTCGTTCTTCTATCTCCTATGCTGAAGATGCAAAGGAGCTATGGGATGATGTGAAGCAGCATTTTGCTGTGATGAATGCACCGAGGGTCCAGCAGTTGAAGAAGGCCCTCGCAAACTGCAAACAGAATGGCGACTTTGTGATGGCTTGTTATGGAAAATTGAGGAAAATTTGGGACGAACTGAAGGACTATGACGATCTTCCGAGTTGTTCATGTCTCTCGTGCACGTGCCATCTTCGGAAAATTCTTGTTCAGTGAAAAGAAGCGGATAAGATCCACCAGTTTCTTATGGGCTTGGAGGATTCAATGTATCGAATGGTGCGTTCCTCCATATTGAATCAAGATCCTCTCCCTTCGTTGAATCGTGTCTACCATATAGTAGTATAGGAAGAAAGCCTTGGATCGATGGTGAATGTGGAAGACCCTCCTCCTCCAGCTGGATTTGCAGTGTCTGTTGCTGCAAAACAGGGAACTGACCGCAGGTCGACCAAAGCTGACGTGACCTGCTCTTATTGCCGCAAGAAAAGATACGAAGTCCGTGTATGTTTCCAGTTGGTGGGGTATCTAGACTGGTGGAGAGATCGCCCGAAGACGTCCCCTCGCGTCAAACAAACAACGAGTGATGGGACCTCTACTCGGAACAAAAAGTTGGCGGCATCAGTCAATGCAGCATTTACGGGTAAGTCAACCTCGGCCTCGGGCCCCCTTGCTAGACTGACGGAAGAGGATATGAACTCTGTCCTCCAGGCTCTCAATGCATGTAGACAAATGCCCTCTGAAAAGCTGAGTGGTAAGTCACCAAACTCCACTTGGATAATTGACTCTGGAGCTTCTCACCATATGACTGGTAATGTCTCCCTTTTACACAATTCTATGACAACTCTTCCGCGTGCTGTACAATTGCCCAATGGAACTCAAACGCAAGCTGTTCAGGAAGGGACAATATATTACTCCTCATCTCATACTTGACAAAGTGTTATTTGTGCCCCACCTGACCTGCAATTTGTTATCAGTATCTCAATTATTGAATAAAAGTGAGTATGTCATTGAGTTTACTAAATATAGTTGTGTGATACAGGACCAACGTGTCCAGATGAAGATTGGAGTGGCGGAGCTGACTGATGGGCTATACTTGCTAAAGGGTTCTTCTGTCGAGCTGAACAGCATTTTGGGCACCCCTCCTGCCGACCAGAACTTCTCTTTGAGAGTAGAGAAAGAACGGATGCCGTGGCATAATCTACTAGGTCATCCGTCTAGTGGTGTCTTACAATTTCTTTGTAATAGTGGTGTTTCTCACAATAAAAATTTAGATGTTTCGTGTGAAGTATGTTTACGGGCAAAGCAAATAAAAAGACCGTTTGAATTAAGTAAGACGTTAGCTGAGCAGTGTTTTGACTTGGTTCATTGCAATTTGTGGGGACCCTATCGAGAGAAAACGCTGTACGGAGCGTCCTATTTTCTGAACTTTGTTGATGATCGATCAAGAGCATTCTGGGTCTATCTTTTATCGACCAAAGACCGTGTTGCCTCGGTTGTATGACAGTTCTTTGCATTAGTCAGAACACAATTCGAACGGCAGATTAAGGTATTCTGCAGCGATAATAGCTCAAAATTTTCTTCGCTTCAATGTTTCTTTGCCGAACATGGCGTCCTTCATCAGACCTTTATTCGCTACACTCTGCAACAAAATGGTCGAGTCAAACGCAAGCATCGCCACATTCTAAATGTTGCTCGAGCGTTGTGCTTCCAATCTTCCCATCTGCTTCTGGGGTGAATGCGTGCTGACCTCTTCTTATCAATCGCATACCTACACCTCTGCTCGGAGGGAAAACACCCTATGAGGTGTTGTTTGGCCGACCCCCACTTACACACATCTCTGAGTGTTTGGAAGTATGTTCCATGTCCACAATGATCAGTGAGGAGGTGATAAATTTCAGAGTAGAAGCCGTAAATGCGTCTTCATCGGATATCCAACTGGACAGAAAGGCTGGCGGGTGTATGACCTTAACACCCGCGAGCGCTTTGTTACACGCAACCCTGCTTTTGTTGAAATTGAGTTTCCCTTCACTGATCTCACATCAGCCGAATTTCCTTCTGCCTCGGCCGAGCAGCAATCCACCTCTGCCTCAGCCCCATTGCCCACTTCCCGACTCCGCTGATGTTTTTGCTCCTTCAAAGCAGCATATGCAGATAACTCCACCAGAGGCGATTCTTGCTGAACAAGAAGAGTTGGCCCCTCAGCCGTCGACTCCGATACTTGGTCGTGGTCATCGTCTGAACCCCCGGCTCGGCTTGCAGACTATGCAATCAATTCAGTTAAGTATAGACCTTTGGCCACCTCAGTCAAGCCATCTCCTCATCCAGGTACGCCTTCCTCTATCCATAATTATCTTAGTACTCAGAGATTTTCTGTAGCCCATTGCGCGTTCCTTGCGGCTATTACTTTAAGTTCTGAGCCGCAGTCCTATGTTCAGACTGTCAAAGATCCACGCTGGCAAGCGGCCATGCAGGAAGAGCTCTGTGCTCTTGAGGACAATCAAACCTGGACACTCGAACCACTGCCACCTGGCAAACGTGCAATTGGGTGTAAGTGGATATACAAGATCAAACACAAGTCTGATAGTAGCATTGAAGGGTACAAAGCTCGGCTCGTCATTCACTGCAATCGTCAAATTGAAGATATTGATTATAATGAGACCTTTGCACCCGCGGCCAAAATGGTTACAGTTTGAGTGTTATTGGCTCTTGCTGCATCGCACAATTTTACTATGTGCCAAATGGATGTTTGCAATGCTTTTCTTCATGGAGATCTTTTATCGAAGAAGTTTATATGAAACTTCCCCCTAGATTTGCCTCTGCTGATCCCAATCAGGTATGTCGACTTCGCAAATCTCTGTACGGCCTCAAACAAGCTCCCCGATGCTGGTTTGCCAAATTCTTTGACGCTCTCCATGGTTATGGTTTGTTCAATTACATTCTGATTATTCACTCTTTCGTTATACCCGCGATCGACTCAGCTCTTTCTCTTAGTGTACGTTGACGATCTCATCATTGTAAGTAATGATCCCAGTGCCACAACCCAACTTAAGGAGTACCTTAGTCGCTGTTTTCACATGAAGGACCTCGGTCCATTAAAGTATTTTCTTGGTCTTGAAGTTGCTCTCGGCAGCGCAGGGCTCTTCATCTCTCAGCGCAAGTATGCTTTTGACATTATCTCTGATTGTGGTTTGCTCGGGGAAAAACCATCGGCGACCCCTCTTGAACAGTATCACTCTCTTTTGACCTCGGCCAGTCCAGTCTTAGCCGATCCATTTCCCTATCGCAGGCTCGTTGGCCGCCTGGTTTATCTCTCAGTTACTCGTACTGAACTTTCTTATGATGTTCACACTCTAGCACAATTTATGCAGACTCCACGGGAATATCATTGGCATGTTGCACTGAAAGTCGTTCGTTATCTAAAAGGTAATCCTGGGCAAGGCCTTCTCTATTCTTCCACCAATGACCTTGGACTTACAACCTACTCTGATTTGGATTGGGCCAGCTGCCCGCTCACCCGCCGCTCTCTAACGGCGTATATTATTAAGCTCGGAACCGCCTTAATCTCTTGGAAGACCAAGAAGCAACCTACTGTTTCCTGATCCTCTGATGAAGCTGAATATCGTGCTATGGCCTACACCACTTGTGAACTCAAATGGTTTGGCCTCCTTCAGTTCCTTGGTGTTCATAGAACCGCACATGTGACTCTCTACACGGACAGCCAATCTGCTCTCCATCTTGCGCATAATCCAGTGGCATATGAGCGCACCAAACACATTGAAGTTGACTGTCATTTTGTCCGAGACGCAGTTGTGAACGGCCTAATCCGGCCTCTTCGTATCTCCACTTTGTATCAACTGGCGGACCTATTAACCAAGTATCTCGGCACTAAAGACTTTCATTTTCTTTTGCCCAAGTTGGGTGTTTTAATTTTGCACATGCCAACTTGAGGGGGTGTTGAGGCGAGGCTGGAGTGCAGACCTGCTGAGGAGTGCAGACCTGCCTAGGCTGAAGCAGCAGACTTGCCGAGGCCGAACAGCAGTGAAGCTTGGCTAATTAGATAAAGATCGCAGGCGATCTGATTGAGATTTAATTCCGTCCTTATCTCTTTATCTCATTAGTGTTTTTGATTTGTATTAGTTGATTGGATTGACATTTGATTTGATTTGAATTGAATTAATGGTGATTAGATTAGATTAGATTGAGTTTATTTTTCCATTTGTAATTCTATAAATTTGGCGGTAATGGAATAGAGAATGTAGACTTGAAGTGCCAATTCATCTTTTACACATTCTCAATAGCGTATAATGGCAAACTGGTCAAATCATTAATTTTCTTTTGTTAGTATATAAACAAATAAGAGAAAAGAGATACAAGTAAAGATGTGGACAAACAAAATGGACAGAACGGTACTGCTTAATACCCAAAGGTTGAACCCTAACCAGTAAGGATCTCTGCCACCCTCGGTCCCGCAGGGTGTGTAGGGATGTAAATCAGGTTCTCAAGACCCACTAGTAAAAGTTTGTCATAGCACATGGACAGCAGAAGGAGACCATTGCACCGAAAGAACAACCGACGGCCTGGTCTATCAGCCTATCAGGTCATTTCACGGGCCAATAATGCTTCCACACTATGCAGCTAACCTGTAGGGGGTTCAAACATTCTTGCATTCGACAAGGTTCGAACCCCTGATGTTCCTTTTAATATTTGGAACCATTGGGATATGTCTTAGGGATGCACTAATTAATACCCATTGGGTGCAAAAGGTGTATCAACCCCAAGGCCCCACCTCCCAGACCAAAGAATACACAGGAGGACACAAATCAAACAAGTCAGCTGGTTCTTGAAGAATTGTATATTTGATTCACTGAATAATAACGTCGTACAACATACACGTATGTATAGCTGCTAACTCAACTAACTATCCTAAAAGAATGAGATAAAGATAAAGTCTATCCTAAGTACGAGACGCTTGACGCAAGCCATATAAAGATTTACGTAATTTATAAACAAGATTCTCCCCCTGACGAGAGAAACCGGGAGGAATGCGCATATAAACATCCTCATCGAGATCACCATGCAAAAAAACATTGTTCACATCCAATTGATGAACATGCCAATGACGTACCATGGTTACCGCCAACAAACACCGAACAGTGATGAGTTTAGCCACGGACGCAAATGTTTCACAAAAATCCACACCCTCAACCTGAGTATACCAACGTGCAACAAGACGAGCCTTATAACGTTCAACAGTGCCATCAGGATTGTATTTTATTTTGTAGACCCATTTGGAATCAATAGTACGTTTGCCGGGGGGGCAAAGGAACAACCGTCCAAGTATGATTGGCCTCAAGAGCAGTAATCTCACGTTGCATGGCGTCGTACCAATGAGCATGTTTGACTGCCTGCTTAAAAGAAACTGGTTCATCACCAGCAGTGATGGCTGCAACAAAACCATAATAAGCCGAAGATAAGTGAGCATATGAAAGAAAACTGGATAAAGGAAATACCATAGAGTTCGCTGTAGGAGAGGGCGACACAGCAGATGGCACAAGAGAAGGAGGCAACGCAATATTAAAATCTGTAAGATGACGCGATAACTAACGAGACCTCATGCTACGCGTAAGAGGTAATGAAGTAGACAAGGGAGGGGAATTAGCAGGGGCCAGCGGCAAGAAAGATGCCGCTGGCTGAGCATCAACCGAAGAGGATGGCTGGGCCTGCCCAGCCGCTGAGATTTCAGGCGTAGGAGGAGACGCCTCCCCAACCGCTGAAGTATCAGGTGATGGCATGGGAGGCTGCAAATCCGCCCAGCAAGATGGTGCAGGCAAAAGAAAAGCTGGGGCGGGTGAGTTAAGAAACCGAGCAGGCAGAGAAAACGGAAAAATAACATCACGACTAACATAAATCTTGCGTTAGATAAATCAAAGATCTTGTATCCCTTTTGTGAATGTGGATAACCAAGAAAAACACCAGGCTTAGAACGCGGAGCAAACTTATCATGCATGTCATGATAAGTGTAACCATAACACAAACAACCAAAAATACGAAGATGTGTATAAGAAGGTAAACGACCCAGCAAGAGTTCATAAGGAGTTTTATTTTTGAGAATAGCAGCAGGCATGCGATTAACAAGATACACAGCAGTAAGAATACATTCCCCCCAAAACGTGATAGGCAGATTAGCATAAAAACGAAGAGCCCGAGCAACCTCTAAAAGATGTCTATGCTTACGTTCAACAACACCGTTTTGTTGTGGAGTATGAACACAAGAAGTCTGTGCATTAATCCTATGTTCAGCATAATGACCCAGAAGTGTAGTGCTAGTGAATTCTAACACATTATCACTACGAACTCGTTTAACAGACCGCCCAAATTGAGTACACACCCATCGCAAGAAAAGCAACAAAAACCGACTAGTTTCAGACTTAGTTAGCATCAAATATACCCAAGTACTGCGACTATAATCATCAACAATTGTGAGAAAATAACGTGCACCAGATAAACTAGGTGTTTTATAAGGCCTCCAAATGTCACAATGAATAAGGTCAAATGCTTGAGTAGTAGTACTAGTACTAACAGGAAAGGGCAAACGAGTTTGCTTAGCCCGACTACAAGCATCACAAAACAGATCTTTATTAGAAACAACAATAGAGGGTATAAAACGAAACTTTGAGAGAGGAAGGTGACCCATGCGACTGTGCCACACTGACTCATCACACTTTATTGCTGCAAGACTATGACTGACCGAATTTTGAACCAAATGGTAGAGACCATCATGCTGCCTACCCACTCCAATCAGCTTCCTCGATGGCATCTCCTGCACAATACAAAAATCCGAGCCAAAGATCAGCGTACATTTCAGATCTTGTACCAATCGACTGACAGAAATTAAGTTAAATGCAAACTCTGGTACTCCCAAAACATCACGCAGAACTAAATAATCCGAGAGTCTGACTGTCCCAATGGCGCAAACGGACACATGTGTACCATCTGGGGTTTGTACCGTTGCAGCAATGTTTTCAGTAACAACAGTAGTAAACCGTGACAGACCATTGACAATATGTGCATTGGCTCCACTATCAAAAAACCAATAAGATGATAAGGAAGGGTGAAAAGAAACAGCATCCGAACCTTTCTTGCCTGTCATCGGAATACTTGACCTAAAATTACCTCCGTTCAAATGGTCTGATGGATGCAGGTAATATGGCGACTTTGAATCAGCTGTGACTACCATCTGATTAGCCATGAAATACCGTGGTATAATTGCAACCGTGAGAAAAGTGCAATTGAAATTGCAATCGCAATATGGAAGACAAGGAACTGGAACCGCAATATGAAGACAAAGACAACAGCGATTTGGAGACTACCAAAATCGAAACAAACAGTGCTTCAAATGACAAAAGAAGCCATGATGAATTTGAGGAAAAAATTGAATTCCTGCTAAATGCTTGCAGTCGATGGTAAATGAAATGGCAAAAAACTGCAGCCAGCCCACGAAATCAAATTTGATTATTGAATCAAATTTGTTTGCAGTCGACGAACTGAGACAGAAGAAAAAAACGCAAATGTCGACTTTCAAAAAAACGCAAATGTCGACTGTGAAAGTCGACCGACCAAGACCACCGGAAAAAACCGATTATGAATAAATCAAATTTGTTTGCTCTGATACCATGAATAATTATATATTTGATTCACTGAATAATAACGTCGTACAACATACACATATGTATAGCTGCTAACTCAACTAACTATCCTAAAAGAATGAGATAAAGATAAAATCTATCTTAAGTACAAGTCTATCTACAAATCTTAATGTGATATTAACAAATATACAAAATATTTCAATCAATATAGTCTTTATCCCAATAGTTCTTAAATGGAAAGGTGTTCTAATTTAGTCATAGTCAGTTGTAGTATTTTTTATTATTTATTGATGATTTCTCTCGCATGGCGTAAATATACTTAATGAAACACAAATCTGAAGTCTCGTAAAAATTTATCTTCTTTCACATGGTTCAGACACAATACAATACCAAAATTCAGATCCTCTGCTCAGACAATAGCTGGAAATATGTGAACAAATATTTGAAATCATTTTTATGAGATAATGGCTTGATACATTAATCAACCAATAATGAACTGTTACCAGATCATAGTGCTATAATTATAATATATATATATATATACACACACGCACACATACATACACACGCACACATATTGTAACTTCTTTTTCTAATTAGAAAAGAGAAAGAACACGAAGTGAAGAAAATTGAAGCACCAAGACCACTGACCGCGTTATTTAGTCATGAGAAAGATAATTCAAAACAAATGCACAGTTAATTAAAACTGAGTTTTCTCTTTCCTAAAAATCAAAAAATTTCTATATGGCATTGTATTACTAATCAATTAGATTATAAATTCATTGTTTTTTATTAAAACCAAATATATTTAATTTGTCAAAAACAAAAACGGTGGGAGAAAAATGAAAGAAACTATTAACCTATTCTTTAAAGAGCAAAACCCCCCTTATTAGCCTAAGGTTTGGCCCATTACTCAGTTAGCAACCTAACGTTGATGAAACTCACTAAACAACAACTCTTTTGCCGAAATGTCTCACTTGTAGCCAGGCGACCGTTGACCAACCGTTGACCGGCCGTTGATTTTCTCAGACCAATCAGAAGTTGACACGTGGCGACCCTTTTTTAAATAAAAAATAAAATTGTATTTTTGAATAAAGTGATTTAAAAGAAATTTCAAAATTCTAAAAAATTGTAAAAATTAATTAAAAATATTTTAAAAATCGAAAAATTAAGGAAAAAAGATAAAAAAATAAAAAATTACCCACAACCCCCAGCACTCCACCCACCTATCCCCGACGCCACATCACCCCCACCCCATCCCACCCCACCCCCACCCCCCGCCAAAAAAATGTTTTAAAAATTTTTTTCTTACTCACTCATAATGCTCCGACCACCCGGTCCACCCCCGCGTCCCCTCCCCCACCCCCTCCTCTCGCGAATTTTTTTTAAAAAATTTTTTCTAACACACACATAACGTCCCAACCACCCCCGTGTCCCCTCCCCTACTCCTGCGCACACCCCAAAAAAATTTTAAAATTTTTTCAACTCACCCACAAAGCTCCTACCCCCCACGCCACATCACCCCCCACATCCCCCGGGCCAAAAAAGTTTTTAAAATTTTAAATTTTTGTTTTTTTAAAAAAAATATCATTTCTAAAACGGATTAACTGTTCACCGGAGATAGAAGGTCACCAAAAAGAATTCAATAACATAAATAATCATTTCAAAGGGGCAAACGTAAAGTTCCCCACTAGCGTGAAATATGTGAATTCATAAGCTTCTTTTGCAACAATTGATTGAAAAAATCTCGTCTTTCCCCGAGCTCACTTCATGGAAATATCACAGAAAGAGGTGTGAGAACTGATTCTATCAGTTATTGAAAGAGTATTCATCAGGTTCTGTAGCACCCCGCTCCCGAACCCTAGTATCGGGAACAGTGCACCCGCCGTAGCCTACTAAGAGGACTACAAAGCGTCGTTCAAACTTCTTTGTACGTCAGAACTGACGTAGAAATTTTTCGCGGAAACGATAATTAAAGAAATAAACATCTTGATTAAATTAAAATCCATCAAAATAAAATCTAGTACAAGGGTTGACGAGACCCGCTAAGTCAAATATGAAATACTAAAATCAAATAATAAACTTAGGTGGAGGTCTATCTGACTATCCCAAGAAACAAGCTTCTGGTCAACAAGATCCCTTCTCGAGTCCAGCTCACTCGTCTCAGCTCGTAATCTGTCCTACCCTCGATAATCATATATACTCGTAGTCCTGCTCACCTGTGGAGGGGTGGTGGGGGGGTGAGTGATGGGAGTCACTCGTAGGTTACCCGTCTCTCCCGAAAAGGGACTGTCACATACTGAGTCGGGTAACACATAAAGCACGTAGAGCATGGAGCATATAAATAAGGCAATAAAGCATAAACAGATAAACAATAAAGCAACTAAAGCATAAATAAGAAAATAACACATACCTGACCCGATCCGTATCCCAAAACATAACGCTGAAACAACTTAATAACAAGACAAATAATCACAACAATAATAAATGCAATGCGCAAGTTCATGATGCATGCACTTCTATCTTCAAGTCACACGCAGTCATTTAATATCACACGCTATGCTCATTCTTTTCCATGTTATGCTATGCATGTCCCGGGTCCTATCGGATGAAGGTAACCATTATTACCAACACCCATCACACGCCTCGTCAGGCCACACGGCTCATAGGCCAAATGCAATTCTCGTGTCATGAATGCGTCACACTAGCACACTTCCGGTTGCCCTATGTTGCATGCTCCGTTCTATATTGCGTATTACCTATATTGCGTAGTTACCCTATGTTGCGTGGGGTTCATTACTGTATTTTATCTTCTACCGTTATTTTATCTTTCTAGACTTTATTTTAGGTTTCTACACTTTATTTTATTTTTCCTAGGCTCTCAAACACTTAAATCTTTAATTTAAATATTTTTTTTTATCTTCCCCTACTAATTTTTTTTTTGCTTTAATTTCATTTTCTTCTCTCTCCTTTTTCCTCCTTTTTTTTTCTTTTTATTTTTTTGCTCATTTTAATTTAATTCATGAGTTTCTAAATTTATTAATTTTCCTATTAAATAAATATACATATATTATTTATTTATTATTTCTCCTAAGTTACTGACGTTAACTTTTTTTTCTTTTATTTTATTTTTTTATTTACTGTATTTCTAATTTATTATTTATTAAACAATAATTATATTACTTTATTTATCATTATTCTATTAATTAAATTTATTTATTCGTTCTTACTTGCGTGCCTACATTCTTTTTTTTATTATTTTGTTTTATATTATTTTATTCTCAAATTATTAAATAATAATTATATTAATTAATTTTTTTTCCATATCTCAGCCGACACCTCTTTTCTTCTTATTTTTTTATTTCTTTATTTTCTTAATTTCTAATTTATTTCAAAAATCCATAACTCTTTTTTTTGGTTTTAACTCTGATTTACTCCAAACCAATGGGGTTTGTCTCATTATAACGCGAACAACACAAAGGCGCTGGACACGTCAGCACATGTCCTGCACGCGCCGCTCAAGAGCGTGCGTTGGCTGCTGCGCGTGAACAGTACCCGTGAACAGTAGGCGTGAACAGTAACCGTGAACAGTAGGCGTGAACAGTAACGTGAACTGTACCAAAATGTTCCAACCTATTTCCGTTCTATGTGATCTATATCTAAGGCCAAACACTCAATTATCATACCAAAACATAAAGAATTCGAGATAAACATATAAACAATAAACATAGCGGTGAAAATCAAATAATCCCAATACAGAATGCGAGGGAGTCCAAAGCAATCCGACAGAGGGGAGGGTAACCTACCTCGTAATTGATGGATCCCTTAGGCAAAGCTGGTTGGATTTGGTGTAGGTGTGCCTACTTCTTCTTCTCCCTTTCCTCTTCTTTTTTTTCCTCTCCTTGCTCTACACTCAGTCACAGTAATTTAGAAAGTGTGTTGTGTGCTTTCTGTAAAACGGCTGGGGAAATTGAGAATATTGAAGGGAATTTTTTTTAAAAAAAATAAGTGGGTAAATTTGGCCGGTTAAGGGGGAATGTGGGGGAGGAATTTAGGGAAAAATTAGTGGGGGTCTTTAGTGCCCCAAACTTCCGTTACCACTTTTTCTTCCTTTTTACTTTATTTTCATTTTCATTTTTTTTAGACATGTGTTAGTTTCATTTTTTTATATTATTTTTTTCCTAATCTCCGGTTGTAACATACTCTCCCCCTTACAATAAGTTTTGTCCTCGAAACTTGCGTATTTTCTCTCCTAAATTTTTCTTAATCGTAATACTAAGCCTCTTGATAAAAGTATTACAAAATCAATCTGCCACTAGTAAAGATAATAATGTTGTTTCAACATCGTTCTTAATAACTATAGCTTTGAAAGTCACTTAAACCACTTAATATCTATCATTGAATTTGCACAATTCCTATATGTATTGGCCTGCAATATTGTACGATCCCATGCCTGAGTCTATGTAATAACGTTCCGGATAACTCTAAATATCTAATGCATGTTTCTAAAGTATAGATCTTCAACCCTCTTCAACAAATAACTAATATTCAAAATCAATCCTTATATACTTAATATTTTGAACCTGTCATCAATAACGTAGTACAACACCAAAACTTGTGCGCTTAAACTACTTTCCTTATACTTAAACGAGAATAGAAGGCATACAGCCAAAAGTTAAACTACAAAGCTTGTTTATTTGAAATCTTTCCTGCTATTTTGTGTTTCTTTGTGAACAACAACTTAAGGTTGTAATGAGAATTTTAAAATATAATTTGTCTCATGTAACATTTTTGAATAAAAAGTAATAATCCCTCGATTCGGAAAAGTACTCCTATTGAAGTAGAGTAAATTCAAAAGACTGATAAGATATCATAATGTAGTTTGTTGGAAGAATTTTTTTTTTTCCAAAACTATGTTTAGACAATGTTTTTGTTCTTTATTTGTTTCACAAGTACTTATCTAGTACCAAACGAAAAAAACATACTTGATTAAGTGCCGAGGCAAATTAAAATTTAACCTTATAAGAACAATACTTGAGCAAAACAATGGCACAAACTTAATAATGATTTTTTAATTTCAACAGAGTAAAACCACAATACCTTCTGCCAAACAAATGTAGGATTTTAACAAACATGGTGACTGCATAAGAAAGTTGTTTTTTTTAAAAAAAAATCCAAAATATAATACTACGAAGCTATAAAAAGAATATGTCTTCCAATTTATTGTTTTGCAGAAAAATTTCTCTCAAAAGTCATTAGCGTGATTGAGATACTCATCATACTCAAACACAACTTCAATCAATAATTTTGTAAAGCCACGAGATTATGAAGAAGAAAACATCAACAGCTTAGCTAAATTTGCAAGCTACCATGGTTACCAAAATAAGGATTTTCAAAAAAAATTTCCAATGTCGTATTTTTTTTGTCCATCTGTAATCAAACCTTTAACCTAAGGTAACCTAATGTTCTGGTTGCACATACTATATATTAGGCAACTTAGGATATTCTAATACATCATACTGCTTCAACTTGAACATTAATGAATGTCAGCGGTCACCAAGAATATTATACACTTATTTCTACAAATTTGATCATTGCTTACTTTTAGTCAATCCAAAAGGAGAAAGGAAATTCCTCGCAAAGAGACATCATACTAATACATACCAATTCCTAATAAATTATCCATAATTATGGATATGGAGGTTTTATTTTGAATATGCTCCTTTAAAAATTAATAACATATTTCTCTCAAAAAAAATTTTTTTTCTATCGTCCATTAGCAAAGCTTACTGTATATTTAGAAGATATATTTTCAGTAAGCTTTGTTGTTTAGTTCTATATAATTAAAATATAACTTTGAGATAAAATAATAACAGGTCAAGAGTCAGAGCATGATTATATTTTATTTTGTTTTCTGTTTCTAAAAAAAATGTTTGCTGTCATCTTGAAGGAAATTGACACCCCTCCCATATGAATTTGGCAAAAATTTTGTTAAGAAAGAATCCGTAAAATAATTTTAGTCTTAGAAATCATTTTTTTATTAACTAAAACTTTTGTGCTTCTTTTTTTTGTCTTTGTAATGAGGGTCATTTTCACAATACAACAAAATTCTTGATACGATATAATTGTAAGCAACTTTGGTTAGGGAGGATGTATGTCAAATATCTTGTAAAATAACGATCAAATGAAAGATGCCAAGTTTAACAGTATTATTCGATCAAAGTTTCCATACAAAAATATTTAGCAAAGCTATTGTCTTAGGAAAGCAATATGTACAGATGATTATATACAAAAATAACAAAATTGATTCCTCTTCTTCCGTGGCTATTATACCTCAGTATGTAATGTGTCCTTAGTACATGCTACTTCATTGCATGGTATTTATTAATTCTTAGAGAATTGAATCTCCATAATTGAAAACTACACTAATGCTTTCTCCCTTTACTCAGGGAAACTCAACATTTGTTGAACGATTTCCCTATAAACATAAAGTTTCCATTCTAATAAAGGTAACATCACTTATACTATGCCACTATACTTACTATAGTAGTACGCCCTTATCGCTACCAATCAATATCTCTAATACAACTAATATCTTTGGCGTATTTGATAGCTCTGAATTCAACAACTTAACATAAACTATAACTCCTTTATATGGTATCCTTCCCTAAACTCTACTGATCATACTGCTTATAAATCGTTACTTAGTTTATAACAGTCTACTATAAATCACTCATTAATAACTATTATCTCAACTTAGACCTAGTCGCTTTTCGACACTACTGCCAAAGTAGAGGAATGAACCCGCTTTAGTTACCATTATGGTACTGGGTCCCCTATTGCTGCTATAGTTGAACAGCTAGAGTAACCACCGGGCACATCTAAATTTATGCATCACCCAACGCCTATGGTAGGACATCCTGGTTAACATTTCAATTTATGTAACTTAATTGTATACTATTCAATTAAGGTCACTATTCTCGCGGTTAAGGGAATGTGCAAAGGGTTATGATCAAAACTTAATTAAGGCAAGTAAAATCGTGTGGTATACCCTAGGCACACGTGTCCCTTAACCGATCGTCCCCTTAACTCTAGGGTCATAACTTATTTATAGGATCGTTGTTAGTATCATCCTTTCTTAAGTCTAAGATCACGTCTTATTTCCAAAATTATGCTTGGTATATAATCATCCGCTTACGACTAAAATCAGTACTTATATTCAAGGTCAACTCTTAATCAGAATCGTCACTTATGTCTAAGATCGTGACTTATGGGCAAAATCATCACTTAATTTCTAAGAGCATGGCCTAAATCTACGTTTCCGCCGTGGATCTAGAATCAATCTTTGAAGATCCTACCCTCGGCGTGTAACGCCTCTTGGACTTGTTCCTAAATTAGATCCAAGTGATGGACGATATCAATTGTGATGTGCCGCCACTCCTCCGCATCTCTTTGTCGGAGAATCTCCGGTCTGAGTGCGATGGTGGAGGCGGTGTCTGCTAGTTCAACAGCTGATGTTACTATGCTAAGGTGTTGGTTATGGTGACTATGGCATCTTCGAGTGCTTGGGGATGATCCTCTGATCCTGGTGGTTCTTACCACCATTTCTTTTATTATCGGCTTGTTCACGTCTTGCCTGAATTTTTTTTTAGAATTTAGAACGGTCAAAAGTATGTTTAATTAATTACAGGCTAAGTTAGGGAATTTCAACCAACTTAGAGAGTTGCATGCAAAGGTTCAGGGGTAATTTGTGAAATTCTGTCGGTTACGAAATTCGTGCTAAAAGTTAGGGGCAGAATGATAATTAAGTAAGGAAACGATCGCTCACCCTCGTACCCCTTAACCCTGTCATAACTTAAGTCTAAGATCATCACTTAACCCTATTTTGTTTCTTAAGGGTAAAATTGTCATTTTATAAAAAGATCGTAGCTTAAGTCTAAGTGATCTAGTTAATCCTGTGTTTCCGAGGCGGATCTGAAGCCTCGGCTCTGATACCACCTGTAGCGCCCCGCTCCCGAGCCCTAGTATCGGGAACAGTGCACCCGCCGTAGCCTACTAAGAGGACTACAAAGCGTCGTTCAAACTTCTTTGTACGTCAGAACTGACGTAGAAATTTTTCGCAGAAACGATAATTAAAGAAATAAACATCTTGATTAAATTAAAATCCATCAAAATAAAATCGAGTACAAGGGTTGACGAGACCCGCTAAGTCAAATATGAAATACTAAAATCAAATAATAAACTTAGGTGGAGGTCTATCTGACTATCCCAAGAAACAAGCTTCCGGTCAACAAGATCCCTTCTTGAGTCCAGCTCACTCGTCTCAGCTCGTAATCTGTCCTACCCTCGATAATCATATATACTCGTAGTCCTGCTCACCTGTGGAGGGGTGGTGGGGGGGTGAGTGATGGGAGTCACTCGTAGGTTACCCGTCTCTCCCGAAAAGGGACTGTCACATACTGAGTCGGGTAACACATAAAGCACGTAGAGCATGGAGCATATAAATAAGGCAATAAAGCATAAACAGATTAACAATAAAGCAACTAAAGCATAAATAAGAAAATAACACATACCTGACCCGATCCGTATCCCAAAACATAACGCTGAAACAACTTAATAACAAGACAAATAATCACAACAATAATAAATGCAATGCGCAAGTTCATGATGCATGCACTTCTATCTCCATGTCATACGCAGTCATTTAATATCACACGCTATGCTCATTCTTTTCCATGTTATGCTATGCATGTTTCGGGTCCTATCGGATGAAGGTAACCATTATTACCAACACCCATCACACGCCTCGTCAGGCCACACGGCTCATAGGCCAAATGCAATTCTCGTGCCATGAATGCGTCACACTAGCACACTTCCGGTTGCCCTATGTTGCATGCTCCGTTCTATGTTGCGTATTACCTATATTGCGTAGTTACCCTATGTTGCGTGGGGTTCATTACTGTATTTTATCTTCTACCGTTATTTTATCTTTCTAGACTTTATTTTAGGTTTCTACACTTTATTTTATTTTTCCTAGGCTCTCAAACACTTAAATCTTTAATTTAAATATTTTTTTTTATCTTCCCCTACTAATTTTTTTTTGCTTTAATTTCATTTTCTTCTCTTTCCTTTTTCCTCCTTTTTTTTCTTTTTATTTTTTTGCTCATTTTAATTTAATTCATGAGTTTCTAAATTTATTAATTTTCCTATTAAATAAATATACATATATTATTTATTTATTATTTCTCCTAAGTTACTGACGTTAACTTTTTTTTCTTTTATTTTATTTTTTTATTTACTGTATTTCTAATTTATTATTTATTAAACAATAATTATATTACTTTATTTATCATTATTCTATTAATTAAATTTATTTATTCGTTCTTACTTGCGTGTCTACATTCTTTTTTTTATTATTTTGTTTTATATTATTTTATTCTCAAATTATTAAATAATAATTATATTAATTAATTTTTTTTCCATATCTCAGCCGACACCTCTTTTCTTTTCTTCTTATTTTTTTTATTTCTTTATTTTCTTAATTTCTAATTTATTTCAAAAATCCATAACTTTTTTTTTTGGTTTTAACTCTGATTTACTCCAAACCAATGGGGTTTGTCTCATTATAACGCGAACAACACAAAGGCGCTGGACACGTCAGCACGTGTCCTGCACGCGCCGCTCAAGAGCGTGCGTTGGCTGCTGCGCGTGAACAGTACCCGTGAACAGTAGGCGTGAACAGTAACCGTGAACAGTAGGCGTGAACAGTAACGTGAACTGTACCAAAATGTTCCAACCTATTTCCGTTCTATGTGATCTATATCTAAGGCCAAACACTCAATTATCATACCAAAACATAAAGAATTCGAGATAAACATATAAACAATAAACATAGCGGTGAAAATCAAATAATCCCAATACAGAATGCGAGGGAGTCCAAAGCAATCCGACAGAGGGGAGGGTAACCTACCTCGTAATTGATGGATCCCTTAGGCAAAGCTGGTTGGATTTGGTGTAGGTGTGCCTACTTCTTCTTCTCCTTTTCCTCTTCTTTTTTTTTCCTCTCCTTGCTCTACACTCAGTCACAGTAATTTAGAAAGTGTGTTGTGTGCTTTCTGTAAAACGGCTGGGGAAATTGAGAATATTAAAGGGAATTTTTTTTTAAAAAATAAGTGGGTAAATTCGGACGGTTAAGGGGGAATGTGGGGGAGGAATTTAGGGAAAAATTAGTGGGGGTCTTTAGTGCCCCAAACTTCCGTTACCACTTTTTCTTCCTTTTTACTTTATTTTCATTTTCATTTTTTTTAGACATGTGTTAGTTTCATTTTTTTATATTATTTTTTTCCTAATCTCCGGTTGTAACAGGTTCATATCAACTTATGACCCATGGGATAGTATGACTATGTGAGAATCTTTGATATATATATAACTTGGTATACACATGATTAAGTAGATATTGGTTGTTTTGCCAAATTTCTGTGAGCATTTGGTTTATTTGGTTAACAAAAAGGGGCACTGCCTGAATTAAAGAAAAGAATTTCGTGATAATGGCCAGTATCATGTGGGTGCATAAGTGTTTATTCATGCATGGTATTATATATTTTGTTTGTATGTAAATTGTGGATACATCAACAAATTTGTACCAATTTATATAATTTGGAAGTGATTTGGTAGAAATGGGATGTAAACACGAGGTATAGTATGTGTTACATGCATATATAAGTTTTTGTATATATATGTATATATGTATTTTAACCGAAAATTATGTTGGAATTGTTGATGTCCGAGTATGTATATACGTGTATATACACATGTATGGGCGTGAGTATATATATGTGTATATGTACACGGCTGAGATAATGATTTTCGATACTCGAGGTTTATGTACTTTAGACATTCAGTTATATCTACATTTGACATTTGCAACGGTTTTAGATTTGCCTAGACATTGATATTTATGAAGATGATTATTTTGAGGTTTTAGATTTTGACTTCCGCTGACGTGTATCTGTTTTGATTTTGACGCTTTGTATTCTCCTTAGTGAGATACGGCGGGTGCACTGTTCCCGATGTTAGGGCTCGGGAACGGGGCGCTACAGCAGGGTGGGGGAGGGGACGCGAGGTGGTTGGGACGTTATGTGTGAGTTAGAAAAAAAATTTTAAAAAAATTCGCGAGAGGAGGGGGTGGGGGAGGGGACGCGGGGGTGGACCGGGTGGTCGGAGCATTATAAGTGAGTAAGAAAAAAAATTTTAAAAAATTTTTTTGGCGGGAGGGTGGGGTGGGGTGGGGTGGGTGGTGGTGTGGCGTGGGGGTAGATGGGTGGAGTGCTGAGGGGTTGTGGGTAATTTTTTATTTTTTTTATCTTTTTTTCCTAATTTTTCGATTTTTAAAATATTTTTTAATTAATTTTTACAATTTTTTAGAATTTTGAAATTTCTTTTAAATCACTTTATTCAAAAATACAATTTTATTTTTTATTAAAAAAAGGGTCGCCACGTGTCAACTTCTGATTGGTCTGAGAAAATCAAAGGCCGGTCAACGGTTGGTCAACGGTCGCCTGGCTACAAGTGAGACATTTCGGCAAAAGAGTTGTTGTTAAGTGAATTTCATCAACGTTAGGCTGCTAACTGAGTAATGTGCCAAACCTTATGCTAATAAGTGAGATTTTCTCATTCTTTAAAAGCAACCAGTGCGATCACTTTTTCGTTTCTCAAACAATATAGCATTATTCTTTACTACTTAAATGTTTATTGATTAATATATTGATATATTATTAGGTATTTGTTTTCCCATAACAAGAAAATATGAAACACGACTGGTATAAGAAATTTAAAGGATGTGGCGTGTAACGAAATCATCATTGGCTTGGTGGCATTCTACAGAGGTCAGGTTCAAGACTTAACAGAGCCTTAGCCAGCAAAGGGCAGCTCTCCAAATCCATGAGCCTTTTAATAGAGATCAGATCTGCTGTCCCAAATGTGACCATGTCTCTCTGTCTCCAGCGTACGATGTCACATATAGTTTATACAACCAAGTCAAACTTGTTATATAATAGCACAATGTCACGTATTTTATACGTAAAAACTAACCATATAACTAAGTATCCTAAACATAAAAAAGAAAAAAGGACACAGCTTAGTGCATGGAGGCGTCCAATCGCCCGATCGCTGTGGGATCCAGGAAAGGGCCGTGACACTTAAAACCTTTTACCTGTAAGAGTCTCGTGACCCTCGAGTCACATGAGGTTAGCTTTTATGGTCAGTCCAAAAGAAGAAACGGAAAATAACAAGGAAATTCATGTCTGCTCGGCCATTACAATCAAAATTTTGACAGAAATAGGTGACAACTCTCTATGGCACAGGCGACGTATCTGCAGATTCGATAATGCTATCTTGAAGAGTTTATGCACGCATGGAAAGATTTCATCTTGTCCAAACCATATTCATAATAACAAGCCACCTCCCTCCCTCATTCGCTCCAGGCAGTCACTCGAACAATGACCAGAAAAAGAAGAAAACAAGGGAACCTTCTTGGGACAATTATCTATGGCAGAGATCTCTGACGAACTAAAAAGAATACAAGGTAGCGACCGTTTCAAAGCGCAAATAAACCCATGTATAATACAATGTGATTACGAATACAAGGACTTACATGAGTTCATCTGTATCTTAAAAGACATTTTTTTTTTTCAATTCACTTCAGGAGGAATCATCTTGATCCTCCATCTCCTCAAGAATAACGTATTTTGCAGCTGCATTTTCTTTTATAGAGTCCCCTGTCCCATCTTCGCTTATTTCGCCCTTCTGCAGCTTATTGTACCTGAGCAACATTGTTCATGAAAAACTTAGTAGAGTCAAAAACGAGTAGATTCAAGTGGATGCAGATCTTGTGACAAATTTTCTGTCAACCTTTTTGTAAGAGAGTTTTCATCCTAGATCATAAGCAAGTTAAATTAACAACAACATCACCCCATTGGCTTAGAAACACCCTAGAGGCTCCCGCCTACGGCGGGTATGGGAGGCCGGATGTACGCAATCATACTCATGTGTTAGAAACACACAGAGGTTGTTCCTGATGACCCATAATGATGTGTCAAGTTATGTCACTCAACTGCTACTTCACAATATAAGAAGCGCAGCCAATTTAGTGAGTCAAAGAAGAGTGTGTCCTTGACTCAATTGGAAATGGAAAATATCATAAGCAAGTTAAAAGATTTAGCAATAAGCAAGCATCATTTGACTTCCAACCGGTATTAGCTTCCAGGACACTTTCAAATGCTCAAATGTCATTAAAATAGCATTCCTTAATAATCAAAATCATTCTTAATTCCAACCAGTAGTTGCAGTCATCACAAAATTCTATCTGCACCAATATACTCAAGGGATCTTCAATTCAGAAAACAGGGAATAAGAACGTTTATTTTGTTAGGAGGGAAACAGGCATGGATGCTGCATCATGAAAACTATCTTAAACTGTTGGGTAGGAATTGCAGCAAGCTAAAACAGTCAGATTTCTCTAAAATATGAAATAACGTAAAGCGAGGCAAATAATCTAAAACCAAGTTCAGGCTAGCTTAGGAGACTTACTTGTACCAGTTGAATAAACTAACACCAATAAGAATTGTGCCAAGACCGACCCCCTTCAAAACGGTAAAATTGTCACGGAAGTATAGAACTGCAACCTGAGAGGAAATCAAGTAGAATTGAATTAACCTAACAGGACAAATTCCAGCAGGGTTTCAACCTGCCATCAAAAGGCAATAAGTACCGTTTCCTTCTCATACAGTGGCTGGCATCAACAATGTCAACGCCTAGAAGTTGCCCCACTTTTCAAATGAAGAAATAAAATTGAAATCATAGTATTAACATGGCTCCTGATCAAAAGTTAAAACGGACAATCTGCAGCAATACATATCTCATACTATAAACAAACTGATACAGTCAAAACTAACTGATACTCTCAAGATTTTATAATTATTAACAGACAAAAGCAACAAACGTTGTTGATGCATGAACGAGATAGATAGCACTTCTATTAAAAAAACATACCAAGATGGTGACAGCCTCTTTGACAATTCCTGCAATGGTTACTGTTACTGCACTGGTTACTGATATAAGGATGTATTCTGTCAAAACCTACATGAGAACCCAAAAGTTCAGGAGTTTAATATTTAAAAAAACAACTAAAAATAAGGACCATTCATATTTTCACTTTCAAAACTAGTTAAGGAATAACTTCATGCCTGGGTAAGTGCATTCCACTTTTAAAAGAACTTGAAAGGAATCATTTAAAGAACTGTGTGATAAACTGTAGACCCTCCTTATCAGGTGAATGAAAGTCAGAAAAGAAAAATAAATAACTAGGTCACCTACCATAAAGAAAGCAAGAGTGCCTCCAAAAAGCATTAGCAGACAACTTCTAACTATATGCCACGGGCTATCAAAGTAGTTGCTGGTTTTAAACTCATGCCAAGGATCCATCATAAGAGATAGCACAGCCGTAGCAAGAGCCATCACAGGAGTCACATAGCTCATCAAAGTAAGCGGATTTTTAAGACCTGAAAGAAGCAAGCAAATTTAGCATGGTTTCTGTTAAAATCGCAGAAAAGATTGTGCTTGGCCTTCAAGTTGTGGGAAATAGTGCAGAATATGTGGTTTTAAAATACATTCTCTTTTTCTCCTCCCCCCACACCAGCCCCACTAAACATAATTAAAACCAAGACACAAAATTCTGATAGTATAGAACTTAATTGAGCTCATAACAATGTGTAGCCAACTTTTCTCTCCCTTTTTCCCTTTCTTTTTATTATTATTATTATCATTATTATTTTGTTTTTTTATTATTTTTTAGAGGGGGAATGTTGTGTGGTGGTCGAACAGGGAGTATTACTAAACAGGCGAAAGAAGAGCAACAGAGTTGACTGAGACTGAAAGGAACAAGCAATGCTACACTAACAATGCAGAGAAATGATTGCTTGCTTCAGATGAGTGGAAATTTGGATATTTTAAATTTCTTTCAGTTGAAGTTTAAAAGATAACACTGCTTACCGTAAACTTCTTTCTTCACCCCACGATTTAGCATACGTCAAAGGCATGAAAATACCAATGCCAAAGCCCAAAAATCAAGTTAGTAAGGATAATGTGAACAAAACAGAATAGTATGGGCCAATACCTTCTATGACAAATTGAGAGCGTAACCGGAACAACTAGAATAACATACCTGAAGAAGAATCTGGGTCATGGTCCATCGGAAACCAGACATAACAGCAGCAAGCATAATAAAGATGAAGCCCCAAACTTCAAACTCGGTCTCTTTTGCAACTGCGAGACAGACCACGACAGGTTAGAATTAGCGTGCATGATATAAAATGTTTTCACCAGCAGATGTCTAAAACTGGAAAAATCGATTATTCCACAGATTAATGAAAACCTTATGATCATTCAAAGGATGCAAAAGAAAAACTGAAATTATCTAGCTTCTCTTCCTTTGTTTGGATTAGAAGTCTAAAGTCAGTCAACACAAGTAAAATAGCCATTCTTAATTTGATTATACAAAAATAATAAATAATAATAATAACTGAAGAAGGTCCAAAGAGTCTTTCCTTTAATTGACTATATCTATGATGAAGCCCAACAAAAATAGAAATCCCTTGGAGTAAAAAAGAAATATCTCTGACAAGGCTAAGGATAGTAAACGCAAGAGAGTGAAAACAAAGACTACAAGCATACCCAGTTTGTTCCTAAGGGAGTTATGAGAACTACGAAACTCATCTCCTTCCGTCTATAAGTTGTATTTCCTGGTTCACATAATTCTTCCCGTTAATGACCACCATTGTGAAAGACCCTGGGGATAGGAACCTCTTCCTCTTATTCAAGGGAGAGGCTTTGAAATTATAGTCTTAACAGTAAGACTGAAACAGCAACATATTTCACTAAGGAATCCATGAGGAATAACATCTCGAATAGAAGATAGAAGAAGTGACGTAAAAGGATATTAGGCAATCAATTATATCTGGTGGCTGCAAATGAAACTCTTTACTTTTGAGAGTGAAAAAGAATAGCTTAGATATCATAGCTCAGTTAAACATTTCATCTGGCATACTACACGTAGTTGGCCTGCTGCAAAGATTTTAGACCCAGGCAAACCCAATACTCTGTTAAAAACAACAAAAGAGTATTATCTCAAGAAAGTGCCAACAATGAACTATGTATCCAAAGGGTAACTTCATTGCCTCAATCATCGTTTAAAAAAAAATTCAAAGCAAAGACGATATTCATCTAAGGCACATCAAGTGGTGTAAAAGAAGCTGCTTACCCGTCAACAATATCCCAAAGGATATGATTAACATGATACCAAGAAGCTTAATACTTGGCGACTCCAACCTTTCAGAAAAATTGCATAATTAAGATCCAGATACAGGGTGGTTCATCAGTTAAAAGAGATATACATATATTGATATGTAGGGGAGAAGGGGGTAGGGGGAAAGATTCATAATACAGCAATGCACTTAGTATGGTGCCAGTCATACCAGATAGCTAGCTGGAAAAAGAAAAGGAAAAATAAGAGAATACATATACAACGCAGATGAAGGCACCGTTTTTAACAAGAATTCAGGGAAATTTGAGCGCATTGCGAGGACATCATTGTTTTAGTTACATTAGGATATACAAGTATCATTTCTTCCACTTAGTGTGTTATCGAGCCTGACAAAGGAAAACAAATCTGCTTGTTTAACATAAACCTTTAATCCACTCAATTAACGAAAGAGCAGGAGAAAGCAAGGAACTAAAAACATTTAGATTGGAATTGCAGAGCATCTCTATGTTATAAATAAAACGAAACTTAAGATGGGCACCTTAAAGGAAAACAAACCACAAACATAAGACCATTGTTGGTGCAAGATGATTAATATATTGATTCACGCGCTCTTTTATGTGTTAACACCAAGACCTTCTGATCTTCCAGACACATTAAGTAGGATAAACAACGTCTGGAAGCAAGGGTTCTTCTCCTTCCTCTTCTTTAACTTTTTCAAAGTTGTTATTTTATGCAATAAGCACCTTTAATCATCATTTTAAATTCATCAACCTTCTAACACCAAAGTGGGCACAGATCAAGAAGGCAATTACTATTGGATAGATCAAATTCAACACTGGTAATTAGTTTCTTCAATCTTTTTTTAATTAACCAAAACTTTAAAAGCAATCTGACATGTTTGCAAAGAGCAGGGACTGCAAACACAAAGGTAGCTTAGGTCCATAAACTTAAGCTTCTGATAAACATGTTATGTACCTATTCTAAGAACAATTTGTATGTTCAGCTTTTAAAATTGCAGTTAACATCTCAACATTGAAAATATCAGCATACAAATTTCAACTTTCTGCAAGGGCGCCTAATTGAAAACTGAAAATGTTGGAGCAGTATTACAATATATTAAACCCTCTCTCTAAAACAATACCGCTCAGATAAGACATTTGATTCCTTCAGAAATGAATAAATAAAACATCCAGTGATCAAATTCTTCACAGTTGAGCAATTCATCATCATCATCATCCGGACCCAGTATATTCCAACGTCAGCAAAAGCTATCGTTAGGGTCTGGGGAAGGTAAGTGATAGGCAGACAATACCTCTATCCCAAAGGATAGAGAGTCTGCTTCCAGTGAGACTCCCGGCAATTCAAAGATAGTAAATGAATTTCTTCGGATATATAACACAGACAAACAATAAAATATACACCTCAGAATTAGTTAAAATAAACACAAGTCAAAAAGATTACCTGAATGCAAAAGCAAAAACAAGAAGAAATATTGGTGATGCTGATTTACACTGCAATAAACAACATCATTTAAATCAGAAGAATGTTACTCAATTAAAATGACAAAGGCATAGTAGAATATTACTCAAGTATAAACAGTCCATCACATAAATCAGAAGAATGTTACTCAATTAAAATGACAAAGGCATAGTAGAATATTACTCAAGTATAAACAGTCCATCACATAAATCACGCAGATAATGCAGGTCTAGAGCATTTGAGATACATTGGCAGAAACTAATCATTCAGAGCAGATAAGGAGAGATTGAACGGATAGTCCAGCCAAGGTCACTGCTTGGTCAATTTTTGTGGATCTATGTTTAGGCCGATGGTAGTTATAGAGGCTGAAGGATGCCTTTATACACACACATCATTTTTCATTTTGATAAATTCGGGTCACAACTCGCAAAACCTAAATTGCAAGACCTTATCATGGTCCATTTAATGTGCAAGAACCATTATATTACGTAGCGTATAAGAGTAAATAAATTCGTCCCTCATGATAAGAAAGAGTAAGACGATAACAGGTCATGGAAAGATGTCTGACTAACCATAGTGACAAAAGTAACGGAGACAAAGACAAGGGAAGCGTTGCTCAAGTTAACATCCATTGCAGTGGCGAGAGCTGTTGGTACAACTGTGAAAGGTAAAGGCCATCTGTTGCATTAGTTGTTAGAAAAGTCAATATAAAGTTTAGCAGAAAATCCATGTAAAATAGTATTTATGCAGAGATCTCATAAAACATACCAGGACAGGAAAACAATTTACCAGATATAATACAAATGTCAAAACTTTAAGGATTGCACGATTTAAGGGTCTTTATCTAGATCCACGACTTTGCTGAGATGGTTCTGGTAGGTTCTACTAAATTTTAGTTTTCAAGGTTTCCCCATGGGTTGCCTATACGGCATCCCTCATTCAAAAATAAAAACTTGTTTTTTTTTTCCTCTAAGCTTGTGTGCAATATTTGACAGTGAGTTGCTGAGATTTGTTTCAATATGTGTGCTTTATCTTGTGGTTGGAAAGAGATAAACTGGAAATATATCAACATAGAATTATAATGTTTGACCATTAAAATAGCACATAAGCGAAGTATAATAAAAGGGTCTTTATATCACCTCTCACAAAGTAATCTTTCCATGACATCAGGACAGTTGGTTGGAATCTTTCAGACCAGAACCACACAATGGCTTTTGACAAAATAGCTTGCATTGCAAAATGGAATGTGTTCATCAGTAAGGGAGCAGGAAACCTTCCCAAATGATCCCCTAGAAGAGTTTTATTGTACCTGCCCAGTGTATTGAGTTAAGATACCGACTTTCCAATTGCTAGAGCACAAATAAAGAATAGCCATAATTGATCACTTACAATGTCAAGAATGTGCTGAAGAAGTACCAGACAAGTATGAAAAACAGTGTCTTTAACACGTCTGTAACCGATAAAATGGGCTTTGATATTCCTTGCGATGACTCAAGATCCGCTGCATAATAACCCTGGCCATCTCTTAAATTTGAATAGTTCCTATCACCTCTAGAATCATGTTCAATATCAAAGGGCACGTAAGTCTCATTCCTGACTCCTGTATGTCGTCTGCTTCCTTCTCTAATAACCCCATCAGCCTCCATAATTGGATTAAATTTATTAACTCCTTCTCTCTGCTTATTTACCACCCCATTCTCAGATCTATTTTGGTAAACTTGCAGTGGAAAATCAAAATCCTCTGCATCTCCTGTCTTACTATCTAATTGTGCATAATGTAGTGTCCCATTTTCATCATACCAACCTGAAAACGATGGCTCCCTACGAATCCCCAACGCTTCTCCTCCTCCCGAAATTAGGCCACCAGTTTCTGGTTTTAAATCAATCTCTACCATCTCCTTTTCTGTAGAAGATGACGGGCCATCTAATCTTGCAACTTTCACATAGATGAATGAGCCCTCAGCCAATTAAGCTCCTTCACAACATAAGTAAACACCATAAGGGACCCAAAAATCAACTGCCAAGGACCATACAGATACTTGAATCAGCTGAAAACTCAAACCGCCAAAGTACTCCTAATGCAATTACCCCTTGACCACATCAGCATAAGCACGGCCTGATGAAAATAAAAAATAAACTCTTCAAATTCCTAGGACCAAAACATCTTTAAAAAATCCTGGAGAAAATGAACAGAACATAGTCGTATGCTCAAAAAAAAAATGGAGAAGATATATGCTACAAGAACATCACTATTCCATACACAATAGGACACATTTTTTTATTAAAAAAAACTTTATAAATTGGAGAAAAAACAACCTAGTTCCAGAAGCTAACCTTAAAGCGATTTACAGTAAAGGGTCAGCCTTTTCAACTTAATATCATAGATGTCGATAATATCGGGGGAGATAGCCGACAATAAGATTAAAACACAATTTCGAAGCAATCAAGAAATGCAAAATAGAATTTTTGAACGCAGTAGAGAAATTCAAAACAATCTGATTGGAAGAATAAAAGCGTTGACAAAGTAAAATTGCAACGGGACAGTAGGATTTCAGCTTACCTGGACTTCTTCAAAGATTAAATAAGACAGACAAATTGGAGAAGAAGAGACAATCGAACAAAATTGCACTGCTTGATCTGATCTATAAGTTGTTGTTCTTCCTTTTTCTTTTTCTTTATTTTTTCCCCACCTTATTCCTATATGATGTTGGATGTGTAGGAAACTGGGTAGGTGTAGGGTGGGACCGGCTCGTTTCGCCTGGTGGATCTTCTTGTCGTTTGTTGGGTTTGTTATGTCCCTTTACTTATTTTCTCCAGGAACCCAAACAATAACCATTTTCTTAGCTGAAATAATAATCATAATTTGAAAAAGAAATCTTTTTCATTTTTCCAAAATAAAATTAAGTTTGTTTTGATGACTATAATCTTGATTCTTTTACTAGAGATTTTCATCAAAACTTTTATTTTTTTTACTATATTAAATAAATACTAACATTTGAAATAGGAGCGGCAGTCTCACACACGACACGAAAACACGACCCGAACCTGACATGCTTCTCGCGGGTATGGATATAGATTTGGTGGATTTTGTGTGCAAATCGAATAAGACCTGAAATTTACCTACTAAGAGCGGGCCGTGTCTAGAAACACCGGCAAGTTACCTGTTTAAACCCGCCATACCTAATTTTTTTAAATATATTTCAAATATAAAATATTAATTATTAAAGTTAAAATTATTAAATAGAAAATCCTACAACCTAATCCCTTACCCTTTGTCCCTCCCCTCCCGGGGCACTCGTAACCCCTGGTTACCCATAACACATCATTCTCTCTTCTCTTTGAACTGTGAAATCTCGACATCCGTCTCCCTCCGTCCTCCGTCTCCTCTCCATTATTTAACAGCCGCCGCCGCCGTCATCCTTACCCTTTGTCCGCCCACCGCTCATACCCCTGGCTACTCATCATTCTCTCTTCTCTTTGAACTGTGAATTCTCGGCATGTGTCTCCCACCCGATCACCCTCCGCCACCCTCCGGCCTCCGTCTCCCTCTATCTCCTCTCCCGTCTTTAACAGCAGCCACCGCCGCTCTTACCTTTTGCAGTTTGTGCGCCCGCCGCCTCTATCTCTGGAAAATCATGAAACCTGAAAAACCAAAAAAAATACACGAAATGAAACACGATCTGAAATATTTGTACTTGTTAAGTTTGTAGGTAAACCTGATACACGACACGAAACCTAACATGTGTAGGTTTGGGTCTCTTTTTTTGTACACGCGAAGAAAACGGATCAGGTATGGGTTTGGTACTTTGATACCCGAAACCTGAAAAACACGACGAAATAAGTCCTGTTTGTCGTCCCTAATTTGAAAAATTAAAAAAAAATTAAATTGCATTCAAAAGCATTAAAATGATTTCAATGAATATTGAAGTGAATACTTTTTTTATTAATATTTATTCAGTGTGAGTTTGAAAAAGAATTTAATATGAACACTATTTAACTCAAGAATCACAAATAATAATTCTAATAAGAGTTAATTGCACCTGGTATCCATTCTTTTCTACCAAGTTTTAAGTAGCATCCAATGTTTCAAGAAACACACTTGTCATCCAGACTTATAGGGTTAATAGACACCTGACATCCATGCTGACGTCATAAAGGCAATTTTCATTTATTTTTTAAAAGTTTATAGAAAAAATAATTCAAAAATAAAAAGAAAAACCCCACCCCACCCCACCTCACCCCCCCACCCCCACCCCCACAATCGACCTCCCTCCCCATCCTCCTCATCTTCCTCTTCTTCCTCCATCTTCCTCTTCTTCCTCCATCTTCATCTTCATCTTTTTTCCAACCATGGTCATCTTCATCTCCATCTTCCTCTTCTTCCTCCATCTTCATCTTTTTTCTACGCAACCCAACCTCAATTTCCCCTCCGCCTCTCATTTCAATCTCTCTCTCTCTTCATTTTCCGTCTCCGGGGTCGGAAGAGGAAGTATTGTACTTCTCATGCATGGTACCTGTCTTTTTGTACGCTACGTAATTTGTTCTGATCCACCTTGTAGCAATTTCCTTGGCTAATGCTCTAGCTTCTTGAGATCCATATGTTGCCAAACCTTCAACAATCATATGCTGAAGAGGTGCCCACCCATTTGGAAAATCCCTGTTTGAAATAAACTATCAATTATGACAAAGAGCAAAATGAAAACATCCTTTCGCGTCCTCAGTGCAAAACAATCAAGAAAAGAGGTCTCTTGGGAAATTTGAGGTTGGGTTGCGTGGAAAAAAGATGAAGATGGAGGAAGAGGAGGAAGAAGAGGAAGATGGGAAGGGTGGGGAGGGAGGTCGATTGTGGGGGTGGGGGGTGTGGTGGGGTGGGGGTAGGGTTTTTCTTTTTATTTTTGAATTATTTTTTCTATAAACTTTTAAAAAATAAATGAAAATTGCCTTTATGACGTCAGCATGGATGCCAGGTGTCTATTAACCCTATAAGTCTGGATGACAAGTGTGTTTCATGAAACATTGGATGCTACTTAAAACTTGATGGAAAAAAATGGATATCAGGTGCAATTAACTCATTCTAATAACACAATCACGCGCAATAACGTCTTAGCTCAGAAGTTAATGTTGAGGCCTAAGACTACGTGAAGTCTCTGTTATGAAACAAAATTCTACACTTGTGAACATGACTCAAAAAACACAATCATAAATTCCAATCCTCAAACCAAACCCAACCAACTCTGAAGCACTAGGCACAACTTCTGGTGAGAGAATCTCTCCAAAGTAGCACAAAGATATATTTGATTACATACTGTATGAAACTACATAGATAAAGAGCCAGGAATAATTCAGCAGCACAATATTCTGGTAACTAGGCATTTGATTTAAACACAAAAATCAGAAATACAAATAATAGACACTAGAATCGATATGTGTGGAGAGTAAATCAATAACCGTTTGGTATTAAAAAAATGAAATAGATACTAACCATTAGTTGGTTCTGTGAATGAAATCAAAATGATATCAAATGATGAGAGAAGGTATGAGGAATTTCTAAATATTCCTCTTCTATACCTAGGAGTTATTCATATATACCCTAAACAAACATTTTCAACAGAAGTCATTTCAAAAGATTCTCATTCTTTGATTTCATACCCTTCAACCAAACGTTTCAAAAGAATAAATATTAAGACATCATATAGTTACTCCTACCGCATTTTAAAAATTATGATTCATCGATATCTTCCTTTCTTTTTTTCTTTTCAAACAAACATATCTCTATTCAAGTCACATCTGCTAAGATTACATAGTTTATGTCAGATGGAAATTGTGAATACCATAAATTCTATTACTAGAACTTGATCCTATCTGAAGGAGGTGCTTTACACATAAACAAAACATACTAAAAAGATCTAGCTAAATAGTGGTTTAATGCTTTCTAGCTAAAGGTTGAACCCCATCTCAAGGCCCCCCACATCCCGGCCCGACGAGACAGCTGGGAGGATGTAAATCAGGTACTCAGCGGCCCGCTAAGGGGGGCACAGAACACGCAGATCCACACTAGGGACACACCCTCAAGACTCACATTAGAGTCTAAAAATAAGGCACCCACAATACATGCTGCGGGATTCGAACCTTGCACCTTTTTAGTAATTCTGCTCCTCCGGAACCAAATGAGCTATGTGGTTTAATGCTGAAAACTCTGAAGATGCACGAAGCTGGTTGATCGTCGGAAGCTCAATTTTCTCTAAATAATTTCTACCTCTAAACCAAAAACAAGAGCTTCATGCTCATGTCTACAAATGATACCATATGCGGAGACACCATCAAAGTCCATAATTTCCTTGAATTATATGCAGATCCTTCAAAGTTGCGCTAATAGTTGAGCCTTAATTCCAGCAAACTAAGAGTTTTTAAGGACTACGGTTGAGTAGGGATCCCATATTATTTGTCCTGGGGTGTTCAACCACTTGATGCTGAGTACCACGTAGAAACCATCCAAGGGCATGGAGTAGAAATCCGCAAGAAATGAAATGCCGTCAACAAATGCATCCACTTGCACCTATGCCCTGCAGTATACTGCTTAATCCCAACTGAAACACAATCCTTTAGCTTGATGTTATGCCTGCCAACCCCGGTTGTGTGAGTCAATTAAAAAGGACAGGGTGGTCTTCGACAGATCAATGGGCGGCAGAGTGTTGGTCGTGGAGTGCTGTTGTTGTTCCCCTTCTGAATGAGAGGTCGCAACTCTGGGTGAGTCACTCCACTTGAAGGCCGGACAACACCAAAACACGATGGTTTCCAAACCAATGTTCAAGGGAGAGTCATGGAATTATCATATTTCCCAGTTAGTGTAGCTCTACCTCGATTCAGATGTCTCAGCTAAACCCTCTATAAAATGAACATGCTAACCTGCTGGTTTGGTTTCAAATTCGGAATGTGTCAAAAGAGACTGGAACTGACGCTGATCTGCAACGGATGCTTGTTGCGTGAGGTTGAATAATTTCCCAAGCTGCTTGTTACTCGGGGACGGGCCAAAACAAATGTTACACTGTAGTTTAAATTGATCTAGTAGGATATCCTGTTCTTTCTCGCATTGGTAGAACCACTGTTGGGCTGTCTTGGCCAAGATCAAATATAACCAGCTCTTCTTGTTCTTCTGCTAGTATCCATTGACTGCCAAACCTTTCTTTGAAAATAGAGAGTATTTACTTCCAAGTATAAATACTTTGAAAGCATGTACCACGCAGCAGTTGAATCCAAGATCTTTGTCTTTTTGTATGTTTTAGTTACCTTTTCAAGGTACCATGAACTTGGGTGAGATCACCTCACCCCTCTTCCCACTGCACGCCACGTGGCAGCACCCCCTCTCATACACCCCTGTGCGGGTCACCCTTCATCTAACCTCACCACCCTCTTCCCCTGCTGCCACGTGGCGTGCGGTGGAGAGAGGGGTGAGGGAAAAGGGGTGAGGTGATCCCAACCCCATGGACTTTGCCCAACACAAGGTTGATAACTGATTAAAGTCTAGTAGTTTACCGTAACATGGATTCCCACACCCAAGTGCCAGAAAAGATATGATTGAGTGATCAACACTTGATTGAGGAACATTAAGATCCAATAAAGGCAAAAGATTTGTAGATATGGTACATGTAAGTTAGCTGCCTCTTGCTTAAGGATTTTATAACCGGTTTCCATAAATGTTGTAGAGTTCTAAAAAACTACTCAAGACTATCTACTGAAGGATTAAATTACCTTGCTCAAGTGCCTCTTTACATACCAAATCTAACACTTAAACACTCTGTCTTGTCCCCTGAATCTGCAGTTTAACTTCCATCTCCCAAAGAAAGAAAAAGGCAGGAAAGCTTGTGTATCAACAACTTTTACTGTATGGAGTTCTAAAATCGGGAATGAAATGAACGCCTTCATAACTATACTTGGACCTGTATCTTGTTCACAGGTAAAATCAAATGTCCCATCATAACCTTGAAACCTTAGGAGCTCGAAGAAATCATTTGTCTGCAACCAAGAAAGGTCAGAGATCTGAATGATACCCGAGGCTAAGCATCAGAAAAAAACCAACTAATCTTTTTTAACATTTCATCACATTACACATGTATTCACAGGGAACTTTTTTTCCCTACTAATTTCTCAAGTACCATCAAAAGAAGCTAAAAGCTCATAAAAACAGTCTCATTCATCTGCAGCACAGAAGGTTGTAAAATGAACTTCTTACAAGGAAGGCAAAAGAAGAGGAGCAAACCCATATACCTGTCACTATATACAGGAGAAAAATTACATTAGTACAGAAGGAAGGAGAAAAATGCATACCACAGCATGTGCCATTGTTACTCGTAGCAAAACAGTATCGTAGGACTCACATACTCTCTCTCAGTTTATTACAGTACATCTAAACAATAGCGGATCATGTAGGAACCTGGTAACAATCAGGTTCTTCCAGCTGAAGTAAGATGGCCCATCTGCTCGGATAGGCTACTTAAGTTACTACTGTTCCACCAAGGTCTCCGAAGATCTTCGAATCTGCTGTCAATTTTCTTTACGCCTGCATCTTTTCTCTCTGACTGAACCTCCTGTGTGTCAAAAGAACCTGGAGTCTCTGTTAAAAACTGCTGCCAGAAGACATCATTAGCCCCAGCAGGTGCAGATGCAGCTGAAGATTTATTACCCACTGTTTGGTCCTTAGGCGCATCATCGTCAGCAATACTAGCTGGGCATGTATTCACGTCAATACCTGAGGACTTTTGGCTGGATTCTGTATAAACATAAGGGCATGAGATTGCAGGACTATCGAGAATACTTGGCGAACCAGCCAATGCAGGAGAGGAATCCATATCTCCTATTGGAGACGAATAATGAGAAATGGAGGAGCATGGTGGGATAGTAACATCAGAATCTTCCACCATTGCTAGATTTTCAGTTCCACTGACCGTTTGAGGCTCTGGGAGTAGCCCAAAATCTAACATATCTTCTGATGAAGATTCACATATCCCACACATGAATTTCTGCCAGAAGTCTATGGATAATTCCAATTTCTCAACAAGATCCATATTAAGCATAGGCAATGACGTATGCAAATTCTCTTTTTCACTAGTCACTAGTTGGCTCTCTCCTTTATTGGCTTCATCATACAAATGATTAGATATATACAATCTTCTCTTCTTGTGTTTATTGTCCAAATGCTCCACGGAAAACCTAGAATTTTGCAACAATTGAGCCAAATACGCCATCAACTGCCTCTGCCTTTGATCTATAGTTTTTACTCGCTGCCCCAAAGTACCATATTCAGAAGACAATTCCTGTTTCTCTACTTTGTATCTATTTAGCTCAGACAGCAGCAAACTGTTCTCATGTTTCATTCTTTCGATTTCCTCTTCAAATTCTTGTCGTTCTTGATCAATTAGCGGAACTGAGGTGTTCCCCTGTGTGGAATGACTATGAATAGGCTTACGTCTATAGATATTCTTTAGAAGATGTTTTTGTCCTCTTAAAAATTCCTCGTTTGCGAACTCCCATTGCTCAGGATTAACCTTTCTAAAGCCCTATAAACAGAACAACCCAAGCAACTTTCATAAGACGAGAACATATAAAAAATGATAACAGAAGCTAAATTAATAACAAGAAAGCATGAACAATTAAGCTAAGTTTTGTACTAGTGGGCTTACATATGTATTGAGCTGTCTGATAAAGCTGGAAAAGTTATTGTGCTTGAAATACTTGGGCAGCAAGTCTCTAGCAAAATCCAATGGATTCCAGACTATGAAGCTATTCCCATCATGACTCCAAGCAACAGTTGAGTTTGTCAAAGGATCTTCCACCATCTCATATGTCTTTGTAAGAAAAGGTGCTGGTGCATTTGATCCTCCATTAGACCCATCCATCCCAACACAAACTCTTTTCTACACCTTTAGCTCAACTCAAAAAGCCTATCTACTGGTGCAACAGGTCAAACAAGTCAGAGTACTCTACTTTCTTGTCCTTGAATAATCAATTCATGCTCATAGGAAGTCAAGAACCCCAAAATCAATTCAATTACAGACAAGTAAAGGATGGTAAAGGGAAAGTAGGACTTCCACTAAGACCACCCTGAATTGGTATAATTTCTCTTGAAAACAACTAAAAAATGAATATAATTCACCCTCGAATAAGAAGCAACAAAATGACTGACTTCAAAAAAAACGACTTTTTGTATGATTATGGCAATTCCCAGCAAAACCGGAAGCGAAGTGAGAGCAACATACCAAAATCCAATCCAACAAAGCGTAATACCGAACTTAGACAAACAGAACCAAAAACCCAGATCAATTTTATTCAAATAAATTGCCAATAACTCGATCGAAGTTCCCAAATCATAATATTAAATCAAAAAACAAAAACTTGCCACCAAAGCAACGAGCTTTAGGAAATAACACAACTTCAAGCACTAAAGATTAGAAGGAAAATGAAGAAAGGACCGAATATATAGAGGCGGAATTAGACTCGGCTTGACTTGGATTTTCTTCAGAATTTTGGAAACATAGAGAACGATGGAATTGACTTTCAGCGGCTGCCGAAGAAGAACAGGTCTTTCACAAAAGATAACCGTAATTGATTAAAAATGGGAATCGGGTTCCCAGATGGTTTATGGGCACGGGTCTTCACCAAATCACCAAAACACACATTTGTTACAAGCATAAGCAAGCCTACTTTAAATTTATGTGTTCACTAAATCAGGAGTCTTGAGTCAATAAGTTTGATAAAATCCAACTGGATTCAATTATTATCAGACTGGTCTACAATGCATAAATAAATAAATACCAAATATAGATATGTATGTATATACATACAAAAATCTAAAAATTTATGTTATAGGAGATCAGCCTTTTATCTCTAGAGTCACTTTTATCCGTTATGCGACAGCCCTTCCACTCGGCACCGTCGGATCGATAAGGCCGACTTCCGCTAAGATAATCCTCATTTCCGGATAAAAAAGTGAAGTGAAAGATAAAAGTAGCAAGATGATCTTTCTCCAAGAGCCTGCCCCGAATGCCTTATCCAACCTTAGATATGGCGAGCTGGAATGATCGATGGCTTTCTAAATGAGATTGAATTCCCTTCATCTGCGGTTAGTGAGAACATGGAAACAAATAACTAAACAACAAAAGGGCAATGGGATAAATACCTATTTATACCACCACTCAAACTATATACCTGTCAACAAAGTTGTTTTTGTTTTCTCAAAATCTAAAAAAAATATTCATACTTATCCATAACACAGGTTGTCGCTTCAGCATTGATCTAGTTCATGGCCTATTAAAAGTAGAAGGCGCTCTATTGAGATCTTTACCGACAGAAAAAGATTGCAGTCAGTTTGAGAATTATTGGTTTTTGGTGATCATGACTACTTTGTTTTGTATAAAACCTAATATATTTACTTTTTCCAAAGAAAAAACTAGATGAAAAAAGATAACTTGTTAAAAAAGAATAAAAGAACAGTAACTCATCATTTAAATGAACAAGTATTTGTCTTCATGAAAATGATATTAGTATCCTTAAACTATTTTTTTAAGTATCCTTAATTATAAAAATATCTACGTATCCATATTTCCGATATTGATAAATTTATATGTAATTGCTTTTGTAATCAAAACTGAAAAAGTAGTGATCTGAAAGTCGTAGTTCAGTTGATATTCGGGTTGAGACATTGCAACTAGAAAGTCGTAAGTTCGATTGTTTTAAAGGATTGCTGGTCCAATTTATAGTAAGTAGCTTATATAAGTTATTTACAACGCCTTACTAACCTAAGAAGCTGATGAGCATCATTTACGCGGTTATATGTGGCTGGAAGAGTAGGAGACCTTCCGCACTAATGATATAGGGAAAAAAGGAGTTTGAATTAAGTTTTCAAAAAGAAGGGAGCAAGGAAGAACACTTGCTCTGTTGCCAGCGCGTAAGCTCCGATAACGAAGGCACGATGGTTTCGAAACTTTCCACTACTATTTCTTCATTTTTAAATAAATTAATATAATTGAACCGGCAGGTCTGAGTAAACTAAAATCTGGTCCAACCCGGCTTATTTAGAGGTTGACCGAGTTATAAAACTTCTGGTTTTAAGGTGCAACTTGGACCGGCTAAGGGCTATTGAACGAACCGAACAGTTCGCGAACTGTTCGAGTTCGGTTCGTATTCGTTCGATAATTATTTGTTAACGAGTCGAATTCGAACAAGTATTCGGATTTGTTTAGTTAAACACGACAGTTCGGCTCGTTTAAACAGTTATAAGGTTATCGAGCCAAATTCGAACCAATTTTAAAGTTCATTTAGCTAAACGAACCGAGCCGAATAGTTTGTTTAGCTAAACGAATTCGAATTCGAATTCAAAAACCTAATATTCGGTTTGTCTCGGTTCGTTAACACCCTTCTACTTGGCTAAGTCGTTTTTTGACCGGTCCGACCGACCAGTCCAGTTCTGCGTTTGATAACATTGTTTTTTTTTTGGGGGTTACACAAATGGATAATAACATGGGTTCAAATGAGTAGTTTCATCATCTCATCTTGCTTGTGAAGGATGAGGAGATCCAATCTCCAATCACTCATACTTAGTGGTGCACATAAGTACCTTGAGGAATGGAAATAGTCGTTAGCTCCCAATCATTCCTATATTAATTGTGATTGAATTTTTTTTATTTGTTGCATTAAAATGTAGTAACAAGTTTTAATAAGTAACTTTTTTTCTTCAAAATCCACTTATTTCAATTTACTTTATATTTAGTTGAGTAGCATTCTGAAAGACTCGAGTTCGGATATCTTTATTTTCTGATGTGACAACCAGACTAAAAAAACTTCCATTTTTTGCTAGCTAAATTCTGTTTACTGTTGACTTAATTGCTGTTTGTGTTTAATAAAATTCCTTCATTAATACATATTTCAATTACTGTGTTATATATACATGTCTATATAGAATCGGAGGTCTCACTGTAATCAAACTCTATATCCATTGAGATGGAGGTATTGTTTGCCTGGTTCTCATCCTCCCCAGACTCTAGCAATAGATTTTGCTGTCGTTAGAACATACTGGGTATGATTTGTCGTTGTTGAATTTCTCCATGCGCATTTGAGTGAAAAATTAAAAGGAAAACTTTTTACTCCTTTTAATATTTGATTTTGGCTCAAGCTAATGAAGCTCAAATATTTGAATTTGGTATTCGGGTTGGAATTTGTTTCAAGAGGTCAAAAGTTCGATTATATGGACACGCATAATACAAGTGTTCCTCTGCTTCTAGGCCGCAAGCCTGATTTGCGGGGACACCTTGCGTGGTATCTCACCCAATCTAGAAGTCCGCCGGGCTTCTGATTTGCATCATCTACACATACTCCTTGGAGTTGGGACGGTAACCCGGGATTTAACATAATTAATTCTGAAATAAAGTAAAGTTCGATTCAATTCAGTTGCAATTTTAATGATTTTTTTATTCAAATCGAGTCAATTATAGTTTTCTCAGTTGCTTTTTTTTTTCTTTTTTCTTTTATCCTTTTCTTTTCTTGCAACAGTTTTCACTTTTCATATTGGTTGCTAAAAAGAATGTGATTATGTCACATAACTCAGTTGTTATTTGGGTTAGAACATTGTTCTAGAATGTACATGTTCGAACCAAGATACGTGCAACGTAAGAACAATACTGCTATCTAGGTCTGAAAGTCAAAGACATGAATCCAATACAATTGGATGCTGTGTTACAAGCCCAGTTTACAGTGAGCTCCTTATATAGATTGCCTAGTAACATCTTACCGATCTAGAAAACTGCTAAGTTTTTATTTTATATTGTCCATTCGGTTTTATAAGACACTAGAGCCAAAGATTTTGCCTTTTTTCCCTATGATTTTGCCTTTTTTCCTTTTGCTCTAGGAAGAATGTGATTCTCATGTAAAGGCAAATTTCTGTTTAAATGCCCTATGACATAGTCCAGTTGATATTCGGGTTGAGATTCGCTCCAAGAGGTCAAGAGTTCGATTCCAGAAACACACACAATGTGGTTGTTCCTCTGCTGTTAAGTCAAAGGCCTAGTTTGCAGGAAGACACCTTATATGAGTCACTGCGTAAGATCTCATCCAATCTAGAAAGACGCTGGACTCCTGATTTGCATCCTCCATACATACCTTTTAAGAATGGAATGGTAGAGACCTCAATATGAGGAATTTCACCGGTTGCCTACATTCTGTTTGAAAGTATGTAAAGGTATAGCTGATAACGTCAAACTTCAATTCCACTCGTTCACGTTGGCTTAATTTGACCGGCAAAATGAACGGTGTTCGTTTTCTGTTTTAAGATATATATATATATATATATATATATATATATATATATATGACCGTATTTACTACAAGTTCAATGCTAATAATTCATCACTCAATAATTGTTTAAATATGCCTCACTATGTTATTAACGTGGTGTCACTCGGAGTGCATGTTTGGTATTTCCACTATTCTTCTATAATTTTGTTTTAACTCTAAGATATTTTGAGTAAATTCTACTTATGTTTTATAATTTTAAATCTTTTAAGGCAATGTCTCTTAACTTGAAAATTTGCAAATTTGTATTAATATTAGTGTTGATTGTGTTCTTAAAAATATATTATATTAGTGTTGATTTTATTTTTATAAATCTATATTATATTATTGTATTTGACTTTAGCAATAGCTTTTGTTGTGGTTGGGATATATTGTTGTTGTTATATTATATTACTGTATTTACTACAAGTTCAACGCTAGTAACTCATCATGCAAAAATTGTTTAGATATGTCTGACTATGTTAATGCTATTTTGCTTCATTTATTTGTAAATATTTTATTGAAGTAGATATGTGATGCAAGTTATTTCATGACTAGGCTGATTTTGTAATGTTTGCCTTAGCATTTTATTTTACTGATCTTAATTAACTTGCCTTAAAAAATGGAACGGAACTAGTATAACTTAAAAAGCATGGGATATAACAACATTTCTATGACCCAACCATCACATTTAATGTTTACATGATTAAGTTTTAACAAGTCAGACCACTCACATTTCTCTCATCTATCCCGCAAGTAGGCATAGTGACAGCGGGTCTTGGAGCAACTGATAAAGTTATTGTTTTGTGACCTTGAGTTCACGGGTTCGAACCACGAAAACAGCCTCTTGCACAAAGTGTAGAATAAGACTGCGTACATCAGATTGCTTTCGCGATCTGGCCCCTCTTTGGACTGATGCAAACGTAGGAGCCTAGTGCATCAAGAACGTTCATCCGACAAATAGGCTAAGTACTAATATTTTCGTTTTCTGTATATATTCCCTCATTTATTTTTATGTATGGAGGGTAAGTCTAAGCTTTGCGAACTAATGGGCAGACACATTACCTTTCTTTTAACAAAAGTGTATTCTACTGAATCAAAAAGAGGCAATAGATTGCACACCTAAAAGCATCTATCCAAGCTCTGATAAGTCCACTTCAACTGATTGAATTGCTTGCACTAATGCGGATAGGGTCTCCTCACCGTGCGGTGAGTCACCGTGCTCCCCACAACGCAACACGTGACAACATGGGATGTGGTGAGGCTGGATTAGAGTACCCTGCTACCACGTGTCGCGCGGTGACGCACACGGTGAGGGGAATGCGGTGAGGAGATCTGAACCCGCACCAATGACAATCACTCTCCATAATTATGTGGGGAAGACCATGTTAAATTATTTATGGAATGAAAAAACGTTTTTCATTGATTTTCAATGTAAAAACTATCTTCTATATATAGTGTATGTTTTACCGCTAAGTTTGGAATATAATCAATTAAACTAAATTGCCATAAGTGCGGATTATTTTCCTTCCTTGACTTATGCGATTTGATTATAATTGCATTGATTCTCTCTAATTGTCAACACTCTCCCTCAAGTTAAACAAATGGGTTATTGATGCCTAACTTGTACAGTTCTGAGTCAAAGACCCTCCAGTAAATGTCTTTGTGAGTATGTCAGCTTATTGATTTTCAGACTTTATGAACGGAAGCTCCTAACACCATCGTCGAGTTTTTCCTTAATGAAATGTCTGTCCACCTCTACATGTTTGGTTCAATCATGTTATACATGATTCTCGAAAATACTTATTGCAGCATTGTTATCACATATCAACTGAGTACGTAACATTGGAGGAAACTCAATCTCACACATCAGCTTTTTCAACCAGAGAATCTCCATAACGCCCATCGCAGTTCCTCGGAACTCTGCTCTTGTACTCGACAATACCACTATCTTTTGTTTCTTGCTTCTCCATATGACTAGGTTTCTTACTTCCACATCTAAGTGTTCATGCTTCTGAATTAATATTCCCTTACCTGGTGTTCTCTTTAAGTATCTCACTATCCTCAATGCCGCCTCGATGTGTTCTTCTTGTGGCTAGTGTATAAATTAGCTAGCGACTCCCATAGTATATGCAATATCCGATCTGGTATGTGAAAGATAAATCAATTTTTCTACATTTCTCTAATAATGTTCCCGACATGCCTCTGGAGCCCCTCCTTCATCTGTAGTTTATGGCTCGCACACATCAAAGTCTCACTTGGTTTGTGTCCCAACCTAAGCCAATAAGTCTAGGATGTATTTCTGTTGATATATGAAGATTTTTTGTTTGACCGGAGAACTTCAATCCCAAAGAAATATTTCAATCCCCCCTTCCAAATCCTTCATTTCAAACACATGGAACACATTTTTTCTAACTCGAGTGATTTTCTCCAGGTCAATTACTATGGTAATCATATTGTCAACATAGATAATCAAGCATGTGATTAAGTCTCCTCTCTTATTAAAGAACATGGTATGATCCACAGTACTCTGTTTATGCTTGTGTTCTTCTTCATCACTACTATGAACCTTCCAAACCATGTTATAGGAGATTGTTTCAGACTATAAAGTGCTTTTTTGAGTCTTGACTCTTCATTGGTCTCAAACTCGCTAGAGAAACCTGTGGTGCTGCTATTTATACTTTTTCTTGTAGTAGGAAGGTGTTTTTTTACATCAAACTAATGAAGTGGTCAATCATTTTTTGCAGCCACTGAGAACAAGACCCTGAGGTATCAATCTTTGCTCCACGAAGAAAATATCTCTGAATAGTCAATCCATAAGTCTGCGTGTATCCCTTTGATACTAGTCTGGCTTTGTACCATTTAGTGGTCACACCTGCTTTGTGTTAGATAGTAAAGACCCATCTACATCTAACAGGCTTATTTCTGTTCAGCAATCTACACTTCTCCTACATCTCGTTCTTTTCCAAAGCTTCCATTTCAACCTCTATTGCTTCCCTCAATTATGCTTTCTCACTTACTTCCTGGACCATTCATGGAATGTATTCTAAATACATAGATGCAAGCAATACTTTTACACACTCTAAAATCCTCCTCCTAACCATATTTACTGGGTATCTAGAAGACTGATACACACATTCAGGTGAATACCGCTCTGGTGTGACACCTTTGTTCTTTCTTGGAGGAAGATATCGTACCTGTTGCTCAGTTAACTCATCAGTATTATCAAGAAGATCTGATCATTGTGTATGTAACTTATCTCTTGTAGACATCCAATAAGGATAATTCATTTATAGATAGTGGCTCGTCAACCCTTCCTTCGTTGGAAGAGGTCTACTCGATGGCGCTATCAACTCGTTCTTATTGGACAGCCGCCGGGCAACTAAGATTATGTAACCAATCTAGTAGCTCATCCATAGTCTCCCCTGAGTGCTAGATTATTGGTTTGTCTATGGTAGCATGTATCCATCTAGCGATGTGATTGTAACATCGATACCCTTTTTTATAGGTGTCATATCCTACAAGCACACACTTTTCGGCAAATGGATCAAATGTGGATCGTCCATGTTTTGAGATATAGATAAAGACGGAACATCCAAAAACTTTAGATGAATTTCCTCTAGTCTTTGTTTGGTTAGACCAGAATTCTTCATATGCACAACTAATATTTAATTCGGACCCTACACATCAACACACATAACAAACTAGACTTGTATTTGGGAAAAATTGTACAAACATCAGACTTATAAGCCATAGAAAATTACGAAACATATTTTGTAAAATAATGAACAAAAAGAAGATAGTACCAAAAGCCATCAATTGATTTAATCATGAAAAGTCTCCATACATAGGAATAAACTAAATCAAGAGGACCACGACTTTAAAGTGAAGAAACTCCAAAAAGCAATTTGTGGCTCTTATTACATACACATGACTCACAAAAGAAACTGTGGAAAGATTCAGTAGGATAAATTAGACGATTATGTTTGCGAATTAAAAACTAAAAAACACGAGATGATGGATGTCTTAAACAACAACAACAACATTACCTCATTTCCTTAGAGACTCTCGCCTATGGCGGGGTATGGGGGTCGAATGTGTTATAAAATATGGAAAATCAAACAAGAAAACGATCAAAAGAAGCCAAGACGAGTTTCAAAATAACTCTGTCCTTAAAGCAATTTAGTCTCTACCAATAAGGTAGACAACGGACTAATGCTTCCCAGGATATAACGACTTGCTCTCTTTAGTTTGCTCTACTAGAGAGAGGTTGAACTTGCTGTAGAAGAGATTGATAATAGAAAGAAGAGATGGAGAAGACAAAATTGCTGAAAATCTCAAAGTTTTGCAAGACTTGTTGTGTATATTGTAAAATACCAAGGCCTACTATATATAGGCCTTGGGTTGTGTAAAAGACTCCTTTAGAAACTCATTTCAGTAGTTTTTAATCCCTCCATGTCAGTTGTTTACCGTTCATAGGTGAAGGGAGGTGAACCTTAGACCAAAAAATGCAATTCAAAGTGAAAAGTTCTAACTGTTGGTACATCGATCGATCGATGTGATTGATCGGTGTCCCTTCGATCGATCGATGTCATCGATCGATGTCGGACAAAAACTTTCAGCTTTGCATCCTGTCAACATAAATTGATCAATGTATCGATCGATGTCACATCGATCGATCGATGTGATCGATCTATGTTGGACAGAAACTTTCAGCATTGCACCCACACCACATCGATCGATCGATGTCTTCTACATCGATCGATCGATGTGATCGATCTATGTCTAGCAGAACACCAATTTTGTTCCAGCTTTCACTTGATTCGATCCAGACTACAAATGGATCGATCCAAGTGACCTCTTTCAAGTTCAAAGTGTTTGAACCATCTTTCAAACTCCATCATAAAAGTTTTTATATAAGTTTGGAGCTCATTTTAAGATACTTTAACGTACTTTTCCAACAGAATGTACGTAACCATACTCATCTGTTAGAAATACATAGATGTTTTTTTCCAATGACCCATAATGATGCGTCAAACTATGTCGATCAACTGTTACTTCACAATATATGAAGCGTAGCCAATTTAGTGAGTCATTTTGCTTTGTTCCATTATATTTCAAAGTCAAGGAAGAGTGTGTCATTGACTCCATTAGAAATGGAGGGATGTCTTAAACGATAATGTCAATTGGTAAGTGATGTCTTGACACTAACACATGCTTGTTTGGAAAGGTACTCACTGTGTGTCCACTGTTAGGCCAATGCCACTCATACACATTATCCTTGATCTGCCCTTGACAGTTGAGATCCTTGACAACAAAAGAAGAAGGAAAAAATTCAACAGAAGCATTGTTAGTTTTACAATGCTTAGAAACAGAAATTAAGTTTCGCCTTACAGAAGGAACAAATAACACATTAGACAAGCAAAAGAACTTAGAAATAGTAGAGAGTTTAGAAGAACCAGAGTGAGTAATTTTGAGGCCTGAACCATCACCCAAAAGAATGTCATCAAGGCCTTCACAAGGCTTTCAGTGGAAAAGATTATTTAACTTGCAAGTAACATAATGGAAGTAACCAGAGTCCAGACTCCAATGAGCTGTGATGAACCTCTGGATGCTGTTGCATGAGCCTCTTGGCTAAGTTGCAATGCCTAGTAGTATACCCCTTTGTCTGACAAGGTTGACATACAACAATGGATTGCAAATGATTGTTATGATTACCATTGCTGTTGAACTCCATTCGTTGGTAATTTTTGTCATTAAAGAACCTCTTCCCATTATTACTTTGTCCATTGCCATTCTGTCCATTGCTATATCAGGGCTGAATATTGTCAAAACTTGTGTGAGTACTATTCACGGTGATATTTGAACCACCACGTGACTCTTCTCTTTTCCAGAAAGTTTCATGTTCTACCAGCTAGTTTTTCAAATAAAATAGGAGTGTCTCAGGCTCTTATTGCAGCAGAAATCTCTTTAAAGCCGCTGCCAAGGCCATTAAGATCAAAAATAGTCAAATCATCATCACTTAATATGAGTGTCAGTGAGAGGTAGCTCATCAGCAATTCCTTTGATGGTTTGAAGATACTCTGCAACGCAATGAGTATCGCAAGTGATGTTGGTAAGTTTCTCCTTGAGGTTCATGACTCAACAACAACATTACCCCCATTGACTTAGAAGCTCCTGTCTATAACGCTGTATAAGGGGGTCGGATGTATGTAACCATACTTATGTATTAGAAAACATGCAGATGTTGTTTTTCGATGTCCCATAATGAAAAAATTGCGTCAAGCTGTGTCGATCAACGGCTACTCCACAATATAAGAAGCTCATCCAATTTAGTGAGTCATTTGGCTTTATCCCATCATATTCTAAAGTGACGAAAAAGTGTGTCCTTTGACTCCATTGAAAATAGAAAGAAGGACTCGTGATCTAAATGTGTTAGCATAAAGCTTATGAAGCTTTACCAAGCATCATGAGAAGAAGAAGAAGCAGTAGCAAACAAAGGCACAACGCCCTTCGAAATAGGCGAAATAAATGTGTGAAGGAGAAATCTATCTTGCCTAGTCCAAATTACAGAATCTAGATTTGAAACAGTTGTTCCATCTTCGGCAAAAATTTCTTTCGATGGGTATGTTTTATTCCCATCAAGAAATCCCATGAGATCATAACTATATAGCAAGCATCAAATTGTGCTTTCCAAAAGGGGAAATTGTTGTTCTTCAACTTGACGGGTAGTTAGGCAGTAGCATTAAATAGAGATAATTCCATCAAGAAAAGAAGTAGAAGAGATTAGTGTTACATTGGTTTTGTTGGTTGTGCTTTCGGTCATGGTGTATGATATTTTGAAGGAGAGGTTTTAGATTAAGGAAAAAAAAAAATTCGTTGGAGTCTTTGCTGGTCCGATACCATAAGAGGAATAATTGCTGAATAACTAATCCATTTATTAATCACATTAAATGGGGTTTATATTGAGCACAAACATCCCAAATAGTTACAACAAATATTCCACAAAACGTGGTCAACTCAGTTACAAAGTAACAACAACATTAACCTCATTGACTTACAGGTTGTTGTCTAGGACGGAGCATAAGAAGTCGGATGTACGTAATCATACACATGAAAATTGCATCAAGTTGTATCGATCAATTGGTACTTCACAAGATAAGAAGCGCAACCAATTTAGTGAGTCATTTTGCTTTATTCTATCATATTCCAAAGTCAAAACAGAGTGCGTGTTAACTCGTTTGGAAATTGGAAACTTCAGTTACAAAGTAACAAATATTCACAAACATACCAGCAGCAATTTGTTACAACAGAAAGCTAAAGAGTAGCTCATATAATTGAGTTTCAATAAGCAGAAATTGTAAAGGTATTCGCAGAAGAAGGAGCACACGAGGTAATTGCTGACATTCTTGATGATCTTGCTGTTTCTTCAGCTAATTCAACAGGATGGAAGTATATATATTGCGATGTCTCAAAGGCAAAAAAGATGTCGAACCAGCTGTTCAACTCGTGCTGAAATGGAAAGGCAAATTGGGCATAATGTTCAACAATGCTGGAATCAGAGGCCCTGGAGGCAGCATCACAAGTCTTGAAATGAAGGATTTGATGGACCTCATTGCTGTAAATCTAAAAAGGAACATCCATGGAACAAAACACGCGTCAAAAGCAATGATGGGTAGCAATTGTAAAGGCAGCATTATGTGCACAACAAGTTCAGCAGCATTGCTTGGAGGGCTTGCCTCCAATTCATACACATTTTCAAAAGCAGCTATTATTAAACTTGTGACGAGCACCCTGTTGAAACTTGAGCTGGCTTACATGAACTGAGTCATATTTGTGGTAACCGTCCAAAAAAAAATTGAATTAAATTAAACCTAATAACTACCCATTACCCCCATGATCCCCCCACTTCCCACAACTCCTCCCAAAACCTCCCCACCCCTTTAATTCTAGCCCTTCCCCTAATTAAATTCCCCATCCCCAGTTGCCCTGCAGCCATCGGCTGCAACAACAACCATTAAAAAAAAGTGCAAGTGAGAGGAGGCAGAGAGAAGGAAGAAAGAGAGTTAGGAACGGAAACTAGCCAACCGACATCAAATCCAACCACTGCGTATAGAGAATTCTTCGAATAAGAGGTAGGTTACCATCTTCTCTGTCGGATTGCTTTGGATTCCCTCGCATTCTGTATTGGAAATATTTGATTATCTTTGTATGGTTATCCTTTATATGTTTATCCTGAATTCTTTATGTTTTGGTATGGAATTGCGTGATTGGCCTTAGATTTAGATCATATAGCACGAAAATAGGTTGGATTGGATTCAGTTCATCGAAAAACAAACCTGGAGGCAGCGCGTGTAGCACACGCGCAGCGGCCCATGCGCGCCCATGAGCGACGCGTGTAGTACATTATGAAGAGGACGTTAAATGGAGTCCAACGGAATTGGTTTGGAGTAAATCGGAGTTAAAACGAAAAAGTTATGAATTTTTGAATAAATATAGAAATTAATTAAGAAAAGTAATAAAATAAAGAAAAAGAAAAAAATAACAGGCCAGCCTACCTCACCATGGTAGGCCGGCCCCCAACCGCAGCAGGCCAGAAATTGCGGCCCATAACTGTGCTGAGATAAAAAAAGAAGAAGTAAAGAGGCGGGGGCTCCTGTATAGCAGGCCAGCTGCTGTCTCAGCAGGCCAGCCCAATTCGCAGGAACATAAAGAAAATATAAAAAAAAGAGAAAGGGGTTGAGCGAGCCAGTTGGCTGGCGGGCCATTCACCTGGCGGGCTGGGTTGCAAGGTTTAAAGGGGCTAGTTTGTTTAGGGCCTGAATATATATATATATATATATATATATATATATATATATATATATGTATATATATATAAAGGGTGTTAAATAATGTTAAAATAAATTAAGGTTTAGTAAATAATAATAATAATACTAATAACAATAATAATGATAAAAAATATATATGTATAATATTTAAAAAAAAGGAGGGACTGTGCGTCGCATAAAGAGGAAAAAACTAAAAAAATAAAAGAATGATAATAGTAATAATAATAAAATATGGATAAATATATATAATCAATTAATTCAACATTAATAGTGTTTTATAAATAATGAAATTTAGAAAACCATTAAATAAATTAAAATTAAAGAAAAAATAGTAGGAGAAGATAAAAATATTTAAAATAAAAGGATAACGTGCATGAAAGCCTAGAAAAATAAAATAAAACGTAGAAACCTAAAATAAAGTCTAGAAAGATAAACTAATAGTAGAAGATAAAATACAGTAATGAACCCCACGCAACACAGGGTAACTACGCAATATAGGTAATACGCAACATAGAACGGAGCATGCAGCATAGGAGAACCAGAAGTGTAAAAGTGTGAAGCATTCATGGCACAAGCATTGCATTTGACCTATGAGCCGTGTGGTCCTACGGGACGTGTGGCCTGACGAAGCGTGTGATGGGTGTTGGTAATAATGGTTACCTTCACCTAATAGGACCCGAGACATGCATAGCATAACATGGATAAAGAAAGAGCATAGTGTGTGATATTAAATGACTGCATGTGACACGGAGATAGACGAACATGCATCATGAAATTGCACATTGCATTTGTTATTGTTGTGATTATTGATGACCTCGTTATTAAGTTGTTTCAGTGCTACATGTTGGGATGCGGATCGAGTCGGGTATGTGTTATTTACTTATTTATTTATGCTTTAGTGCTTTATTTATTTATCTGTTCTTGCTTTATATGCTTTATCTGTTTACCCGGCTCAGTATGTGACAGTCCCTTTTCAGGAGAGACGGATAACCTACGAGTGACTCCCATCACTCACCCCCTTACCTCTCGTCCACAGGTGAGCAGGACTTCGATTATATCTTTATAGAGGATGGGACTGATCGTGTGAGCTAAGGAGAGTGAGCCGGGACTGTTTGACCAGATGCTTTCAAGGAGATAGTTAGTTGGCTCTATTGACCTAGACTCTATGCTTGTATTCAGACTATTTCAGTGTTTCGTACTTGACATAGCGAGTCTTCGATAGCTTTGGTACTTGTTTTAATTTCGATGGATTTAATTTAATGGTGATGTTTATTTGATTATCGTTTCCGCCAAAAATTTATACGTCATTTCCGACGTGTAAAGAGGTTTGAATGACACCTTGTAGTTCTCGTAGCAGGCTACGGCGGATGCACTGTTCCCGAAGCTAGGGTTCGGGAGCGAGGTGCTACAATATCTCTACTCAAAACCTTAAGGAAACGGGTGTTGATACCTCATCCTTATATAACTCATATATTTTTTTCTCAAAGTGGGCAATGTGAGAGAATATACTTAACACCAATCCTCAAATGACAACGTGGTATGACATACACACGCGTCTTAGAACCCACCTTCAATTACAAACCACAAACCAGACATGAATATTTGGACTTGAGTGATGAGAGACAATAAATGGCCAACCATTTGTCAGGCAAGGTGTGAGTCCACATTTTAAACTTTCTCTGATACCACGAGGCTCATATCCACTCAAAACCTTAAGGTAATTGGTGGTGGTACTTTGATGAGGCCCCACAAGGCATACCAACACACAACGCCTTAGCCTTAGTGTGCTTTAGATTCATGCATGATTATTCTATGTTTTACATGTCATAAACAAGATGTAAGGGTTGGTGGGAAGGGCAGGATAATCATTGCATGAATAATAGCATTTTGTGGTTTTTCCGTCTTTGTTTGTGTTTTATAGTTTAGGGGCATTTTCGTCATTCACCCATTGTTAGGTATTTCACTTGCATGACATACATTTTATTATCTTTGATGCGAATGATGCTTGGTGGTGTCTTTATCTTTGTAGGGAGCTTAATGGGAGAAGACGTGTACTTGAAGAAGTGTAGGAAGGAAGTTAATGCTGATTGGAGCAAACTTCAACCGATCATAACTTCTTTGTTTCAACTCGGAATAGTATCAATATTGGGCTCAAACTTAGGGTCTCGAAGAGTTCTACAACATTGATGAAGACATCAAAGACCAATTCTGAACGTACAAGTCTCTACCATGCAATCAAGAATCAAAGCTCAAAAGGAGACTAAAAGGCTCTCAAGGTTCTTATATTTTAAGGAATCATCCCTACATTTTAGGAACTCAAGTTTTTGACAAATTCCAAGCATAAAAAGGATGTATGGCTGGCCATCTTAAGTATTAGGAAGTTAGGATATGATTATTTCATGTTTTTGTAAATTACCTAACATGTGAAGTTGTAACTTAGGAGTTTTCCATATAGTTGGAGTTGTAGTTTAGGATTTTTCTATTTAGTTGGTGTTGTAACTTGTGACTTTTTCATTTAGTTCACAGGCTTGTTTGCCGATTTAAAGGGCCTTATGGCCGCCTCTTGTAGCACACATCAACACTTCTCTTCAATAAAATTCAGTTTTTCTTCTCTTAAGACTTGCGTCTTTTAGTTGTTTCTTGGTTTTTCTTAAAATCAAGGTTAGGATCAAGTTTGAGCAAGCTTTAAGGTGATATTTTCCAAGTCCAAAGGGAGGAATGTCTTGGAGGACGATTTGTTTGCCAAGATCAACGTTAATCCCGTTGTGGAGGTGTTGTTCAACTGTTGTTGCCTTGAAGGAAGTAAGGAGGGAGAGATCCCTTTGTACCAACCCTTGAAGGTAAGTTTTGAAGGAAAAGATCCGTTTTTACGTGAGGAATTCACATCATACTCCATCTTCATATAACCCATATATTTTTTTTCAAAGTGGGTAATGTAAGACAATATACTCAACACACCCTGTGTAAGTTGGGCACGTAGAGTATTCGCGTTAATTGTGTGTTGCCTCAGGTGTTTCAACCGAATTATTTATGAACGCGTATAGAAAATGTCTTGGAAATTCATATGTGATGCCTGAAGAAGTATCGACAATGGTAGGAGAAAGAGGGAGTTTGCTAATTGGGAGAGGGGGAGAATGGAAGACATAGCAAAAATAGTGATGTTTTTAGCCAGTAATGATGCTGGATTTGTAACATGACACAATCTTGTTAGAAATGGGGGATATAGTAGTGCTTGTATCCATTTAAGTAAGATATACCAAGGTTAAGATATTTGTCATCATAGATAGAATTTCATCCAATATCAGGGGGTTCTGTATAAGAAGTTGTATGTGTTATGATATTGTTATGGTTACGAACATTAACATGGAATTAAAATGCTACAAGGTGATCTATTTTGTCTCATTTATCTTCTTTCATGCATGCAGGCACTTAATGAAAATAAAGTATCTTGTCCAGCTCCAAAAGGACTTAAATTCATTATTCTTCTATAACTTTTATTTGTTTGGCAATGCAGGCGATAGTTGATTATGTTGAGTAAATACACTACAACAAGAATATTACCCTATTACCGGCTTCCGCCTGTGGTATAGTATAGAATGTCAGATCTATGCAACCGTACACATTGTTAAGAAAAAGATTGAGAATGGACAAACAAACAACACGATATGAGTGTCGAGACGTGATAAGAATCATTGTCCTTAAAAGCAATTTCGCCTCCACTGGTGAGCAAGGTAAACTACAAGCGAATGCTTCTCAGGGTTTAACGGCTTCCCTTGTTCGTTTGCTCTACGAGAAAGGGATTGAACTTGCAAAGAGAAGTGTTTGAGTGTATAGGAGAGGAAGGAAGTAAACTGCTGAAAATATGCACCAACTTTACAAAAGTTTTTCTATATTATATAAAATAGTTAAGCCTTGTAGTTATAGGCTTTAGGATGGATCAAAGCATCATTTGAAATATGTTTCAGCAGTTCTCAGACCTCCTGAGTTAGTTGCATAATGTTCATTTTTGAAGGGAGATGATTCTTGGACCAAAAGATGCAACTCAGCATGAAAGGTTCTATCCGTTGGCACATTGATCGATCACATCGATCGATCAATGTCACTTCGGTCGATCGATGTCATCGATCGAAGTCGGACAAAATCATTTCATCTTTCATCCTGTCTCACATAGATCGATCTATGTATCGATCGATGTGATCGATCTATGTGTGACAGAAAGTTTTCAGCATTGTACTGCATCATATCGATCGATCGATATCTCTTACATAAATTGATCCATGTCTTCCAGAACACTTAACTTTATTCTAGCTTTCACTTGGTTCGATCCAACTCATACATGGATCGATTCAAGTGATATTCTTTGAGTTGAAAGTGTTCAAATCATCAACCAAACTCTCAAATAACATCACACATGTTTTTATATAAGTTCGGAGCATATTTTAAAGTACTTTAACGTACTTTTCTAACAATCCCCCACATGATCCAAACTTATATACAAACATTCTCGAACGTTAACAAACTAAGCTCTCTACTATCAAACGAAGACAACGGCACATAATGGACAATGACTTACGTCTTGAATTGACACTTAGTACAAGCAGAAGTATATAAACAGAAATAAGATGACATTGACGTCTTGAATCTTATCTCATTATTGTTTATATAGACTTACAACCGACATGTCATTGACTAGCTTCAGGCAAGTTCGCAGTGTGGTGCGATATAGGCCATGCGCTTAGTCCCAGGTTTTCATAAGCGCTCTACTGAGTTGTTCCAAACTCTCATAGGAAGCGGCACCACCTCCACGCTTATATAGGTAAAATTCATCAAGTGTGTACTGCTCACACCATCATACAACATGACTATGAATTTCATTAATATATTCTAAAAATCTCACTCTCTTTTACTTGCAGTAAATACTATCTTCAACAGCACCATAGGAAGAGACGAAATAATAGTACTTGTAGAACTTTTATATGACTTGTTTTTACCATATTGAACCCCGTTTGTAGGATCTCTACTAATAGTGGGTTGGGTTACCGTCATACAAAGTTCACAACAATGGAACCAGTCCCATTCCCCTCGATGCTTGTTGGACTAACTTCTTGTTTAGTCCTTTAGTTAAGGGATTTGCCAGATTCAACTCGGTTCTTATATACTCCAAGTTGATCACCCCTGAACTAATTAGATCCCGCACAATATTGTGTCTCAATCTGATATGCCGGCTCTTTCCATTGTAGATCCTATTCTTCGCTCGAGTGATTGCTACTTGTGAATCACATCGTATAGAAACAGAAGGCATAGGATTATACCACAAAGGAATATCAACTAACAAATTCCTTAAACATTCAGCTTCTGTTGCAGCAAGTTCTAAAGCAGTAAACTCTGATTCCATGGTTGATTTCGCTATACATGTTTGTTTAGAAGATTTCTAAGAAACGGCTCTACCACCCAAAGTGAATACATAACCATTAGTTGAATTAATCTCATCACTATCCGATACTCAATCAGCATCACAGAAACCTTCTAATACGGCTGGAAATCCATTAAACACAAGACATAGATCCATTGTTCCTTTAATATATCTCATTAACCTTTCTAAAGCCATCCAATGTTCACTACTTGGATTATGAGTATATTTTGCTAGCATAATTACTGCGTAAGCTATGTCAGGTCTTGTGCAATTCATTAGATACATCACACTTCCAATTATTCTAGCATATTCAACTTGTGAAACACTTCCTATTTTTCTTCAAGTGTACAACAGAATCATATGGTGTGCTTACTGGTTTAACATCAAAGAAATTAAATCTTTTTAATATTTTCTCAACATAATGAGATTGTGACAAAGAATAACCCCCGCAATTCTCGACTAACTTTAACCCAAGTATCAAATCAGCTTTACCCATATCTTTCATGTCAAAGACGGAGGATAAGAATGATTTAGTACTATTCAAAACGACCATATTATTTCCATTTCAACTTTACTATAAATGCAACGATCACTTTCATTCACAATATAACCGTTGGAAATCATAGCATTATCAAATTTTTCATGCCATTGCTTTGGCGCTTGTTTAAGACCGTACAAGGACTTATTAAGTCTACACACCTTATGCTCTTGACCTTGAACAATCATACATTCCGGTTGATGCTTATATATTTATTCATCTAGATCACCATTTAAGAAATCCGTTTTAACATCCATTTGATGTATCACCAACTTGTTAATGGAAGCTAAAGCCACTAAAACTCTAATAGATGTTATCTTTGCTACCGGTGAATATGTATCAAAATAATCTATTCCCTCTTGTTGAGTAAACCCCTTGGCAACTAATCTTACCTTAGACTTATCAGTTGTAGCATCAGCCTTTAGTTTCTTCCTAAAGACTCATTTACAACTAATAGGTTTACACCCTCTAGGTAATTCTACTAGTTCCCAAATATTATTACTAAGAATAGACTCAAGCTCACTATTTATAGCTTTTTTCCAAAACTTAACATCTATGGACTTCATGATCACCTTATAAGTCTTAGGATCTTCTTCTAAAATAAAAGCGGTAGTGAAGTCGTCTCCAAAAGACTTTTCAACCTTTTGTCTTTTACTTCTCCTAGGCAAAGAAACAACTTCATCATTAATTTTTATACTAGATTCACTAAGTTCAAAACTAGTATTACTTACTTTCTCTTGTTTCAATAGAAATTCAAGTTTAAAAAATTCAGCATCCTTAGATTCAAGGAATGTACCGTTGTCTAAAGTCATAAACCTATATGCTGCACTATTCAAAGCATATCCAACAAGCGGATAATCTTTCGTTTTAGAACCAATTTTACTCCTTTTGAAATCAGAAATTCCAACTTTGTTTAAACACCCCCACACTTTCAAATAATTCAAGTTGGGTGCATAACCTTTCCAAAGTTCGTAGGGAGTTAAATTAGTTTTCTTATGTGGTATTCTATTATGAATATGATAAGCTGAAAGTATAGCCTTACCCCACATATTACTTGGTAATCCGGAACTTAAGAGCATCATATTCATCATATCTTTAAGTATCCTATTTTTCCTTTCAGCAATACCATTAGACTGAGGAGTATACGGAGGTGTAAACTCATGTATAATCTCATTATCTTCACAAAATTTTTGTAAAGACAAAGTACTATACTCACCTCCTCTATCCGACCTTACCTTTTTAATTCTTTTATCTAATTGATTCTCAACCTCATTTTTGTATTTGATAAACATATTTTCAGCTTCATCCTTGTTGCTAAGCAAATAAAACTTAGCAAACCTAGAAAAGTCATTTATAAAGGTAATGTAATATCGTTTACCACCTTTACTCATAGTGTTCTTAAAATCTCCTAGATCACTATGAATTAATTCCAACTTTTCTGTTGCTCTGTTGATCGACTTAAAAGGTTTCTTACGATGTTTTCCTTCTATACAATAATGACACTTAGTAGGCTTGTTCTCATTATTCACTTCAATTAGATAGTATTCTTTAACCTTATAATCGCATCGGCATTAACATTTCCTAATCTAGCATGCTATAAATCAAATGAATCAACAATATACACAGAACTAAATGCATTCTTATTCAGACAAATAGCGTCCAGAACAAAAAGACCTCCCGAACAAAAACCTTTCCCAATAAACTCCCCACTCCTAGATAACACAAGTTTATTGGAATAAAAAACAAGCTTAATGTTAGCCCTGCTCAGAAGTGCTCCAGAAATCATGTTCCTCTGAATGGTAGGAACATGTAGCACATTGCTCAACTCCAGCATTTTACTAGAGGTCAACTTGAGGAGCACTTTCCTCTTTCCGATCAATCGGGTTGCTCGTGCATCCCTTAGGAAGACTTGGTCTCCAATGTTTATCTCTTGATAGTCAAGAAATAAATCTCTGCTGGTTACAATATGTCTGGTGGCTCCAGTGTCCACCACCCATTCTGTTGCACCTTCGACAAGGTTTACCTCATCGACGACGACTGCAGCGATTGTCTCATCTCCCATCAAGTCAGCGTTAGATCGCCCTTCAACAAGGTTGGCCTGATTGCTTGACTGTCTTTTTTGCTTGTTGCAGAAGAAAGCCTTGTGACCCTACTTTCCACAAATCCAACATGCGCCCTTTAGTTGTGCCTTGAATCGTCCCTGCAATTGTGCTTTACCTCTAGGCTTGTTGGATTGAAATTTTGGCTTCTTAGCAACATGTTCAACGACGTTGGATTTGACTTCATCTTCATCACCACTTGCATCTTCAAGCCTGTTGTTTTTCTCTATACGGATGTGTTTGATTACACTATCCATAGAGAGGTTGGTGTCGTCGTGCTTGCCTCTCTTCTTGTATTTATTCCAAGATGAAGGAAGCTTTTCGATCAGGGCAGCAGCTTGGAAGGTTTCATCAATCTTGATCACTTTCTGTTCAATATTATCCACCAGTTGTTTAAACTGATGAATTTGATCATTGATGGATATGTGGTCAACCATCTGAAACTTGAGAAATTTGCTGAGCACATATTTTCTTTTTCCTGCACATTCAGAACCATATTTGTTCTGAAGAGCTTTCTATATTTCCTTTGCTGATTAAAATTTGACATAAATATCAAACAGCGAATTAGAGAGAAAATAGAGAATATGTCCTCTACATGTGACATTGTCTGCATCATATTTGAGAGCTTCTCCATCTTCAGTAGGTTTCTCCTTTGTCAGAACATAGGAGACAAACAACATCTCAAGGAAGAAGAGCACTTTTGCAGACCACCTGAAGAACTTTCCATCGAAAGGCTCGAGTATTGACATATCAGGAACAACAGGTTTTTCGGTTGCCATTGCAATAAAAATTTCTTTTAAGATTTTTAAGAAAAATGATTGAGAATGGACAAACAAACAACACGATACGATTGCCGAGACGTGATAAGAATCACTGTCCGAACTACAAGCGAATGCTTCCCATGATTTAACGGCTTTCCTTATTCGTTTGATCTACGAGAAAAAGATTGAACTTGCAAAGAGAAGTGTTTGAGTGTAGAGGAGAGGAATGAAGTAAATTGCTGAAAATATGCACCAACTTTACAAAAGTTTTTCTATATTATGTAAAATAGTCAAGACTTGTATTTATAGGCTTTAGGATGGATCAAAGCATCATTTGAAATATGTTTCATCAGTTTTCAGACCTCCTGAGTTAGTTGCATAACGTTCACTTTTGAAGGGAGATGATTCTTAGACTAAAAGATGCAACTCAGCATGAAAGATTCTGTCTGTTGGCACATCGATCGATCGATGTCACTTCGATCGATCGATGTCATCGATCGAAGTTGGACAGAATCATTTTATCTTTCATCCTGTCTCACATAGATCGATCCATGTATCGATCGATGTCACATCGTTCTATCTATGTGATCGATCTATGTTGGACAGAAAGTTTTCAGCATTGCACCGCATCATATCGATCGATCGATGTATACATCGATCAATCGATGTCTCTTACATAAATCGATCCATGTCCTCCAGAACACTTAACTTTATTCCAGCTTTCACTTGGTTCGATCCAGCTCACACATGGATCGATTCAAGTGATATTCTTCAAGTTGAAAGTGTTCAAATCATCAACCAAACTCCCAAACAACATCACACATGTTTTTATATAAGTTTGGAGCACATTTTAAAGTATTTTAACGTACTTTTCTAACACACATGTGTTAGAAACACACAGAGATTATTTTTCGATGACCGATAATAAAAATTGCATCAAGCTGTGTCGATCGTCTTGAATAGATATTGATAAGAATCATATTTGAAAACTTGCAATATATTGATGTAGAATCAAAGGTTTTTAATGTTTCTTCTTTAAAACTGTTTCTTTTTCCATTGTTAATTTCGCATGAACATTTTCTGAATAAGTATTATATTTTTCCAAAACGTGAGAAACAATAATTACTTTTACACTCATTTGTTTAGACAGTTACCTCAGACCGCTTTCAGTTTAGAACTCAGCCTTTATATTTCTGTGTTTTTACAGTAAATTGAAAATGTATTTGATATTTGTGAAGCATTTTTGGTAAACATAAAGTTAACAAGTAAAAGATATCGTCTCCATTTTGTCTAACTAAGAAATCAACTCACGGAAACCATATAACATGTTGGGTTATGAGCATGTTTTGATGATTTACTTGAGTTAAATGCCAAAACATTTCAAACAATTTGTAAAGCAATAACTCAAGTTTTCAGTATAGTCAAGGCTAAACTCATAATGGTCTTGACCGAAACTTCAGTATGCTTCAGAATACACTCGACGAACTCAAAAAGATCTAGTCCGAACGCTTGGTGCAAGCAGACAAAACTTTCTGTTAAGGTGATCGAACATATGACTGAACGCATCTTTTGCATTCGGTAATTCATAAGACCGAACTCAGGATTGGCGAGTCCAAACGTTTAGTCTCTACAATTCAAAAATCAAAATTGGTCAAAAAGTTCAAATTCGAAGTTTGACTGAATTTAGAATCGAACTCAAAAGCATAAGTTCGTCCTAAGGCAATAATGAACATTCGGTGTTGCATTCGATGAGGCAAGAGAGTTCCATGGGAGGAGATCCAACTCAAGACCGAACTCATATTTGAGTTCGGTGTGTAAGGAGAATGTTCGGTCTCCGATTTCGGTCTTCCAAAATATATGAGTTTGGTGTCTTGAAATATAGCCGTTGCAACACGATTTTCAAACTACAATAGGTTGTCTCTCTCTTATCTGTCTCAAAGTTATTGTTCATTTATTGGCAATGTCTCTAATGCTATTTTGAGTGCTTTTACAAGTCCTATAAATAATTAGGTAGAAAATCTTCAACCACAATGAAAAAAAAAAGTTGTTAAAGAAAATCTGGAACGTGGAAGAACAATCAATGACCAACAAAAAGTGGCAATGTTGCAAAAACAAAATTAAACAGCTCTATAAATACAAGAAACATAGAAGACACATATACACACTTTCAACTTCTTTTTAAGTCTTATCCTCCCTTTATTTCTCAAGCTTTCAAGTGCAAAATGGTTTAAAGCTCATTAAAATCTTTGTTGCTTGTATAAATTGTTTGAATTGTGAGATTATTAAAGTATAACACAAAAAGAACGAAAAATATTTGATCTATTGCGTGTGATTAAGACTTGGTTTGAAAGTGTAACTCTATGTTTTACCTCAAAACTTATTTAAAGAAAGTTTTTAGGAATAAGTTTGTTTAAGTTGTGAAAAGTTAAATAGAAAAACTTTAAGACTCTTGATTGCAGTTGTTGTAGGAAAGGATGTTACACAAGTTGTAATAAATAATTGCAGTTGTTGTAGGAAAGGATGTTACACAAGTTGTAATAAAAATTGTTGTAATATGAGTTTATTGAACTCTTTGAGATAATTTATATAATTGTTGTTGAAAATTCATTTTAAAAAAATGATAGTAGAATAAGATCAAATGTGTATCCGTTAACTATCTTTCATCTCTTTCATTCTTATTTTAGTGAACATTTTGATTTACATTTAACTAAACTGAAAAAAAAAAACTCAGAAAATCGTTTAATGTTCTATTCACTCCTTCTGAAGTATTCTTGACATACATAACATCACCATTTGTTTTTGTTTCCATGGCAAATTCTTTTCGATTTAACATGAAACCATTTACAAAAACTTAATGTCTTACTAGAAATGAGAAGAATATGGACAAAAATTTATTCGACTATGTACCTATATATGAAATTAACTAGAGATTCAAAGGAGAAAAATAAAGATGATATTTAGGAGAAGATGAAAAGCAAAGTCGGCTGGATCTTTTTTTTGGAACAAAAGGTGAAATCTCTCATTTCTGGAGGCTCACTGTTTCAGTCTTAGTATATATAGAGAATGCAAATCAAAAGACCAACAACCTCCTAAATTAGGTGAGATCTTACATAGTGACTCACATAACAAGTCCCTGCAAACCGGACATACGGCTTAGTTTTTCCTTTCTGGCAAGCTCGGTGTTTTTGGCGAGTTGGGCGTGGGGTGGGAGCGTGGGGAGCGTTGGGGATAAGGGATGTGTGAAGAATCAATGATGTCATTTTGACAGATCTGAAAATGGTGGTAGATGAATATGAAAAGTGACGTAAATTTCGAGAATATGATATTTAATCAACGAGTCTTTACATATCTTTTACACTGGCATGTGATCATTAAGCTGATTTTAGTTGTGTAAATTTAATCTAATTGTCAAAATTTGACTAGTCACTAATCAATTGAGAATAGTGATTAATTATTCAATGACCAATATAAAATTTGTTAAGATTACAAAGGAAGCATTTGAATCATTTAACTAAGGAAACTTTCCGTAATTCGCGTGTGATTTTTTTTTTTTTAAAAAAACATTCCAATCTTTTATCATCTGCTTCAATTTTTTGTCTCTGAGATCTACTAACATATTTTATCACCAATCTGATAAAGAAGTTTTACGATTTAAGGTGTGAATGAAATGTATATGATATAAATATGTATGTACATGTAAGCATATGTGTGTGTATATATATTATATTATCTTATGATATGATATGAGTACCAGAATATGTTAGACAATCTGTTGCACTATTTTTTTTTAGCAAATTTTATATTTCAGTTTGTTTATATAGTCTATAACAAGGTATAAAGTTTGTGAAAGAAATATTAACGAACAACGAACATACTCTGTAATATCCTAACGAAATCACTAAGCTATCGTTGGGGTTTGGGGATTGTGAGATGCAGACAATCAATACCTCTATTCCAATAGATAGAGAGTTTGTTTTCAGTAAGCCTCCTGCTCTATATATAACTGCATAGATCACACAATAATAGAAATATGATGTGTTAATATGCATTTCTCTACCTAAATAATAGAAATATGGTGTGCTAATATACATATCATGTGTGTGTATAGAAGTATATATCTATCTATGCATACATATAAGAAAATACACTGTATTGCGTGTAACTGAAAAGTCAAAAACATCACTCCATAATTAATTTCGAAATTATTGTAGTTGTAACGACCTCCACCAAATAAGGTACCAATAAAGTTGATTAAAGGCAAACTACTATGTCTAAATTCCACCACACTAACCAACATGGTTGGCGTGGTGGTTCAGCACCTCGTCCTTTAAGCATGTGGTTGGGGGTTCGATCCTCGCTCATGTGAATAGAGTAAACCATTTGGCCAGTTCCCTACCACTTCGTGTGCTGACCGCATGGATGGAGGATTAGTCTTTTGGCTTTCGGCTGGGAGGATACCTCAGGGCAACCCATTAAAAAAAAAATTCCACCACACCTAAAATTTTCCCAATAAAATTTCCTTGTATGCGATTCCAGATTTTATTTGTTAGAAGATTACCTTGTAAGTCACACCAATTTCTCCCCAAGAAAATAAAATCAATTATAAAACCATCTCTTTTCCTTTTGTAAGTCATAACCAACAGCTACGTTCGTGTTCCTCCACGTCCACCACCTTATACCTCCGCCACTTGTAACCGTCCTCCTCCGTGATCGCCGCCCAACGCCGCCATGGCTTCACCTTCTCTTGTTTTTGCTGCTGCTGTACTAGCAGTTTTTGTATCAGCTTTTATGCCAAAACATGCTTATGGGATTATCCTTTTGCCGAACAAATACATCAAAGAGTGTGATTTTTACCAAGGAAGTTGGTTTTATGATTATTCTTATCCTCTTTATAATTCAGCGGAATGTCCCTTCATCGAGAAAGCTTTTGATTGCCAGAAGAATGGTCGGCCAGATGAAAATTATCTCAAATTCAAATGGAAGCCTATGCACTGTCACTTACCAAGGTAAAAAAAAAAAAAATCACTCTTTTCTTATAAGTTTTTAAAGTGTTGCTAATTAAGTTTACTTTTGTATGTAAAAATTCCTGGCTATTTTTTTTTCTGGAATTGTTATACCCAAAAATTATGTCCGGAAGAACGTTACAGTACCATGAGGAGTAATTGTTTTCAAGATAATTTTGTTAGTATTTAATTTATCAATAACGGCTCTTTTATTTATTAATCTCAAGTCTTGAATTTGAACTATTTTGAAAGAGTTTTACCAGTTTAGTAAAGAAATGGATGTGGTTATATAGGGTTGCGTGTTTGCATGTATACGCCCTTTATACAATACAGCCTAGCTCCCGTTCGTTGAGGTAAAATAATATTTTGATGAATTTAGTTGGCTTGAAAATAAGAGGACGGAACTTGTATCAACTGTGAAGTTGTTGTTTTGTTATTTTGAAGTCGGGTTTTAGTTTAGATAAGTTTGCGTACATCATATATCTGGTTTCTTTCCGCATCCTGCGGAACCTATAGATCATCTGTTAAACACGGGAGATTGAACGACTTGAATTGAACAAGAACTACTTTCAGTTTTTCTCTGGACACTGTGCAAACGCAGGAGTCTATTCCGCTAAACACGTGAGATTGAACGTCTTCAATTGAACAAGAACTACTTAAGAACATAACCAATTCCTCCCCCCCCCCCCCCCAACTCCTCTTATCATTAACATATTGTTATTATCATCATTATTTACCTGCCTGGTTTGTTTGTTTGTTTGTTTGTTTTTTTGCTTTTTTTGGGGCATTGTCTGAGTAATGAAAAACATGTGGGAGAACTGCATCTTTGCATGGAAAATATATGAAAAGTTAATTTGGTTAGAGGAACATATTTTGCAGCATGCGTTAGTTGGTGTGATCAGTGATCCTAAATCTCGTGTATTCCGGTCATAAAATTGATATCTTCTTTATTGTTTTTCCTATGTTCTTTTCAATAATAAAATAGGATTTCCATAAAAAGAATCGAAATTTTCTCAAACTGTAAGGAAAAAAGGAATCAATTTTCGTATTTTATACGTGACTTAACAAGAGTATCTTCCCCGTTTTTCACGCAATGAAAAATCCCAAGAGCTTAAATTTCGCCTACAAATTTCTTTATTTATTGCTCTTATATTGACTTATACTAACATGCATAAAGAGAGTGCGCATAAGATGAAATTCTGTGTGCTCATCCCGCGATTTTAATTGCATTTAAAAGTGTAAATAAAATCTTTACATCGAACTGGAATTTAATACGATATCTCGTATTAATTTAGTAAGTTGATTTATAGAAATTCTCAAAATTTAGATGTCATTAGTCATCTATTATATAGTTGACCAATGTCGATTGAGTGGACAAGTTAGAAAAAATATAAAGAACGTCTCTGGTATATGATTATATTTAATTACACATATACTACATCCATGTTTGATTATATTGTGTAAGGAATAACGCCTATGGGACCCATCATAAACTAGTAATTGAGTTGAATTTTGAAGAATTTATCCCTCTATCTCTTTTTTTTGTAATTAGCAATGGGAAACTCAATTTGGAACTGCTGGTTAAAAATTATACACAGTAATATTAGAAAGAAGATATGTGGAAGAGTAATATTCTCAAAGACAGTGAACAGCACTATCATCAACCTCCAACACAATAACCAAATCAGTTATATCCTAACAACATCAAAAAAAAATATCAGATATTGAACAGCAATATATTTTTTACTTTGGAAATGCTTTAAAAGTGATGCTAAGGTATTATTAGTTTTTTTTTTTTTGTTATACATAGGTTTGATGCTGTAAAATTTCTGACAAAATACGAGGGAAAGAGCATTATGTTTGTGGGGGATTCTTTAAGTCTTAACCAATGGCAGTCTCTCACTTGCATGCTTCATACGGCGCTTCCAATGGCTGCCTACACCGTCGAAAGGAGCGGAGCTGATTCTATTTTCACATTTCCGGTAACATCAACACACCCTTCTTCTGTCTCTGATGTTTCTTCCATTCACCAAACTCAATCGAATTCTTGATTCGTTTTATAAGTTTTTCTTTTTGTGTGTGTTTTCCCCCCATGTTATGGTATGTTTATTCATTATTCTGTTATTATAATAGTTTGTAAAGTCAATGAAAAGAAGAATGAAGGTGGATTGGAGTTTAAATAAGCAAGAATAGCTAGGCACATAACATAGATCATCCATGTTTTAGTTGGATCGATCCATGTGGCTTGAAAATGAAGCTGAGCATTCTGTTGGACATAGATCGATCGATGTCACATAGATCGATGACTTCGATCGATCGATGTACCCTAAATTCAAAGTTCAAGTACATTGTCCAACATTAACCAATCACATGGATCGATCGATGTCACATCGATCGATCGAAGTAGCTTGTTTGAAAAAGCTGGAGCACACTGTGAGACATCGATCGATCGATGTGGTTTGAATGAAAATTTAGAGCCTACCGTGAGACATCGATCGATGTGCTCATTGACTATTCATCTAAAGTTGCAATTTATGTACCAAGGGACATATCCAATCACTTCTCCACGGCTAGAAATGTCAGATATGGTGTTCAAGAGCATATAAAAAGGCTACTGCAACACATTTCAATATATATATGTATATATATGTTATATATATAATAAATATACTTATATACATAGATATATACATATATATGTATGTATATATGTGTATATATCTATGTATATAAGTATATTTATTATATATATAACATATATATATATATATATCATCTACATACGCATATTTTCCACGTATGTTTAGGTATCAGTTTTTTAGTTATTTATGTAGGTTTATAACTTGGATAGTGTATTCTGGGAAATCTCTTTTAGTGCGTATATATTTTTGTTGTAGATTTCCAACACAAAGATCATATATTCTCGGAATGCTCTTCTGGTGGACGTTACGAGAGATCGAGCAAACGAAAGAATTTTGCTTTTAGATTCCATAAGTTCAAGTGCAAAATGGGAGGGGATGGATGTACTCATTTTTGATACGTGGCACTGGTGGTTTCATACTGGGAGGAAACAAATGTGAGTACTCCTCTCTTCATTTCTTTTTTCATGTTTTCAATTTTCTCTCCTACGTGTTTTTATACTATTTTAACGTTTGTTGTATGTGAGACTTAAAACAACACACTAAATAATGTAAAAACACCTTTCTCTTTTAAAATTTTTATATTAATTTAGTGTTTGTTGTGTGTGAGGGTGTTCCCAATTTACTAGGCTCCCACATTTGTGTAGGATTTAGAGATAGGTCGGATCGTTTGCGATCTAATGCATATGTAACCTTATCTTACACTTTGTGAAAGAGACTGTTTCAACAGTCTGAACTCGTGACCTCAAAGTCACATAAACAACATTAGCAATTGTTTTAAGGCCAGTTAAAACTTCAACGACAGACTAAATAATGTAAAAAAAAACACACAATAATAGATACTGGGAATATAAAAGTAGAAAGATGATTTAATTCCCAAAATTTGGTCAATGTGTAGACTAAGACCATCTCTAATGGGTGCATCAAAACATCCATTTGGTACAAAAAAAAAATCCAATCAATCACTAAATTGAACACCTAATAGGTTAAATTGAATAGTGTTGCACCAAATAGATGCAACACTATTCATTGCACCAAATCACTATTAATCCACCACATTACCATTTTAATTACCTTGAGAAAATTTTAATTTCGTTAATTTCATTAATTTTGTTAATTTCTTCATAAGCATTTTAATTTTGTTAATTTCGTCATAAGAATTTTTAAATTTATAAGAACATGTTAAGAAATAATCCACCTCAATTAAATTAATGAATAATGAATTATGAATACTTACGTTAAATTTATATGAATGTTAACTTTGTGTTAAATTATTTATAATAATGAATAAAAAACAGATGATAGAACAATATTTAATCAATATTCTTATTTGGTGTTGGATTTGGTGTTTGTGGTTGGAATGTTTGGTGTACAGGTGGGATATTGTTGGGAATGCTGCATTCGAGGAATCTAATCGAGTGGCTTTATATACGAAAGCTCTGAAAACATGGGCAAGATGGGTAGATACAAGAGTCAACACAACCAAGACCAAGATTTTCTTCCAAGGAGTTTCTCCAGACCACGGGTGAGTTGCTCTTTATATTAATCACGTATTTCCTTTGGCTTTCTTCGTCATACCCAGGTAGTCCACTTTATGTTTAAATCATCATTAATTACCATTACTTCCTTGAATCACGTATTTTCAGAAATCTTGAATTATCATCCATTTAATCTTGGTTATAAATGTCATTTTTATTATAAAATAAATGTGTTGCATTAAATGTAAAACTAGGCTAGGCCAGAGTTAGCTATGACTGGTTGAGGGTTGAGGTGTGATTCTCTAAGTATGAGCCTTAACTCTGCTTAGTTGGGGGTTTAAGAAATGGAGGTATGAGTTTCAATTTGATATCCAATTATTTGGTAATGAATAACGTTTTTTGATATACTATCTCCTTGTTTATCAATACAGGGGAATGAGGGGCATGGCCGGTCAATGCTGCTGGCCGGTCACTATTCCGGTCGATCGAAAAATTCCAGTCATTTTTTTGACCGCCCACATTCGATACTCATTTCAATTCTGATACGTTTCAAACACCATCAATATCTATTATACTCATTCCCACTTCAATATCAAACAACTATCACTTTTAGGCTCAAATTCATATACTCCTGTCATATCCATTCTGATTATGATTTCGATACCCAATTGCGAACCAAACGCCACCTTAGATTATGGGATGTATATTCTATCAAAAAGAGAGGCGGACTTTATAGCAAATGGTAAATTGATATTTTCTGATCTTGAGGTCATGAGTTCGAGCCACAGAAACACCCTCTTACTCTCTAGACCCTGCGCAAACGCAGAAGCTTAATACACCGAAAACGTCCTTTATATTCTATCAAAAAGCTAATTAAGATAATACTAATTAGTGGAATCTTTGTAAACCTAGAAAAATTTAAAAATTTTAGTCAAGTACCTCATACAACGAGTAGCACCATAACTACTTTTACTATTGTTACTGAGATTCCACTTCATATTTGGTTGGATATAAATTGACTAATTTTCTCTCTATTTTGTAACTAAATTTTGATTCAGGAACTGCAAGAACCAAAAGTGGCCATCACAAGATTCAGGAGCAGTCCATCCAGGAGAAGTTGTGTTAGAAGAAGTTCTGCATAACATGTCAAAGCAAGTTTATTTGCTAAACATAACAGGGTTGTCATACCAAAGGGCAGATGGGCATCCTTCTGTATATGGTCTAGGTGGACACAGGGGCTTGGATTGCACACATTGGTGTCTCCCTGGTGTCCCTGATTCATGGAATCAACTCCTTTTTGCTGCTCTCTTTAGTCATTGAACAGAACTAGTGTTTTTCTCTTTCAACTTTCCAAGTTTTAGATGATGTGAGGTTGGATCGGGTTTTTCTTTTTGACTTCTTTGAGATAGTTGAAGATGCAAATGAATTTTGTTTTTCTTCATTCCATTAGTAGTTCCCTAGTCGCATATTTTGTCCGATACCTTTTTTTTTTTTTTTTTGGTTTCGGAAGGGTATCTACCACCGGTACTGTGTTAGTAACTTAAATTTGCTTGCATTTAAATCGCACATTCGAACATGCATTCATATTACATCGGTGAACTGAAAAAATTATACGCAAGAATTTCATATTTTTTTTTTTTTACAAGAACGATACCTCATTTATTATTGGACACCTTGACTTATGGCCGAGAAATACTGTAAATATATTGTCGAGATTGAAGGAATTACATCTCCATTCAAGTTAAAAAGGTTAATTTACAAGGTTGTTCCCCTTTTATACGGATAAAAAACATATTTCTAACGGTTATTTGACTATCTGCTTCAGCTCTCACTGTCTACTGTAATTTGTAACGGTTGTAGTGACTAGCTGTCACTGTCTACTATAAATTATAACGGTTGTAGTAATGACTAGTTACCACGGCAGCTCAGCTATGTACAAAAATAATTTCTAAGTAATATTTACAAGTATAGTACGCCGGCCTTCTTAGCTTGTGCTTCACTACGTAACTTTAGCTCAGCACTTCTTTACGCTGTCTTCAGACACGTCTTAGTTTTGTGCTTCACCTCAGCTATTCAGTTCTTCTTTAGTTCAGCACGACCATACTTGATCTTGTCTTTGTCCCGTGCTTTGTCTCAGTTACTCTTCAGCTGTACGATTACTCTTCACATTTGTCAGCTCAGCTCAGCTGACAGTTTGTCTTCAGTTCACTGATTGCCCAGATTAGGTTCGCCGACCTGATGTCAGCTCGACAGTTCAGCCCAGCTCAGCCGGGACTTAGTTTCCACACGGTGACAGACCTCAGCTCGGCTGGGACTTAATTTCCACACGCTGACATGTTGTCTTCAGTCTACTGGTTGCCTAGATTAGGTTTGCCGACCTGAGGTCAGCTCAGCAGTTCAGCCCAACTCGACTGGGACTTAGTTTCCACATATATCCTATAGAAGACTTGGAGAAAACCAGCACACAGCTACTAATGATCGAATAAGCAGTTGAACGTATAAAAAGCTACACAACACAAAGAAAACTTGGAAAAACCTAAGGCACTCTTTATGATTTTGACATCTATCAAGAACAAGATGGAGACTTTCTAACTTTGAAAAAGAGTTCTTTCTGTCGAGTACTTTTTTTGAGTTTATAATTTCATGGCTCCCCCAACTTATACTGTAGCGCCTCGCTCCCGAGCTCCATCCTCGGTAATGGTGTACCCGCCGTATCTCACTAAGGAGAATACGAAGCGTCACGTCAACCTGTTACACGTCAGTGCTGACAAAGAAATTTTTTTTCCTTTTCTTTACGCGGAAACGATAAATCATGACACTAAGTTGTATTTAATGAACCTCAAGAGAAAAAACAACATTATTTCTAGGACGACCAGACCTTACAAGTTAAGGTCAAATGTCTACGTTTAAAAGCATGAAATTGTTTTCATAGTGATACTGAAAAATAAAATGTATGTGATCCCCAAGAACATCATAAGAACCCGTCTCCATTCCCGCTGCAAACACATCAACGAGTCACTCAGCCCATTCCACGGTGTCGGACCCATCTTCAACGAAGATATAATCATACTCCGTCTTGGCCTCACCTGGAATAGTAGGGGGTGAGTGATGGTAATCACCCAGTAGGTGTCTCTCAAAACAATACAGAGCTTACATATTCAAAAAGATATCGCCACATAATCACATAAGACAAGGCAGCATGGCTCACATGGAAAAGTAAAACACTCCACATAGATATGCGCAAGTACATGATGCATGCTCAAATAACGTGCCACACGCAACGAGGATCATGTCAAATCGTATGCTCCTAGATCTATATGCAATGCATGCTCCCGGGACCTAAATCCAGCGTCATGGTCTCTAGCCACCACTTGCTGTTCTGGGCACCCACGCCCTATAGACGCTGCGTATCACATGACACCCACGCCCTATAGACGCTGCGTATCATCCTGGTACCCACGCCCTATAGATGCTGCGTATCACATGACACCCACGCCCTATAGACGCTGCCCTATAGACGTTGCGTATCACATGATACCCACGCCCTATAGACGCTGCGTACCTTATGCAAATGCACGTGCCATGCATGCAAAGAGAAAAGATTGAAAACAGTTGGATGTCATCCCCTGACGTCGATCGATCGACGTCCAACTGAGACACATCGAACCCTCACTCAGTTGACGTCGATCGATCGATGTACTTCTGAGGTACACCGAACCCTCACCTTCTGGACGTCGATCGATCGACGTCCATCTGAGGCACATCGATCCCTCAGCTGCTGGACATCGATCGATCGATGTCCCCGTATTTCAGGATTTCCATTCTGAAATTCCTGCAGTCCATCCATCAATACCCTTCCAAAATCCCACCACACATACTTCCATACACGCATAAAGACATCATATCACCACAAAAAAAGATGCATCAACAAGATCACGTTGAAATCAAGAAACATATAACGGAAACTAGACACGTTGGAGCACATCATTAAGATCATAATTGAATCAAGAACAAAGGACAACAACACATAACAATACCATTTTTGCCTATGCAACCTTCATACCGTTTTGAGGGAATGAATAGTATGCACCTACCTTTTTGATGAGTTAACTTCTTTCTCCTCTAGGCGCGAATCTGAACAATTGCAGTATAAACATCAATACCTAATAATAAAGGTTAAATTGACTTACTTAAAATAATTGGTTCATAGCTTTCTATTTTTTTTCCAAAACAATAGAGCCGATTATGTATATTCCCATACACAATTATACTTCTTACACTTATAAATATATATATATATATATATATATATATATATATATATATATAAACATACGACACACATATACACTTATTTAAACTTAAAATGGTGTGTTCAGAACTTAAATGATTTAGATAGTTAATATATTGTCTTCTTATTTTAGATGTCAGACTTCGATTTACCAAACAACCTTCAGTCATAATAGTGTAGCATAAAAAAAAGGTTGGAATACAAGAATTGGTTAGAGGGTTATGCAAAAGTGAGAAAAGTGATTGAGTATGTAAATTGAAGTTAGAAAATAATGCATCGAAGGTAGAGGGGCCAGGAGGTTGGGGGTGAAAAGGAGCATTACACAAATTCATAGCAGATTCTTTCTGCTCAGTGAATTTTATTTTGATAAAAAAAAGATAAAATAAGGATCTAATATAAATACTTGAAATGGAAATTACATACTAGAGACAGAGATTTTTAATATATATTCTTGTAAAGTTTCGGGCGTTCATTTTTCTTTTCAATTACTTACAAAAATCCAATCTTATGCACTCGTACATATATATACGACCAACCATATCTCCATGTATATTCATCAATTTATGCAATCACATATACTTATGCATGATCTAATTTTATTACTAACATAAACGTATAGATTTTTGCAAAACATAATTACTTACTTGATTCGCATTTACTATACCGTATACGAATTGGATTATAGGTTGGGGCAAGAAAACCCCACCTATCTCTTGTCTGTTGGCACCAAAATAAGGAAGCTGCATTATTATTATTATATTCCTAATAGATATATGCTCTTTTTTCCTATTTAATTTTGACCCTATCTTATTTTCCTATTCCATTCAAAGTAATTTAGAATAACTATTATCTATTTTATATTTTCTTTTTCCTATGATATCATTTATTTATTTTTCTTTCTCTTATCCTCGGGCACGGGGTGTAACGTATACATAGTTTGTAAATTCTGAAAGGAAACCAGATTTTCCAAACCAGTCACAACATCTTCTTGCAAATCTTTTTCGAGAGTATACATACTGATGAGCCGAAGGCCCAACACACTCTTCTATACTAACTCCACTATCCCATCACAATTCTTTGTTAATAGCATTAAGGTGACGTTTGGTTCGCAATTGAATATTGGAATCACAATCAGAATGAGTATAACAGAGAATAGGTTTGGAGGATATGAGTTTGGCCCTAAAAGTGATAGTTGTTTGGTATTGTAGTGTGAATGGGTATGATAGACATTGATGGTGTTTGGAACGTATCGGAATTGAAATGGGTATCCAATATGGACGGCCGGAAAAATTTGACCGGTCGAAATAGTGACCGAACGGCGGACCGGCGGCATTGACAGGGGTTGACCGGCGGCCCCTTATTCCCCCTCATTCCTCCATATTGATAGACAAAGAGAGCTAGTATATGAAAAAACGATATCCATTACCAAATAATTGGATATCAAAGTGATACTCATTCCCCTCCTTTTTCCCAAACAAACAACTTCCATGGATTTGGAGGAATCCCAACCCCCCCCCCCCCCCCCCCCAAACCAAACACCACCTAATTTATCCTTGCTATATTATTCTTGACAACTAGCTCAGAATGTTGTTCAATAATTTACATTTCAACCAGCGCATCCTCGTAAATGTTTCTATGTAACTTCTTCAGAATGTTTCCATACACTTGTACGATGTCATGTTCCTGCCCAACAGCCTCAAGCATCCGCAAAAAAACCCTCACTATGGTTTTGTCTATTCACAAATAAATTAGCACCATGTAAACCATCAGATGGAATAATATACTCTTCAAGTGTTGCCAAAGCTAATGAATTATCACTTACTTACGTGATGCTTGACTCCAACACATCTCTCAACTCCATGACCTTTGTCTTCAACAATAGCTACATCTTGCTGTGCACCAATATCTTCACCTTGATTAACATCTATATCACACTGAGCAACATGCCCCTCCCATTGTTTAACCGCACCAAGTTGGCCACCAGATTATGATTCATCCATATGACACGTCTTTGATGAATGCCTCAAACAATGCTTTATGTGAAATCTGAGAATCTTTGGTTACTATTTTTATGATGACTTACGAAGTAGATAAGTAATTGAAAGGTTACGTCACTAAAATTTAAGTGCTTTAACATGTTTTAAATGCTTTGCAAGTGTTATTCCATGATATGAGGTAGAAAATGTATATGTGTGGTGTTATACGAAAAAATTATGACAAGGCAGCCGTGTGTAATAATCTGAATCACCAGAGTTACGTTAGTTGTGGAAAGACTCAAGTTTCTATCATATATTATAGAAGTACACATTATAATGCAAATCTGAACCACATGGTTTGATTTTGAAAAAAACCCTATGCCACTAGGAATAAGTGATAACCGAGGGGTGCAAACTGGCTCACGAGTTCAAAGTGAGCATACGTTACTTTAGCAAAAGAAGTATGCCAACAAAACATATGTAAGTTTAAGACTTTTTGTCCTTGGGAGATTTTTGAGTCATTGTCGATCTTATTAGCTCATACATGATGACATATCATAGTGCAAATATGACATGTATGGACAAAGGTTTTCAATTAAATGGATTAAATTATGGCGAAACATGTATCTGTTTGAACACCATCATCATCATCCGTATCCAGTATATCTCAACAACAGCAAAAACTATCGTTAAGGTTGTATCTGCTTGAACATATAGCTTCGAAATCGTTAACCAAGGAGATCCTTGGGGAAAAAAGAAGGAATATGACAGGGAGACAAAATGTCATATTTTTTATACATTTTTAATAGTTTGGTGGGGCTATTATCATCATATTTATGTTTTCACCAACGATATTTATGCGGTGAATTTCAATACGGAAGTGATGAAAATAGAAGGAGGGGGGAAGCAATGACGGCAGTCTTCCTTCATTTGAAGCAAAACCTTTTATACGATATGATCACCTAAAAATTCCTTAACAAGTATATAATAAAATAAAAATATTATAGCAAATAATATGTTTAACATATCGAGTTTTATATCTAACTTGTTGTTTTCTTTTTTTGATTCATTGTTTTCTTTGTTTTAACGATTATAATCATGATTTCAGAGTTAAATTACTACTATGTGAGATTTTTTTAAATTATAGGTGAATTATACTTGTTTGCATCTTATAACTTAATCGATTTGGTAAGATAAGTTATTAAAATTGATCTAAAATATTTAAAATGTTGCTGCTTTAATGGCCGCAATATTCTACTTACTACTAGTATAACTGATTTTATAAATGTTATGGTTACTTTATATGAGTTTTTAAACCAAATCAAATTTTGTTGAAAATTTATCATTTTGAATTTTTGACCCAACAATTATCTGATGGTCGACCCGGACCCGAGACGTGCTTGTCAGTCTGTCACTGAAGGAGAGCCGGGAAAACCAGCAGGATGCAGATCCCCGATATGTTCTTCTAAATTCGTTTGATTTCACTACTCAGTTAAGCCACCGCCTCACTGATGGAGATGAAATGGCCCATCTCAATTATGGTTTTCATAGCTTTTCCATTTCTTCTGGCGACTATTCTCGCCGGTGCTGTCCGACCCTCCTCTTCCGATTCCTCCACCACAATGCACACCAACAACTGGGCCGTCTTGGTCTGCGCCTCTCGTTTCTGGTAATATCAATTTCTGGTATTCAATAATTGGCAGTGGATTTCCAATGGGAAGTGTGATTCAATTTCAAAGATGAATTTTCTAGGTTTAATTATCGTCACATGGCCAATACTTTATCCTTATACAGGTAATTTCTTTTTTGATTTTTCGTTTGGGTTTTGATGAATTGTGGTTTGATGTAAATTTACTTGGTGTTGATATCCAGAACAGTGAAGCGTTTAGGGATTCCAGATGAAAGAATCATACTAATGTTGGCTGATGATATGGCATGCAATGCGGGAAACAAGTACCCAGCTCAGGTTTTCAACAATGAAAACCACCGGCTTAATCTGTATGGAGACAATGTGGAGGTATAAGTTTATGCTTTATTTCAATTTTCAGCTGAAAAAAATTCCTAGTGTATTGGGATTTTGGAGTGTAATTGGTGTTCTACCATATATGCCTTAAAATTTCCAGTGGCCGTATACAATAGAGTAACTTACACCTTGAATAATTGATTTGGGTTGTTTGTCATGACAAGTTGGGAGGAGGCTTTCCTTGATAATAATTTTTTCTGCTTATGTTTTGTCAATTTTTTTTTGCTTTAGTGTTTGCTTAACGGCATATAGGTGAGGCTACTATAAAACCTAGGAGGTACCCAAAAGAAAAAGAAAAAGGGAAAGAAAGAAAAAAAAAAGTTTCGGTCAGCAAAGTGGACTGTCTTTTTCTGTTTACGTATCTTAGGTTAACTTTGCCACTTCAGGAACTAGAACAAGGAGATTTAAGAACTCTTTAAATAGAGAAATTAAAAATGAGGAGAAAGTTTCTATAATTTTCATGTATCTTTTGTATCTGCATCCTTATATTCTAGTTTTCATTTTCATTTGGAGAGTGGTGTATTTTACTTACTCTTTTTTAGGTGGCTAGGAGTTGGGTTGGGGGTGAATAATGGGCTGATCTTCTTTCTAAAGTTGTTTAACACTTTCTGATATGTGTACAGTAGTCAGATAGTCATGCCAATTTCCTAACCTTAAGTTTTTGTATTTTATGATGTCCTTCAGTGTGTGTTGTTGCCTATATTCAAGAAATGGTTCACATAAGATGATGTACCTGAACAGGAAGAGATCCTTTATGTAGGTTTTCCAAAGTTTCTATTGGTGACTTTTACCTGTTTTAATCTCATTCACAAACAGTATGTTAATCTTTGTAAAGACATGTGTTTCCTCCCTCTCCTGGCTTCATTCTTGGATTGTCTTAGCTTGTGTGGGTTTGAGATATTTCTGAAAGTTTCTCTGACGTCCTGTTGGTATTGATAGGTTCTTTTGACCCTGAAACTGCATATACACTGTAATGGTACACTGTAATCTTAGCTTGAAAATGACAGGTAGATTATCGGGGTTATGATGTAAATGTTGAAAACTTTCTCCGCGTCTTAACTGGTCGCCATGAAAATGCTGTTCCCAGATCAAAACGTCTCCTGAGTGATGAAGGAAGCCACATACTTTTGTACATGACAGGGCATGGTGGAGATGAGTTCCTAAAGTTCCAGGACTCAGAGGAGCTTCAGAGTCATGATTTAGCTGATGCTGTCAAGCAAATGAAGGAAAAGGGAAGGTAAATGTGTTATTTATGTATATCTGTTTATTGTTCTATTGTGCATGATAGACAGTCACAGTTTTGATAAATGCCATTTTGGCAGTCAGGGGCACACATTCTGTGATACTATGGTTGGATGTTTGTTGTGTTTCAGTTGGACATTAGATATTTCATTGTAGCGGTTGCCTGTTAGCCCCCCTTGTTATTTGTGCTTATCAACATTTCCTTTCTCAGTGATGCACATGGTATAATTATATTCAAACAAAGTAGTGTAAGTCATCCTTGAATCTCACCTTAATGTTCTTATCAGATTCAAGGAATTGCTGATAATGGTAGACACTTGCCAAGCTGCTACGCTTTTTTCTCAGGTGAGATTATTATATACAGAAGGCCAGTTTTCATGGTTGATGCTGAGAGTTCCAGAAACGGAGCATACTCCTTGTGTGTCAATGTTTATCATAGTTGATCATAACATATCAAGAGCAGAATTTTCTTATAGAATAAAGGATATATTAAAAGCAATACTATAATAAACTGTGAAAATTCTGTTTGAAAATGGATGAAAGGAGTCGGTGCTGCCAGAGAGGAACAAATGTAATGCTTCCTGCTCAAGTCAGGCAAGCAGGAGGAGAATCTTCATTTATTGCTTCTTGTGATTGAAGCATGCAAGTGTTGTGTGGAGAATAGAAATAAAACACAAGAGCATTTTACTTCTAATCTTTAATCCAAAGTCTGGTGGTAATCCACATTCCCTTGCTTTTATCAATATCTGCATGGATGTGGTACTCGCTCATATATTTTAGGTTTCTGGTCCATGCTTTAGGTGTTTTGGGAGTGAAGATACTTCTCTATGTTGCCTTACTTAGTCTGCCCTGCAAATTGATGTACTTGGAAGAATTCTTGTCTCTTCTTTTTTTCTTTTAATATTCTTGTGAGTACTAAAGTATGACGGGTTTCTTCTTCCTTCTGCAGCTTCAGTCACCTGGTGTTTTGGCCATTGGGAGCAGTATGAAAGGAGAAAATTCGTATTCACATCACACAGATTATGATGTAAGTATTCTTGATAGCAAGCTGACTGGCGCTGCTGAACAGATGTGTTCTTGATAACTTGAATTTTTGGAGTATGTAAATGTTCTTTTACATCATAGTTTCTGCTGTTTTGACTTTAATTCTTTGAAACAGGTTGGTCTCTCTGTTGTAGATCGATTTACCTTTTACACTCTTGCCTTTTTCGAGAGGCTAAACATGTATGACAATGCTTCATTGAGCAGGTATACAGATACATAAAGTTATTTCCATTCTATTACTATGAATATGCCTAGATATGGTACATTATTGCATTTCTCTGTAGATGTCCATGATAACATTCAGCCTTAAAGGACATCAGATTAGCTGGTATGTAATTGTTGGGATGCTCCAAACCATTAGAAGCATAAAAATCCAAATGGAGAAATGACAGTGAAAGCTACCCAACCTACTAGATCCTTTACATAAAAATAGGGTAGGAAAATCTTAACCATCTCTGAGCCTACACCTAATGGATTATTTGATGCCCAAGCCTCTTGGAGATTTAGCTTTTATGTTTCAGTTTCATCCCTTAAAGTTTTGTGAAAGAACTGAAAGATGAGATATACTTGTAGCCTTTCCTTATGGGCTAGGTGAACTTTCCTTAAAATGAAAAAGAAATTTTACAGAGATAAATTACGGGAAAGTGACAAAAGCTTTGTATTTGAGGACCTTCTGGTGTATTCTACCTAGAAGAGAAGCTTATCCACTTTACTAATACGTGGTGGTTTAGGGATTCAAAACTCTGTTAGCTCTTATTCATGTGTACTTAGAGTTTCGATCTCCAAATGCCTTTAAGTGCAACTTTGGTTTATTCACGTTGAAGAATCTTATTCCGACTTTACCATTGTATTTATGCAACTAGTAAACACAATCAGAACTGAGATACTTCCTGGGGTTTATTGTTCTTTTAGAAACTTATTCATTTTTTGGTTGTATTAGAAGTAAGGTTTTTTAACAAAGCCCTTGAATGTCTTCATTGACGCGCATTTTCCTTTTCTATTGGCAGTTTGTTTAACTCGTACAATCCACAGTGGCTGTATTCAAATGCATCTTATAGGAGTGATCTATACAAGCGTCCTTTGGAAAAGGTGCGGAAAATTGATACTCCTTTCTGAAATTTTCAGTTGAATTTCCAAAAGAGGAAAATCCCTTGTAAAGGTCATGTGCCTAAAATGGAAAAGGGAACAATCAAGGTAAGAAAGAGATTATTTTTGTTACAATTTAATTCATAGGATGTAGTGACCTATAAGGAGAAAAAACTTCTGAACAGTCAATATATAATTGTTTAAAGGTATAATCGGCTGTTCTTCTGTAAAACCTGTATTAGAACTTATTTTGTTCCTAGGTCATCGCAAAGTAGAGCATTAATGTCTGTTAACGATTTACATTAGAATAAAACTATAATACTAGTTTTCTGAAATGGCTACAGAATCTATGAGCTTGCTGATAATAACATCTTGCTTTTGTCATCTTCCACCTGTTGGTTCAGTCATGGAAACTATTCATACTGATAGTGCTTACGCTGTGTCCTCTAGCAAATACGTAATTAGAAATAAAATAAAGATGCCATCAGACCCATCCATCAATGATGTACAGAGAGTGTTAGCAAGTTCAAATACTGAGGGGCAAACGACTGAATTGAATATCCAGGTGAGCAGACTTATATTATTGCTAGTTTATTGCTAATTTCTCCCCTCGGCTTTATGTTTGGTTGGAAAAACTGTGGTAGCTAGCAGATCTATCATTTGTGGGAGAGTTTAGAGAGGAGTTGATTGCTTACAGTTAGTTTCAAATTGCATATGATGTATGCTAAATCTCTAAAATGCATTTCCGGAACACAAGTTAGTCTGGTCGGTTTGCCTTGATCTTTTTCCCCCTAGCTTGTTTTTTTCCCCTTCCAAAGCATGGATATTATATCTTGGAAGCTCCAACATGTATTGCAGGTTTATTCGTCACTCGAAGATCCTAATTTCTGTCACAATTATATGTTTCAGGATCAACAAGTCACTTGCCCTGTCACACGCATGTGGAGTTCTGTTCATGAAAAGTTGGAAATGGTCAAGGACATAGATAGCTTTGTAAACATAGGTTTGCTATTGATGCTTCCCGTCGTGGCAGTCTCCTCTTGGATTTCCAGCTAAAAGTGAGAAACATTTCCTCTTCATGTGGGTTTTTCTTCTTGTTCAACGAGAAGTTATTTTCTGAATGCTTTCTCATCGTGTTTAAAATGAAGGGATTCCTCTTCCCCTTGTTTGGCTGTTTTACCAATTTGTCCACTGGCTAAAGCTACTGAAGGATCTTTTGCTTGGAATACTATAAGAGTGAAAGCATTTTCAACTTTGTCTTGTTCTTGTTGGGCAGATGCTGGCATCTTCAGTATCTTCGCCTTGCTCTTTTATTCAAGTCAAGTCCCTTCAGTTTAATGACCGGTGTTTTTTCAGCCATAAACAGTCTTACAGCGGACTTCACGTTTATGGTTTCACTGGTCCTTTGCAGGTATGTTTCGGTTACTTTCAACCCACAAACACTGAAGTTCTGTAGCGCCCTCACTGATACTGACCTCTCAATTTCATGGCAACTGATAGAAAGTGAGAGCGATTGTATGCATTGGATAGGCAGCAAGACACATAGATGTGTGGGAAAGTTTTGAACCACTCCTGAAGTTTTGCATTGGATAGGCAGCAAGTTCCAGAATTAAAAGATCAAACGGACAATTTTGAGAATTAATCAAAAGGTTATATTTTATTTTTATATATCATGACTTAATCAAATGGTTTTGAAAGTAGAGATACGGTGGTATTGTACAAGTTTTATACTTATAGAAACAGGCAGCAGATTTATTTTTTTTTAATCTGGAATAACACTCAAAACGTCAACGAGAAGGCTGTGTCAAATTTTTTTTTTTTTTTTTTTTGGATCAACTGTGTCAGTTGTTTAAAATTGCAATTTCTTTTTTTTTTGGTTGCCCGAGGTATCCTTTCAGCCGAACGCTAGAAGACTAATCCTCCGTCCCTACGGTTAGCACACTAAGTGATAGGGGACTGGCCAAATGATTTGTTCCATTCACATGAGTGGAGATCGAACCCCCAACCAGATGCTTAAGGGACGATGTGTTGAAACTAACACCCCAACCATGTTGATTCAAAATTGCAAATTCTGTTTCTCCCTTAAATAATGTAAATATCATTTATAAAGAAAAAAAGAAAAAATGTAAAAATCAAGAACTGCACCATTTATGATTAATCTTATCATCCGATATACCCTTTAGGAGGAATTTGGGTCTAAGGAAACTATTCCCTCTACCACAAAAGATGAGTTCAGTTTATAGTAAGAGAGCTGGATCATGTACTTATAAGGCTACATCCACTCTATCAACCGTATGAAGCAAGTCATTCCTTGCAATTGCATATGCATCCTCCTCTGCAGCTTTTGTAGCCAACTGAATATATAAATGACTTTTATCGAAGTGTATAAAGAACTTTGGGGGTCCATATTCTTTCTATGACTACACTATCATCAACTTGAACTTGTCCCTCGTTTCCAGCAGTTTGCATCGTTTTCATAGCAGTAGTAAAAAATCAAACGAATTTCAAAAATCGTAACATTTTTCCGAAATATAGCCACACCTCTTAAGTTTCATTTGGCGCAAGTTTCAACCCATTTGGATAAGTATAAGTCGATCAAACGTTAATAGTTCTGAGACTAGTGCAATCTGATTTTCAGACTTGCAAAGGTTGAGAACTTGAATGTATTTGACCTACTTCCCAAAGGAATTTTTCAAAAATGTTTCAAACCATTAAAATACACATCTTAAGGGGTTTGTCATTAAATTTGCAGACCATTTGGAGTCACGGATTAAACAGAATAAAATGTTCAAATCAAAGTAGTGTTTATGCCAGATTTGCGCAATCTGACCACAAATGATTTTTCAAAGGGATAAAGGTTGAATTTTGATCTGAAATTTTTAGGAGATGCTCAAAACATCTGAGATTAAAACCTCTCCAAATTTTAGAATTTTTGAAGGCCTATAACCTAGTTTTTCAAACGTTGCAAAACAAGGTTTGAAAATAGAAACTGTTTTCAGAAGTTGGGTTTTTGGATCAAAAAATTTTAAAAACCAAATTTTCTGCACCCACTATTCAACCCCCCTCCCCCTTCTAGTGGTGCCTTGCAGGTCCTACACAACCAACTCCCCAAGTGTAATTTTGAAGAATCGAGTCTATCTCACTGTTAATTGCTTCTTTCCAGAATGGAACTTCTGGAGTTGGCATTGCCTCAGAAAAGTTCCTTGGCTCATTTTCTACCATATAGGTTAGAAAGTCTGGTCCAAACGACTGGCACGCTTACTTTGACGAAGCTCCTTATTTCCTTGAGGAATTCGCTTACCAATTCTTGTTTCTTCTTGATTTTTGTCTTTCCTCGGAAAGACAGCTTCGAAGAACACTGCATTCCTTGACTCCATGACAAAGTTTTCATGTATGTCAGGAATATCCGATTTGTGTACCAAGAACAGATATTCACTACTATTAGTCGCATTTCCTATAAATATGCAATCAACTGTTTTAGGCCCGATTTTAACTTGTCTTGGTTTAGGTACAACAACTTTTTCCAGACACCCCCACACTTTCAACTATTTGTAACTAGGCTTATGACCTTTCCAAAGTTCGTATGGGGTTTCATCCATATTTTTAGATTGAATCCTATTTAAAATGACGTTGCCTCAGAGAATTGCTTTCTCCTACAAGTTCTGAGGTAATCCTGAACTTATCAATATAGCATTCATATTCTTTTTTAGAGTACGATTTTTACATTAAGAAATACCATAGTCTGAGGAGGAACTGGATCGTTAGATGAATGTTTTAGCAATCAATAGGGGAACGACAGTGAAGGAACACTAACTTTTACTTTAAAATTATCTTTCCAACTCCTCGTACCGCCAATCTGCAATTAACCCGCCAAAGCAGTTGCAGAATTCTAAAACCTCGTTCTTGTAGGTGACACACCTTTTAAGTAAACTGTTCGTACTTTCACTTTTTTGGGTTTTACTCACAAAATCTAAAATGTCCATACACTAAAGCTCACTTTTCTCCCAAGTCAAACAGTTGCTTCAGCCATGTTATCTTGAAGGGTATATTTATCTAGCATTGAGTCCCAAGCTTCAAAAAAGTCCTCTTCATCTTCGTACTCATATATGCATCTGCTAAAGTCTTTAGAAAATTTCTTGAACTCTATAAAAACATGACTCAAATGGGTGAGTGCATTTTGATAAATATGACAAACACACAGACGATGATAAGTTTGTGGCAAGTCGATGCCAAGGCTTTACTCATTGCGGCATCTTCATCCGTAAGAATGGTTTTAGGTTACGCACTATACATGCCACATGGCTCTACTAAATGTCTCAAACAACCAGGCAAGTGATACTGCAGTCTCATCTTACATTAATGCAGCATCAAATAGGATATTTTGTTTGTGATGGTTGATGCCTACAACCAGTGGCGGATGCAGCGCCTACATTTTTGGGGGACAAAATTCACATTATGGGATCACCGTTCACCTTTTCGAGCTCAATAGACATTCCATCAAAAATCCGTCAAAAACTCCCTTACAATATATATATATGCAAATATTATAACATAAAATCTAAACCAACACATCCACTAATCAAAAAGCAACAATAATAAGCAACCATCAACAATATCCAACAAAAGTTATTCATAAGCAACATTAACAAGCAACAATATCCAACAAAAGTTATTAATTTGACGCTCGACATACCTTTTATTTACAAAATGAAGGACGAGCAGATCTTTTCATTAAACAAAGGTCAAACCATAAATTACAAAAATTTCAGGGGCATGTGAAGAAACCAACTACAAGGAATTGATTATTTGATGATATGCATAAACAATACAAGAATTCATCTTCTCAGGAATTGCTGTCACCAAAAAATATCCATCTTCTCAAATCGAACACAAAAAAGAATTCAAAAATAAAGTATCAAATCCAAACCGGTGTAAAACAGAAAAGAATCGACCAAAAATAAAGAATTCAAAAAATAAAGAATCAATTGCAAACCGGTGGAGGAATTGAGCAGAGCTGCAGAAATAGGACGGTTTAAACTTGAAGTCTTGAGAGGAGATTGCAGAAGCTTCAAGCCGTCGACAGAGAGCGGCTACGTTTTTTTTAGCGAAGAGCAGAGCGCCGCAGGGTTAGGAGGAAAGGAATTGATCGAAAATAAAATGTCAAATGTCAATTGGGTTGGGGGTAATGACGGAAAAATGGGGAAATATTAAGTTAAAGTTCATTTTTTTAATCATGGAAATAGGAAGGTAAAAGGTGTAATATTTATTGGTTTTTTATTTTCAAAAACCAGTTTGTTTTTTATACAATATATTTTTTAGCTAGTTAAAAAATACAAATGTGTATATCTAATATCTACTAATCAAAAATTTTCCTCTAGTTTCTAGTAACACATATATCACATATCATGAGATAGTTTTGGGATTAAAAAACAGATACCTTAAATTTAGATAATCAAAAATACAACTGCATCTACCTACTACCTAAATTTTTTCTCAGAGTTGGGGGGACGGCTGCCCCCCGTGCCTCCCCTGTGAACGCCCCTGCCTACAACAACAACATTACTCTATTACATTGGAGACTGCCGTCTATAGCGGGATATAGAAAGGCCGGATGTACGCAACTATACTCATATGTTAGAAACAGATAGAGGTTGTTTCCCGATTACACATAGTGAAAATTGCGTCGACGCAATATGCAACTATACCCATGTGTTAGAAACAGATAGACGTTGTTTTCTGTTGACTCATAATGAAAATTGCTTCAAGTTGTGTCGATGAACTTTTACTTCACAAACAATATAAGAAGTAACCAATTTAGTGAGTCATCTTGTTTGTTTAATGGTTGATACCTACAAACCACCAAATTGGATAACCCTCGTTATTTTTTCTGTACTTGGTGGCAAAGCAAACATATCTGAAGTTTTGATAGTCTCCTTTCATCTTTCTATCAGCCTAGAAAATATTTGTTACCATTGCTGTTGAGTTAAGCTGGATGATATAAATTAAAGTAGGATCTTTAAGTTGCATTTCACGTGTAAGTCTTTTTTGTCGCTTCTGTCGAATTGTTCCTCCTTTTATCTTCATAACTTACAGTTCGATTCAGATCTCTTCACATCTGAAGTGGGCTAGAAATTGATGCCCGCAATTCTCGCTGCAATTAGAAACACACAGGAGAATGGCTGCTGTTTCTTCAGTACATCAATTTGCCGAGTGTATTTCCTGCCATGCTTGGAGCCCAGATCACTATAGTACCCACTTCTTCTTTTCCTTTAATTTATACTTTTCTGCTCTTTGTGTATATTTTATACTCCTATATAGTGGGAAAAGACTTGAGTGCTGTTGTGTATATTTTATACTCCCAAAGTCCACAAGATCCCTTGCTACAGGGTGTACAGTTTTTATGGTGGTCTGGCCTGCATTGAGCAATAACTTAATATCCATGACCACTCTCATCTGTAGTTTCATGATCACCATGTTTTTCACTGCTTCCCCTTTCAAAGACATGCTTAATCAAGAAACAGCAAGAATCAGCTGTAAAGAAAGAAGTATTCTTCTATTCAGTAGTACAGACTTTCAGTCTTTTTTCTCATGTCCACGGTGTGGTCTGAGATTTCCTGCATTCAGTATAATTAGACAGGGATTGTTCATACCATGATTGATACAACAACATTACCCCATTGCCTTAGAGGCTCTCGCCTATAGCGGGGTATAAGATTGGATGTACACAACCATACACATGTGTTAGAAACATACTGAGGTCGTTTCCTGATGACCCATAATGATGCGTCAAGTTATATTGATCAACTGCTATTTCACAATATAAGAACCACTGTTTTATTCCATCATATTCCAAAGTCAAAGAAGAATGTGTCATTGACTATTAGAAATGGAAACAGTTCATACCAAGATTGATAGTAAAAGTAAATGGTTTGCCAAAGAGATTTTCACTATTTGCTTACATGGTGATGTAGCAATTACTTTTCATTTGAATCAACATTGCTACGCCTAAGCTGATTGCAACTTGAAAAACAACATTATCATATTGTCTTAGAGGCTCTCGTCTATGACGAGGTATGAAGGGGTCGAATGCACACAACCATACTCATATGTGTGTCTAGGTTGTTTTACGATAACCCATAATGAAAATTGCGACTAGTTGTATCGATCAATTGTTACTTCACAATATAAGAAGTGCAACCAATTTAGTGAGTCATTTTGCTTTATTCTATCATACTCCAAAGTCAAGAAAGAGTGTGTTCACGACTCCATTGGAAATGGAAACAACTTGAAAAAAACAAAGAGATCCCAATTTTGATTCTATCAGATGTCAAAGGTTGTAGATGCCTCAATATCAACATTAACAGAAGATGCTGTCACATCTGCTCACTGATATGGTTCTCAGGAGATCGACTCCTGCAGAATCTGACCTGCAGCAGGACTTCATGCTTAAAATTTTTCAGGAATTGAAACCGTCTTATTTTCTTCTCCAGAATTTAAGGGTCAATAATTTCCAAGAGCAAAATATGTAACATCCGGATATAAAATCATTTTATTGCATGATTAATCTTACATGAAAAAAATAGTCAGATCATTGATTTGTAATTACAATTAAAAAATAATCCAGTACATCGAGTCAATTGAGCTGACAAATTAACTAATTCTTAAAACTAGATCATCACTGCATACAAAGAACTCTGTGGTGAAGGCAACATTTTCTTGCTGGTGAAGGTGCAACAATGTTTTCTTGAATACTGCAGGTACCTTGTCACTTTCCATGGTCAAATCGCAAAAATTTTCTTTGAGTATCGCAGCACTTTATCACCTCATGAGCTGGCAAGCTACCAGAAATGGTTTTTTCACACTCAAAAACGTCCCTATATTGGACATTGTTGCTGCATGTATGTTCACTTAACACCGACCAGCTACTTGGTTATATCCAGTAACGCAGGAAAATCACTAAGATTCAATCTCATTAGCAATAAGTGGAGGAACAAACGAACAGCCTTGGAGAGTCTGCTCAAAGATATGACCAACTTTAAGTAACCTTTCCTGCAAAACACGAATCACTACTCAGCTTATCTCCAGGAAACCCCTGAATTTTGTTGGCACAGAAGCAGCACGTACCTCATGAAATGCAGCTCCAATCATTTGGAAACCAACAGGAAGGCCAGCAGAACCCCCTTCAACAAATCCACAGGGCAAAACTAGTGCGGGTAGTCCAGCCAAGTTGACATTAACCTGCATTATGAAAGAATAATCTAAAGGGCAAAATATTGCTAAAACAGAAAGGATACCAATGAAACAACTGAATCACAAAGAACTAACTGAAAATTAAAGGGTTCAAAAACGATTTGTGCACTGAGTTTATCACATCATTGCAGAAAATGCTTGAGTTTTGAGTTAGGAAGGCAAAAATGTTGACACCCGCAAATAGAAACTTGATATAATTAAGAAGACAAAACAAAGTCAAGTTAAAATGCTCAAATCTTTCTGTTAGTTGCGTCGTTATATGGCTACCCTTGGAGCATCAAACGAAGGAACCATTATCCGGTGGAGACATAATTCAGAATTAAGCACGGTGGAGACACAATTCAGAATCAAGCACGGTTGATATGAAGGTGTTTGTGCAGTTTTTTGGGCATTGAAATTGTCAATTCTTTATTTCAGCATTGTTGTTCGCTGATATCAATTGATGGTACACATTTGTGTGTCAAGCATAACGAAAAATTATTGATTGCTATTGGGATTAATGGGGCTGGCCATATATTTCCACTTGCTTATGCTATTAGATGAGAAGAGCGAACATAATTGGAAATGGTTGTTGGTTGCTTACTAACATACATCGGTATGTAATCGACGATATGAAATATATATGTTTGATTTTGGACCAACCCATCGGCCTTCAAACATCGATTCAATCAGATCCTGAATGGCAACCAACTTATGCGTATCATTGATATTGTTTCCATCACATCTGGTCGAAATTTTCACATAGTTTTTATACAATGAATTTAATCATTTTATAAACAGTGCACGATCCTATTGTTGAATTCATGTGCACTCAATTTCTACAGATAAGTTTCTTGTTAAGGCGTTAGCAACTATTCTATATGCTGCCGCATCAGAACACAAAGTGCAAAAGTTTACAAAATGTATGGAGAAGATGAAAGCACTAAATAAAGATGCATATGATTATCTTATCAAAATTTTGCTTGATACATGGACATTGTCGCACGACGCTGATGGCAAGAAAAATTATATAACGACGACCAATTATTCAGAGTCGTGCAACAGTGCCCTCAAGGCGGCTAGGTGATTACCATTGACTGGTTGTGTTCAAGTAGTTTTCAAAAGAACAGTAAATATGTTTGATGAGAAATAACAAGAGGAACTTGTTCATTGTCGGAAACAGATGGCCACTGAAAATGCACCAAAAGTTTATTCACAACGAAAGTAATATCAAAAAACACAAGGTTCAGACTTACAACATACGAGTATGTGTGTATAAAGTTATCACTCGATTGATGCCAGGTGGTGGTGGTGTTGCATAAGCTGGCAATCTGCTTGAAAAAAAATTGCACTTGTAGCAAATTTCAGCCTTACCAGATTTCTTGTTCACACGCAATGCAAGTATGTAAGAATATGTACAATATAGCAACGAAGTTGGTTGCTCTTTTCTACTCATGTCAAGCAACGTTAAGTGCATACAATGGTTCATTCCTCTGTTGCAAAACTGCATACTGGCTTCAACCGTCGTTCTAGCTTGAATCTAATCTGATTCGTAGAAGATATGCACACAAGAGGCCTATCAACTCAGACATGGTGAAATTAATTGAATGTACATACAAACGTGTGGTATATGCCATCAAGCAGTTCACATCCGTAACACTTGTGCTATTGAAGGGTAGCTTCGGAACAATCAGTAGTGTCATCATGCTTCTATGTAATATTTTAGCGTTGTTTTTCCCGTTGTTACAATGAAATTTTTTTAATGTTTATTATAATTAATGTTGTTTGTATTTAGCCTTTAAGTAACTACACTATTGTTGTGTCTTTTAGTTACGGTATCGATTTATTTTAAATGACTAAATACATGATTAAGGGTTAAGATTAGGATTCGAGTTAAGGTTATGGTCAGGGTTAGGGTTATGGTCAAGGTTAGGGTAAGACTTAGGGTTAATGTTAGGGCTAGGGTAAAGGTTAGTATTAGTGTTAGGATTAGGGCAAAGCTCAGGGGTTAGGTAAGGGTAGGTGTTAGGGTTAGGGTTGTAAAATGTAATAAAAACGATAAGAAATTTGTCAACAATATTTATTACACACTGATACAACACTTGTTACACATTAATTGAAATTCATAAATTGAAAACACACAACCATAAATTGGATGGTTGACTTTTTAACAAGTTTCGTAATTTATTTGATAGTTGGAATCTTCATCCGCAACGACTTCTTGTTCTGAACTAGTACCTATTTGCCTTTTCTTTAGAACAACGTGTACAATGAACGTTATTGATTGTGAACAACATGTAAATGCTCTTGTTAAATCTTACAATCAAATCTTTCGTGTCTATTAGAACCCTAACACGGTCATCTACCCATAAATTGAAGATCATCTTTATTTCCATCTTTCCTGACGACCATCAACGCATGTCGAATGAATTCCTTCAACTTGATGTCAGTTGAAACATTCAAAAGATATCGCATCAGATTTCTTTTTAAACATGCAATAAGGCATCGTTATACTGAATCAATGGGAATTCAATTAATAGGGCAGAATAAAGTTTGTTTTAAAAAAATTTGGTTAGCTTTCATAGGATTTTACAGTCATGAAATATTTGTACGGTTTTGACAAAACCCGTTGTGTACCAATAGATACTTTGTGGAGACGTGCACAATACGAAAATCGTATAGCGCAAGACAATTTTGAGAGGAATCTTGTGCCAAAAGTCAGAATGGTATAAGACGGTTTTGTCAAAATCGTCTTGCATGGCACTACATTTGAGTTTCCCTCCAAATGTGTGATAAAAGTGGGTTTTCTTATTAAAAATAAATTTTTTTGCGTTTCCTCATATATATACATGTGTGTGTCACAGAGAGAGACTCACCGTCATAATATCACCTGCATACATGGCTAACGGGTCCTGCTTCTTCTCACCTGTATGCACGTAAAAGTTTATGAGCCTTTATCATTCAGAGATCATTTATCATCAATGTTTAACAAGGCAAGAAAGATTCATATTCAATATTTCCAATATCCAACTCATCGTTAGGAAACCAGCATTTTATTCTACAATTATTTTTCCACATAAAACATCTTTAATGCTGCTGATGAGATAGTGAATCATAACAGTAGAAATGGGAGGATGAGACGTTGAATCAAATAAATGCCAACCATTTCTCTGAAAGTTTTTTCTCAGAAAAATCACAAGGCCTATAGGGAAGAGCTTATTCCAGAGAGATATTCCGCAAACAGAAAGATCAGATGGATTTTTTTTCCCACCATTGAAGTTGCATCATCTAGTTCGTGTTCAAAGATAAGGAAAGAATGTTTTTTTTTTCAGCCAACCAGCTAAGGAGATGTAAGACAGGTAAGTAATATTACAGAGGAACTGTAAAACAAGAATTAACATACCAATTCTAAACGCAGTAGATGGAGCTGCTGGAGAAATCAGAAAATCATTATCTTCCAAAGCAACCTTGAAGCTTTTCTGAATAAGGGTCCTAACCTATATACAATCGTGAAAATAGAAAAAATATACAAGTGAACAACACTTCTGTGCCAAAACAAAACAACTGTTCCAGCCTTGCATCTACCCAGTATGAACATGTTAAACTTAAAAACAATAGACTGCTTGATTATCTCGAACATGATCAATGAAAAACACAAAACACTAATTCAACTTTCTGACTGCTGTAAATTGCTGATCTCCAATCTCAATGAGCATGGTGTAATGCTTATGGAAATTCAAAATTTACTACAACAGCAGACCACCTTAAGGACGCACGTGGAGCAGGCTTTTCAATATCAATTTCCGTCGAAGTTTCATCATTTCAAGAAGTGTGTCAGTACAGACAGTTCATTCAACTCTTCAACGATTTCCCAGAAAGAAGAAAGGCATTGTGATAGACTTCATCAGAATGCTTAAAAGAATTCATTCCCCCCAAGTCTATAAGTTTATGCATTAACTTGCTTAACAGTAAAACAAAGCAACGCCACCAAACAACTCAGAACAAATTTGCATCAAAACATATAGTTGATTAATATAGCAGAAAAGCAGATGTATGGTATGACCTGTTGTGCACGCTTGTAATATGCATCATAATATCCAGCTGAAAGTGCATATGTTCCCATTAGAATACGCAACTTAACCTGGAAGAAAATGTGATATTAGAAAACTTCACACTCATAACAACAGATTCTTGAACTTTTTTTTTGTGGTAATTAACAGATTCTCGTAACTAGCTTCAAATACAGGAGTGCTCATATCCAATTACAACGTTATCAAAGCCATTGATCATTTTCTAAGAGGATAAGCACATCAACACTCTGCAACTTCCACATGATACATACCTCAGGACCAAATCCTTCAGCACGGGAATCTCCATACAGCAAGCTTAGCTCATTAGCATAGACCTGATTCCCAAACCTGTTTTAGAATAGGTTAAGGACCTTAAGGTAAGAGGCTGAATTACATACACCACAGGAGAACAACCACAGTCGGACCTTGATTAACGACTTGGTAGATCATACAAAGACCCCCTTAGTCATGCCCAAAAAGTTTATAAATCAGACAAATATATTTTCCAAATTCAACCTTGATAACTAAAACTTAATAAAAGAGCTCACAGCTATGCTTGACATGATATATGGAGCAAATGAAATCAGCAAGAGGACAAAAGTTTTGTTCTTTATATTACCTAACGCCATCATATCGGGATAAATTTGATGATGACTCAGATGAGGCAAGAATGTAGTAAGCTGGCAGTCCAAGGGAAAAGGATGGAAATGAAACCTGCGTTCACTTTGATAGATACATGATTCCTGGGTGCTAATTGGTTATATGGATGGAATGAAGCCGAAGCATTCTTGAAAGCTGAGGATGAAATAGTACCTCAGTTATAATGCACCCCAATTCTTCCAAATGAGAGGCGGCAGAATGGAGTGAAGAAATTACTTCTGGATCCACACCACCTTCAATAGTTTCACGAATGACCCCAACTCTGATTCCTTTCAAAGGCTTAGAGTCCCAAGAATCTTTGGCAATAAATTGAGTCGTAAAGTCAGGGAAATCCTGAAATATAACCTTCCTTTTAAATGCACAACATGTCAATGCAGTTGAAAGGTAATCATGTCCTAAACTAATCAAGATCATATAGCATGTACTCCAGGAAGATGAATATCCCACATGTCATTTTTTATCATGTCTGCAATTATGTTTCAGGTCACTGAAAAAGGTTGGGACAATATGCAAGGGCAATCGTGAAAAAAATCTCTTTCTGAATTTGAGAAATGTTTTTCCTATTATCTGTTCTTCTTCTTCCTCCTTGAATACATATTGCGTTATATGATGATCATAGAATTCCATCATAGGAAATAGAAGTTTGGAGAACCCAGCAATAAAGACAACAGTACTTGCCCGCTTACTGCTAGAGGCGTCAAGCTTATCATGACCAGAAATCGCCTGAAGGAGAATCCCTGCATCTGCAACTGATGAACCAAAGCATCCAATGACATCAAGGGATGAAGCATAAGCCACGAGTCCATATCTTGAGACACGCCCATAAGTTGGCTTAAGTCCAACTACTCCACAGAAAGCTGCAGGTTGCCTAACACTTCCGCCAGTATCACTTCCCAAGGATACCACACACTGTCTGGCGGAAACAGCCGCAGCAGATCCCCCCGAAGAACCTCCTGGTACCCGTGATAGATCCCAAGGATTCGCTGTCACCTAATAAATATGAATACGAACCACCTGAGTAAAAGACTCGAAGGTCACAACCAATCAGGAGTTCTTGTTTAGACTAAATACATAAACTTTGTCATCTTAAAGCCTCAGGTGTAAGCACATGTATATCGGATACCTGTTCATTATCAGCACAAGCTAAGTCACATACACCATTACATAACATATACTTGACAACTTACCTTCCTCAATTAAAACCTCTAAAAAAAATTAACTGATTGCCTGCAGATGACAATCAGTTACTAGTTCCAGTTCCAGAGCCAATAATGCTTACAGGCATCAGGTCCTAGTTAGCACATAAATTCACTCATCTCATACACAGCTCAATAGAGTTACCACTGGAGATTCCAGAAATCCCATAGCATGCACACTCATACTTGAATGTCTAGCACTCAGACTTAGTTGCAATAAAGGACAAACCCACTGCTCAGAACTGTGTCTAATACACTGGCATAACGATATACAATGAGCCCCAGTGCAATACTATTTCAGAATGCACAAGACCGTTGACCCGGAACTACAAAAAGTGCTTCACTACATATGCATGGATACAGTCTAGATGCTAAACAGAACACTCCCTCATGGATATATAAAGAACTAAACACTGTAAATGCAAATATACCAACCCAATGCTTAAAGATCTAGAGCAAAAAAAAAATAAACAATGAAATGCAAAAAATCCATTCTAAACAAAACAAACCTAAACTTTACTCCCACTTCAGACCATGAGATAAACTATAAGCCTTACACACACTAGGTAGCTACAAGAAACCCACCTGATAAGCGGAGGCTTCAGTAGAGCTTCCCATACCAAACTCATCCAAGTTGGTTTTTCCCACAATAATTGCCCCATTTTCCCGCAATTTCTTCACGGCCGTAGCATCAAAAGGCGGAGTATAATTCTCCAAAATCTTGGACCCAGCAGTGGAGGGCATATCTGAGGTACAAATATTATCTTTAACACCAACAATAACCCCAGCCAGCGGTCCCAGCGCTTCATTATCTCTGATTTTCCGGTCAATTTCTTCAGCCTGTCGTAAAACAGAGCTATCAGGTGACACGTACAGGAAGCTCTTGAGATGGGGCTCAGTAGTCCGGATTCGGCTGAGAAAAGATTTAGCTATTTCAACTGCTGAAGTTTCTCCTGAGAGGAGGGATTTTTGGATGGTGAGAATTTGGGAGGAGGAACGAGGAGCTGTGGAAGTGGGAGTGGATGTGGCGGCTAGATTGAGGGAGGTGTGGAGGCATTGTAATGGGAAGCGGCGGAGAGGCGGCGGCAAGCGGAGGAGGTTGGGATTTTGGACGGAAGAAAACATATTGGGCGACGATGAAGCAGCTTTTGGGGGCTTCCACCGCCGTTCAACTGTTTGTATTGTGGAAGGTAAGGGGATAACAGAGGTTTTTGTTTTTCATTTTAATTAACATTTTCGCTTTTCATGGAAAAAAGGCAAAAAAAATTTCCCCTTTTTCTTTTATTTTTTAACATAACTCTTTAAATTGTTTGTTTTTGTGAAATAACAATTAATCAAAACAGCTTGACGTAATTTTCATTATGGATCATCGAAAAACAATCTTTGTATGTTTTCAACACATGTGATGGTTATTACATCCGACCTCTCATACTCCACCATAAACGAGAGCCTATAAAACAATATGGTAATGTTGTTGTTTTCTTTTATTTTTTAAAAGCTTTTCCATTTTTTCTTATTTGAAAAAGCATTATCGTTTTTTTCTACATATCCTATATTTGAAACACGATACATTTATTTTTAAAGCATAAAAGATTTGATTCAAGATTTAAGTCATTACACATTCGCTTTAAATTACTTGTCTTAATAAATTTGATATAATAAAATACTTTATTATATTTATTTTAATAGTTATACTATGTTTTACCTTACAAACAAGCGTTTTAATATAGAGTAATATGTTCTTATAAATAGCATTATTATTTTATGCATCATTTATTTTATATGGTAGAAAAATATGAGAAACGAAAATCTAGAAATTTTCAACTTAAATTTAAGCTCAAAAAATGATAAATTGAGGAATGTACTTCAATGTCGGCAAAACTTTGATGAGTAGAAGTAAGATGAATGGAGAGAGAAACTCTCCTTCCTCTCTCTAAAAAGAGCTGAGCGAAAGTTCATCTTCTTTCTTCTTTACAATCTACATATTGCAAGCACTGGATTATTGAAGTTCATGGGCAAGAACAAAGCTAGTAGAGCATCACATAGGAGGAAGATTGCTGCAAAGCACAATAACACCTTGCAGCAATGCCGGAATGCAAGCACAAAAATGGGAGTAGTAGCTGAGATAGAGTCAGATTTTGGAGAATCAGATGGAATGGAGTACATGCAAGAGATTTCTTCGAGCTTTGAGGAAGGGAATTCTGATTCATCATTTTCATTTTCCTTCCATGGTAGCACTGAAGCTGAGACTTCAAACACTAAGGATAATAAAGGTAAGTACAAAAAGAAGGATGTTGTTGGTTCTGAGTCTCGGACTAAGCCACAACAGGAACAGGATGCAAGCATGCAAGTGCCTACTGGTCCAGAAGAAGATCTTCGCTGCTTAGGCAACATGCAAAGGGATCGGAAGGTACATAACAGTTTGGAATTTCCAGATCTAAAAGAGATTTGTGAGGGAGCAACGATCCATCACACTTTGATGGATCCAGATTTGTTACAAACAAAACAGCAGGAAGATGCTCAGTTTTTCCTCGAATCCTGGTGCCAGCTGGTTGATGGGACAGCTCACTCTTCTCAACAGAAGGTGCACATGCAGGAAAACGTGCCTCCTCTCTCTGCTGTTTTGTTCACAGACGCAACTGTGACAAAACAGTTAGAAAGAGACCTTACCTCTATCACAGTAAACAAGGGAAAGTCACATGTGGTGATTGAATCAGCAGGAAAAGGACATCATTCACAGGAAGGGGGAAAGCATCAGAACGTTGCACAAGCCGAGGTAAAGAAATGGTCTTCGCTTTTTGCAGACAATAGGGAGCCTGAAAAAGGAGTAAAGTTGGAAAAAAAGAACATTTCAGACAAGGGTAAAGCTTTTATTAACATTGATAACCTGGTTCATGATGATGTTTGGGAAAGATGCTTAGTGGGGTGTTTTGTGGGAAAATTTCCTGGAAGACAAGCAGTTCATGGACTGACAAAGAATTGGAAATCAAGACACAGAATTGATTTCCATGACTCTGGGTTGATAATATTTAAATTTGACTCGGTCAAGGAAATGGAAGATGTTATATATGATGGGCCATACTTTCTTCATGGAAAAGTTCTTATCTTGAAAAGAATGCCTAGATTCTTCAGATTTGATGAAACAGCAATGGCCTCAGTTCCTGTATGGATAAACATGCCAGATCTGCCAATCAATCTATGGAACAAAGAGGTCTTATCTGAGCTTGGCTCACACCTAGGTACTCCCCTAACGACTGATGGATTAACTGCTACCAAAGGTACCTGGAATTATGCCAGACTGTTGGTTGAAATAGATCTTAGCCAAGAACTTCTGCATGAGATGGACATTGAACTATCCAATGGAGAAAAATTCAAACAAAAAATAATATATGAGAGGCTCCCACTTTACTGTTCTAAATGCAAAAAATTAGGACATGATTCAGCATCTCACAGGGAGATTGAGGAAAGACCAACACCTCTCAACCAAGAAATCACAATCGTCCCAGTCAGATTTGATACCAGAAAGCAACAGATAAATAGTAGAGGCCAACTCCCAGCTGGGTTGCATAAGAGGCATATCAATCAAAAATGGAAGGTGAGAGAGAACTCACAAACAAACCACGGTGAAAGACAGCAGGATGCAACAGAGAACAACATACAAGGAAATATGCTGGAGGCAAGTCACCCTAACTATCAGTCAAAAGAGCAAAAAAAACTGGATGAACAATTAAAAGACCAACAAACAAACAATGTTTACAAAGAATTTCATGAGGAAAGGATCAAAGAATTAAGCAAAGATGACGGTTTCACAATGGTCATCTCAAAGACTAAGGCCATGGCGAATAAAAAAACTGAGAGGGAAAACAAGAAAAAAAATGTGGAGGAGCAGTATGGAGTTGACAGGGGCAAGACAGGTAGCATCTCTCCTTCCCAATTATGATTATTGGATTTTGGAATATAAGGGGCTGCAACCATCCCCTGAAACAAAATGGTCTATACTCGTTTGTAAAGAAGCACCATTTGGATATTTTTGGCATAATGGAGACCAAACTCAACAATACCATGCTTGATAAGCTTATGCTTACCAAGTTTCGGCATTGGCATTTTGTCCATAATTTTGAATACAACCCCCACAAAAGAATCCTTTTGATTTGGAATCCTGCAACTGTGGCATTAAATGTCCTCAACACTGATACTCAGACAATTTTTTTTGAAGTAAAAAATTTGGTCTCCAGTAGAATTTTGCATTTAACCTTTGTTTATGGTTGTAACTACATTGTAGATAGAAGAAGTCTTTGGGATAGCATCTTGTCTCAGAGTACTAATTTGCAATCCCCTTGGACAGTCATGGGGGATTTCAACTGTGTACTCAAAGATGATGAAAGAATAGGGGGTAGGCCTGTAACATTCTATGAAATTAAAGATCAGCTGAGTTGCTTTCTTGATTCTGGCCTAATGGAGTTATCATATACTGGTTGTATGTATACATGGGAAGGAGGGTTAGTAAAGTCCAGATTGGACAGAATACTAGCAAACAGTCACTTCTTGGAGTCTTATCCAGCTGCTAGGGTTCATTTTTTTTCCTTCTGGTTGTATATCTGATCACTCTCCAGGTATTCTCAGTTTGAATGAACAGAATGTGCAGAATAGGACCCCTTTCAAATTCTTCAATATGTGGACAAAACATGATGGGTTTCTGGATCTGGTGTATAATCACTGGAGTATTAACGTTACTGGCACATGCATGTTTATTCTGTGTAAAAGGTTGAAGGGTCTCAAGCAGTTCCTTAGAGAACTAAACAAGCACTCCTTCTCACACATCTCCTCAAGGGCTGATAAAGCTGAGATGGAGTTAGAAATGATGCAACAAAGTCATGATATGTTGCATTCTTCTACGGAATGGTGCAACAGAATTCAACAAATGAAGCATTTCACTTACAATATCAAGGAGGCTGAAAGGCTTTATCTTGCTCAGATCATCAAAGGAGAATATATCAACTTGAATGATAAGAATACAAAGTTCTTTCATTCAATAATTAGGAGAAACAAAGCCAGACAGAGAATTAATTCTGTTATGTTAAATGATGGCAATATGTCCACTTCAGCTGAACAAGTTGGAGAACAGTTCATCTCCTTCTACAAGAGGCTTCTTGGAACTAGGCTGAATGTTGCACCTATTTCAACAGACATTGTTCAACTAGGTCCTTCTCTTTCTGCTGAGGCCCAGGAATCTCTCATTGCACCTATTTATGCTGAGGATATTATTGAAGCCCTTCACAACATTGGTAGAGATAAATCACCTGGACCAGATGGATATAACTCCTTCTTCTTTATCAAGGCCTGGGAGGTTGTGGGTGGCGATGTTATTAACGCAGTACAAGAATTCTTTCAGAAAGGGAAAATTTTGAAGCAACTAAATCATGGTCTGATTGCACTCATCCCCAAAGGCGCAAACGTCACAAAAGTTGAGGATTATAGGCCAATTACTTGCTGCAATGTAATATATAAAATCATCTCCAAGATATTGGCAAAAAGGCTCAAAGCAGTAATGAGTGAAGTCATTGATCATGCACAGGCTGGATTCATTAGTGGAAGATCTATGATGGAAAACATCTACCTTGTTCAAGAACTCATCCGTGATTATGGTAAGAAGAGAACCTCACCAAAATGTATGATGAAGATTGCTATTAGGAAGGCCTTTGATTCTATTAGCTGGGAATTTTTAGAAGGGATGCTGATCAATTTAAATTTCCCACGGCGGTTTATCAACTGGATTATTGAATGCATCACATCGACTTCATTTTCTGTAAGTATCAATGGTGCACCTTTTGGCTGGTTCAAAGGAGAAAGAGGCTTGAGGCAGGGTGATCCACTTTCACCCTTTCTCTTTGTTCTTGGAATGGAATACCTCTCCAGACTACTTAGAAAGACAAAGATGGACAAGGAATATAAATTCCATCCTGGTTGTGCTAAACATGGCATCACACATTTGGCCTTCGCTGATGATCTCATATTATTTTCCAAAGGTGACTTTTTATCGGTCAATAAGTTATGTGATGCTCTCAAAGAATTTGGAGAATGCTCTGGTTTGGAAGCCAACTTCAGCAAGTCTCAAATTTTCTGTGCTGGTCTGAGTGACTCTGAAGTCACTGGAATGCAGAATCTCACTGGTTATTCCCAGGGAGCAATGCCATTTCGCTATTTAGGTGTACCAATCGCCGGATACAAGTTAAAGATCACTCATTATGCGGATTTTCTTGGCATGCTGATGAATACAGTCAACTCTTGGAACTCTGCCTCCCTCTCTTATGCCGGCAGATTGCAGCTAATCAAAGCAGTGATACAGGGTATCAACTGTTTCTGGCTGGGGGCTTTACCTATGCCAATTTCAGTCCTTACTCAGGTGGATCGTATATGTCTGCATTTCTTATGGGGAAAGTCCATTTTGGGAAATAAAAAACCTGCTGTTGCATGGAAGTACATTTGTGTGCCAAAACAAGAAGGTGGTCTTGGTGTTTTTCAACTCAAAGCATGGAACTCTGCTCTCCTTTGCAAACACCTCTGGGATATCCACAACAAAAGGGAGACTTTATGGGTTCGTTGGATTACGCACAAATACAAATTGGAAAATGCTGTTTGGCATAGAGACAAACACAAAGGTGACTCTCCATTGCTGAAAAAACTGCTGGACATTAGAGATCAGATCCTTCGAGGTGTTGGATCTCAGTTTGAGGCCATTGAATTATTCAATTCTTGGAAAGCTGGGGACAAGTTCTGCTCCAAATTGGCCTACGACTACCTCCGCATTAAGCATGTTAAGGTTAACTGGCATAAATATGTTTGGGATTCAATTATCACTCCCAAACACTCCTTCCAACTATGGATTCTAATGATGGGAAAGACGCCTACTAAAGACAAGCTGAAATTTGTGGATGATAAAAAATGTAGCTTGTGCAAAAATCATGATGAAACCGCGGATCATCTCTTCCTCAAATGTGAAAAAACACTACAAGTATGGCATGCCATTAAGTTGTGGTTGAACATTCCATCCAGCATTATCAACATTAAGCAAGCACTGAAATGGGAAAGAAGATGGATGAGGAACAAGGGACTAAATGTGAAGGCTACCAAAGTTGGTATTGCAGCAACAGTGTACTATATTTGGACTAGAAGGAACAAGACCATTTTTGAGGATGCTACCTTTGATGTTAAAACTGTCACTTATGGCATCCAAACTCATGTTTATAGGGTGACGTATAGAGCATACCCTCTTTTGATATAATTAGGTATACATGTACATTGTATACTTAGTTAGAGTTAAAGTCTACTTTAACTTTCTTATCTCCGCTATGGGGTCTTAGGAAATTGTAAGGATGCATCTCATGATGCAAGGATTCACTGGTTATATGAAAATTTGCATTTAACCAAAAAAAAAAAACAAAAAAAAACTTTGATGAGTATAATGCCAACAACTTCTTGAGATAAAAGAGCATTATGCTCTTGATAGCAAACTACCGATTGAGAAATAACTTTAATGATATTATATAACATATTGTTATATTTAAGCACAAGATTAGAGAATAAATTAAATGGCTTAAGCGTTGTCCGATTGAGATGCATATTTGACTTATGACTTTCTCTCTTTTTTTTTTAATTTTATTGCCTCTGATGTTATTGTACATAACCTAACACTTCTCGTGTTTGTCACACCTTCAAGCTTTTTTAGGCAACTGTAATATTTTGTTACGTTGTATTGTTGTTACGCAAGAGATAAAAAATTATACATAAGTTTTTCTAATTGAAATAAGAGGTTTCATTTTTAAAGAGTTTCAGGCTGGCCACATGAGAATAATTGTAGCTTTTCTCATCTGGTTGAACTTTATTGATTTGGCTCTTTTATTTGTTCCATATACTTTGTAATATGATGGAATAAAACAAAATGATTTACTGAATTTGATGTGCTTATTATGTTGTGAAATAATATTTGATCGATACAGTTTGACGCAATTTTTATTATAGGTTATCGGGAAACAACCTCTGTGTGTTTCTAACATATGAGTATGATTGCGTACATCTGACCTCCTCAGACTCTGCTATATACAGGAGCCTGTAAAACAATGAAGTAATGTTGTTCTATATATGATCCCGAGACTCGCACCTCATTTCATTCTTTTTGTGTATCGTCATTTTAATGAAGAAAATTGCTTGGTTAATTTTTCCAAATGCCCACCAATCACAATGTACGCACGAAGCTCATCACTCTCAATGATATAATATGGTTTTGAAACTAAGTCTCAAAATAGTCTCTCCTGTATAATATATATATATATATACATACATATACATATATATATATATAGATATGTATATGTATATATATATATAAAATGAGTTTTATATTTCGGTGATATGTGCGGTGATGAATATGTACCTTTACCATAATAATCTCAAAATTAAATGATACACTTATCATGTTTGGTTTGATGATTAGAACCCATCATAAACTACTCGTAATTGTCTTAATTTTACTTCTACCGATGGTTTCTCCATTCATTTACATATCAACGCAAATGAAGCATTTGATGAATAGTGTTAGTTTCTAAGTGAACACATAAGTATCAAAAGGTTGGTGCCTAATAGTAATACACGTAATTTATATTTATCTTACAATATGCAGCAGAAATCTTACATGAAATATACGACGGTAACAGTAAATAGCTTAAAGAACTACACATCTGTAGTCTAAACTCAAGAATGTGTCAAGAATGTGAAAACGGCTTTAAAGTAACATATTTGAAATATAACTTATTTTGTACATACTATAGAACCTATGTAATCAACATGACCTTCAGCGTATTAGTAACAAAAAGAAAAATATAATCATTAGTACATGTGCATATGGCTTATTGATAACCACCTATGTGTGTAACATAAAAACATCATTAAATATCCCCATGACATGGCTCAATGGTTCTGGTGGCATAGATTTAAGAAAGTAGCGAGAGTTCGATTCTTGTTACTAGCTAGATTTTCGACTCTCTTTCCAAGTAAGCGCATGGTATTGGAGCTCCACTACTTGCAGTGAGCTCCTTATGTGGCTATCTGAGCAGTCCAAACTCTGCCATAGCACGTCTTTGACACCTGACTTTTATCTCTATCACACCATGAGACAGACTGATAGGAGTCTGCGGTTGGGGTTTACGGTCATAAACCTTTTTAAAAACATCATTAAATTACGTGATTAAGTTAATTAAGTCTGACATGTGAAGTGACAGTTATATGTTTACTAGTCTCCCATAATCTTCTGTATCAGCTACCTCATGGTCTTGCAGTCCTACCGCCACCGTCTTCTCATTTCCTCAATTCCTGCGGCCCTCACCGCCTCCTTCCTCTCATTTTTGTCTTTCCAGCCACCCTTACCGTATGCCTTCTCATTTCGCCGGACCACTCCACATATTATTTCATAACATATCAAAATACAAACATATACTAGCACCACAATTTTCTGTCATAACATCAAATCGTACCTTCAAAACCTATTTCAACGCTTGCACCCAAAAAATTACAAATCCCATTTCTTCTTGATTTTCTGATTTTGGATGGTTCTTATGGAGTTTAAGGAGTAAACAAAGAGGGAGGACGGCAAAGAGAAAGAGACGGAGGGATTTGCAGGTTTGGAGGGGTAGGATCCCCTCACCGCAAATAGGGTGCGGTGACGCGTGACCGCACGACACGTAGCAGCAAGGAGTGGTGAGGCTAGATGAGGGTCACCCGCATCTAGCCTCACCACCTCTCTTTGTTGCCACGTGTCGCGTGGTCACAAAGGAGATGAAGAAAGTGAGGTTAAAAGATCTCAACCCGGTTTGGAGAGGGGCAGCAAGGGAGGCTAGGAGGGAAAAGGGGCATATATAGAAGATAGGGTGGAATGGACAGTGGAGATGGAGGCAACAAGGGGTCAGATCTGCTTACCTAATATCCGCTGAGTGTTTCTGTGACTGTCAATCTGAAATAGACATGCTGACAGAAATAGACATGGAGGCGGGTGAGGATCACATCACTCCAATTCTCTTACCTTATGTGTCACCGTACGACACGTGGCAGCAGGGGGTGGATGGTGAGGCTAGATGCGGGTCACCCTCATCTAGCCTTATCACCCATCCCTGCTGCCACGTGTCGCACGGTGACGCATGGGGTGAGGAGAAAGTGTGTGAGGTGATCTCATTCCTATGGAGGCAATAAGACGATCAGATCTCTTCACCCAACACCACACCAATCAAAAAATCTATGCCGTAACTCGGAGGAAAAAATAAATAAAAAACTGACTGCACTCATCAAACCGACACGACCGTTTATGATTGGCTGTCACAAAACAGTCAGCAAACATTGAGCGACCACATCTGAGATCAGGAGATGCAGAAAGTGATGCAAAATATGAGGCCTCCAATCAAGCGCTGCCACGTGTACAAAAAAGGGAAGATGTTTAAAAATTTTTTTGTTTTTAAAAAAGAGTTGCTTGTACACGTGGCAGTGCGTGATTAAATGTCTCATATTTTGCCTCATTTTAGGCCTCTCCTGATCTGAACTCACATCTGACAAGTGATTGGAATCCTTTCGCTAGAGGTGTTAATGAACCGAACCGAATACTAAGTTTTCGAATTTGAATTCGTTTAGATAAATGAATTGTTCGGCTCGGTTCGTTTAGCTAAGCGAACTTCAAAATTGGTTCGAGTTTGACTCGATAACCTTATAATTGTTTAAACGAGCCGAATTGTTCACGAACAGTTCAACTAGTTTAATTAAATGATCCCAAATACCTGTTCGAATTCGGTTCGTTAACAAATAATTACCGAACGAATACGGATCGAACACAAACCGAACTTGAACAATTTGCAAATTGTTCGATTCGTTTAACCACCATACCTTTCGCTACGAAAATTAAGTTCAACTTACTAGAGCATACTTTTGACAAGGAAATATTGTTATCGACAACTAAAAATGTGTTATACGGAGCATAAATAATCATAATAAAAAGACACGTAAGGTTGAAAACCCACAAATGACAAGAGAAGAGGGGTCTAAGTGTTGATTCGCATAGAGGGATTAAAAGATAGTTTTTGCTAAGGTAAATATAAACAATACAAAACTAGAGAAAAAATTAAGTTGCTTGCAATTTTGTTCAGTGTTGAATCCTTTTGTATAAATCTTTTCTTCTTCATCAAAGTCCTAACAAAAAAACTCATAAAACATAATTTAGTTGATACTCGAGTTAAAAAATTGCTCCAAGAAAAGTGACAGGTTTGAACCGGAATGCGCGTGTAGTGAGAACAACACTACTATGTCGGTCTGAACGGTCAAATGCCTGAATCTATCCTAATTGGATACATGATTACATGTCCGTTCGCATTATGATCCATGTGTGTATTCTGGCAACAACTTATCAATATAAAAAGGCGTTCAACTCCTGATTTGCATCATTTACAAAGCTCCATAAAGATAGGACACTGACGCTCCTAGTCGATGAATTTGGTCTTTTGCTCTAAGAAAATACTAACAAAACTAGACATTCAATATGAACATATAAAATAATCTATTTATTTTACTTTCTTTTTTCCCAACCAACTATTTATATGTCATCAAAGCATAATTTTATGCTTCCAAAAAAAAAGCGTACTTTTATTATTTATTTATAATTATTAGTCGTTTGATCTCAGAAAATTAGTCCTTGTTAAAATTATCCTTATTTACGTCCGTCTTTGTACTTGCCGGAATTTGCTGACGTGTCGCCTCTTCCCCGGCGCCTGCTCCACCGATCACCTTCCTGTAAGCTTCATATTAGTAATTATTGAATTCCGCCGGATTTCCGTAATTTTTCTTGATTTTCCTGCTTGCTTTTGATTCATGGTCGTTCTTGCAGTGTTATGGAACTTAGATTACTGGATCTTTTAATATCATAAACTTTCGTTTGGGCACCAGAGCCGGGGGGCCGGGGGTGAATTTTTATGAATAATGATCAAGTTACATCTTGATTGAACAAGCTACATAGGTCCATTTTCCAGTGTACCGATCAAATCCGTAGGAAAAGATTAGAAATCAACAAAAGAAAAAGTAAGTGGACCTGACCTATTGAATCATGAGTATATCTGGTATTCTGTTATTAATATTCAATAGAGATGAAATTGGAACCATTGATTTCTTTTTTTTCATTTCATTTCTTTGACTCCGCACGAATTATCGAGTGGGGGAGTGGGGTTGCGGCTTGTGAAATTGTGGTTGCTTGTTAGTATTATGTTTTTCCAGATTGTACCAATTGATCTGTTGTCATTTTAAGGGGGTTGGATCCGCCCCCCGCAATGAGACTGTGATGGATCCACCGCTTGACACGTGGCAACAGGGGGTGGTGAGGTTGGATGAGTGGTGGTCCAATAGGGGGCGTGAAGCTGGTTGAGGTTGAGTCATGCTCACCTGCGGGTGAGCGGAGCCCATTCCTTTTTAAGAGTAATGAGACTTTATTTGGAATCAAATTGAATGTTTGGCTTTGTTCGTCTATTCTCCAGGTGAATCAATCAGAAACACCTTGAAATTTGATCAGATGCGATGCATATATTGACCAAATTGGTGTTTGGAATCCGTCCTAAGTGCTTCTGGGTGCCACTGATTTATGGCATAAAAACTGTTTCTTGGGCTAAAGATAGTCTCTAATAGCTAGATATGTGCATTTAGGGGGGGGGGGGGGGATATGGAATACTCTAATATGCAAAAGATCTGGTTTTGGCCATCTATTTGGTCAAGTTAAAGTATAAGGATACCAGATTCTTTGACTTCGCACTTCTTCTTAGGATCTGTGTTGATAATCTATCTGCTAACTGTCTTAGGTTGCTAGAAGTGTAAAAACTCTAATTGTTGTGTCAAGCCAATACTTAAGATGTGGCTGCAATTCATCGGACATAAAAGCTGAATGAGACGTTTGAATCTTTAAAAATTAAATGTGATGGATTAAGACTACCCTAGTTGTAAGGGGTTGGTCTATCATTGGGTACATCTCATATATATTCCCAGAAAAAAGAGTTCACACGAACTATTTGCTTTGGGAAACACTACTATTGGGGATTCAGAAGGTCAATGCCTTAGCAATACAAGTATTATTTTTTTTCTGTTAATTCTTTAGTATCTGCTGACCTGAAGACATTTGTTGATTCCTTTAATCTGGCCTGTAACTTTGAGGCTTGACATGCTCAGACTGGAGGACGTAAATATGGTTGGCGGACCAAAAGTAATGGAGCGCAAAGCGCCTTCCTTGGTGGATATATGTGTGCAATTAGCGATTGACAACATTAGTCATCTTGGTGATGTTGGAGAAACGGATTCCCATCTTCTAGCACGCATTTTACCTCATTGTAACATCGAACAATTGATGCATATTCAGGACTGTACCAAGGTAAGGAAGATAAGTTTTTGACAGTTTCTCTTCTGAATTCTTATGGTTAACATATCTTGTTGCTGAATGGTAGCCTCGCACAGCAATAAAACTGTTGCAATGTGACCTAAGGTCACAAGTTCGAGCTCTGAGACTTCCTATCAGGGAAGGCAGCGCACTGTTAGTGGCATGACCCTTCCCTGGTCCACGTAGAACGAAGCACTGGTGTAAATGTGGCCCCTTTTGGATTCCTATCTTGTTGCTGGTTGATCTGGTTTAAGGTGGACTTTTTTTCTTTTTTTTATTTTTAATTCTTGCAGGAAAGAGATATTAGCCCAGTAACTGATAAACTATGGAAAAATTTCTTTGAGCGTCAATTTGGTTCTGAGAGTACTAAAGCCGTAATTGAGAGGATGAAACAGAAGAATGTATCTTTTCAATGGAGGAATTTATATGAGGTAGTCTGAATTTTCATTAACTTCCTGTAATCTTTAGCATGTTGGCTTGTGAGTTACTCATAAAATTGTATTTCCCTCAATACGGATTTCTTACAATCCTGTTCAAGGTAGAACCTATTATTGTTTAATCCATTCTTAGAGGCCCAAATATGACTATTTGGAGAAGTGCAACCAAACATGCCCTACTCAGAGCTGTTGGTACTGCAACACTGATGTCATGCATTGTGCTTTTCGATTATTACTGCATGAAAGTGGATTTTTTTTTGCCACTTACCTTGCCTATCATAAGCTTTTGCGCGTTGTTACTTAAGGTGATTGCTTGTTCAGCCTTTTGAAAAAAAGATTTCTATCCTTCAGGCTAAGAGAAAAAGCGTCGAGGATGCTCAACAAAAGTCATTTGAGCGAATAAGGAAGCTATATATGGAGGAGAAAGCAAGTAAGAAAGTTGCTAGCGTTTATATCTGATGCAAGATAATATTTGTACCTGCTTTTCTTTATGCTTCTTTAGACTATTAATCATGATTCTGTCACTTGTTCAAGTATTTGTAGTACTTTCTTTTCATGTTCTACTCCATAATGAAATCTTTGGTAGTAGTATCTTTAAGTACATCGAAAGGAAAATGCTCTGTTGAATCAAGTATTGGACTCCACCTTAAAACCACTATTTCGAATAGAAAAGCTATTTGCTTCCATGCTTTCTTTAACTAAGGCAGCTATGAATCAGCCGTGTGATGGATGAACATTTAGTTGTAGCCATGCCTCTAAATCACCATACATGGATGAATAAATCAATAAGCTAAAATAACATAAATAATTAAATTAAAAAGGTTCCGGAAAATATCGCAAATTTCTGAACTGACCATAATGTTGACATTCTGCTGGTGCTTCATTGCCTGTGTCCACTTACAAATTATCATAAATTAATTGTTTTACCCTTTTATGCTTCTTTCTGTTTTCCACATCGCATGTTTATTGCTTTCGTCACTCTTTTCTCTCTGCTCAGAGCAGATCATTAAGAAAATTTTGGCAAATGGTTTCATTGTGTAGAGAAACAAGGCCGGAGCATTCAAATATGCACAAAACTTCCTCCTTCAAGATTTAAAAGAAATTCTTATGGAGGTATTTCCTGATCTATGACAGCTCTTTCTATTGAGTTAGGAGATTCTATGAATAACAAAGCATGCTGACATTTTAATCATGTGTTTTGAGGTCATCTCTTGTTTGTCTAATCCAATGTATCTTCTTTAACTGTACATACAGGACCTTCCGCTGCTGCTATTGCCAACACGAAGAGCAGTATCATGAAGAAGGCAAAAATAGATTTTTTGAAAAGGTGAATTTATCTTCTAAGCATATATGAAGGGGATAATTTACTGTTGGCTTACATCTCATACTACTTGCCTGATAGTGGCTAGAAGACGTTCTTTGGACATCTGTCATAAGAGATTATTCTTGGTTTGGTGATTCAACTTATAGACCCTATGCTATCAGTGACTTAGTGAAATATTTGGCCGTAACAATGACTCTTTAACAAGATATTAGAGCTCGAGCTGGCTTGCATGACTGCTGTTTTGCGAATAGACTTCGGGAGGTTACATGTCAGTTGAAAACATTAGTGAGTAATTCCAGTGCTACCTTATGAAAATATTCTAGAAAGGCCTAGCTTGGACATTCTGATGTTCTTTTTTAGCCAAAGACTATTAAAATCATTATGTGGTTTGGTGGTGAGGTCAAAGCCCTGTTTTACATCCCTAGGGCGTGCCTTGGAGCAACTGGTAAGGTTGATGCTTTGTGACCTGGAGGTTACGGGTTCGAGCCGCGGAAACAGTCTCTTACACAAAGTGTAAGATAAGGCTGGGTACATCAGATCGTAAATCGATCCGGTCCTTCTCCGGACCCTGCGCAAACGCGGGAGTCTAATGCACCGGTAACGCCTTTTAGTACTTGCTACTGAGCGGTTTTCACTGAATACTCCACTATGATAAGTTGTTCAAGTCTAACATTTATTATTGCAACAGCTCCGAGGTTAGAAATTTGGCTGCTGTGAAAAACAAAGTGGTGCAGAGGACGAATAGCAGGTACTCATCTGTTCTGTATGTCCGGTTGACATTGCGCAACGCTTGCACTCAAATTCCATAAAATCTTGCTCCTCTTTTCTGCTTTTGTCTCAGTGTCTCCTCAAAGCCCGCCATGAGGAAACCGTGTGTCTATTCTGGTATGGCCTCTTCTTCAGCACCCAAAATCCCAAAGCCCGGGATGAGGTGAACTCAAAAACCTTCATAAGATCAAGGCAACATTTTCTGTAAACACCTTTGAAGTCTGAAGTTGGTTCGTGTGCCATCTCGTCCGCTTCAAAACTGTCATGTAACTCATACATCAGGTGTGAATAAGTAGGGGTGTCAAGTTGAATATATCATGCATAAAGGCATTGTAGAATTTTCCTTGTCAGTCTCATTTGATACTAGCAAACTACATGGCTTGTTTGTATTCTACTTTGATACAGCCATAAAGAACCTTGATACATGAGGTCATATCTACAGTGTAATATTGATGTAAAACATTGTTTCTTTTTCTATAGTGATTGATCATGAGAGAGGTCTGTATACATTTATATATTTCATTGTTTATATTCCTTGAGTTTCCATTTGAAGGAAGATTCAGCGATCAAAGATCTACATTTTGTGTGTGTGAGATTAAAGATCTCGATTCATTGTTTGTGCAAAAAGGAGATCTGAGATTTCAATCCCTTGAAACAGTTTAGGGAACTAAGGAACTACTTCAATCGACGTTCGGATAATTGTTGTTAATGATTGGTATAAAAACATAATTGACTTTGTGAAGCATTAGTCTTCGGTATTGTCAAACATTCAATTTCCTAACCTTTTGGTAATACTAGTTTGCTGTCTTTAATTTTATCGAGCTTTAGTAATATATTGTATGCTCAATTATTTTGTTTCATCTACATGTATAAAAAATCTTAATCTTAAAAGTCAAATTTGTAACAACATTTTTGTTTATAGAGGGATAAGAGGGATTAGACGTACGTAATGTTTGAAACGTACAAATGTTATTTTTAGATGATTCACAATGAAAATTGTCATACATACATAGGTTGTTTTTGAATTATCTATAATGAAAATTATGTTATCTTATCATTCCGTTGCTAATATTCACATCCATTCTTGGATTCTTTCAGCAATTATTTTTTTAAAAATAAACTAAGATAAAATAGAACATTATCGGTCGAATGCTAATTCACATTCCATTCTTGAACTCTTTCCACGATTGTTTTTGTAAAAAATAAACTAAGATTATTTAACATTACAGTTCGAGTAGGGTAGAGTTGTCAAGAGAAATGGAGAAAAATAATGTTCAAAAATATTATTAAGATTATTTAACATTAAGTTACTCTTTTGCTTCGAAAAATATTGTCTTTTTTCTATTTTTGTTTGTTCTAAAAATATTGCATACTTAGCCATTAATAATCAAAGTTTCTATATTACCTTTCAATTAACACTTATATTTCTCTCTATTTTAGCTCAAATAACTAATCCTCCTTTCTATTTTGGTTTGTTGTTCACTTAACTATTAGTATTGAAAGGTTTTATATTACCTTTCAATTAACACTTAACTATTAGTATTTAAAGTTTCTATAATACTTTTCAATTAGCACTTATATTTCTCTCTATTTTATTTCAAATAACTAATTAATGATAGAGTAACAATATTTTATTTTTAGGACAGAAAGAGTAATAATCTTCTCAACAAATTGAGCGTCCCTTGTATCAAAACATGCCGGAGTACTCAAAATGGTTAGAATACGATAGACCGTGAGAGATTTAAGGATGAGGAGATTATCATCCCGAGCCAAAAGGAGTAATAATCTTCTCAACAAATTGAGCGTCCCTTGTATCAAAACATGCCGGAGTACTCAAAATGGTTAGAATACGATAGACTCCATGATCGGGTGAAATGCACAGTACAATATTTATTGAATAACATGGTGAAATACACAGTACAATATTTATTGAAGTAGTGTCCATGCCTGTGGGGCTACAAGTCTCCAAAAATTAAGGAAAGGTAATTGCTGGATTAGGGATGAGAGACCGTTTCATGGTTGTGTGAATTTGGAGACCCTCAAGCTATGTGGCGTGTGAATTTTCACTTAAACCCTACATAATATCATCAGGGCATGTGGATTTTAGGAGGATTTGGTTAAGGTTGTGCTTGTGTTAAAATGTTCAGCATTGGTGATACTAATATTAAACTGAAGAGATTAGAGGTTAAGGCTTCTTGTGTAGAGGCAAATTTGATGTGAATGCCTAGAGTCTCGAATTGCTGTCTCTATATTCTTTTGGAAATTTGATGTGATCAACTGTCCATATATCTTTAGGGTTTTGCAGTTTTGTTTCAAAACTTATTCTATATTGTTGGATGGTCGTGTATTATATATTACTCTTTTAACTCTCAATTCTCAGAGGAATTTTTTTAAAGAGGAACTTCATCGGATGGGTTCCACTTTTTTTTCTTTTTTTTTTTCCACTTGACCCTTTTTGAAGTTCTTTGAGAATGTAAGAAGTTTTCTACACAAATGTAAGAGCTTAGTGCATAAAAACGCCTTTTAATTCTTAAACTTAGTGTTTCAAAGTTCTCATTTGGTGTATATTGGATTTGTAAGTGTTGTATGTTTTGTGTGTGTGTATATATGTTTGATGTTTTGCTTATTATTTTGCATCTTTTTCCAGTGTTTTATGTTTAACTATATGTCTTTGTCTCTTTTATATATATTTTTTGTTAATTATAATCTACGTTTTTGTTTGTTATGCATAGAAACATTCGAAGAAGAAAAAGTAGAGAATTATAATCAAAATATACAGAAATATGCAAATTAAGACAACGCTAGGTAACACGTGACCGCGCGATACGTGGCAGCAAGAGGGGGTGGTGAGGCTAGATGCAGGTGACCTTCATCTAGCCTTACCACTCCCTCTTGCTGCCACGTGTCGCGTGGTCACAAAAGAGGTGAGGAAAGTGAGGGTGAGGAGATCCCAACCCCGATAAAAGTGCACCGAACGGAGATCCATTTAGTGGCAAACCCCATGATTAGCCCAACTTTCAAACATCACCTGCTTTCCTTTCCCCGCATAAAATTTGGCACCAACAATCTTAATCATGAACTTTCGTAGCATTACGGTCAGATGTCTGTGATTCTGGATTTTTCCTGGTCAATGTTTCAGCCTCTGAGTTACTCATTCAAGATGAGAGATGTTTCCTATATATCTTTAGCATTTTCAGATGTTATAGCATGCAGAGTACCTTTGTGTTCCTCAAGGCTTTCGTGGTTTTCTGCCTCTTACAACAGATTAACTTCAAAATGATTTACATGTTATAACAGTGTTTAATGACTCCCAACCAATTGAATTGGAACCGGATCCTCTGACCGCCACCTCCGTGACCCCCTTCGTGACCGCTCGTCACGTGACAGCATGGGGTGGTGAGGCTGGATGGGGTTTATCTGCACCCAGCTTCACCACCACTCCTGCTGCCACGTGGCAGCAGGTCCTTTGTTACCGTCCCAGCAGGGGGTCAGGCGATCCCATCCGAATTGAATTATTAGGTCCCTCCCTTTCTGGTTAAATTTTTTTTCCCTCCTTTTTTTGCCTTTGTTTGTGTCATGAATCAACATCTTTGCTGGGAAACTCATCACTAGTCTAATCATCTCTTTATTGGATTGGGGACGTCACCATTTTAGATTTCAGTATCATGATTCCATTCAAGTTACAATTCAACTCCAGAAGATTCACAAAATATATAGGGAGCGTTTGAGACACGACTTTGGAATATGGTGGAATAAAAGTTAGACACATATGACCGCAATTGGACTGTCCATGCACATATGACTATATCGATAGGCCGTCTGGACACATCGACCATTGGGGGACCAATTCATAAGTCTTGGGATATAAGTCACTTGTAAGGCAAGTGCTATAACCATCGCATCGACATCGTATTTGAAACCGTTGTTGAAAATCGTATCGAATATCGCATTGCATCAAACTTGTTATTTTGGAAATCGAACTTGGAAATTGATTTGACTTGCATCGCATTGATTTGAAAATTGCATCATCGATTTTGATTGTACTAACACTTGATTGGTTATTGATTAGTTGACTTGTTGATCGTTGACTTTGTTGCTTGATTGGTATAAAGGTAAATTGGTAATTGTATTTGCGAATTATTTTCTGTATTGCTATTTACTTTATAACAATTGTTTCCCCATGTGTGATCCCATAGTAAGTATATTGAGTTTACTTCCTGGGTGAAGTGTCGCTCATACTATACTTTATCGTAGTTTTACAGATAGATATGACTACGAGCTAGTGTATGTTGAGGATGACCAAGAGTGGGGATTCTCATGCTTGAGGCTATATGATGAACTTAGATTTAGTCGCGATAGTTTATGGATTTGATGTTATGTACTTTGAGATTTAGTATTTCTGATTTACATTATACATTGTAGTACTTTGGTTTTTCCCTAGACTTATATTTTATGGATGAATGATTATTTTCAGGTTTTTATTTTTATGACGTTCGCTAACATTGTGCGTCATTTTGCTGACATGTAATTGATCATATCGACGGCTTGTATTTTTCTTAGCAAAATATGACGGATGAGTCGTTTCGAGTATTGAGCCTTGGAATGGGTCGCTACAGCAAGAGGCCCACATGTATTGGTCAATGAACAACTCATTATGATTGCTCCATGACCATCTTAAAATTTTTGTCAACTGACCCATTAAAGTTTCATTTTAATATATATAACATCTAAAACGACTTCAGTAATATTAATTCCACGTTATTCAACAGAAAAAAATCTATGTTCTTTTAGATTCTTTTATATTAATATAGCTTCATTATTATTATTATTATTATTATTATTATTATTATTATTATTATTATTATTATTATTATTATTATTATTATTATTATTATTATTATTATTATTTCGTGACATTCATTCTAGCCAATTGAACTAGGCCTCTTTTGTGTCACTTCCGTAAAAAACCGTTAAAAAAAATCCTAAATAAATAAACTGAATAAATATAATTACTGCAAGCGCTAGACTTTTCAGCTCTCACAATTTTTCCTTCAGTTTTGGCCAACTTCTTAAATTCTCTCGAACTGCGTCAGTAAATGTAATAACAAAAAACTAGTCTGGTTACAAATATGCGGCTGATTCCAAACGGCCTGACATTAAGAATCATTCAGCGGAGAATTTCTAAATTACTCTATATCTTTGATGTTTGATGTTGTTTGCCTGTCGTTTAGCATTCACTGTCGTTGTATATACTTAGTATAATTGATTGATTGAATGACTTAAAGGGTCAATTACTTGTCATATAAATAGCTAATATTTTAAGAACATTTGCAAACCACTAGTGTGTCGTATTTAAATACGAACAACTATTTGGGATTCACTAAGATGTAAATATTATGCGTTGATTCATATATATATATATATATTCTTTTTTTTTTTCTTTTACGGAACAACGTAATATTGTAATATTGTAACTGGACATCATATTTAAACATCCAATTTTAGTAGTAGATCCTATGTGGTCCAATTGGACGACTTATAACATCGCTTTTAGTAAGTAATCTAGAGGTAAAACTGGTGATGATTTTCCTTGGTAAATTTTCATGGCACTTATAAATTTCAGTTTTTTTAGCAGGTATCTCAATTTTGTGTATGTGCATGTACGGAAGAATCATAAAAAGAGTAGACTTCTGATTTGTGCTCACAAATTAAAGTCCAAGAGAATGGATTCCAATTTGAGAGTTGGAATTTTTGTAGCCGTTTTCTTTCTCTCGTTTTTCCAGACATATGCAGATTCAAAGCCTAAAGTCTTTAACGTTAATTCTTATGGTGCAAAGGCAGATGGAAAGACAGATAGTCGTCAGGTTAGTCAAACTGTAACCTTTAGTCTTATAATACTGAACTTCTGTTTTCTTACCATCCTCTCGTGATACTTTCACGAGAGGGACTTTTAACTGTTGCACGAGTGGAACTGTAGTTCTTTAATTTTGCTGGAATCACTGGGTCGTTATTGATTTTACGTGTATTTTTAGTACTAAAAAAACCGATTAAGGTGTCTTGGAATTTTGTGTTTCTTTCCCGATTTTGCAGGCATTTTTGAGTGCATGGAAGGATGCATGTAAGTGGAAAGGAGGAAGCAGGGTTGTGATCCCAAGTGGGGACTACATGCTGAACTCAGTGACATTTGAGGGCCCATGCAATGGGACAGTATCATTTTTCATTGAAGGGGTTGTGAAAGCTCCCACTGATCCTAAACTATTCTTCACTGAAACTTGGATTAGATTTCTGCATGTTGGCAACTTGACAGTGGAAGGTGGTGGATCTTTGGACGGACAGGGTGCTTCTGCTTGGAAGTATAATGACTGCTCGAAGAACCCCCAGTGCCCAAAACTTCCTGTAGTAAGTCCATTTTTCATTTTTCTTTTACTTTTATTTTGAGCACATGTCTATGGTAAGTGATCCCTCAAATTCCTTCTATCTTTTGCCTTCTCTGTTTTTTAAGGGCTGCAGGCTGCTTTATTATCAATCATGATTTTCACCAAGTTAATTTTGAGTACCTTTTATTTATTTGTTATACTGTATATCCAACATCAAGGACCCACGTCGCGTATTTATGTTACTAAGGTGGTGGTTGGAGGATTTCTCATTAAGGGAAATGGGTTTGGAGGAATCTAAACCCATAAAAATTGTTTGCTTGGGGAAATAGAGTATGAGTTTCAATTTGATATCCAAGTATTTGGTTATAGATATCGTTTTTTGATATACTAGGTCCTATTGTCTATCAATATGGGAAAACGGAGATATGGACGGTCAACACTAGTCATGTCGTCGGCCGGTCAAATTTTTCCGGCCAAGTTTTCTGGCCGTGCACCTTCGATACTCATTTTAATTCCGATACGTTCTAAACATCATTAATGTCAATCATACTCATTCCCACTTCAATACCAAACAACTATCACTTTTATGCCCAAGCTCATATACTCCAAACCTATACCCCTACTAATTCTGATTCCGATACCTATGTACGAACCAAACGCAACCTAAGTTCTTAGTAAATTTTCTGTTATAGCAAGAAATGTGCTTTGTTGAATGCATAACGTCCGTGCCATGATTCCACCAACCTATGTTGCACATTTAATGAAGTTAAATGCGATTAGGAACCACTATTTGGCATCCAAGATAATGTTATATTACCTAATGAGATTCCATGATGGATGTTTAGGAGTTTTTTAAAATAGGATGAAAAGATGATGCAATTTTAGCGTTACTAAGCATTTTTGACTGGTTCTAATTTATCAAGGCAGGATGTAGTTCTTTAGCCTTTATTTTCTATTATTGAATAAATTCTTTTGCTGGATCAGACGTTGAGGTTCGACTTTGTCAGCAATTCGACGATACAGCACATACGTTCCGTGAATAGCAAAAATGCCCATATCAACCTCTTTGCGTGCAATGCCACATACATCAGACATGTTAATATTACTGCACCAGGAAACAGTCCTAACACGGATGGTATCCACATTGGTAACTCGAATGGTGTTCGGATATCTCATGTGAACATTAGTACTGGAGATGATTGCATAGCAATGGTCTCTGGCAGTAAAAACATTAGAATTTTTGATGTTTCATGTGGACCTGGCCATGGAATCAGTATTGGAAGCCTAGGAAAGTCGTTGGAAAAAGAATATGTTAATAGCGTAGAGGTGTGGAACTCCACCTTCAAAGGTACTCAAAATGGAATACGAATCAAAACTTGGGCGCCTTCATTGCCTAGCAAAGCCTCGGATTTCGTTTACGGGAATATTTTCATGGACAAAGTTCAAAACCCTATTATCATTGATCAACACTACTGCCCTTCGGGTTCTTGTAGCAGTAAGGTATGTGAGTAAAATATGAGATTTTAGATTTGATCTTAATAACTTTGAACAAATAGTAGAACTATACTAATTTGTTAATGTGGTTTTCAGGGTGAATCAAGTGTGCAGATAAGCAACGTCACAGTCAAAAACATTTGGGGAACATCTGCTTCAAGAATTGCATTATCATTGAATTGCAGCAAACTTGTGCCTTGTGAGAATGTCAGTCTAGTAGATATCAATTTGGTTTATAAAGGGCCAGGAGGACCTGCAGTTTCATCTTGTTCAAATGTTGTTGGTTCTGCCCATGGAAAACAATTGCCTCCTGGTTGTCTGAAGAGATAGAAAGACTTCAGCTTCTGCGCCATGTCTTGTTGGTATTGGCACTAAAGCCAATTACTAACATAGCAAGCTTTTCAAGGTTGAGCATCAATGTCGTTCCTTGACAGTGAGGACAGAATGCTTCTCCTTGGATATATTCAATATATATAATATGCTCTCCCTATTTCTTAGGGATCCCCCCTAGGAACTAAAAGTGGAGTTTTAATATTTTTGCTACACAAACATTTTACCAAGTTTTTATACCAAAGTAAACTTGAAGCATATTTGTATCATTCTGGATATTGTGCATCTTTTATGCAGATTGTATGATCAATAAAGCTAAACAATAAATTCTTACTATATAATTAATTGAGAGTCCATGATTTGAGGATGTTGCCGAAATTTCCGTAAAAGGTTTTACGAAACATTGTTATGGTTTTCCAAGAATATATACTTATGTTTGATGGCTGAACACATATATATTGGTGGGCTAATATGATGCAATAAAGCAAAATGACTCGTTAAATTGATTGCGTTTTTTATATTATGAAATATCAATTGATCAACACAGCTTGACGCAATTTTCATTATTGGTCATCGAGAAACAACCTCTGTGTATTTTTAATACATGAGTATGGTTGCGTACGTCTAACCCTTCCATACTCCGCAGGGGAACCTGTAAGACGATATGTTAATGTTGTTGTTGTTCGGACAACATTTGCACAAACACATATAGCTATTAGAGTTGTCTTGAAATAACAGTGGCACAAAAATTACTACGTTTAATTACTCTTATGTTGATATTAATACTTACCTAGAGGCTCAATCTAGTTTTCAAAGTTCATTTTTGATTGTGGAGCCATCAATACAAGGACCTACGACTTGTATGACTATCGATTTTTCTACTTCTATTTCACATAAAACTCAAATTGAAACGGCTAATGGTGATTGATACCTATTCAAGCGGGAGGATCGATTGGAATCTTACCACTCTTGAAATTACATAACTGTTTATATGTCCGTACAGTGTCATCTAAATTACTGTCACTCAGTCAAGTCACAAAAGAACTCAGTTATATGGTACTTATTTATCTTGATTTTTGCTTTTTGTAGAACATTCATTCGAAGGAGATCACTGGACGTGGCGCTGAGCGTGGGGGTCTGTACTATGTTGAAAAGGTCACTCTACATGGACGGTCTATGCTTGCCCATGGGATGCTCCATCGACGACTGTGGTCGTGGCATTGTCGTTTCGAATTTTGTTTCCTACCTTGTTTAATGGTTCAATGGGTCATATATCCTATGATACTTGTATCTATGCCAAACATCATCGGGTCACATTCCGTCCGAATAATACCCGAGTAGATCATTGTTTTTTCTTAGTTCATTCTGATGCATAGGGGTATTCACCGTTCTCTAGGTCTTAAGGATTTTAGTATTTTGTTATATTTATAGATGATTGTTCTTGAATCACTTGGTTACTACCTAAAATATAAATCTGAAGTCCACACCAAATTTGTTGACTTCTTTCGGATGGTTCAAACCTTCTTTAATAAAACAATTCAAATCCTTTGGTCTGACAATGAGAGAGAATACATGTCCTGTGACTTACTCACTTTTTTCCGTGAAAATGGTATTATTCATCAAACATCTTGTCTTAACACACCACAACAAAATGGAGTCGTACAACGAAAAATCGTATCATTCTCGAGAGAACTTGGGCAATAATGATTGAGTCCTATGTACCTAAATCTTTTTTGCATGAAGCCGTTGCTACATCTGCGTATCTACTAAACTGTTTACCCAAAAAAATTGTTCACTATAAAACACTACTTCAAACGCTGGCAACTCAAGCAAATATCCCGTCCGTTCTGACTCTTCCACCCTAGATATTCGGTTGCACTGTCTTTATTCATATCCCCAAACAAGAACGAGTCATCCAAGCACTATGACATATATACTAAAACATCCAAGTAGACATAACAACTCGCACAAATCAATCAAGAACAATAACAACTAACCAAAAGAATCCAAGAACCATAACTAGCCTAAAACAATCCAAGAACCATAACGCAATACGTATCACCACCAATCTCATCACTTACATAAGAGACAGATCAAAAACATAGTCAACAGACAACTAATCAACATCAACAATATGTTTCGAACCAACGCCGAATCCAGCAAACTGGTCTAGTAACTTCTTAGTTCGTGCACTCAACATCCCTAGCAGCATCTTTCACCTCCTTCTCCATTTCTTTCTGCTCCTGCTGTTATGTCCAAAAGTTTTTTAAAAAAAAGAAGGTAGAAATTAATTAAATTAAATAAAAATTTAAAATCTAAAAAAAATCCTATCATTAACTACCCATAACCCCCTTCCCTTGATTTTCACCTCCACTTCCCCATTATTGCCCCAAATCCCTCCCCCTAACTCCCCAAATTCGGCCCCTCCCTTAATAAAAGATTAAAACCCCTTAATTCACTCTACACACGGCAACAAACAACAACATCAAATGAAAAGAAAAGAGAATGTGAGGGGAAAAGGAGGGCTGCGGCAGAGAGGGGGCAGAGAGGAGTAGAGGGAAGAAAAAAAAGAAAAGAAAAGGAAAGAAAGAGAATTGGTTACCCACACCAAATCTAACCATCGTGTCTAGGAACTCCTCATTTGAAAGGTAGGTTACCCCCCCATCTATCGGATTACTTTGGATTCCCTCGCATTCTGTTTTGGGAATTATTTAATTGTCACTGTATGTTTATCTTTTGCATGTTTATCGCGAATCCTTTATGTTTTGGTATGGAAATTTGCGTGTTTAGCCTTAGATATAGATCACATAGCACGGAAATAGGTTAGAATGGGTTTGGGTTGTCGAAAAACGCGCACGGAGGCATACGCTGTGTCACCGGCAAAATGTCGGGGGTGTTAAAATGAGACTAATGGAACTAGTTTGGGGTTAATCGGAGTTAAAATGAAAAAGTTATGAATTTTTGAAGAAATTAGAATTTAAATGAATAAAGATAACCAAAACAGAAAAAAAATACAGGCCGCTGGCCTGTAATGGTCAGCTGGCCAGGGTCATGGAGGGCCGCCAATTCGCACAGCAGGCCAGAAAGGGACGGCCCAAACTGCAAGGAATTTAAAAAAAAGAATAAAGAGAAAACGGGCCAGCAGGCAGCGGACCAGCCTGCTAGCCTCAGCAGGCCACCGGGCCAGTCTCAACAACCGGCCCAGATTGTCCTAAATATAAAAAAAATTTAAGGAGGTAAAGGCCAGCCGCGGTCAGCAGGCCACTGAATGGGGTGGGCCGCAGAAAATGGGTGAAGGGCCGAAAAAAAATATATGAAGGGGCAGGCTGGACCTGCAAACTAATTTTACAGATTCTCAAATAAATAAATAATATAATTATTAATTAATGGAAATTGTATATTCTGTAAATAGAAACAAAATAGAAACCAAATAGATACATATACATATACGTATATATATATAATTAAAAAAAGGGTGAATGCTGCTAGCCGATGGTGGAAAAAAAAGGAATAATAATAAAATAAAACAAAACAAGTAAATGTTAGAAAAATATATAAATATATATACGTCATTAATGTGATGTTAATCATGTTTTATAAATAATAAAATTTAGAAACTCATTAAATAAATTAAAATAAAGGAAATAAAAATAGTATGGGAAGATAAAAATAATTAAATAAAGGATTTAAGTGCTTGAAAGCCTAGGAAAAATAAAATAAAGTGTAGAAACCTAAAATAAAGTCTAGAAAGATAAAATAACGGTAGAAGATAAAATACAGTAATGAACCCCAAGCAACATAGAGTAACTACGCAATATAGGTAATACGCAACATAGAACAGAGCATGCAACATAGGACAAACGGAAGTGTGCAAGCGTGACGCATTCATGGCACGAGCATTGCATTTGGCCTATGAGCCGTGTGGCCTGACGAGGCGTATGATGGGTGTTGGTAATAATGGTTACCTTCACCTAATAGGACCCGGGACATGCATAGCATATCATGGAAAAGAAAGAGCATAGTGTGTGATATTAAATGACTGTGTGTGACACGGAGATAGAAGTGCATGCATCATGATGTTGCGCATTGCATTGTTATTGTTGATTATCGTTGTCTTTGTTATTGAGTTGTTTCAGTGCTATGGTTTGGGATACGGATCGGGTAGGGTATGTGTTATTTCCTTATTTATGCTTTATTTGATTTACTATTTATTTGTTTATGCTTCATTGCTTTATTTATCTGCTCCATGCTTTATGTGCTTTATGTGTTACCCGACTAAGTATGTGACAGTCCCTTTTCGGGAGAGACGGGTAACCTACGAGTTACTCCCATCACTCACCCCCCACCACCCCTCCACAGGTGAGCAGTTTAAGAGTATATATATTTATCAGGGATGGGACAGATTACGCAAGCTGGGAAGAGTGAGCTGACCTCGAGAAGGAATCTTGTTGACCGAGAGCTTGTCCTTGGGATAGTCAGATAGACCTCAACCTAGGCTTATTGTTTGATATTAGTATTTCATATTTGACTTAGCGGGTTTCGTCAACCCTTGTACTTGATTTTATTCTGATGGATTTAATTTAATCGAGACGTTCATTTCTTTCATTATCGTTTCCGCGAAAAATTCCTACGTCAGTTCTGACGTGTAAAGAAGTTTGAACGACGCTTTGTAGTTCTCGTAGTAGGCTACGACGGGTGCACCGTTCTCGAAGCTAGGTTTCGAGAGCGGGGCGCTACATTTTCAGTCCTCAACTCATCCCTAATGTTTGCATCACGTCTCTCTGGGTCAGCTCTCATCTCTTCCGTGCGCTTTTCGTGCTCAGCTAGTATTCTCTTTATTTCAGCATCTTGCTCTGCTTCCTGTTGGAGAAAAGTTAGTTGTGGGAGTCGGAAAATTTTGGATGGCAAGTGGATTTTGTCAAACACCATATTTTGGGCTTAATTACGATTAGTATTCGTTAATCAAAAACGAAAACTAAAAATTCCTAAATTATCTATGTAACGCGTAGATGAATTTAGGTTGTTGAATCACTCGATTCTGATACCGGGTGAATGAAAAATTAACGCTCAAAGTTGGAGTAACATTGGAAGTTATTTGGCGGTTTCTTCCACTACCAATAACTACTCGGTGGTTATTGCAGTAGTGGGGTGGTTTCTTCCACTACCAATAACTACTCGGTGGTTATTGCAGTAGTGGGGCGGTTTCTTCCAATCTAACGGTACAGATCAAAACTGATTGATCTAACGGTACGCATCCAATCATCTGATAACTTCCAGTAACTTCTTCCTCTCTATAAATTCCTTTCATGTTGAAACGTTTTAGATAGAGATTTCGAAAATCTAAAGGCGTACGCAGCTTCTTCTTCTTCTACTTCTGGTTTTCATAAAACGTTTTCTTGCATTCATTGCGTTCGAGAAATCAGAGCACCTTATAGGTTCGTCGAGTTCTTTACGTTGGTGTGCCACTTCGTATGAACTGTAGCCGTTGTATCCTGGGAGACGTTTGCTGTGTATTCTGGTTGGGCACTTTGTACCGGAGCAAATCGTCTTAAGGACAGAGTCGTTAGACTCGCCTCGGTTTTGCTTACATTTCGTCAGTTTACACAAACGCACACTGTACACTCTTATGATTACAGTTTCTAACATTCTAACATTCTTAAGACGATTTGATTTATATACTGTAATCTGTTTCGTTTTGCGATTACAGTTTCTATTGTACGAAACTAATCGGCTCTGTGTTTTGTTTCTGTATTGGTTTTACAGAATCTGAAATGGAGAACGAAAGTTCGAACTCCTTCAATGGCGTGCACCTTGGTCCGTCCGAGGAAGTGAACGCTGCTGTTCCAGTTGCACCCGCTGCCATTCCTGCTCCTGTTCCGGTTGTTGGACAAGTTGAGAAACCGGAGAAGTTTGGAGGCAGTTACTTTAAACGTTGGCAGCAGAAGATGCTGTTCTTTTTGACAACTCTGGGGCTGGCCAAAATGCTGACCGAGGATCCTCCAGTGGTGATACCAGTCGAGGATCAAAACGTGAATATGCAGAATAGCTTGATGGCTGAAGCATGGAAATATAGTGATTATGTCTGTTTGAGTCATATTTTAAGTTGTCTTGATAATACTCTGTATGGACTGTATAGTACCTTTAAGACTGCAAAATATTTATGGCAGGCTTTGACAAAAAATACAGGACAGAGGATGCTGGTGCGAAGAAATTTATCATTGGTAAATTTCTTGATTTTAAGATGACTGATTCTAAAACTGTTGTTTCTCAGATTGAGGAACTTCAGATGTTAGTGGCTGAAATGGAAGAAGAGGGTATGTCCCTGAGTGAATCTTTCCTTGTTGCTGCTGTTATTGAGAAGCTACCTCTTTCGTGGAGGGAATTCAGGAGCTATCTCAAACATAAGCGAAAGGAGATGTCCTTGGAAGATCTGATTGTTCGATTGCTTATCGAAGAAGACAATCGCAGATCTGAGAAGAAGTTTGCTGAATTTTCTGGTCAGGCAAAGGCTCATGTCGCAGAGGCGACGAAGAAAAAGAAAGGCAAGTTGGGTGTGAACAACAAAGGCAAAGAGATCGCCAAAAAGTTCACAGGTAAGTGCTACAATTGTGGCATTCAGGGGCACCGGAGCAGTGACTGTCGCAAGCCAAAGAAAAGGCAAGAGAAAGCGAAGGCGAACCTGGTTGGCGCAATGGAAGATCTGGATCTTTGTGCTGTTGTGAGTGAATGCAACATTGTGGGAAATCCGCACGCATGGTGGCTTGACACTGGAGCTACGAGACATGTTTGTGCAAACAAGGCAATGTTCACAGAATACAAGCCCGTTGATGGTGCACAGCTTTACATGGGAAATGATGCTTCATCAAAGATTGAAGGTGAAGGAAATGTTGTTTTGAAGTTGACTTCTGGAAAGTTTCTGACTCTGCAGAATGTTCTGCATGTTCCTGATATTAGGAAGAATTTGATTTCTGGCGCTTTGATGGTGATGCATGGGTTTAGACTTGTGTTAGAGTCTAACAAAGTTATCATTACTAAGAATGTGTTGTACTTGGGAAAGGGGTACTTGGTAGACAGAATGTTTAAGTTAAACGTTATGACCATTGTACCTAAGAAAGAAAAAGTTGTGCCCGTAGTGGCTAATGAAAATGCATCTACTTCTGCTTATATGCTTGAGTCTTCTTGTTTATGGCATTTACGTTTGGGACACGTTAATTACAAATCAATTCAAAGAATGATAAATCTTGATTTGTTGCCTAAACTGAATATGACTAAGAAAAAATGTCAAGTTTGCGTTGAAGCGAAAATGACTAAGGCTCCTTTTCCTTCGATTGAAAGAAACACTGAAATGTTAGATTTAATTCATACAGATGTGTGTGATTTAAAGTTTGTGCAAACAAGAGGTGGTAAAAAGTACTTTGTAACTTTTATTGACGATTGCACTAGATATTGTTATGTTTATTTGCTAAGTAGCAAAGATGAGGCCGTTAATGCGTTTAAGGATTATAAGAATGAAGTTGAAAATCAACTTAGCAAACGAATTAAGATAATTCGTAGTGATAGAGGTGGTGAATATGATGCACCGTTTAATGAATTTTGTTCAGAACATGGCATTATTCATCAAACGACTGCGCCATACTCACCTCAATCCAATGGTATTGCTGAACGCAAGAATCGAACTCTTAAAGAGATGATGAATGCTATGTTGATAAGTTCGGGTTTACCTCAGAACTTGCAGGGGGAAGCAATCCTCTCTGCCAATGTCATTCTAAATAGAATTCCATCTAAAAAGATGGATAAGACCCCTTATGAACTTTGGAAAGGTTATAAACCGAGTTTCAAATACTTAAAAGTGTGGGGGTGTCTGGCTAAGGTAGCAGTACCTAAACCAAGACAAGTCAGAATAGGGCCCAAAACGATTGATTGTATATTTATAGGATATGCAACAAACAGTAGTGCATATCGATTCTTGGTGCACAAGTCTGACATCCCTGACATACATGAAAATGTTGTCATGGAGTCAAGAAATGCAGTGTTTTTTGAAGACGTCTTTCCAAAGAAAGATAGAAATAATAAAGAAGCCAATACGAGTAAGCGAACTCGGGATACAACGACTCAAGAAATTGACGAACCCCGTCAAAGCAAACGAGCCAAAATACCAACATCATTTGGACCAGATTTTCTAACCTACATGGTAGAGAATGAGCCAAGGACCTTTTCAGAGGCGATGTCAACACCAGAAGCTTCATTCTGGAAAGAGGCAATCAACAGTGAGATAGAATCTATTCTTCAAAATCATACTTGGGAGCTGGTCAATCTTCCACCAGGAAGTAAACCACTCGGATGCAAGTGGATTTTCAAGAAGAAGTTAAAAGAAGATGGATCTATCGACAAATATAAAGCGCGTTTGGTAGCCAAAGGTTATCGGCAAAAAGAAGGGTTTGATTTCTTTGACACTTACTCACCAGTGACAAGGATTACATCAATCAGAGTGCTAGTCGCGATTGCATCAGTCTATAACTTAGAAATCCATCAGATGGATGTTAAAACGGCTTTTCTAAACGGTGATTTGGAGGAGGAGATATACATGGAACAACCAGAAGGGTTTGTTGTGCCAGGACAAAAGAAGAAAGTTTGTAAACTTGTTAAGTCTTTGTACGGACTTAAACAAGCACCAAAACAATGGCACTTGAATTTTGATCAAGTAATGATGACAAACGGCTTCAGGATCAACGAGTGTGACAAGTGTGTTTACATCAAAAACACACTTAATGCCTATGTGATAGTATGTCTCTATGTAGATGACATGTTAATCATGGGCAGTACTCGTGACATCATCTTGAATACCAAGAAGATGTTAACACAGAATTTTGACATGAAGGATATGGGGGTTGCCAATGTTATCCTAGGAATCAAGATTTCTAGGGTAACTGAAGGATTGATCATGTCACAAAGTCATTATATTGAGTCCGTTCTCAAACGATTCAATATGTTTGATGCAAAACCAGTAAAAACCCCACTTGACTTAAGTATGCACTTAAGGAAGAACCGAGGTGAACCAGTAGCTCAATTGAAGTACTCACAAGTGATTGGAAGTCTAATGTACATAACGAGCTGTACAAGACCAGACTTAGCTTGTTCAGTAAACAAATTAAGCAGGTTTACCAGTAATCCAAGTGAAGATCATTGGAAAGCTCTAAATAGAGTAATGAGGTACCTCAAGTACACAATGAATCTTGGATTACACTATACAAGATATCCAGCAGTATTGGAAGGATACTGTGACGCAAACTGGATATCAGATTGTAAAGATTCTAAATCCACCAGTGGATACTTATTCACTGTAGGTGGTGGTGCTGTGTCATGGAAGTCTACAAAGCAAACGTGCATAGCTCGGTCAACTATGGAAGCTGAGTTTATAGCACTCGATAAAGCTGGGGAAGAAGCTGAATGGCTTCGAAATTTCCTAGAAGACATTCCATGCTGGCCTAAGCCAATCGCTCCTATAAGCATACACTGTGACAGTCAGTCAGCTATAGGATGAGCTCAAAGCAGCATCTATAATGGTAAGTCACGACACATACGTCGGAGACATAATACCATTAAGCAGTTGATCTCTAATGGCGTGATTTCCATTGATTACATAAAATCAAAGGAGAATCTTGCGGATCCGCTTACAAAAGCTTTGCCTAGAGATGAAATGTCAAAATTGACAAACGGAATGGGACTTAAGCCTACAAAGCATGAATCTTTGTAACGGTAACCCAAGCTTGTTGACTGGAGATCCCAGAATCTAGGTTCAATGGGAAAACTAAGTTATAAGGATTCAGTTAGCACTTACTCATTCCGTTAAATAAAAGTGCTGTCTGCAGAGAAATGAGGGTAAGCTGATGCTTTTAATGATGTCCTATATCTTAATAAATCAAGTGGGGTATGGCAGAATACTCTTGATAGGAATCACCTATGTAAGTGTGAAGTGGGGCCGCTTCTATGAGAATTCTGAGAGGCAAGAATTCTCTAATACACTTTCTGAAACCAGGTTGTTCATGGCCAAAATGAACACAACCATGAGAACCAAAAAGGGGTGTTAGAAGAAATGTTGTGTGAGTATCATTGTCTAGGTTCACACTAAAGGCTGATAGTTCAAGACATTAGTTCACTACCCAGCCGAGTGGATCCGATAGTACATCACTAAGAAAGGTTCAAAGCCAGAAGCTACCTCTTCTGAGGCAACATATCCTTATCTGATTTCTCTATAGAGTCTGCATTCACATTTGCATTAATTTCCATTCATGTGGGGGATTGTTGGAGAAAAGTTAGTTGTGGGAGTCGGAAAATTTTGGATGGCAAGTGGATTTTGTCAAACATCATACTTTGGGCTTAATTACGATTAGTATTCGTTAATCAAAAACGAAAACTAAAAATTCCTAAATTATCTATGTAACGCGTAGATGAATTTAGGTTGTTGAATCACTCGATTCTGATACCGGGTGAATGAAAAATTAACGCTCAAAGTTGGAGTAACATTGGAAGTTATTTGGCGGTTTCTTCCACTACCAATAACTACTCGGTGGTTATTGCAGTAGTGGGGCGGTTTCTTCCACTACCAATAACTACTCGGTGGTTATTGCAGTAGTGGGGCGGTTTCTTCCAATCTAACGGTACAGATCAAAACTGATTGATCTAACGGTACGCATCCAATCATCTGATAACTTCCAGTAACTTCTTCCTCTCTATAAATTCCTTTCATGTTGAAACGTTTTAGATAGAGATTTCGAAAATCTAAAGGCGTACGCAGCTTCTTTTTCTTCTACTTCTGGTTTTCATAAAACGTTTTCTTGCATTCATTGCGTTCGAGAAATCAGAGCACCTTACAGGTTCGTCGAGTTCTTTACGTTGGTGTGCCACTTCGTATGAACTGTAGCCGTTGTATCCTGGGAGACGTTTGCTGTGTATTCTGGTTGGACACTTTGTACCGGAGCAAATCGTCTTAAGGACAGAGTCGTTAGACTCGCCTCGGTTTTGCTTACATTTCGTCAGTTTACACAAACGCACACTGTACACTCTTATGATTACAGTTTCTAACATTCTAACATTCTTAAGACGATTTGATTTATATACTGTAATCTGTTTCGTTTTGCGATTACAGTTTCTATTGTACGAAACTAATCGGCTCTGTGTTTTGTTTCTGTATTGGTTTTACAGAATCTGAAATGGAGAACGAAAGTTCGAACTCCTTCAATGGCGTGCACCTTGGTCCGTCCGAGGAAGTGAACGCTGCTGTTCCAGTTGCACCCGCTGCCATTCCTGCTCCTGTTCCGGTTGTTGGACAAGTTGAGAAACCGGAGAAGTTTGGAGGCAGTTACTTTAAACGTTGGCAGCAGAAGATGCTGTTCTTTTTGACAACTCTGGGGCTGGCCAAAATGCTGACCGAGGATCCTCCAGTGGTGATACCAGTCGAGGATCAAAACGTGAATATGCAGAATAGCTTGATGGCTGAAGCATGGAAATATAGTGATTATGTCTGTTTGAGTCATATTTTAAGTTGTCTTGATAATACTCTGTATGGACTGTATAGTACCTTTAAGACTGCAAAATATTTATGGCAGGCTTTGACAAAAAATACAGGACAGAGGATGCTGGTGCGAAGAAATTTATCATTGGTAAATTTCTTGATTTTAAGATGACTGATTCTAAAACTGTTGTTTCTCAGATTGAGGAACTTCAGATGTTAGTGGCTGAAATGGAAGAAGAGGGTATGTCCCTGAGTGAATCTTTCCTTGTTGCTGCTGTTATTGAGAAGCTACCTCTTTCGTGGAGGGAATTCAGGAGCTATCTCAAACATAAGCGAAAGGAGATGTCCTTGGAAGATCTGATTGTTCGATTGCTTATCGAAGAAGACAATCGCAGATCTGAGAAGAAGTTTGCTGAATTTTCTGGTCAGGCAAAGGCTCATGTCGCAGAGGCGACGAAGAAAAAGAAAGGCAAGTTGGGTGTGAACAACAAAGGCAAAGAGATCGCCAAAAAGTTCACAGGTAAGTGCTACAATTGTGGCATTCAGGGGCACCGGAGCAGTGACTGTCGCAAGCCAAAGAAAAGGCAAGAGAAAGCGAAGGCGAACCTGGTTGGCGCAATGGAAGATCTGGATCTTTGTGCTGTTGTGAGTGAATGCAACATTGTGGGAAATCCGCACGCATGGTGGCTTGACACTGGAGCTACGAGACATGTTTGTGCAAACAAGGCAATGTTCACAGAATACAAGCCCGTTGATGGTGCACAGCTTTACATGGGAAATGATGCTTCATCAAAGATTGAAGGTGAAGGAAATGTTGTTTTGAAGTTGACTTCTGGAAAGTTTCTGACTCTGCAGAATGTTCTGCATGTTCCTGATATTAGGAAGAATTTGATTTCTGGCGCTTTGATGGTGATGCATGGGTTTAGACTTGTGTTAGAGTCTAACAAAGTTATCATTACTAAGAATGTGTTGTACTTGGGAAAGGGGTACTTGGTAGACAGAATGTTTAAGTTAAACGTTATGACCATTGTACCTAAGAAAGAAAAAGTTGTGCCCGTAGTGGCTAATGAAAATGCATCTACTTCTGCTTATATGCTTGAGTCTTCTTGTTTATGGCATTTACGTTTGGGACACGTTAATTACAAATCAATTCAAAGAATGATAAATCTTGATTTGTTGCCTAAACTGAATATGACTAAGAAAAAATGTCAAGTTTGCGTTGAAGCGAAAATGACTAAGGCTCCTTTTCCTTCGATTGAAAGAAACACTGAAATGTTAGATTTAATTCATACAGATGTGTGTGATTTAAAGTTTGTGCAAACAAGAGGTGGTAAAAAGTACTTTGTAACTTTTATTGACGATTGCACTAGATATTGTTATGTTTATTTGCTAAGTAGCAAAGATGAGGCCGTTAATGCGTTTAAGGATTATAAGAATGAAGTTGAAAATCAACTTAGCAAACGAATTAAGATAATTCGTAGTGATAGAGGTGGTGAATATGATGCACCGTTTAATGAATTTTGTTCAGAACATGGCATTATTCATCAAACGACTGCGCCATACTCACCTCAATCCAATGGTATTGCTGAACGCAAGAATCGAACTCTTAAAGAGATGATGAATGCTATGTTGATAAGTTCGGGTTTACCTCAGAACTTGCAGGGGGAAGCAATCCTCTCTGCCAATGTCATTCTAAATAGAATTCCATCTAAAAAGATGGATAAGACCCCTTATGAACTTTGGAAAGGTTATAAACCGAGTTTCAAATACTTAAAAGTGTGGGGGTGTCTGGCTAAGGTAGCAGTACCTAAACCAAGACAAGTCAGAATAGGGCCCAAAACGATTGATTGTATATTTATAGGATATGCAACAAACAGTAGTGCATATCGATTCTTGGTGCACAAGTCTGACATCCCTGACATACATGAAAATGTTGTCATGGAGTCAAGAAATGCAGTGTTTTTTGAAGACGTCTTTCCAAAGAAAGATAGAAATAATAAAGAAGCCAATACGAGTAAGCGAACTCGGGATACAACGACTCAAGAAATTGACGAACCCCGTCAAAGCAAACGAGCCAAAATACCAACATCATTTGGACCAGATTTTCTAACCTACATGGTAGAGAATGAGCCAAGGACCTTTTCAGAGGCGATGTCAACACCAGAAGCTTCATTCTGGAAAGAGGCAATCAACAGTGAGATAGAATCTATTCTTCAAAATCATACTTGGGAGCTGGTCAATCTTCCACCAGGAAGTAAACCACTCGGATGCAAGTGGATTTTCAAGAAGAAGTTAAAAGAAGATGGATCTATCGACAAATATAAAGCGCGTTTGGTAGCCAAAGGTTATCGGCAAAAAGAAGGGTTTGATTTCTTTGACACTTACTCACCAGTGACAAGGATTACATCAATCAGAGTGCTAGTCGCGATTGCATCAGTCTATAACTTAGAAATCCATCAGATGGATGTTAAAACGGCTTTTCTAAACGGTGATTTGGAGGAGGAGATATACATGGAACAACCAGAAGGGTTTGTTGTGCCAGGACAAAAGAAGAAAGTTTGTAAACTTGTTAAGTCTTTGTACGGACTTAAACAAGCACCAAAACAATGGCACTTGAATTTTGATCAAGTAATGATGACAAACGGCTTCAGGATCAACGAGTGTGACAAGTGTGTTTACATCAAAAACACACTTAATGCCTATGTGATAGTATGTCTCTATGTAGATGACATGTTAATCATGGGCAGTACTCGTGACATCATCTTGAATACCAAGAAGATGTTAACACAGAATTTTGACATGAAGGATATGGGGGTTGCCAATGTTATCCTAGGAATCAAGATTTCTAGGGTAACTGAAGGATTGATCATGTCACAAAGTCATTATATTGAGTCCGTTCTCAAACGATTCAATATGTTTGATGCAAAACCAGTAAAAACCCCACTTGACTTAAGTATGCACTTAAGGAAGAACCGAGGTGAACCAGTAGCTCAATTGAAGTACTCACAAGTGATTGGAAGTCTAATGTACATAACGAGCTGTACAAGACCAGACTTAGCTTGTTCAGTAAACAAATTAAGCAGGTTTACCAGTAATCCAAGTGAAGATCATTGGAAAGCTCTAAATAGAGTAATGAGGTACCTCAAGTACACAATGAATCTTGGATTACACTATACAAGATATCCAGCAGTATTGGAAGGATACTGTGACGCAAACTGGATATCAGATTGTAAAGATTCTAAATCCACCAGTGGATACTTATTCACTGTAGGTGGTGGTGCTGTGTCATGGAAGTCTACAAAGCAAACGTGCATAGCTCGGTCAACTATGGAAGCTGAGTTTATAGCACTCGATAAAGCTGGGGAAGAAGCTGAATGGCTTCGAAATTTCCTAGAAGACATTCCATGCTGGCCTAAGCCAATCGCTCCTATAAGCATACACTGTGACAGTCAGTCAGCTATAGGATGAGCTCAAAGCAGCATCTATAATGGTAAGTCACGACACATACGTCGGAGACATAATACCATTAAGCAGTTGATCTCTAATGGCGTGATTTCCATTGATTACATAAAATCAAAGGAGAATCTTGCGGATCCGCTTACAAAAGCTTTGCCTAGAGATGAAATGTCAAAATTGACAAACGGAATGGGACTTAAGCCTACAAAGCATGAATCTTTGTAACGGTAACCCAAGCTTGTTGACTGGAGATCCCAGAATCTAGGTTCAATGGGAAAACTAAGTTATAAGGATTCAGTTAGCACTTACTCATTCCGTTAAATAAAAGTGCTGTCTGCAGAGAAATGAGGGTAAGCTGATGCTTTTAATGATGTCCTATATCTTAATAAATCAAGTGGGGTATGGCAGAATACTCTTGATAGGAATCACCTATGTAAGTGTGAAGTGGGGCCGCTTCTATGAGAATTCTGAGAGGCAAGAATTCTCTAATACACTTTCTGAAACCAGGTTGTTCATGGTCAAAATGAACACAACCATGAGAACCAAAAAGGGGTGTTAGAAGAAATGTTGTGTGAGTATCATTGTCTAGGTTCACACTAAAGGCTGATAGTTCAAGACATTAGTTCACTACCCAGCCGAGTGGATCCGATAGTACATCACTAAGAAAGGTTCAAAGCCAGAAGCTACCTCTTCTGAGGCAACATATCCTTATCTGATTTCTCTATAGAGTCTGCATTCACATTTGCATTAATTTCCATTCATGTGGGGGATTGTTGGAGAAAAGTTAGTTGTGGGAGTCGGAAAATTTTGGATGGCAAGTGGATTTTGTCAAACATCATACTTTGGGCTTAATTACGATTAGTATTCGTTAATCAAAAACGAAAACTAAAAATTCCTAAATTATCTATGTAACGCGTAGATGAATTTAGGTTGTTGAATCACTCGATTCTGATACCGGGTGAATGAAAAATTAACGCTCAAAGTTGGAGTAACATTGGAAGTTATTTGGCGGTTTCTTCCACTACCAATAACTACTCGGTGGTTATTGCAGTAGTGGGGCGGTTTCTTCCACTACCAATAACTACTCGGTGGTTATTGCAGTAGTGGGGCGGTTTCTTCCAATCTAACGGTACAGATCAAAACTGATTGATCTAACGGTACGCATCCAATCATCTGATAACTTCCAGTAACTTCTTCCTCTCTATAAATTCCTTTCATGTTGAAACGTTTTAGATAGAGATTTCGAAAATCTAAAGGCGTACGCAGCTTCTTTTTCTTCTACTTCTGGTTTTCATAAAACGTTTTCTTGCATTCATTGCGTTCGAGAAATCAGAGCACCTTACAGGTTCGTCGAGTTCTTTACGTTGGTGTGCCACTTCGTATGAACTGTAGCCGTTGTATCCTGGGAGACGTTTGCTGTGTATTCTGGTTGGACACTTTGTACCGGAGCAAATCGTCTTAAGGACAGAGTCGTTAGACTCGCCTCGGTTTTGCTTACATTTCGTCAGTTTACACAAACGCACACTGTACACTCTTATGATTACAGTTTCTAACATTCTAACACTTCCTGCCTTTCCAATTCAGAGGCCTTCTACGTAACACCAAGATTTCTTCATGCAACCCTACATTTTTGAGCGGTTGTGTCAACTCTCTCACTTTTCCATGAGATAACAAGTGCTTCAAAATTGGAGAAGCTTATCATTCAGTCAGATAATGGTTGCCCAAAAGTAGTAGTATCCAAGCTACAAGAAAAAGTCAAGCTAGATATTCTGTCCATACCAAGATTCTCTTAGGATATTTCTTCATCTTTGATTGATTTTGAATACTAAACCTAGAGTAGAATCAGCTAAACCAATATTCTGGGCACATATTATCAAACTGAATGAAAAGTTTCTCCAAATTTTGAACCACTTGCTATCACGGCATCAACAAGTCTCTAATTCTTCCTTTGTCTGCCTCTGGCCCTCTGATCATAAAGAATTTAAGGTGACAGAAGATGCTATCAAAATCTTCTATCTTTCAAAAGTTGCACTCGTCACGGATATCATCACAATGGTCATCATAGTCGGCCTGAATTTAAGTGTATTACAACACACACATCAAGATGCCAAATTTAGTGACTTGGAAAAAACTGGTGGCCACGTTCAAAATGTTGGAGAGTAACAAATAATTCAAAAATCAGAAAGTAATATACTAATCTTGTTCACAATGTCCCCTTCTTGCAGCTTGGTACATTCTCTAAACAAGTCGCAAAGTATCAAACTGGACGACATTCCTTTCTAGTCCATTGTAGGGTGTAAAATCATTACATTTGGAATACACAATCTTCCATTGCCCTGGAATAAAACATATATCAAAGATGTTATTTGTTGGGTTGTGTGTATTTTTTGAAGATTTACACAAGTTAAATATGTAATAGATTTTAAATATTTGCAAAATAAAAAATCAAGTTTACAGGATAGTCAAGACTGAACTCAGAGTGGTCTTGACCCGATGTTCTGTATGTTCTAGGATACACTAAATCAAACTCAAAATGGCCTAGTCTGACGTTACCTGTAAGTGTACAAAACTTTCTATTAAGTGACTGAGCGCATGACCGAATGTAGCTTTTGTATTCAGTGACTCATGAGACCGGACTCAGATTTGGAAAGTTCGAGCACTAGGTCTTTGTATTTCAGAATTCAAAATTGGTCAAAGGTCAAAGTCAAAGTTTGACTGAACTCAAAACTATGCGTTCGGCCTAATGCAGCATCAAAATTTTGGGATTGCGTCTGGTGTAGTAAACATAGAGTTCTCGGAGAAAAGATTGTATCAAGACCGAACTTACAATTGAGTTTGGTGTACTAAGGCTGAATTTTTGGTCTCTGAGTTCCGTGTTTTGAAATATAGTCGTTATACCACGAATTTCAAATTAGAAAAAGTTCTATCTCTTTCGTCTGTCCCAAATTGAATGCTCATTTATTATCAGCATCCACAATACTATTTTGAGTACTTTTACATGTCCTCTAAGCATCTAAATGGTAAATTCTTTAGCCAATAAGAGAAAAAAAGTTGTTGGAGACAATTTTAATTGTGGAAGAAAAAATAATGAAGTAAAAGGACAAGGCTAGAAAAACAAAATTGAAGGGCCCCTCTATGTATACAAAGCATTGAATGAGGTATTCACACACTTTCACCGACTTCAAGCACAAATCCTCTCTTCATCTTTCAAGCTCTCAAGTGGAAAAGTGTTCAAAGAATGTGATCCCTTCTATCCTCTCTTTATCTATTTTTTATTGCTTGCATTAATTTTTTTATTGTGAGAACATTGAAGTCTAACATAAGAGGAGCTAAAAGAATGTGATCTATTGCTCGTGATTTAGACTTGATTTGAAAGTGTAACTCCATTTCTGCATTGAAATCTTATTGTTGAAAGTTCTTAAGTAGAAATTTGTTGAAGTTGTAAAGAGACAAATAGAAAAGCTTTAAGGCTTTTGATTGTAATCTTATAGAAGTAGTTGTTACACAAGTTGTTATAGCAATTGTTGTAGTAGAAGCTAATTGACCTCTTTGAGACAATTATATAGTTGTTGAAAATCCACTTTGAAAACAAAGTGGTAGTAAAGTCAAATCAAGGAGATTTGACACATCATAAATTATGTGTTTCTAATTACTATCTCTCATCTCTTTTCTCTTATTTTAGTGTGTATTTTGAGTTGGAGTGAACTAAACTGAGAAAAAAATTGCTTGCACTCTGTTCATCCCTCATCTATAGTGTTCCTTACGGAACTAACAACCAATATTAGAGCTTAGCTTGATTGCTTGACCAATTTTTACAAGTAGCAAGGTTTAAAAATCATTAAAAAAAAATATGGCAACGTCAATCTCCACTTCCACTAGCTCAACTCCCAAGTCATCCACCATATTATGACACCAAATACTAAGGTTCCGATATTTGATTTTCAAAACTACTCCTATGGAAATTTAGAATGATAAATCATTTGAAAGATTGTGGTTTTAACATATGGAGAGAAACTTCCAAAGGAATTGAAGTTCATATATTTACAAACTCAAATGGTGAAAAGATATGAAGATTACTACACCGATGAAGAAAAACTCATGTTTGCTATCAATGGAAAGATATTTGATATTCTTTCAAGTACTCTCAGTACTGCCAAGCTTGTTAGATTTTAAGGGTCTTAAAACATCTCATGAAGCATGGAAAAGTTTGGAGATTGTCTATGGAAGAACTGAGTAAGTAAGAATGGCTAAGAAGTTAACATTCATGAAAGAATATAAAATGTTTGATATAAAAAGATTAAGCAGACAATTGATTGATTCACCCAAATTGTAAATCAAATTTCCATGCTTGATAAGAAGACATGAAATGAAGATCAAGTCTCAAAGTAACTTACCTCTTTGCCAAGAGAATAGACATCCAAAGTGACGACCATCACTGAGTCAAAAAATCTCAAAACACTATCTCTTGGTGAATTGTCCAGAAATCTATTAACACATGAAATCTTTATTAATCAACAAAATAAGATGGATTCTATAAAGCCTTCACAAGTGTCACACAAAAGATTGGTTGTTGAGTCCAAAGATTCGGATGCAGCAGTTGTACTTTTAGTTAGAAAGTTTAGAATGGTTGCGACAATAAATAAATCTCAAGCAATAAGGTTCTTTAAGAGTTCATCCAAAGACAAGAAAAAGGGTGAAAATGTCATAGGAAAAAGGCCGAACATATCACTTCGTTTCAGATTGACATGTCAAGGGGCCACAAAAACAAGTGAAGATTGTCTTTCCTCATAAGAAGAAGGCTCTCAATGTGGAAGTGACTACTCTACTACCCGGATGAGATCTCCTCACCACGCGGTGACTCACCGCACTCCCCACCACGCGACACGTGACAGCAGGTCTCATCCAGCCTCACCACTCTCACCTGCTGCCACGTGTCGTGCGGTGATGCACGCAGTGAGAGAGGATGGGTGAGGGAATCTGAACCCTCCACTACCACTTTGTTTGAATCTCCAAATATTGAGAAATACTTAGTGGAGACATACAAATTATAATGGTTTGAATCTTCTTAATTTTATTCCACGAGCCATTTGTTTTCAAATGGATTTTTAACAACAACTATATAAATTGCTTTAAAGAGGTCAATGAACTCCTACTACAACAATTGCTACAACCACTTGGGTAACAACTACGACTTCAACTCCAACTATAAGCAAGGGCTCAAAAGTCTTTCTACTTATCTCTTTGCAACTTTAATAAATTTCTACTTAAGACTTTCACCAAATAAATTTTGGGTGAAGTAGTGGAGTTATACTTTCAACATAAAGTCTAAATCACAAGCAAGAGATGAAATATATTTAGTTTATCTTCTGTGAGATTTCAATGCTCTTATGAATAGAGAACCGAGCTTGAAGTAGACAAAAGTATGTATTTGTTTCTTCAATGCTTCTTGCATGTATAGACCAATTCAAATTCGTTTTGCACCCTTCCCAATGTCTATTACTTCATTAATTGTTCTTGGATAGTCAAAGTTGTCTCCAACAACTTTATTCTTTATTTGGTTGGATGATTGCAACCTAAAAATGCTTGTCGAGGTGTACAAAATACTCAAAATATCATTAGAGGTATTGATAATAAATGCATATTTAATTTTGGATAGAAAGGAAAGAGAATCCATTTAAAATAAACTATAGATCTCCAAGAATATTGCTCACAATCTCAACCCACAGATCTTCTCTAATCTTGGCATCTCGCACACAAGATACTTTGGTACGTATCTTGGTGTTCCATTGGTCACTGGCCGAAGTAGCAGAAAATTTTATGACTATGTTTTGGAGAAGGTTCGCACGAGACTCGATCATTGGCAGACCAAATTATTATCATGTGCAGCGAGGTGCGTACCGATTCAAAATGTAATTTCACTAATGCCATCATATGTCATGCAAACTGTACGTCTACCGGCAGGACTACTTGAGGATATGGATGAAATTATGAGAAGGTTTTTCTGGGGGGACAAAGGCCAAGTGAGGTCATTACATTGGTGCGATTGGAACACCATATGCTTACCTAAAAAACGAGGAGGATTGGGTATCAAGCGATTGGGCGATATGAACTTAGCTATGTTGGTCAAACTGGGGTGGCAAATGTTGACACAACCGGAGGCGCTTTGGGTACAAGTTTTGAAAGGCAAATATGGAGATCTACTTAGTCCCAACGTACGACAGAATGGGTCTACGCTATGGAGACATATCCAGTCAGCAGTGCCGCTACTGAGTGCTGGTTGTCTACCTTCGGATCACCAACCAAGCATGGATGGGGACAGTTTCTAATGGTCACTTACGGCCTCAGGGAAATTTAGTGTTGCGAGTGCATATGAATTCTTGATATCTCAATCCTCACCTCCAGAAAATCAGTGGTGGCATGATTTTAGAGTATGAAAGGCCCTAGCCGCTTGAATTTGTTCCTTTGGCAGGTATACAGATCCCACTGGCTTACTTCTCTTCCGTCGCCATATAAAATCGGACTGTCCGTGTGCAGTATGCGGCTATCGATACGATTCAACGCTACATGCCTTGCGTGACTGCGATTGGATGAGCAAGATATGGCAACGAATGGGACAACATTCGCCACGCACACCGTTCTGGGAGATATCAGAAACACAAAGATGGATTACTCAGAATCTTCGGTCGACGAGTCCTAATCCAGAGCAGGACGTCGAATGGCGGTATGCATTTAGAGAAGCACTGATGAGTGTGTGGTACTGGAGAAACCAAGTGTCCCACGGAAATATTGACGAACCATTGCAAACATACCATGTGCATCGTGAGATAATGTGGCGAGCAAGGAAGCAAATTTATGTAGTGTCAACAACTAGTAATAATACCCCAGATGACATCTTTGGTGTACAGTAGAGAAACAGATTAGCTTTGTACAGTTTACTTATTATTGATTAATACAAGTTCTTTTTCCTCCAAAAAAAACAAACTATAGATCTGTTTATAACGGATATTTAATGAATTATGCACAAATATTTGTAACGGATATTTTAATGAATAATGCACAAATATTTTAAAGTCGGCAGAAACAAAATCACGCCCGGTCTTTTTTGAGTTAAGGGGTTTATTTCAAAGAGATGTCTTTTATCCCAACCACTAATATATTCTTTGAACTATGATATTTATAGATTATGTCATATGTATTTAAATAAATCAATTGAATACTAACTAACAACAATCACACCTAGTCAAACATATATAAAATATATGACATGTAATTGTTAAATTAAAACTAAATCTGTAATTGTTGATCTTTTCCCAGCCTATATTGTTGTCAAATTAAGGTTAGATCTGTAAGGGTGAGTGGAAGAATCCCAATTTTCATTCCCAAAACTGATGCAATCGAATATCGAATGAACAGTCTGCAGCTGTGATTCTTTAAGCTGTCGTAGATTTAGCATGTGCGATTAGCAAAGCACTCAGGAAGCTTCGCTCAAGCAGAGATAGATCTTGTGCATCGGATCTTCTTTCCCCACGGATCTGCTTGAGGTTTGCCGATTTATTCCTACCCCATATTATGATTTTTTTTAAATTTAATTTATCGTTCTTGCTTTTTTTTTTTTTTCACGTATACTGAATCGAATTGCACACATGTAGATCGATGTCGTGATTCAGGAGAAGAGCGCACATTCTTTCGCCAGTTGTATGAATTTATTTAAGTTTCAAGGAAAAAGCAGGATATTGTTCAGTCCTCTTTGTTAGATTTCAAAACAACTACTTCTTCAAGTACTTTGCTCCTTTTCATTTTCTTCTTTCTTTCTTTTTGTTGTCCTTTTGTTAGCTTTTTGCCCTTCTTTTTGTTTCGTTCAGTGATTGGAACGTAGAAGAGGGGGGTATGGGTAAATGCATTCTGCAAAATAAACTGGAATTTATGATGCGTGAAGCTATGAAAAGCTAGTGTAAATTGAATATATGTGGCTATGTTTCATATTAATATGACTAATTCTGCAATTTAACTTTACAACGATAAAGTGGATATTCTTGTCTGGTCATATATCTAATCTGATCCAGATCTTCTGTTTATCAGTGCTGCTGACTTACGTTGTCTTTTTGTTCTACTTGGATTCTGTTGTATCTATTCAAAATGAATGCTTGAGGTTATAATTTAATTTTCGTTAAAAATGTCTGAGTAGGGGATAGGCTTATTATGCATTTATGAGTTACGGTGATCTCAAAGATGTACTCTCTGCTTTCTGACGACCTCGAGATTATTTCCTTTTTCATTCTTGCGTGTTCCCGTTTGCTCCCCTGTAGAAGAGGAAGGCAAGAAACCTGAATTTCACGTATTGGCTGACTGAACATAATTTACTAGCTATCGTTTTGTGGCATGAAAGTCAGTGCATACTGTTAATATCTTTTGTCTTTTTTTTAAATGTTTAAAGCTGATCTCTGTTTTTTTTTTTTTTTTTCCAGCTAAGAGATTAACAGAATGTCAGGGCAAAGCCACCGTCTGAATGTTGTTCCTACTGTTACTGTGCTTGGAGTAATCAAAGCTCGGCTTGTAGGTGCAACAAGAGGCCATGCTTTGCTGAAGAAGAAAAGTGATGCTCTAACAGTACAATTTCGCCAGATTCTCAAGCAAATTGTTTCCACAAAGGAGTCCATGGGAGATATGTTGAAATCATCTTACTTTGCCTTGGCAGAAGCAAAATATGTAGCTGGTGAGAACGTTAAGCATATTGTTCTTGAGAATGTCAAAACTGCATCTCTTAAAGTTCGATCACGACAAGAAAATATTGCTGGTGTAAAACTGCCCAAGTTTGAACAATTCATCGATGGTGAAACGAAAAATGACTTGACTGGATTAGCTAGAGGGGGACAGCAAATACAGGCTTGCCGCACTGCCTATGTGAAAACCATTGAGGTTCTTGTAGAACTTGCATCTCTTCAAACATCTTTCTTGACCCTTGACGATGCAATCAAGACTACCAATCGTAGAGTCAACGCGTTGGAGAACGTTGTGAAGCCTCGGTTAGAAAACACAATCAGTTACATAAAAGGAGAGCTCGATGAGTTAGAAAGAGAGGATTTCTTTAGGCTGAAGAAGATACAAGGTTACAAGAAAAAGGAGATGGAGAGACAGGTTGCAGCTGCTAAGGCGTTTGCTGAGGAGAAGGTTGTTGGGAAAATGGCTTTGAAGAGAGGCATTTCACTTCATTCTGCACAGAATTTACTCACGCAGGGTTCAAAGGATGAGGATATCATTTTCTGAATATGAGGTTTGTTTATATGTTATGAAAATAAGATACTGTATGCAGTTTTTTCTTTCTGGTAAGAATTGAAGTTATTCATGGATGAGCAGGTGGATTATGTGCTTTCTTTTTTGCTTTTGTGTTGGGTAAGAGCTGATCTTATTTGATGGATCAGATGGTTTCTGTTCTCTGTCTTTCAATGTCTGATCCTTCTACAGAATGTTATCTGTATGTTATATTATATATTTTCGGGAGATTCTTGGTTTAATTTGAGTGATCCGTGAAATGAGGTAATTCAAGTACTCGTTTAATTGGCTTTTTTCCTTATATTGTGAAGTAACAATTGATCGGTACAGTTTGACGCAATTTTCATTATGAGTCATCGGAAAACTGTGTTTCTAATACATGTGTATGGTTGTGTAGATCCGGCTCTCTATACTTTGTTATAGACAGTAGCCTCTAAGGCAATGGGGTATTGTGGTGGTTGTTGTTTAATGTGATTTCGCCAGTGTATTTCTTTTTTAGTAAGATTATACTTGAATTTCATCGAATGCACAAGCTAGGTGTCTTAGTTGGACGTGGTGCATGATTCTGGAAATACAAATAAAGGCCTAGAAAGTGTGGAACATCCGTTTATTGAACCGTTGGTAAAAGTGTCCTTGTAGTTGACTGCATTCAAACCTCTGTTTTTCCCCCTTACACGCACACGAGGAAGGAGAGATAAAGATTCAAACTTTGGTTGAAACGCACACAACAAACCTCTTTTCTTTTTCTTTTTCTTTTTCCAAACCTCTATTTGTGTCTGTTTTTCTACGCGCACACCACAAAATGTAATGAGTTTTATCACTAGACTCGATTCGATCTTTTTCCCCCAAGTGTTTAAGCTGCCAACTACCTCGGCTTTCTGGTTGCTTGTAGGTCGTATCTTGTTTGATGCTATCATGGCGATTCAGATGAAATTGGTCAGGAGTTAAGGCTTTCACCCTTCACCTTTTGTATCCAGGGGTTAGGGAATGTGGGAGTGGAAGGGATGGAAGGGGGATTATTAGGTGGAGGTAGTTGGAAGTCCCAGCCTCACTACCTGGCCTAGTTTGATCATGTGATTGCTATGAATTTGACCAGTCTGTGTAAGTAGTTACGGGGCACCTACGAAGGTCGCAGACTAACACAAGTCAGTTTTATGTAAACTACTGTGCTTCACTATTGAGGACATCCTTTTTGAGATATCTTCACTTTAGTCTTTGACATAACATTCAAGCGAAACTATGATCAATAGCCTAGAGTTCAGTTCACTGCATATCAATGTCATTTAACTTGCTCTATTCCAGGTTTAGTATTCGTTCGAAATCAATCAAAGATGATAGAGACATCCAAAGAGGATCTTCATATGGACAGAATCTCTAGCTTGACTTTTTTCTTGTAGCTTGGATATTACTCCTTTTGAGCACTTATTATCTGATTGAATGATAAGCTTCTCCAATTTCGAAGCACTTGTTATGAGGTAATCAAGTAGTCTCGTCTCCCTTTCTCTGCCTCTGAATTCTCTGATTCTAAACAATATAAGATGATAGGAGATGCTATATTGTACTCTGTCTTCCAAAAGCTGTCCTCATGAGGTATAGCATCCCCTGGATCATTCTTGTGTATTTGAAGTTAAGTACAATATATAACACACATGAAATACCTACACATTTGAACTGGGGATAGTAATAGATTATCAATAATTCAAAATACTAAGCTCATTGACAATGTCCATTTCTTGGAGCTTGGTACATTTTTTAAACAAGCTGTAAAGCATGGCATTGGGCCAGATTCTATTCAAGTTCATTGTGGTTTGTAAAGCCGCCAAATATGGAGAACAAATTCTTCATTGCACTGGAAGAAAACATAAAAACAAAAAGATGTCAGTTAGACAATTTTAATACAAATGAGACTGCAGAAAGCTAATACTATTGCCTTATAGGCTTCTGCTTATGACGGGGTATAGGGGGTCGTATGTACGCAACCGTATCCATGTGTTAGAATACAAAGGTTGTTTCCCAAGGATCCGTAATGAAAATTGCGCAAGTTGTGTCGATCACCAAGGACCCGTAATGAAAATTGTGTCAAGCTGTGTCGATTAACTGCTGCTTCACAGTATAATAAGCGCAGGCGATTTAGTGAATCATTTTCCTTTATTATATCATATTCCAAAATCAAAAACGAGTGTGTCCATTAGAAATGGAAATAACTGCAGAAAGCTAATGAGTGTACTAAATCTACATTTTTAGTACATTTTTTTTAAAAAAAAAATCTTCTTGAATTGGATTCAAACATACCTAATTGACAGCATGATAATGAGATCCAAAGAAGTGATATCCCCGTTCCCGCAAACATCCTTTGTCCCATTTTTTTTATTTATTTATATTTTCTTGAAAGCAAAATTTGTTACACTAAGAAGTGGAATCTGACATTGATGTCATATAAAGTTCATAGAGTTGAAGGAAGTTCATTGTTCACGGTTCTAAGGAAAGGAATTGACTTACCTATTCTGACCGAGGAGAACAGGCCGTTCGACAGGGGGATTCGGAAATTGCGGAAGCTTGGTTCGATCAAGCCGCTGAATATTGGAAACAAGCTATAGCGCTTACTTCTGGTAATTATATTGAAGCCCATAATTGGTTGAAGATCACGAGACGTTTCGAATAAAAATATCACTTGTATGAAAAATAATGAGCATATCAGCTTTTTATAGGTTCCTAACCGGTTAGGCACATGTATAAGATTAAGTGTGATATCTTAAATATGGTAATAATATTTCTAATTATACTAACCTTATATTCTGTTATTTGCACCCAAAATCCTTACTTTATGACTATGATTTAAAATTCAAACGTCTACTAATATTAATACACACATCTAGTTATATATTTTATAGGTATATTTCTGCATTTTACTTCAAGCTTGTTTGTATATATTTATATAGCCACGCTTGGACAATAATGACTGGAATGTTTTTATTGAGACTGGTTTGATGAGGATATCTGTCAATTTTTCCTTGGTTGAGATATGATCTAAGCTGATAATATGGTCTTCAATCTTTTCGATGATATGTCTATCTCCAGACGTTTTGATTTGTCATACTAAACTGGATTCTCTCTCATGTGGATGACGAATAAGTTATCTCAAAATATCCTAATAGGCATTGAGTTGCTTTGCTTTAGATCATCTAGAATCTTTTGTAGCGAAAGTCCTTCACATAGCACAAGTGCTATGGCTATAAGTTCAGAATCTGAGTTGCTCATTGCAAAAACTGGTTTTTTTTTTTTTTTGCTTTTTCATGTCACCAGGTTGTCTCATGCAAAAGTACCATAACCAGTTTTGACCACATATCTGTTTTGGATTCAGTCCAATCAGCATCATGTATACTTTAATGTCCTTGTCTTGTGTCTTGTTAAAGTATAGTCACTGTCCTGGTGTATTCTTGAGATATATGAGAACTCTTAGTGCAGCCTTGTAATATTCATTAATATGAGCATGCATGAATTGACTCATAATTATCAGTACAACATATGTCAGGTCTGATATATAACAAATAAATCAATTTTTCTACTAATTTCTGGTATCTTAACTTACCAGCAGGAGTTTTATCTCATAGTTCTTTAGGTTCATGACAGGGCTCAACAGGTGCAGAAGCTGGTTTGCAACCAAGCATTCATATTCCTATAAGTAGATCAATAATATACTTCTTTTGAGAAATATTCATCCTCTTCTTGTTTCTTGCTACTTCCATACTAACTGAGCTTAACAAGGTCTTTTTTGATTTCAAATTGCTAAGAGAATTTAGCCTTTGCTTTATACCGTGTATGTCATCACCTGTAAATAATATCATTGACATAAACAATTAGGATAGCAAGTTTTACTAAGTATAATGACCTTACAAACATGGTATAATCACTTTGACACTGTTTATAATTTTGACTTTTAACAACGTTAGTAAATTTTGAAACCATGCCATATGTAACTATTTTAAGCCATACAAGGACTTGCTTAGCTGTGAAACCATGTTTTTATTTGAGTTATTTAGGTATTCTAGGGAGAATATACATGAATATTTCCTCTTCTGATTCTCCATTTAATAAACAATTTTTAATGTCCAATTGATATATTTCCCATTTTAGATTTACTGCTAATGAGAAAATGACTATAATTGTATTTAACTTAGCAACTGGTGCAAATGTTTCAAGGTATTTTATTATATAGGTCTGAGTGAATCTTCTAGCTACAAGTGCAGCTTTATATCTGTTGATTGAGCTGTCTGTATTATATTTAATTAAGAAAATACATCTATAACCAAGTGGTTTGATGTCTTGAGGTAATGATGTAAGTTCCTAGATGTTGTTTTTAACTAATGTATCTGTTTCTTCTTCCATAGCATGTTTCTACTGTGTGACTTATAGTGCTTTATATATAATTTTTAGGGATATATTTATGTCTAGTCTACTAGTGAGAGCTTTGCACTATAACTGTAATTTTGAATATGATAAAAAGTTGTACAAGAGATGCTTGGTGCATTCTCTTACTCCTTTTCTTACAAGAGATGCTTAGTGCATTCTCTTACTCCGATTCTAAGTACACAAGCTTATTATTCAGATCTTTACTTGTTACTTTATGTTTGCCTCCAAGGCTTACAACAGGAGAAGTAGTTGGAAATGAAGGTGCTTCTTGTTCTAAAGAAGTAATCTTGCGGATGTAGACTTTATTTATAGGTGACCACCCCTTTAACAGTGAGTTAGGGGCATTTTGAGGAACATTGTCAGCAATAAATTGATGCTCAGGTGTTTCTGAGACTGGTGGACTAGTGCTATTCATATCTATCAGGGTTTAGGCATGTTCCTGCTCCTAATAGTGAATGTCTCTCTCATAATATGCTTTTTCTTCATTAAAGGTGACATCTAAAGCAGTATAAATCTTTTAAATACAGGAATTTTAACACTTATAACCTTTTTGAGTCCCTGAATATCCACTAAATACATCTGATAGCCTTTAGGTCTAACTTAATTATATTGTGTGATGTTATACGAGCATACGTTGTGCATCCAAAAGCTTTTAATGGTAGTTCTAATAGTGAGTGTGTGTATATCTTTGCAGCAGTAAATATTCAGGTGTATTGACTTTTAACATTCTGGAGAGCATTCTATTTATTAAATAGGTGGCATTAATAACTGCTTTTCTCCAGTACTGCTTTGGAACTGCCATGAAAACATAACTGTTCTAGTAACCTCTACTAGATGCATATTTTTTCTTTTAATCACACCGTTTTGCTAAGGTATATGTACACATGGTGTCAGGTGATAAATTCCTTCCTCTTGCATAAAGTCTTTTCGTGTTTTTTCAAATACTCAGTTGCATTATGTGATCTTAAATTTTAACCTTAATGCCAAAATGGTTACGAATTAGATTGCAAAAGTTTCTAAACACTTGACGTACTTTTGATTTATGCTCATTAGGTAAATTCATGTAACTCTTGTGTGATCATCTATAAAGGTCACAAACCACTTGGTACCATTCATACGGTTATCTTAGACGGTCCCTAAATATCTGTATGTATCAAGTTAAAAGGATGAATGCCCTTATAGGATATCGAGGGATATATATGCCTAGTCTATTTAGCTAGTTGGCAGATTCCACAATAAAGAGAATTATTGTCAACAATAGCAAATAATGTGGGGAACAATCGCTTTAAATACTAAAACATAGGGTGTCTAAACCTTTTATGCCATATCATAATTTGGCTATAGAATGTACGTGCATTTATTTCTAAGATTTTGGTCTTCTGGAGCATGTAATCCTTATGCAATCAACTGTTTATTTCTAATTCTTTAGTCTCCTGGACTTGACAGTTTAGTGCCTTATAAGTGCAGGTTTGCATCGAGACACACCTCCATCTTTTTAGCATCGTCAATCCTCACTTTAATGAGTCATCAGTTGTATTCATCCTCTTTATGTTATAGGCTTAGATGTGCAAATATGTAAGTTTAATATATTTATGAATCAAAAAGAATATGTATGTGGTAAATAACTTACCATTATTTGTCATATATCAGAGGCTCCTGAATCAGCAATTTAAGTTTAGTTTTGTTTGAGTGACATGTTTTCAGAACTTTGCTATTGACTACTATGCTAGGACTTGTGATCTAGTACACAGTTAATGAAGGAATTGTGGTTGGACATGTGATCCAGTAGGCTATTAGTGAAGAAGGTGAAACAATGCTTTTAGTTGATCTTTAATGGGCAAAGAAGAAGAAACATGTGCTTCTGGATGGGCTATATTGCCATAGCTAGTGGATTGTCCCAATGGCCTAGAAACCTTTTGGTTGGTAGAGGTTCCCACCCTTATGAGGCTTGCTATGGATTCTCCATCATCTAGTATGTCTTGACTTTTTAGAAAAATTGCAAAAGGATCTCCCCTTCTTAGCTAGTGGATTTTGTCGAGTGGACCCAGAGTCTCGTCTCGTAATTAATGTTGAGTTTTCAGGAACTGAAGAGGTGTTAGCCATCATCTTTTTCCTGCTTTCTTCATGTCTAATTTCAGAGAAGACGGTTTTAAGACAAGGTAAATGTTTGGTACCTAAGTTTCTGTCCCTAACTACATCAAACTCAGGGTTAAGTCTAGTTAAGAACCCGAAGACCCTCTTAGACTATGTGATCTTGCTATACAGTTGAGTATCAATGGTGCAAGCCTATGTATATAATTCAAAAGCATCAAGTTTTTGCTAGTGAGAAGGGCAAAAGATTTTGTGAGTCACAAGTCATCTTGCTTTATTTTATGGGGTTGTGCCTTAAATTCACAAAATTCAAAGGTATTATCTTTTTTAGAACCTCAGCTTCAAACCAGATTCCAGCTTCTTTTAAATACATCATGAAGTCTTCACTTATAGTTGTGTCCATTGACCCAACAAGCTAGGACATCACAATGCTTTATCAGTCATCCAAGTTCTGTGTTCACTTATAGATTAAGTGGTTATTTTGCCAAAGATATATAATCTTCGTTTTCTTTTCTTGTAATAAATATTTTATGGCCTTAGACCATAAAAGATAATTTATCTTGCAATCATTGTTGGTCAGAGGGATCCCATCATAGTAGAAATTATAGGACCTTGCTCCAGAGTGTTGCTCTAGAGTATAAACTACTTCTATGACACTGGACGTCATAGAAGTCTTAGTTGCCATAAGCGGTGAAGAGTAGAAAGCAGAGAGAAAATGGCTCTGGTACCATAAAAAGTTGAAGCAAGTGATTACATTCACTTGTATAAAAAAACAATGAGTACATTAGACTTTTATAGGCTCCTAACCAATCATGTACATGTGTGAGACCAAATGTGATTTCCTAAATACGGTAAGAATAAATCTACATATCTTCTAATTATACCAACCATATATTTTGTCATTTATATTCAAAATTCCTACTTTATGACTATGTTTATTCAAACGTATAACATTAATACACACATCTAATTATATGTTTTATATTATATGTATATTCCACTGGCTAAGTCAAAAGATGTGCCCGTCTATTACCATCTCATCGTGTAATCTTGTAAATGCCTAAGTTACCGACTAGAAGGTTGCCTCAAAATAAGCAAATCTTGTACAAGTAGACCAATGAAAGAGAGATCATGATCCCAAGTTATTTTGCAATGTATTATTCATTCCCTCTTAGTTTTATAGTCATAAACTCAATTTATTAACAGAACATCATTTATTAATTTGTCTTTTTCTTAAATTATTTGGTCATTTTTTTTTAGTATTATCCTTCTTTCTCTACCTTTCCACTATGTTGATTAATTCTCTCTTGTCTCAAAATATTTTGTAATCGCAGGGGTACTTTAATGCATTAAATTGACAAAATACAAATAGTAAGTAAATATATTTTGAAACAACCATTAATAATTCTTGGACTATAAAACTAGGACCGAAGGAGTGCATGCAAGAATTGCCTACGCAAGTCGACAAGTTTCAATTCTACAAAGAAGTGTCAAGTAGTTTGAATACAACTATAACAACAGTCAATTCTGCATGAAAACCTTCCACCGGCACATGTTGTGGCACGGGAAATTATTTGGAGAGCAACAAAAACCGAGTTGGTTCACACGTCATTTTATAGTGAATTTGTACATGGTATAGATTGATAGCTGACGAAACACTAGTTTTGTACATACTCACAATTTTGATTATGAATAAAACAGTCCCATTCTCCCGAAAAAAACTATAACAACAGTCAATGATACCAAAGGCACCCACTGTATCTGGGCATAGACCGCAATTTTGAACACACAAAAAGTGTCAACAACTAGAACAACAATAGCACCTTAGCTATACAAAATGTCAGTCTAGAAATCAGGAGGTGTTGGTTAAATCCTTCACAAGAAGGTCTAATTTTCCACTTTACAGTACTATTACTTTAAAACAATAATATTTTAAGGAGACATTACTCAAATTGTTAGAGTAAAATAAACAACGCAAATCCATGAGATTTGATTCAAGCGGCTAGGAGCTCTGATGCTAAGGCTAAGAGGCCTTGGGTTTAAACCTTTACCAATAAAAGGGTTCTTTCATTTTTTTTTGCCCTCATGGCAGGTCAGTTGGTACTCGAGTTGGAATTTGTTCCAAGAGGACAAGAGTTCGAATCTAAGGACACGTATGGTTTGCAGGGGGGACACCTTATGTGAGTTGCTGTGTAATTCCTCACCCAACCTAAGAGGCTGCTAAGCTCCTGATTTGCATCAATTACAATGCTCCTTGGAGCTAAAGCGGTCGGGGCCCTCAGAGCCAGGGAATAGCCTTTTGTTCCAAGGTTTCTTTCATTTTTAAAGTAATTTTCCTACCTATTTATAATGGTGGTTTATTCAACATAAGTGTATCGTATTTTGCATCTACAATATATTATGTATCTGCATGCATGGAATATGTATTATACTATGTATCAGTGGAAACAACACAAATAACTCGAACGCAAAAGAAAGTCACATACTAAAAACTAACAAACGACGTCTTTCGACGTCACGAAAGAGAGAACAAAACATACAAATACACTTCTATCAAAGGGTCCATAGATCCGGATATGCAGGAAATAAGGTGTTGGGAAACGAAAGCATACGGGTTCACAGTTTAAGTTTCAACGCGTAAAGGTTTGGGCAGTTGATTACACAATTATGCCATGAGAATTTTTCTCAAAGATTTCACAGAGAGAAACTCCATCTGCATGCACATTAAAACTGCCCAGATGTGGGTATAATAAAGAACCCTTAATTTCTAATCTCTTCAAATTCCTGTTATCATCAATCTTAAATGCTGTAAAACCGTCACAACCTTCCATGAACAAATTCTTCAAGGACCAACATGTGAATTTTTCAAACAACAAATTCAATTACATCTAAACTGCAGAAATCATCACAAATGACAAATCAAAAGATTTCAGCCTTAAGAAGATCAATGAAGAATGCAAGAGAGGGAGAGAATATGCAAGCAACGGGTGCAGAAGAAGAGTAACTGCCAAGGAATTTTCCCACTTCTGCATTTGGAATTCCGTCAAACAATTTATATAGGAGGGAGCTGAATTACTGAAATAAATGTCCTGTGAAATTACAAGAATGCCCCTATTAACTAACATTACACAGTGGAACTAAAAGGGCAATAACGTAAATTCACTATTTGTTTAAACCTCCCGTCAACCAGTTCTTCTTCTTCCTTGCTCCTTCCTCCGCACCTGTCTGTTCACCCACGTGCAGTGGCCTGCTCATCACTACCAGCAACTGATCATGCCCCACAACTGATCAATTATGTGTATTAAACGTCTCCTCTCACACCTAGAATCATCAATTTGCTTGATCATCAATTTAACTTCCTCATCACTCTTCCACCTCTTGTGTGTCCATCTGCAGTAAGTCTTTGACACCCCCTCAAGCCAAGCTTGCTATACATGTTATAAGTTCCCAGTTTGTTTAAGAGCTCAACCATCCGTCTGCTGTCCAATGCCTTAGTAAACAGGTCTGCCAACTGAAATTATGTTCTAACAGGCATCAGCTTCACCACCTGTTCTCTCACTATATGGCAATCAATCTCAATGTGCTTCGTACGTTCATGAAAGACTGGATTTTCTGCAATATGAAGAGCGCTCTTACTATCACAGAACATCTTCACTGAGTGTTGATCCTTAAGCCCCAAATCCTTTGCTAAGTATAGCAACCATTGTATCTCATACATAGCTGAGGCCATTGCTCTGTATTCTGCTTCAGCAGATGACCTTGAGACGGTAGTTTGCTTTTTTTGATTTCCAGGATACCAAGGCATCTCCGAAAAACACATAGTATCCTGACACAAACCTTCTCGTTTCATGACATCCAGCCCAATCCGAATCCACAAATCTCTTTAACTTTAATTCCCCTGAGCTGGGAAATAAAAGTCCTTGCCCAATAGACCCTTTCAAATACCTCAAAATCCAATGAGCATCTCTTAGATGATTGACTGTAGGGCAGTCCAAAAATTGGCTCAATTCTTGCACCCCCAAAAGAAATATTAGGCCTCGTAATGGTCAGATAAATTGACTTACATATAAGCCTTCTGTAAGATGCCACATCCCTAAACGGCTCAGAATCATTGTGCATCAACTTTAAGTGGCTTTCCATTAGACTAACTGTTGGTTTACTCCCTAAAAACCCAGACTCCTCCAACAACTCTAATGTATATTTCCTTTGATTTATCAGTATGTCTTTGTGTGATCTTGCCACTTCTATAGCAAGAAAGTATTTCAGCTCACAAAGATTCTTTGTTTTGAACTTGCTGTGCGATGCCCCCTTAATGTTCTCAATTGCTTCCAAATTGTCACATGCCAATATCAAATCATCTATATACACCAGAAATACTGACAATGAGTTTCCTGCCCTCTTAGTGAACAAGGTGTAGTCATTCATGGATTATGTAAACCCTTCTAAGATCAAAAAGGCTGTTAGTTTTGCGTTCCACTCTCTACTAACTTGTTTTAACCCATTTAAAGATTTCTGTAATTTGCAAACCAATTCTTCTTGTGGTAACATGACACCAGGGGAGGAAGCATGTATATCTCCTCATGTAGCTCACTATGTAAAAAGGTATTATTAACATATAATTGGTGTATGTGCCATTTGTATCTAGCAGCCATAGCAAAAACCATCCTGACAGTGCTTATCTTGGCAATTGGGGAGAAGGTGTCTTGATAATCCACCCCCAGTTGCTGTGTGTAGTCTTTTGCTACTAGCCTAGCTTTGTATATCTCCACTGAGCCATCAACTTTATGCTTCACCTTAAACACTCATTTACAGCCAATGAGTTTCTTTTCTTCTGGTAGTTCAGTCAGTATCCATGTCTTGTTATCCTCTAATGCTGATATCTAAACCTCCATAGCCTTCTGCCATTCAACAGATCCAACTGCTTCTGCATAAGTTTTGGGTTCTGTACATACACTAATATTTAATGCATATGACTTGAATTTTGAGCTAACAAATCAAGAGTAAAGTATTTGTCCAGAGTATGTGGTGTGGATTGAATATTGTATTGGTCTGGCTGTGAGTTGAAGTGTAGGCTTGGTTTGGCTAGTTTTGCCACTTGATGACAATAATATTGTTTCAAATAAGAAGGTGGCTGTTTGACTCTACATGGTCTTGTCAAGGGAAGATCCACTCCGATAAACTTGATGGGAATGAGAATTGAAGAAGAGGCTGGTAGAGTTATGTAGACTGGAGTTGACGAGTTAAAACAATGATTGTCTGAATTGTGGTTGAAAAGTTGATTATTTGAACTTGGGAAAGAGGGTTGATTGTGGTTGGAAGGTTGATCATCTGAGGTAGGTGGAGTTTAGTTGTGGTGGTTGGAAGGTTGATCATCTGAGGTAGGTGGAGTTTGTTTGTCTGAAGATGATAAAGTTATCGAGTGAGGCCCCCTAAATGTGGCAATGGGCCTGAGTTGTGCATCATTGTCACAGCTGGGTATTAAGTTATGAGGAGTATAAGGGTTAGAAGAAGATGAAGCAGAAGAAGAATTGTAATCAGCAGAACTGGAGGGAAAAGATGACATAGATTCAGCAATAAAAGGAAATGAAGATTCATCAAATATGACATCTCTGGATATGAACACATCTTTGTGTGCAAATCTTGCAAAACATAACCCTTGGTACAATGTGACAGACCCAGGAATATACTCTTTCTGGCTCTAGGACTAAACTTGTCCCTTGTTGGTAGAGTAACAGTGGCATACCATAGGCATCCAAATATTCTGAGATTGATATAAGAAGGGGAATGTTTGTAGAGTAATTCATAAGGTGTTTTATGATGGAGTAAAGGAGAAGGGGATATGTTGATCGAGTACACTGCATGTTATACACAAAAGCCCCAGTAAGAAGTTGGGACCTGGGACTGTAGTTTAAGGGCTCTTGCCACATTAAGGATGTGTTGTTGTTTTCTTTCAACCACCCCTTTTTGTTGATGTGTATATACACAGCTGGTTTGGTGAATAATTCCTTTGGATGCAAAAAAGGAGTTCATCTGAAACTCAAGGCCATTGTCAGTTCTTAGTATTTTTATGCCTGTGCCAAACTGTGTATGTACAAAGTTCCAAAAACTTTCTATGATTTTTCTAGTTTCTGATTTTGTTTTCATCAAATATATCCAACAAAACCTACTATGATCATCCACAATAGTAAGAAAATAGTGTTGCTGATACATGGTTGGGTGTTTGTATGGCTCCCAAATATCCATTTAAACAAGAGAGAAAGGTGAATGAGTTAGAGAATGAGATATAGGAAAGGGTAAACGTTTCTGTCTCGCCAAAGGGCATACAGTGCAAGAATGAGAATTAAAAAAGGCATCTACCAAAGGGTCTAATCTACTAATTTCTTGTATTCTGGATGAAGCTTGATGGCTAAGTCTGGAATGCCAAAGAAAGGAGTCTGAGGAATAAGAGAAGGCTGCAAGTGCTTGCCAAGAACTGACTGAAGTAGCATTATGCTGGGACTGATCAATTAGATGATATAGCCCTTGGAAAACATTAGCTGAACCAACCATCATCTTGCTCATATGGTACTGAATGAAACACATGTTGGAATCAAATGATAAGTCAATGTTCCCAGCAAGAGTAAGCTAACTGAGTGATATCAGATTAAAGGTAAAGGATGGGACATATAGTAATGTGTAAAGTGTAAGAGAAGGAGTGACACTCATAGTCCCCATATGTGTGACAGTGGTGGAGTGATTGTTGGACAGTTTAACAGACATGCTTGAGACAGGGTGATAAGAATCAAAGAGAGAAAGGGAACAACAGATATGATCTGTAGCACCAGAATCTAATATCCATATACGAGAACTATTGTGCATTACATTACCTTACTGCTTACCAGAATTAGTGGTCTGTTGAGCTGACAGTACAACATGGTGACCTTTTGACATCTCAGTAGCATTAGCATTCGTCAAAACTCCTTTATCATTGTGCTCCTGTAACATACTCATCAATTGTGCATATTGTTCCTGTGTCAGGGAAGGGGCAACATGTACAAGAGCTAAGGTAGCATCGTCATTCATGGCTTCATTGGCCTAATAGGTCTCATAATCAGATTGATTGTACACACTTGAATCACTTTCTACACAGTTAACTTGTCTATTTTGCTTGTATCCTAGGGAAAACCATGTTTCCTATAACATCTGTCAATGGTGTGACCTGACATATTACAATAGGTGCACATAGGGGCTTTTGAATTACCATTACCATACCTCTAATTTTGAAACTCCTTCTTACCATCTCCACTAGCAGGTTTCTGCCAATTCATATTTCCATTATTGGAACTCACTTGACTGGAACCATAATTTCTATACTTATGCATACTGTTCGTGTTAAGCACATGTGATGGATTATTGTTAAATTGATTTTGTCCTCTTGAATAGTGCAATTTCATTTCCATCTTAACTGTCATGGCAAATGTGGTCTTTAGATCTGGCAACGGGCTAGACAATAAAACTTATTATTACACTGGTTCATATTCATCATTAAGTCCTTTAATGAACCTAATCACATAATCATCTTCTATAGATTTGTTGATCTGGCTAGACACATTACATGTACATCTATTGCATACACAACTGGGGATTGCTCTAAGCACCATAAGTTCTTCCCATAGAACCTTGAGTTTTGTGTAGTATTCAGTGACTGTACTGCCTTCTTGCCTAGTAGCATAGAATTGTTCTTGCAAATCAGACAACCTAAACACATCAGCATTACCATATCTATGCTTAAGATCATTCCAGATATCCAATGCATTGTCAAACCACATTACACTTTATCCAATTGACGGAACAACAGAATTTACAATTCAAGCAGCGACCATGTTGTTTGCCTTAGTCCATGCGGCATACTTACGACTAGTTTCCAAAGGTTTATGAATGTTACCTGTAATAAATCCAACCTTATTCTTTGATTCAAGTGCTCTTCGAAAAATCTTGCTCTATCCATGGTAATTATTGCCATCCAACAACGGTTGTATGAGTACAAGAGATGGACTGTCTCCAGGATGTATGTACCGCGGATCCTCTGATAGATCAATTGGAGCAGAGGATGTATTCATCGAAGAATGATTCAAACAGCCAGGTGAATTTGGATTTGAAGCCATGAATGTTCCAAAGTTCATTGATTAATCAACGATGATCATGGAAAACTCTCTGATACCATGTGAATTTTTCAAACAACAAATTCAATTACATCTAAACTGCAGAAATCATCACAAATAACAAATGAAAAGATTTCAACCTTAAGAAGATCAAAGAAAAATGCAAGAGAGGGAGAGAATATGCAAGCAACGGGTGCAGAGGAAGAGTAACTACCAAAGAATTTTTCCACTTCTGCATTTGGAATTCCGTCGAACAGTTTATACAGGAGAGAGTTTAATTACTGAAATAACTGCCTTGTGAAATTACAAGAATGTCCGTATTAACTAACATTACACAGTGGAACTAAAAGGGCAATAACGTAAATTCACTATTTGTTTAAACCTCCCGCCAACCAGTTCTTCTTTTTCCTTGCTCTTTCCTGCGCACCTATTTGTTCACCCACGTGCAGTGACCTGCTCATTACTACCAGCAACTGATCATGGCCCACAACTGATCAATTCCGTGTATTAAACGTCTCCTTTCACACCTAGAATCATCAATTTGCTTGATCATCAATTTGAACTTCCTGATTGTTCTTCCACCTCTTATGTGTCCATCTACAGTAAGTTTTTGACAACAAACACTAATTACATTATAAGTGTTTTTTTTCCATAATCCCCACATTACAAAGCTTAAGAATCTCCAAAATCACACAACCATTAAACGGGCTCTTATCGTTAATCGAATAATTTTTTTAGTTCAGCTTTCAGAACATAGTTCAGTTGGTACTCGTGTTAGTAAATTGCTTTCAGAAGGCGCTGATTCGAACCAGCACATGCGCAGCATAGGTGCTTTACTGCTATCTATACCAGTAATGACTATGTCATTGTATGCGGCTCAATTGGGTTAGAGGGTTGCTGACCCAGTTTGCAATAAGCGGCTTGTGTGAGTTCTTGATAATGCCTTACCAACATAGTAGAGCGCCGAGCTCCTGACTTGCATCATCCACACGAAGCTTCCACAAGGCCAAAGGTATTGGTCTTTTTCTCCCAGAATAATTTTTTAGTTCGGATTTTCGAAGTCTTGCGCCATTAAAAATCCCCTCGAGCATAGCGAGATAGCCATGAACGGTAGTCACTCTCTGGTCATGGGTAAGTGAAAGATCTTCTACTTCCATGTTATTCAACAAATATTGCAATGTATATATCAGCCTATCGACGACTTTATAAAAATAGTGAGAAATTTTGCATGTTTTGATCGAATGGAGTTTCAGCTTCTTGAGCAGATTATTAACGTAAAGACTTCTGATTTGGTGAGTTCTGAATTCTGTAGCTTCAGGTCTAGGTGAGAAATATGCTTCCATTGATTTCTTCATCTTCGAGATAATGCGCTCGTCGCGACGGCTTCTTTGTATGGAAGATATGTAATTATAAAGCTTAAAAAATCATCTGGGAGATTGCTTAGCCGGTGGGAGTCTCATAAATCTTCTGCTGTAGTAAGAATTCGTGCAGGTCGGAATCTCCCAATTCTTCTTCTTCATCTCTTACCCTTCGCCTCGGTTTTTCTTGCACATAGGATTCCTCAATAGGCTAGTCATTCTTTTCAAAACCCTAGATTATATTCAAAAAAACGCAAGGATATCGCCTATTGTAAGGAAATATGGTAGAGTATAAGCAAACCAAACAAGAAAACAATCAAAGCAAAGCCGAGACGAGTTTCAAGATAACTCTGTCTTTAAAGCAATTTAGTCTCTACCGGTGAACAAGGTAGACAACAAGACTAATGCTTCCCAAGATATAGCGGCTTACTCTCTTTAGTTTGCTCTACTGGAGAGAGTTTGAACTTGATGTAGAAGAGGTTGATAATGGAGGAGTAAAGACGGAGAAGACAAGATTGTTGAAATCTCAAAGTTTTGCAAGACTTGTTGTATATAGAATAAGGTAACAAGGCCTAATATTTATAAACATTGGGTTGTGTAAACGACTTCTTTAAGAACTCATTTCAGCGGTTTTTAATCCCTCCAAGTCAGTTGCATGCCGTTCATAAGTGAAGGGAAGTGAACATTGGATCAAAAGATGCAATTCAAAATGAAAAGTTCTGACTGTTGGCACATCGATCGATGTGATCGATCGATGTCACATCGTCATCGATCGATTGATGTCATCGATCGATGTTGGACAGAAACTTCCAACTTTGCTTCCTGCCAACATCGATCGATCAATGTGATCGATCTATGTTGGACAGAGAGTTTCCAGCTTTGCATCCAGACCACATCGATCGATCGATGTGATCGATCTATGTCCAACAGAATACTCAACTTTATTCCAGCTTTCACTTGGTTCGATCCAGCCTACACATGGATCGATCCAAGTGACCTTTAACGTACTTTTCCAACAATCTCCCACATGATCCAAACTTATATACAAACATTTCCGAACACTAATAAACTGACCTCTCCACTATCAATCGAAGAAAATGGCATATAACGGATACGATGACTTATGGTCTTGAATCGCCGGCAGTACAACTTGAGTTATATAAACAGAAGTAAGATGAACTTCGTCTTAAATCTTACTCCACTATTGTTTATATAAACAACAAGAAGACATATCATTATCTACTTCTTCAAGTTTGCGGTTTGGTGCGATACCGGCCATGCACCTATCTCGGGATTCATAAGCTCTCTAGAGAATTTTCCAGGCTCTCACAGGAAGTGGCACCACTTCCAAGCTTATATAAATGGAATTCATCAAGTGTGCACCGTTCACACCACCATATGACATGGCTATGAATTTCCATTAAGAGATTCTTGAAATCTCACCCTCGATTCTTTACAGTGAGCACTATCAACAACACCACCTTAGGGAGGAACACTTTGATAGTGCAACATAGAACTCTTTCATGACTTGTTTTTACCACATTGAACCCCGTTTGTAGGATATCTATTAATAGTGGGTTGGGTTCCCATCACGAAGAATTCTCTAAAGATGGAATTAGTCACATCCCCCTCGATGTTTCATAGACTAACTTCTTATTTAGTCCTTTAGTTAAGGGGTCAGCAAGGTTAAACTTGGTTCTTGCAAACTCCAAGTTTACCACCCCTGAACTTATCAAATCGCGCACAATATTGTGTCTTAGACGGATGTGCTGGCTCTTCCCATTATAAATCTTGTTCTTTGCTCGTGCGATCGCAGCCTGAGAATCACAATGAATAGATACAGAAGGCATAGGTTTATACCACAAAGGAATATCAACAAGTAAATTCCTTAACCACTCAGCCTCTGTACTAGCAAGTTCTAATGCAATGAATTCAGACTCTATTGTTGATTTTGCACTACAAGTTTGTTTACATGACTTCCAAGAGATAGCTCCACCACCCAATGTAAACACATATCCACTAGTGAAGTTTATCTCGTCATTATCAGTCACCCAGTTAGCATTACAATGGCCTTCTAAAACAGCGGGTGAACCACTAAACATGAGTCCTAAATTCATTATATCTTTAAGATATCTCAACAATCGTCTTAATGCACACCAATGGTTTTCATTGGGATTATGAGTATATCTTGCAAGTCTATTTACGGCATATGCAATGTTGGGTCTTGTGCAATTTATCAAATATATTACACTACCAATTATTTTAGCATATTCACATTGAGACACACTTTCAAATTTATTCTTCTTTAATGTCACATGTGAATCATAAGGAGAACTAACTGGTTTCACATCAAAATGATTAAATTTTTTCAATATTTTCTCAACATATTGTTCTTAAGAAAGTAGGTAACCCCCACATTTCTCCACAAACTTAAGTCCAAGAATCAAATCTGCCTTCCCCATATCTTTCATGTCAAAAACAGAAGATAGAAATGATTTTGTGTCACTAACAACATCTAAGTTGGTACCAAAAATTAACATATCATCAACATAAAGACAAACAATGGCACCGTCACAACCAATAAATTTGCTATACACACAACGGTCAATTTCATTTACTACATAACCATTTGATATCATTGCATTATCAAATTTTTCGTGCCATTGTTTAGGTGCTTGTTTAAGCTCATACAAAGATTTCTTAAGTCTACACACTTTATGTTCTTGGCCTTTAACTATCAGACCCTCTGGTTGTTTCATGTATATCTCTTCTTCTAAATCTCCATTTAAAAATACTGTTTTTACATCCATTTGATGGATAACAAATTTATAAATGGAGGCAAGTGCTACTAACACTCTAATGGTAGTGATTCTAGCAACCAGAGAGTAAGTATGAAAGAAGTCTATACCCTCTTGTTGCGTGAATCCTTTAGCAACAAGCCTAGCTTTAAACTTATCAATTGTTTCATCCGTCTTTAGCTTCTTCCTAAAGACCCACTTACAACTGATAGGTTTACAACCTCTAGTCAAATCTACCAATTCTCAAGTGTTATTACTTAGAATTGACTCAAGCTCACTATTAATGGCTTCTTTCCAAAACTTAGAATCTACTGACTTAATGGCATCTCCATAAGTTTTGGGGTCATCTTCTAAAATGAAAATAGACGTAAAATCATTGCCAAATGATTTCTCAACCCTTTGTCTCTTACTTCTCCTAGGTAGATCGACATCCTTAACTGTGTTTTTACTTGATTCACCTACCTCAAATTTTGAGATAACTTCGGATTGTCTTTTCATAGGAAAGATATGCTCAAAGAATTCAGCATCCTTAGATTCCAATATACAACTATTATCTATAGCCATAAATCTATATGCTGCACTATTTTGAGCATATCCAATGAACACACACTCACTAGTCTTGGATCCGATTTTACTTCTTTTAAAATCAGAAATAGCAACTTTGGCTGAACACCCCCATACTTTCATATTACTCAGGTTGAGTGCGTGGCCTTTTCACAACTCATAAGGCATTTTATCTAGCTTCTTATAAGGTATTCTATTCAAGATATGACATGCAGTCAAGATTGCCTCACCCTACATATTGTCTGGCAATCATGAACTAATCAACATTGCATTCATCATATTTTTAAGCGTTCTATTCTTTCTTTCGGCTACTCCGTTAGATTGAGGTGTATACAGGGGGTGTGACTTCATGAATAATTCCAATTTCTTCACAAAACCTTTATAAAGAATCTGTACTATATTCACCACATCGATCAGTCCTAAGCTTTTTGATCTTTAAATCTAACTGATTTTCAACTTCATTCTTGTAGTTGATAAACATAGACTCGATCTCATCCTTATGACTCAACAAATATACTTTTGTATATCTAGAGTGATCATCAATAAAAGTAACATAATACCTTTTACCATATTTACTCACATGATTCTTAAAATCACCGAAGTCACTGTGAATTAGTCCAAGTTTTTTAGAAAGTCTATCCACTTTCTTAAATGGTTTCTTATGATGTTTAGTCTCAACACAATGCTCACATTTGTCAAAATATCATTATCATAAGAAATATCATTCATGGTTTTAAGTTTATTTATAACCCCTATGTTTGCATGTCCAAGTCTAGCATGCCACATATCAAGTGACTCAACAAAGTAAATAGAACTGGATGCATCTTTATTATTAGATAAACAAATGGCGTCAAGAACAAGCAGCTCCCATTGCAGAATCCCTTACCGACAAACTCCCTATTTCTAGATAAAACAAGTTTATCAGACTCGAGAACAAGTTTAATGTTAGTCTTGTTCATTAGTACACCAAAATGTAACACTAGACTCAAAATGTAACACTAGACTCAAAATGTAATACTAGACTGGTATGTATCGGTTCAGGTCTGAGGAGGTTAAAGGTGAGACAAAATATAAGGTTTCCAATCACGCACCGCTACGTGTACAAAAGCAGTTTTTTAAAGAAGGGGGTGCTGCACTTTTTTTATTTAAAAAAATACTTTTGTACACTTGACGACGCGTGATTAGAAACCTCATATGTTGTCTTGCCTCTAGCATCTTCAGGTCTAAACCTCGGTATATATCAACTGAAAGCACCAATTGACATAACATGTACGAATTCTGCTGAAGGTTATAGAAAAAAAAAAAAGGAGAGAGAGAATGTGTGGTTTTAGACATATACAATTTAATTCATCGTCCAAATCATGAAAACATACCATTTGTCGTCTAGTGTTGTAAGACTAAAGCTAATACACCTTGTATATGAAATAACAAAGGTCAATAATAAACCCCTTTTTTTTTTTTTGGTAAATATACACTTTTGTTATTTTTACATTATTGATTATATTACATGATTTATTCTCAACCAATAATCAAACAAAAAGGTATGTATTTATCATAAAAAATGTGTATTTATCATTGACTTACTGTTAACCATACTGCTAACCATTCCTTGTGAAAAGGTAACAAGAGTATTTGAAATAATTCCAATAACAAAAAAGATATTGTCAATATCAAACTATGGGAGGAGCTCAATGGCACTTCTTAAATTGTAAGAGTAGTTTTTTTTTTTTAATATAGTATTTCCTCAACAAACTTTTTTGTTTCGCCTTCACTTCCGGATGGGATCGCCTAACCCCCAGTAGGGACGGTAATAAAGGACCGCCCGTCACGTGGCACACAGGGTGGTCACGAAGGAGGCGGTCAGGGGATCCTGTTCCCTTCACTTCATGTAGCACAGATTCTAAAAATCCTTGTTAATTTAGGAGAAACATAAAAGCGGGTCTACTGCAATGTCATTTTCTGTGAAAATTAAACCACCAAAAACTAACAACGGAATTTGAGCCGAAACATCTAGGGCTATGTATGTCGCTGCTCTTTTCTCTAATCTGACCCCAAAGGAAACTTCTTCATTATTCAAAGTTTGAAAGAGAATAACCAATTCTTGGAACTCAAACACGTGAAAACTCACTGATTATTATGCCCTCTATGGAGCCTGAAAATTCCAATTCCTCAAGAGCTGAAGAACTCAAACAACTTGCTAATGGTGCCTTCAAAGGTACATTCTTTCTGGACATGATGGTTTACTGGATGTACTGTTGATGGGATGTGTTTGTTTATCTTAAAGATGTGAAATTTTTTGTGGGTTTTTTAATTACATGTGTTATTGCTTATGTTTGTGAAGCCCACAAGTTTTCTCAAGCTATTGATCTATATACACAAGCTATAGAGCTGAACCCTGATAACGCTGTATATTGGGCTAACCGTGCCTTTGCGCATGCCAAACTGGAAGAGTATGGGAGTGCTATTTCGGATGCTAGTAAGGCTGTTGATATTGATCCCAAGTATTCTAAGGCAAGACTGCTTTTTTTTTTTTTTGGGTTCCTCTCTTTCCCTCTTGGATGCAAATTATATTGCAGGTAAAGCAAGCATCAGATTTTTTATGGAACATTACTTCACTAATTTGGGTGCTTGATTAAGTTGAGTCCATGGCGTGTGATATATTGGGCTTCTTTTGATATTTGTAGGGGTATTATAGAAGAGGTGCATCATATTTAGCAATGGGGAAGTTTAAAGATGCACTCAAGGATTTTCAGCAGGTTAGTGCAAAGTGGTGATATGGGTTGATTTTTTATTTTTATTTTTTTGTCTAAAGTGAATGGAGAAGTTCAATCAAAGCATGCAGTTAAGAGTTTATGTTTGCTATATGCTGGACTGGAAATTGTTCAAATTTAACCTAGAAGATAGATGTTCCGACTAGATTCCCCACTCTTAAGATACAAGTTCCTTGATTTTGAGGGCTCATTCCCACGGATGAATTGAGAAGTTAAAGGAAGATGCAAATGTAAATCTGTCTAACTGAACTTTTTTGAAGTTGAAAAAGAAGGCTGAGTCATCTAAAACCTGTTAAGATGAAAAACCTTGAATTTTCAGGAATACTATCTGTTGGTTCTCGTGGGACATCCTATACCTATTTGTGCAATATGTATGATAATATCCACAGTTGTAACTCGTATTCCACAGTTGTAGCTCGTTTACATATTGTTGTCTTGCTGTTATTAGGTAGAGTTCATGGATTATTTCCTCTGCGAAGAGGGTCTCTTTTTGTTTTCTTTCTTTATATGAATCACTGTAACTTGAAGGTGCGCTCGTCGTATGTGCTTTATCTGATGCTAGGTCAAGAGAATATCCCCAAATGACCCTGATGCTACCAAAAAATTGAAGGAATGTGAAAAAGCAGTCATGAAACTCAAATTTGAAGAAGCTATTTCAGTACCCGAAACTCAAAGGCGTTCTATAGCTGAATCTATAGATTATCATGCTATAGGTATGTCCATTGGGAACTTTTAGCATGCTTTGTGGTGCTTGCAGCCTATTATTTTGGCATGAAGTGATGCTTGATACATGTAGACATTGATTTTCTGCACTAAGTCCTCAGTAACAAGCCAAGCTTTTTTATGATGCTCTATGGATTTGACTTCATTTTTCCCTGCTGTACACTTAAACTATTTTGTGTATGCTTTTCAAGGATCCCACTGGCATCACTGATTAAGTTTGGTTTATCATGACCATGTATATATTTATCCATGTCTATTTTCCATTGATTATAAGTGGCATGTTAGTTTTCTGTCCTTTGAGCTTTACATGAACTCTTGTTGTGAACACTAATATTTTACATAAGTTTTAAATGAACCACAGATGTATCTAGTGTAGGAGCACTTCTTTATCATTAAATTCAAGCGGCTAGCTTTATGAAAATATTGATGTAAAGTATATGGCTGCTCTTCCGGTGGTAAACTATATGAGCTATTAGAATGAGTTTTTGTTGAAGGGTGCTAACTAAGTTATTTGAAATGCATGATGCTTGAATTCTGGTAGTGGTGATGCTATTGTTGAATGATACCTAGTTTAGCAGAAGCTGACATGTCATCGAGATTGCGTCATGTGTTAGCCTTTTGTCCCCTTCTATAATCAAGTTAACCTGTATTATCCTCTGTAATCACTACCTTGGCTATTATCACCTTTTTTTTTTCCTTTTTATCCATAGAAGGGTCCTGTCGAGACACATATTTTACCGGGCCTCCAAATTATGATGTGCTTGTTTTTCTGGAAAAGAAAGCTGTTGACGTTTGGCAGGTTTTCAGCTACAGATCATGCTATCTGCTTGGGGTTTTGAGATTGTGTAGATTTAATCCACACTGCTGGCTAGCTTAACCACAGTGTTGTTTGATAATTTGCACTATTCGCAGTTGCTAAAATTTAGAAAACTTCCCTTAATGTTTCCCGGATTTTAAAGGTTAGGGCGAACATTTATTGAGCAATGGATTCTTTTGCATGGTAGCGGTTCAGATTTCTACCACCCTGAAACAGATATAACATAAATATTAGAATCCTTCTCAAAAAATTGCCCGTAGGCCACATTCAATAGTATTTCTTTTTAAACAGATATAAAATAAATAGCTGTTTCTAATTGGAGCAGTATTGCGATCTTTATAGACATTGATTTTGGACCAAACATGGGATTGAGATCATTGGAAATTCATGTATGAATTTCTAAAATTCCTGTCTTTATTTCATTTTATTGGTGGTTGGAGTTTTTGCCGTTTTGTTCTTCACTTGCTGGTCAAACTTCTCTTTTGCACCTTTCTTGGTGGTTGTATGTCTTTCTGGCTTGGACCTTTACAAGTATCATTATCTTCATTTGTCGATGCACTCTCCTGGTTTGAAATGCCAGTGTAGTGCGCAATATACTCATATTTGCCTCCCTCCATTTTATGGCAAGCTTCCAACCTTTGTTTGACAATGGAAGACAATTGATTTTGGTGACATTACTTCTTTAGGCTAATACTTTTACTCTTCTGGTCTCTTCCTCTCTCTTGCATTCCTTCTCTGGTAGTCATTAAGTAACAGCTTTTGTTCACCCTCTTATTTTGAGTTACAGAATGATCTGGATGTAAATGAATTCCCAATCTTTAGGTCTTTGCACCCACTCTGCTTTCAGGCAATATAAACTCCTGAATAGTGGAATCAACTGTTTATCCGTCCTTGGGTCTAAGTACAACCATAGTGAGTTAAGTGTTACGATGAATTTAGACTGACACTTGGGAAAAGAAAAGCTTGAGCCATTAAAGTTGCAAACTTATGTGATTATATATCCTTACAACACTAGGTTTTAATTTTCTCTTACCTTTTTTATCATTTAGGAACAATATCAGAGTCATCTTATATATCCCCAAAAGTTGCTGCCGTAGCAGTGGCAGTACTTCTACTCTCTGTGCTTGTGGGATATATCTGAACTAAAGCTGCCATAGTCGTAGTTGCAGCAGCTATGGAAACTGTACTGGTGTTCTGGGGTCATCTTGGTTGGGTTGCAGCAATTGCCTTACCTTTCACAAGAATCAAACACTTGACTTAGGTTTGACCATAGATCAGTTTGAATATTTATACTAAAGTCACTCTTAACCTTTTCTCAGCAATCAGCTATCAGAACTCAATGGATTTGGTTAACATTTTTTTCTGGAATGAATATGCTTCTTGATGTGCTTCATCCATTTTTCGTTATGTTTGTTTTTTCTGTATGGTGTGTATGTTATCCCTTATTATTTTTTTTTAAGACTTTTTTGCTGATACATATTTTTATCTTTCAAACTGTGGTGTAGCTGGTCAACAATCCTTTTTATATCTGTAGCTAATGTGTGGTGCCAAAGATTTTGCTTCTAAAGGGAAGAGGCCTTATAATGCTTTGAAGCAGTAATTTAATAAGTTAATGATTTTTTTTTTTTTGTGTGGTGGTTTTAAGGTATAGTCCACAAACCTTATACCAAGGGGCAAGTTAAGTGTTGACATTAATTAAAAAAAATGTTCTCATCATGGATAACTGAATGTTTGCTATTTATATTTGAATTTTTGAGAACTGCTCTCTGCGTAACTTTCTTTGATAGCTTTGCTCCGCCTACCAGTTACCCCCCCCCCCCCCCTACCACCAAAAAAAATAAAATCCACCCACTGTCATGTCAGAGATTCATGTACCTTAATATTAGATTCCTGTGGTTTCTATTAGCTTTATTGCTGTATGATTCTTGGAATTGAACCACAATATATAGGCTTTTATGTTGCTCCTTGAACATGTTTTGAACTTTTTTATTATTTACAAAAAAAAAAAAACTTCTTTACGAAATGGAACTTGATTTAAGTGCATTTTTTCTGTACCCCAGTTACCTACTCCTTTCAGTTTGGAACCAAGGTGGGGAACTGAAAGTAGAAGAAGCTTTTTTAGAACCTAATTTGGAATTGTGTGTCTGTGACAGACGTGGAACCTGGATATACTGGTGCAAGGATAGAAGGGGATGTTGTAACTCTAGATTTTGTGAAGAAAATGTTGGATGACTTCAAGAACCAGAAATGCTTGCATAAGCGGTATGTCTTCAACTGAGCCAGCATTTGCATGATAGAATATGCTGAATCGTCTTGTATGTTACTGTCTTTTGCTGTTGCAGATATGCGTTCCAGATAGTCTTACAAACTATGGAGATGTTGCGCGCCTTGCCATCACTTGTTGATATTGATGTTCCTGATGGCAAACGTTTCACCGTTTGCGGTGATGTGCATGGACAGGTAGTTACATTAGTCTGATTTGCATGGATGAGCAACTATCTTTGTGTTTCGAATCTTTATCTTTTCTTGCTTCCTTCTGGACATGCTCAGATAGAATTTTTTTAGTCTGCTCCATGACTTCTGTGTCACCTTTGTGGTACGTTATCCATATACTTTGGTTTCTTCATGGTTTTATGTACCATTTCATCGTTGAAAGAGCAGTTGTGGTTTTCATTCTCTTTTTTCTATTGTTTCTTTTTCTCTTACTGCAGTTTTTTTACTGATCTCTTATTCTATATCATATTGTAGTTCTATGATCTATTGAACATTTTTGAGCTCAATGGCCTTCCGTCAGAAGATAATCCATATCTATTTAATGGGGACTTTGTGGATAGGGGTTCATTTTCTGTGGAGGTCATACTAGCACTCTTTGCCCTCAAGTGCATGTCTCCAAAAGGTACCATTACCAGTACTATATTTCGCTGCTTCTTCATTAAATATATGTTCCAGTCTTATGAGCTGCGCGGGAATATGTAGAAATGGTGGCCATTTCAGCATTCCTTTCTCCTACTTTTGTTAGAAACTGCCATGATGATGTTTCATGTTCTTGGCTAGAGATCTTGTCTTTGTAAAATGGCTGTTCATGGCCCAAAGTAACATTGTTTATCCAGATTTCTAAGTGCATATGATTGAAGCTTTTCTATTTTATTCAGCTTACTGGGTTCCACTTGCATTTCATGTATTGTGTCTTTATTTTTCTAATTTCACGATTTGTACTGTGGTGCAATCTTACAAAATATTTGATTTTTCAGCTATCTACCTTTCCCGGGGCAACCATGAGAGCAAGAGCATGAACAAAATCTATGGATTTGAAGGGGAAGTCAAGTCCAAATTAAATGATACATTTGTGGAACTCTTTGCAGAAGTTTTCTGCTGTTTACCCCTAGCACATGTTATAAATAGTAAAATCTTTATAGTACATGGAGGACTTTTCAGTGTCGATGGGGTAAAACTCTCAGACATAAGGACTATTGACAGATTCCGGGAGCCCCCAGAAGAGGGTAAGCTTTAAGTTATGTGCAAGGATTTTTTTTTAAAAAAAAAATTATAGCAGTGTATTTTTAGTTGTAATTTCTTTTGAGTACTTTTCTTATTTTAATAACACTGGCAAGATTTCATCATGCTTATTGGATAGAAAGGTTTGTTTGGTTTATCTCTTCATGCTGTCGCTTACTTTATCACGCCTTGGTGCTTATCCTGAAGATTAAACCTGAAGTGATTGATTTTTGCCAAGCTTGTGAATTTAGTTCTTTTACATTTTTCTGGTGGAGGCAGGTGATAGGACTTCTGGAAGCTTTTCATTGAGCTCCAGAAACTTTTGCAGGATAAAGTCCTCTCTCTTCTTCTCTCACGCATGTGCACCCCAACCGCACCCACTCGCGAAAGAAAAGACATCACTCTCCTTTTGTATTATCCTTCTTGGTTTCATCCTGTGGTTCAAATCATTTATGTTGGTTTAGCATATTTTTGGGATTTAGGAATTTCATGAATAGAGTTCCATGTGGCAAATTACAAAAAAAGAAAAAAAGAAGTTCCATGTGGCATGAGATATCAGTGTTAAAATTTATCTTGCTCTTGAATTGATTGGTCAGCACTTCTAGGTAGACTTAGGTCGTGCTGAGTGAAGCCTCTATGTGTTGAAATTTGTACATGAAACGTTTTTATGTTCAGGTTTAATGTGTGAATTATTGTGGAGTGATCCTCAACCACAACCTGGAAGAGGACCTAGCAAGAGAGGCGTTGGTCTCTCCTTTGGAGGAGATGTCACCAAAAAGTTTTTGCAGGAGAATAAGCTAGGTACCTTTTTTTCCTGTTTTGCACTTTTTATGGGCAGAAATCGCGAGCTTTGCTTGGTATTGCTTTATGGGAATGTCGTTAGAGATTAAGCTTTTTCTTGCCTGGTGACTTTTGTCTGCAGATTTAGTGGTGCGTTCTCATGAAGTAAAGGACGAGGGTTATGAGATTGAGCATGATGGTAAACTAATTACTGTCTTTTCCGCTCCAAACTACTGTGACCAGGTAGCTTGATGATTTCCCTCCCTCCTTATCCTCTTCGTCTTCCCTCTTCTCGCCTTCTGTTTTTATCATCATGCTTGTCAAGGAGACTTTATATTGTGTCTGCCAGCGCATCTTGATTCCTTTTTAAATCAATCTTTTAGATTCAATTATATGAGACATACATCTGAAGGTCATCATTTTATTTACAAAAAAAGGTCATCATTTCCATGTGATGTTTCGATTGAAAACAGTTTTTTTTCTCTTTCATCCAACATGAGCATAAATGAAACTTGAAAATGCATTTCATTTTTTATGCCATTTCCTCAAGTGGAGGAGAAAGCCTACCCCACATAGTGGGAAAAAGGCTTAAGTGTTGTTTCTCAAATGGAGGAGAAAGTCCTCGCTTAGCATTTGATGTGATATAGGGCCTTCAGTAATGTAATTGGAGGTCATATGGTCCATGGAATCATGTGTATTCTTTTGTCAGCATGATAATCATGCAAATCTGCTTGTTAGGTATATATGTTAATTAAACATATTTCTTTAAGTAAAAAAAAAAAACATATTTCTTTAAGTCTTAAAATATGTTCATAAGGGATATGCTATGCTTTGTTTTTGGTCCCAAATGCCTTCAATAAGTCTTCACTTCTTTTAGGTTCATACGTCTGACCATTCCTTTATTTGTGCAGATGGGCAACAAGGGTGCTTTTATTCGGTTTGAAGCCCCATCTTTGAAGCCGAATATTGTCACCTTTTCAGCAGTGGTCAGTATTTTCCAGATTCTGTACTATGCATAACTATGCTGTTTTCTCCAAATTATTTTTAGTACTGCAGACTTTCTTTTCTTGCTTAGCTGTAAAACTAAACCAAATGGCCTAAGTTTTGCATGGAGAGAGAGAGAGAGGGTGAGCGTGGGCGGGAGAGAGGAGGGCGCGAGCGGGAGGGCGAGAGGGGGCGCGAGCGGGAGGGAGCGAGAGAGAGAGGGAGAGGGGCGCGAGCGGGAGAGAGAGGGAGAGAGCGCGAGGTAAAGGGAGAGAGGAGGGCGCGAGCGGGAGCGAGAGAGAGAGCGCGAGGGAGAGGGAGCGAGAGAGAGAGCGCGAGGGAGAGGGAGCAGGGAGGGCGCGAGCGGGGATGGCGCGAGAGGAGGGCAAGAGGGAGGGAGCGAGGGAGAGGGGCGCGAGCGGGAGGGAGCGAGAGAGAGCGAGAGGGAGAGGGAGAGAGGAGGGCGCGAGCGGGAGCGAGAGAGAGCGCGAGGGAGAGGGAGAGGGAGCGAGAGAGGGATCGAGCGCGAGAGCGAGAGAGAGTGAGAGAGAGAGAGATTTGAAAAGGTAAACCCCCCACCCCGTTACAAAATATAGGTGAACATACGAATAGGCACTCGGAACCTAAAAACGTAGGCCTGCGGCTTCCTTCAATATGGATACATGATTGAGAAACCTTATTATATAACTGTTGTACCAAGTGATTTAACTGTCTATGGATAGACTTGTGATGATAACCTTTTTAGACGTCCATACATGAATGTTTTTAACAAGTTAGATATGCTAGACGGTGTGAAGGTGCACCATACGTAATTCACATTGCTTTTTCCCCGGTTCCTGGAATTATTTTTTCCCCTTGAATGGTAATAATAAGTGGAAGACGCAGGAGGGCTCAGGAATAAGGAGGTTTTATGATGCTCCTTTCGTTCCAAAAATATTGTCACAATTGATTTTTCAATTACATTATGTTGAAAAATCAACTATGACAATATTTTTTAAGACGGAGGGAGTAGCCGGTACCTTTCGACTAAAATACTATCCAAGTGACCACCTGGCATGTGCATAAAATCCTTGATAGCTTTTAGAAAGTGATATCTACCTTTTAGACTGTGAAGTTCTTGATTCAGCTTCACTATGATATGTCTTCAGCCACACCCTGATGTCAAGCCAATGGCATACGCGAACAACTTCCTGAGAATGTTCTCTTGACCCATGCGCTTGATTTGGACTCCCATGCTGCTGCGCTGTATATCACACAGAACACACAGATGCTGGTGGATGCCAAAGTTCCAGCTGCTAGCAACACATTTTCGTCTTTTTCATTGTGTCACTGCCAATGGGAAAAAGAATTGTATCCCAGTTCTTGGATTGGAAAGAGTTGGGATCACGGTGTAACCAGGTTAGGAATAATTGCTTCTTTCTCTACTTTGGAATCACTTGTTAATTCAATTTATAAGTGATTGTTTGCAGTTAACTCGTCAGTCCAGAATCTTGACATGCACACACAAACGCACACACGCAAAACTCAATTCAAACCAATCACACTAACCTGGAGAATCGACTACACAACTAAAAACCCAAAGAACTCGACCGTTCTGTCTGTAATTGATTTAGAGCTAAAACAATGCCATGCAAGAGCAGTGTTGCCCTCTGGCCATGGTCTAAATTGTATCAAAGGAAAGGATTATGTCTAATGCATGTGGTGTAAAGTATAATTAGAACAACTAGCAAGAACTTTCAATCTGCAAGGTCACCATAAGTCAAACTTCAACACCACGTATATATTCTTTTTGGAGGGAGTATCACCTAGCCTCTCTCATCTCACATTTTCTAATCTATCTCATATCATATCACATTTTCTAATCTATCTAATGACGACATGCCATGTGTAATCAATTATTTTCAATTTGATAATTGTGTCATCATTTCGTTAGATGGACTAGAAAATGTGACGGAAGATGGCTTAAAAGATTCCCTTTTTAGATTTCCACATTACGCGTGGAAGGTCTTTTCTTTTTCATCAATAGAATTGAGTTTTATTAGTAGTAAACTACATACAAGTGTCAACTAGTTATGTACTGCATAAGCATGCATGCATGCAAGCAACCTATTAATATTCTTTTCTGCTTTCTTCCAAAGCAAACATCAGTTCTTTAGCTCTCTAATCATAGTACTAGCAGGAGGCACCTGCGGTGCGCTGGATCATTGTTACTAACCCGTTATCTGTATCGTAAAGGACACGTTTCCGTAAGATTTGAAAGGATTAGAGCCTTGCTCCTATAATAATTACATGAAGTTTGCCTCCCTGACAATCACATTGTTTCTATTGTAGTAATTATTAAGCCACTACCCGCTACTTGTAACATGTTTATGTGGAAGTCTTGAAGCAGAAAACCTTTCTGAAAAGAAGAGGGGGGGGGGGGGGGAATTAAAGCCCGTCTGAGCCGCAGAGCATCAGCCGCTCCAAAATATAGCTGTGAAATTTGAAATTTGTAGCCTACATAAAAGCGTTTCCGATGCACTAGGCTTCCGCGTTTGTGCAAGGTTTAAAGAGGGGTCGAATCGCTTTGGATCTGATGTACGTACCAATACCTTACATTTTCTATTTCTGCGGTTCAAACCCGTTACGTCAAACATCAAATTTACCAGTTAGTTTCAAGACTCAGCCTCCATCTATAGCCTACATACAGGAGAGGAATGAGTTGTCTGGTCTTGATTTAGAAAACTGACATTTATCTCGACTCATCGTACGCCAAAATCAAGGGCTAAAGGTACCGTTATATTTCTCAGACTTCAGCATGACAAGAAACAACAAGATTCATTTATGTTCAGTGCCAATCACAGGGTCAGCACGTAACATTACAAATTACACCGTCACGCAGTCTTCAAGGGAAAATGAAGTAAGCTTCTCACCAGAACAAATTATCTCGCAAAAGACATGCATGAAACACTACACCATTTAAACCAGCAAGAGTCTGCCCATAAACAAAACTACTTGGACAACACTAAACCAGTGAAGGGATACTCGCTGAGTATATAATATTCATCTCGAGCATCCGGAAGTGTATGCCAATCTCATCTTGCTATCTACATGGTTGAAATTCAATAGTGCAGACTGCAGCCCAAAACAGTGCATCTCTGCATGCTGTTGCGAGTTTCATGCTCCTGTTGATATCGATATTATAACAACACTAAATTGAACTGTGTGCTTCTAACACATGGGTATGGTTGCGCACATCCGACCCTCCATACCCCGTCATAGACAAGAGCATCTAAGTCAATGGAGTAATGTTGTTGTGGTTGTAAGAGCACTTGCCGTACCTGGTGCAACTTTAGGCTGTTTGGAAGGATTGAAGCCATGTTCCGAGCATCTGCACATTTTTGGTAGGGAGAGGTACCTAACATGGCTGAGGCTCTTTCTATGATATTTCAATGACCCTTTAATACGCTTCAAGTGAAATAACAAAAGGTAAGTGCCTCTACACCCTCTAAATAAAACATGAATACCACTTGTGAAAAACAAGAACAAAGAACTACTTTTATCCCCCGTTTCTTAGATAGATTGTAGCTCATAAGCCTCGCAATTTTCACAAGATGGACTAAAATTACTGTTTCTGTTGCAGAATTGGTCAAATAGAAGTTATATGGGATAAAGGAACACTTAACCAAGCCCAATTGAACGCGAGATCATGTTTGGTGAGTATTTAGCTAAACCAGTGCTGTAGTTTTAACTATAATGTAGGAATGTATATACGCCGGATTCTTCAGACTTGGAAGATTCCTATGAGTCAAGGTGTAGGTTATCTAGCATATTCTCTTTTCCTAGGATTCAAAGGACTTTTTGTTTATGTAATGCACAGACATGTTAGAAGGCGGGTCTATGAGCAACTGGTAACGTTACAATTTTATGAACTTGAGGTTATAGATTCGAGCTACGAAAACAGTCTCTTGCACAAAGTGTAGGTTAAGGCTGCGTATATCAGATTGAAAAGTGAGTCGGTCCCTCTCCGGACCCTGCGCAAACGCGATAGTCTAGTGCACCATGAACGCCCTTTTAATGCATAGACATGTGTCGAGAATGTTGTTTGAATAATTTTCAAAAACATGATTTTATACTAAAAAATATCACTTTATGTTATAAAAATACCAAAAAGCTGAAACAAATAAGATAGGTGACATCGATCTCTTAGGTTAAGACACATCGATCGATGTGTACATCAGTCTCGCAGATGAGACAGATCAATCGATACATGTAGAGGTTAAAAACAGAACCTCATTATGAGACATCGATCTCTCAAACTAAGGTACATCTATCGATCGATGTATACATCAGTCTCTAAAATTGAGATATAGATCGATCAATGTCAGCGTATTTTTGAAAAAAATTTCCAATATATGACAAATAAGTGTTATTAGTATACACATGATCTCCTTTGCGTGAAGAGTTGTTAAACATCTCACATATGTTTATCATGATTCTATTACCCAAATTTGGTGTATATGTGTATGTGTTATGTCACTTTAAGAAAAAGGAATCACACTTGATCACTTTTAATAGCGGAGGACGTAACACGCAGATCGACTATTTTTTGATGAGACATGAAGATCGACAGTTGTGGAGGACTACAAGGTTATACCATAGGAGTCAGCAGTGACACAATACCGTTTACTAGTAGTAGTTATAGTATTGAGCCAAAAGTAGGATTCAATAGGAAAGTTTGAAGGACGAAAAAATTAACATATTCAGAGACAAGGTCATATCCACGACATCAAATCCACTAGGTGAAGACACGAACCATATGTGGGAGGCTATGTCGACTACTATAATTCACGCGGCGAGAGAAGCTATTGGGGTAATAAGATGAAAGACAACCGTATATAAAGAGTCGTGGTGGTGGAACGAGAATGTGCAAAAAAAAAAGGAATAAACAAAGGAGTTTTAGAGAGATGTTAAGTTGCATAGACGGGGAGGAGAAAGTGAGATTCAGAGAGAATTATAAAATCGCCAGAAAAGAGACGAAGAAGATAGTGACAGAGGCATTGACCGCAGCATATAAAAAGATGTACGAACGACTAGAAACAAAAGGCAGAGAGCGTGATATGTTCAAGATTGCCAAGACTAGGGATAGAAAGAGGCAGAACATAGGAGGCGAAAAGTTTATAAAGGAAGAAAATGGACATATTTTAGTCAAAGAACAAGGCATCAAGTGGAAATGGCAAATGTATTTCCACAACCTTTTCAACGGCGGGAGGGCCGACCAGAAAGAAAGAGAAAGCATAATTACCCAAAAATGACAACATAATAACGACGACTGTCGGAGCATCACGTAAGGAGAGGTGATGAAAACACTTAGAAAGATGGGACGAGCTAAGGCAATGAGCCTGGATAACATACCCATTGAGGCGTGGAAGCATTTGAGAGAGGAAAGGGTTCAATGGCTAACTACTCTATTCAACCTTATTTTCAAAACAGAAAAAATATCAGATGAGTGGATAAGGAGTGTCGTGGTCCCTCTATATAAGAACAAAGGAGACACATAGTGTTGTAAGAATTATAGGGGGATTAAGTTGCTAAACCATACTATGAAGTTATGTTAGCGTGTAATTGACACTAGCGTTAGGGGAGACACTCAGGTTACGGTAAACCAATTTGGTTTCATACTAGGTCGGTCAACTACGAAATCAATTTATATCCTAAGAAGATTGATGGAGAGGTATATGGAGAAGAAGCACGATCTACATATGGTCTTCATCGATCTTGAAAAAGTGTATGATAGTGTGTCACGAAGACTGATTTGGGATAGTTTGGATGCAAGAGGTGTTCCTATGAAGTATGTAAACATAATTAAGGATATGTATGCTAAGACAAAAACGACTGTTCGTACACCTGTGGGGAATGCATACTTCTTTACGGTGGATGCAGGCCTCCATCAAGGGTCTGCTTTGAACCTATTTCTGTTCGTAGTTGTCCTCGACGAGTTGTCAAAGCCAATCCAGGAGGCAGTTCCGTTGTGTATGTTTTTTGCTGACGATAATGTATCAGTCATAGAGAGTAGACTTACCTTAAATATTAGAATAGAGCAGTGGATAGATGCTTTAGAGAGAAAAGGCCTAAGGATTAGTTGTTCTAAGCCCGAGTATCTGTACTGCGACTTCAGCTGCGCAGCTGACAGTGAGAATATCCAGCTCACCATTAAGGGTCAAGTGGTACCACAGGTAAGTAAGTTCAAGTATCTAGGATCATTTGTATAGCAGGATGGAGATATAGATAGTGATGTAGCACATCTTGTTCAAGCTGGCTGGCGTAGGTGAAGGGTGACCTTAGGGGTGCTGTTTGACAAGAATTTTTCAACTAAATTAAAAGAAAATTTTTATAGGGTAATAGTGCGGCTGACAATGTTATATGGAACAGAATGCTGCGCCATCCAAAGGACACAATTGTAGAAGATGTAAGTGACAGAGATGATGATGCTGAGGTATAGACCGAACCAAAAATGAGGTATTTAGAAAAAAGTTAGGGGTGGCTAGTATAGCTGATAAGATAAAGGAGGGGTGACTGAGATGGTTTGGGCGTGTCAAGAGGAGACAGACAATGGCGTCTGTCCAAGTAGTTAAAGCCTCATTGCAAAGGAGAAGAGGAGTAAAGGCATGCCCAAACTGACTTGGGATGAGCGAATTAGGCATTACCTACTAAATTTGCTTCTCTCTGAGGACATGGTCCAGGATAAGAGTTTATAGATGAAGATGATTTAGGTTAACGAGGTTTAGGCAGGATATAGGACACCTTAGAGTATACCTAGGGGCTTAGATACTATACATTTTAGGTTGACTTTGCCCTTTTTGTTTTTGTATTTGTCTTTTAATATATATGCATATACATGGCATGAATACTTTAACATCGAAATCATTCTATTTTTATTTACTAAACCCATTTACTAACACACTAGCATACTATATCCCTATTATTGTATCATTTATACAGGTACATATAGAGCCGGAGGTCTCATTGTAAGCAAATTCTGTATCCTTTCGGATGAAGGTATTGTTTGTCTGCCTCTCACCCTCCTCAGACCATACGATAGCTTTTGTTGTTGTTGTTGTGATATACTGGGTATGTGTTGTTGTTGTTGTTGTTGTCTTATATATGGTATTCATGGTTTTCATGGTATTCATTGTCTCCATATCTATATCAACCATATATATTATGGTTTTTGGTTTTCTCGTGTTACTTATTTTGTGATATTTATTTTGTCATACTATATGGTCATTATGGAATTCTTATATACATCATTATGGACTTCTTTGTTGCCATTTTCAGTAGAATTTTGGTATATGATTGAGAAACAACCGGCCACACTTGAAGGATAGAAAATGAGAAGTAGTTAAGATCATATGGTGATGATTGCAAGGCAACTTACTCTCATCATTCTCCAAATTGGTTATTTGATTTTCCACTTATGTTTTACTCTAAAAGAAATCCATATATGTATATGTGAGGTGGACAAATCAGTTTTTCACATATAAGCAAGACTACACCATATGAACCAACCAAAACTCTCCAAGATGACACATTGGCAATGAGTTACATATTTGGCACCAATGATAGCATATATCTCGGTTTTGGAAGCTAAAATACAGATGATTTGGTCGCTCTTATCCATCCCAAGTTGTGGAAGTGGTTGAACAAAAGATGGAGGAAGAAATGGCCATCCAAACCACTGGGATTCTACATAAATTTCTACAGGAAATTTTTAGCTTAAAGATAGAATGTGAGGTGTTCCAATCATATCTTTTGAAGGTGCCAACTATGCAAGGTGATAAGGTGGTCATCGAATCAAGTGAAAATAAGTAAGATTGCTAACATTGAAGGTGACATGTGAACATCCTAATCACATAAGGGGCTGTTCCCACCTATAAATATGAGCAGAGTTGAAGATGGAAGAAACACAATTATAACACATTGAGCTCTTCTTTTCTTCTTCTTCTTAATTCTTCGTTTTTTTAGCTGTGTATTAGGATTCTAAAGTTGTCATTGTGTTACATTTACATCTCTTGTGATCATGAACGTTGTAATTGATTAGCCATTCTATAAGGATGTATCAACTTTAAGCTTGTGCTCCACGAGAGTCGTGGGAATTCCTAACATGTCCTCAGCTGGCCAAGCAACGGTAATCCTGCATTATCTTAACAGATTCTAGAGTTGGCTCAACAACTCGGCTGGCATCCATGTTTCAATCTTGATCACATTTTTTGGTCTCTCGAGATCTAAGATGAAGTCATGTATCATGTTGTTTGACCCTAGTTTCTCCTCGGTTGGAGGTACAATATCGTCAAGGCTAACCTACTATATGGATAATTTTCCTTTTACCGCTATACCATAACATATTTGAGCCACCTGTAAATCACCATGCATGGTCACCACCCCAGCTCAGGACATAAACTTCATGCTGACATAAAATGGAGAGACGATTGCCTCCAAGACAATCAAGGTTGACCTACCGAGAATGATATTATAGGTTGGCTTTTCCTTGACAATGACGAAATCCACCCACAAGTTATGGAATTGACAGTGTTAATCAAAGGTGACTGACATGTAACCAAACATGCTGGCTACATTGCCGCATCGAAAAATCTAAATAATGGAGTTGATACAAGATGCAATAAGGTGCCATACAACCTAAGTGCTTAAAAGATGTTGTAATACATAATGTTAGTCATGGTGTCAGTATCAACTTAAATTTGGTGCACCTTCACAATGTTATTAGGTGCAAGACTGACAAGAATGTCAATCACCAAATCTGCATTACTAACGGCTAGAAAATTGGATCTTTAGGCCTTTAAGCTAGCTCATGTACAATTCGGCCTTTTTCTGGGACGGCTTAAGCACACACTCTGCGCCCTCATGCTCTGGTCTCGATCTCGACTGATCTGGTCCACCAAAAAGCGTATAAATCACTGTGTATATCTAACCTGACATACATCATCTAGGGATGCTTAACGAATCAAACTATCCACAAACCTTTTAAATTTGGCTCGTATTTGGTTTGATTTTGTTTGCTAATTTTAGTTAAATGAGCCAAGTTCAAACACCTAAATTAGACTTGTTTACAAAAAACAAGCCGAGCTGAACTTGAATAGTTTAGCTCGTTTAAGGAGTTATAAAATTATTGATCCGAATCTAAACATGTCTTTTAGCTCGACATATTGAATGAGTCGAGACAACCTGTTTGTGAACCTAAATGAGCCCAAAGGAGTTATAAAATTATTGATCCGAATCTAAACATGTCTTTTAGCTCGACATATTGAATGAGTCGAGACAACCTGTTTGTGAACCTAAATGAGCCCAAATATGAAAACCTACTATTCGACTCAGTTTGTGGTTAACAACCCTAGTAGCATCATGCTCTTCGTCCTCCTTGTCATCATCATTAACTTTGCACCGGTATGGCTTGTCTTTTTGGCAATTTTCTTCGTGAGGGAATTAGAAATAGTCTAAACGATTGTGCATTGTTATTGGGTCATAAAACTGCTAAAAATGACCTTCTTCAATGAGGCACTCAATTGCTCGCTTCAGCTGCTTTCAATTTTCAATATCGTGACTAATATCTTTATGGCACTAGCAGTACAGCTTAGGATCCCTTTTTACCTCAGGCCTTGTAATGGTTGTGGGTTATTTTTTAATCCGTCTTTCTCTATTATGATATGATCCTTTCTTTAAAGGCAAATAAAGGCAAAAATTCCTTACCTCGATCTCCAAAGAGATCAAACGCACTACGCTTGTCTGTGGAGTCTTTGAGAGCTTTTTTTTGTGAATTACCTGAGCCTGGCTCATGGTAGGCTGACTCAATCTCTCTCTTCAATATGTTCGTTTCTTCACTATAGGCGAATTGGTGGGCTTTCTCCAAATAGGTCCTGAGAGAATTTGGGTTTCTCCTCGGTCAATTGGGAGAAAAGACGACTTGGCCTTAGCCTATTGGTAAACGCATCAACCATTACTCCATCATTATGATCCATGTCTGTAGAGACTCGTCTGTGAAGCACTACATGTATTGCAAAGCTTGCTCCTCGGGCTTCTTTCTCAAATTTATCAAATATGAATAGTTTTTAATGAAGGACTTGCAATATACAAATTGTGCCTTGAAATTTTAGGCCTGTTGTCAAAAATAATAAATAAACTGAGACGGTAACTCTTCAAACCATCTTCTAGCCTTTCCTCTCAAATGCATAGGCCATGTTTTACACCTCGGGGGGTCAGGAACATTCTTCAAATTCATCGCAGTTTAAAACTGGTATAGATGATCCGTGGTACAGGAAAGTCCTTTTTCTTAAGATATAACGGAGTATATGGTTGTGGACAATCTCAAGGTGTCGATTTTGGGCACCTTGAGATTGTCCACAACTATATACTCCTCTATATCTTCATAAAAGGACTTTCCTGAACCTCCATTGTATACTCATGGTGGCTCGATAATGACTCATCTTAGTAACCACCACGTCTGTAGTGAGGGAGTGATGTTCAATGCGTGTACTTCGAGTGATGCAACTTAACAACTAAGAGCTTTTTCATAGGTGGCAAACGCTCAATATGTGGTTTTCTGCCTTTGCCCCCTTACATTTGCCATAAACTCATCCCTTAGTCTAGAAGAACATTTCTGAGACTTTTGCCTCCATCGATAGTTGTGAGGAAGCTCATTCACAGCATGGGTGACTGCTGGGGTTTTGCCTTAAATCTATTTGACCAAAGCTTAGAAGACTCTAATGTTTTGAGCAACATATTCTATAGCTTGCATATGCTCATATTGGGTGATTCATTGTTCTTGGAGGTGCATAATATGCTCGTTGAAGGCATGCTCCAATGGGGTATTGGACCCTTTATGTCTTCGTTGGTGGGAAGATTCATCACTATCATAAGCAGTAATTTTATCTATTTTTGAGTAACGTTATCATGTGGGCTTTAACAAAGAAAATGGAAATAAAGCCTGGTTGACTCTCTTTCTAGCGCCAAATGGTGAAGTCGAATCTTCACCTAGATCAAAGATGATCCAAAAGTTGTAGAAAACTTTGCCAAGACTTTGCATAGGTGAACAACATTACATGCCCTATAATTTTACTCTAGGAAGAACTCTCCCGACGATCAAGTCAGTTGTGGTTATTTATATATTTAAAAGTGTTTATACTGGAATATTTAGATAAACATGTTTTTTTTTGGTTGTTCGAGAAGCATGTTTTATACTTGTTCTAGCTTATCTTCTGTTGGGTGCTTTTTTTTTTTTGCCTTTTTTGCATGTTGAGACAAGTCAATGCATGTTTAGGAGCTATAGGAGAGTGCTAAGTGTTATGTTCTGCTTGTACATGATTACCAAGTGTCGCCATGTGTCGAGTTGCATGGCTAAGCTGTTTGCGTGGCAGGTGTCTACTTGGCTATGCTGACTGAGAGGCATTGGGCACCGAGGCACCGGCCGACCTGATGTGTGGGCCAAGGTACTCTTTGTTGCTGAGGTGACAACTGAGGCCGAGGTGGAGACAATAGCTGAGGTGACTAGTTGAAGCTGATGTGACTGACCTTCAATGTCTTTAAGTATGAAGGGCTAATGGTGACTAGAGATCCTAGTTAGCATAGAGGGAGCATCCTGCGTTCCTTGAGCTGTGGTGACTTAACTTTGTATTTAGATCCGAGTGACTGACATAAACTCTAGGCGACCTGTGCTTCTATAAAATTAGATGACGTTGACTATCACAAACCAGGTTGATTACGATTGTTATTTTTTAGATGATAGTTTTGTTCTCATCACACTCTCTTGAATGGTCAATCGGCTCTACTTCAAATTCAGTTTACGCTAGCAGCGTGGAAATGTTTGTCTTAAATGCTTCTTTTACTTTATTTGGAGCGCTTCCGTATGATGAGAGTGGAAAAGCCAAAGTGGATGTGGAGATGCAATCTCCATATAGATTTTCCACATGATTTTAAATCGTAACATTTAATGGATTTTCAATGTCTAGTGAATCTTCAAATGTTAATACTCTTTGCTCAAAGAACTTATATGTGAAACTATGGAGTTGACACATCGATCACAGCCTCAATATATTGGAAACTATAAAAGTGCAAAATCTTTAGTGTAGGTCTACGTGTTCTGTGCCTCCTTTTTAGCGGACCGTTGAATACTTGATTTACATCCTCTCAACTGTTTCGTCGGGCCGTCGTGTGGATGTTTTTGGGGTTGGGGTTCAACCTTTAGCTAACAAGTTACTTATTTTTTATATTTTAACATTCTGTTCTTTTGAAACAAATGTCTTTCTCTTATAAGGCAGTCATAATAGTGAAACCCTTTATCTATTTTATTTTTTGCGTAATTTTCTGATTGTTACGCTTGTATTTCTTATTTTAACTACTATAATGGCTTATCTTTGGAAATTCGAATTGATAAAACCAAAAAGGAAAAGCACAACACTTTGTTTTAAATCAAAACTTAATTCTTTCACAAAAAAGTTTAATTCTGTTTCTTGGATATTTTTCACTCTACAAAAATAAAATCACATTCCAGTTGAATTAAACATTTTATTTTATTATAGAAAATTTTATTACGTAAGATGATTAAACCATCACAATCTAAACATGACTATAAATTAAATGATTTATATTCGGTGGTTGATCAATGCACATCTGAATTTGATAAAATTATGTCTATATTTCTACACTATTGTCTCATTTTATCTTTTATTCTTAGCTATTGATTAAACATTCTTTATCTAAAATATTCGTCGTCGTCATCCGTATCCAGTATATTCCAATGTCGCTAGGGTCTGGGGAGAGTAAGTGACAGACAAACAATACCTCTGTCCCAAGGAATAGAGAGTTTGCTTCCGGTGAGACCTCCGACTCTATATGTAACTGCATAAATGACATAATAATAGAGATATGATGTGTTACTGTGTTAGTGAGGCAATTCAGGAACTTATGTCCTAAATTACTTGAGCATAAAAAAAAGTGAATTCTCAGGACATATTCCAATAGTTCCAGGTAGGGGGTTTCGAAAGAGTGTACATATATATTCTTTTAAATTACTATGGTTATTTTCTAGTACTTTATTAAAGAAAAGTCCCAAAGAATAAGAGTGCAGACATAACAATCAACGTTCTCGTCTTTAATCTTGATCAAAACACGAAAAAACCCTAGGTGCGAAAAAAGGTGCGACACTGTGTGAGAATTTCTTGAATTCTTTCCCTGCTTCGTCTTTGGCTGGATTCCGCCATATCCGGTCAATCTAAGCTTCTGTATGGACCCTCAACCTCAAGATCTAAATTTAGAGGAGGCAGATTTGCTGAGAAGAAGTACCAAGAAGGTTAAAAGGCATATGATGGAGGATGCGGGGTCACTAAATCGCGACGCTGAGATGGGAACTGAAAGTTGGGCCAATCTTTTCCGTTCAAACGAACCAACAGATGAGTTATATACAGGGAGTGACGACGAGGAAGACGATGCTGAAGATCTACTGGAGTGGTATAAGGACGCGCTGCTACCGGCGGATGAGGATGTTGATGTTGGACAACTATCACTTGATGTGTCGATTGAGGAGTGCAAGGAACTCTGGAAGCCTTGGATGAGAGCTCTGATTGTGAAAGTCCTTGGTAAGCAGGTTTCTTTTAGAATTCTTGAAAAACGTCTATACGATTTGTGGGGGATGAGAGGTAGATTAGATATTGTTGACCTTCCTGAGGGATACTACGTTGTGAGGTTTTCTTCACGTATCTAGTACCTACATGCGTTAGAGAACGGATCATGGATGGTGCAGGGGTTTTACATTACTGTAATGAAGTGGCGTCCATTCTTCTCTGCCACACGTAATACTGTAACCAATACCTTGGTTTGGATCAGAGTCCCAGACTTCCCTTTAAAGTTCTTCAAGGAAGGGTTGTTGGTGCGGTTAGGTAGATTGTTGGGGAAGCCAGTTAAAGTTGATCATACCACGGATTCAGTTGGTAGAGGGAAGTATGCCCTATATGCATACAAATTGATCTACGGAAGCCTTTAGCTTCCCAGATTAAGCTTAACGGCAGGGTGTTTGCTATTGAATATGAGGGCTTGTCTCAGGTTTTCTTCAAATGTGGCATGTATGGTCATGTTACGGATAATTGCGGAAAGAATAAATCTAATTTAACAGAGGGACTCTTTGCTCACCATAAGTTTAGCGGAGGGGACGTAGCTGCACCTTTTGGCCCATGGATGATAGCTACTAACAATAGGCGGAGGAAAACGCAATTGCCAAAGGAGCCGTTTGCTTACGGGGGTGGATCAAATCAGGGGGCTAAAGAGAGGTCGGTTATCAGTGGCACAAAATTCGACGTATTGTTGGAATCGGATGAGGAGAAAGAGGAGGGAGAGAATTGCGGAGAGTTGCAAGCTAACCTCAATATGATTGAGGACAGAGGACCCCCGGTGACGTTTCAGGCCATATTTAAGGGTAGCACCGGAGACGCGGATATCCGAAAGAAGAAGGGTGCTTCCCTGAAAGTCGGAAGCAAGATTCGGGCCCAGCCAAAACAACCTAAGTTCCATGGAAATTATTCTTTTGGTGAACATTTTGTTGAAGATGAGGCTGGGAGAATAGCTGTACGGGGAGGATCAAACTGTGGTAGGGGACAGGGAAACCGTGGCAGGGGTGGGGGTCTGGATCCAGATCCCTCCTGGATATTACAAACGCATCAAATACCGTTTCTAGGACTAACCATTTTGAGATTGGTTCGATGGATGAGTGGCCCAGACTGGTTAATCCAAGAAAGAATATGACTGGATTAACCATTGAGGATTCTATAAAACAGCACCCTCCGGATTCGCATGAGGAGGACATGGGCGGTGCTCCACCCTCAGCCCTAAATATTACACTAGCCGATAGAGATGCGCCAAATAAAGAGAGTGATACTGATATGATGCCTCTGGATTTGGGGGATACAGGCCCATCCGACATTAACAAAGATTACTAATGATAAAGCTTATTGCGTGGAATTGCCGTTGGGCAGCCTCACAACAATTTCAGAATGCTATACGAGAAATCATATCAGAACATCATCCAAATATGGTATTTCTATGTGAAACCCGCGTTCAAAGCAAGGATGCGGGATGGCTTTTGGAAAAATCTGGCTTTTCTAATTTTGCAGCGATAGAGGCTAGGGGCTTTGCTGGGGGTCTCTGGTGTTTATGAGACAGCGGCTCTTTGGATGTTAAGGTTCTTGGGTACACTGCTCAGATCCTTAACCTGAAGATTTGTACCAACGGGAGGAATTGACTTCTTTCACTTGTATATGCATCCCCGGTGGTGGCCATCCGGGACACTTTCTATCAGTATGTTGAGTGTATGAGTGCTGTTGTAAATATTCCCTGGGTCCTCATTGGCGACTTTAATCAGGTGATCTATCAGGCCGACAAGATTGGTGGGAGACCGATTCATGAGTATTCGGCTGATAGGATGTGCACCATGCTTAGCAAGTGCGAGCTTCTGGAGATGCCTTACTCATGTCCGAAGTTCACATAGTCGAACAACACTCTAGGACGGCTTAATATTAAACAGCGAATTGATCAGAGCTGGGCTAACGGTCAGTGGCATACACTTTTCCCAGATGCCCCTATTCGGCATTTACCAAAACTACACTCGGACCATCATCCCCTCTTGTTATCTCTTGATGCATCAGCAGCGCAGGTGAGGGGATCACCCCCGTTCCGGTTCCAATCGTTTTGGATGCGACATGAAAAGTTCAGGGATTTTGTGAAGGAGGTCTGGGTTGATGTCCCAGGTAATATGATTGCTACTTTGATGAATTTTACCAAACGTGTACAGAGGTGGAGGAAAGACATTTTTGGTCATGTGGGACAAAAAAAGAAACGATGTCTTGCAAGAATTCGAGGGATTCAGGAAGCACTGTCCATGCGACCCTCTCGGTTTTTGACTAAACTTGAACAGGAATTGCTGGAGGAATTCCACTCCTTGTCAAATCTGGAGGCACAGTACTGGAAATCGAAAGCGAAACTAGATTGGCTGGGAGATAGGGAACAAAACTCACGTTTCTTTCACAAGGCTATGGCGACCAAACGGAAACCGAAGCAGGTGCTATTGCTAAGGTGTGGTTCTGACCGGTGGATTGAGGATCCAGATATTTTGAAACAGAGGATCAGGGACTTTTGTGTTAAAATGTTCTCCGATGACCGTATACAGACGCGACCTTGCCTGAAGTTTGGCTTCCCAGCTCTAACACATTCTGACCGAAATATGCTGAATCGTCCAGTTACACCAAGAGAGATTGAGATTGCTCTGTTCCAGATGGGACTGGATAATGCCCCGGGGCCTGACGGACTTACTCCGGGTTTTTTTCAGAAAAACTGGGATGTAACCAAAGGAGCGGTTATAAATTTTGTCATGGAGGCATTTAAACGGAAAAGTTTCCCAGGATCAATGAATGAAACACTTATTACCTTAATTCCCAAGGTTGCCCACCCAGAAGATATCAGTCAATTTAGGCCCATTGCATTGACGAATGTCTTAGTTAAGCTAATCTCTAAGGTTCTGGCGAACCGGTTGAAGCTACTTGTTCCAAAGCTAGTTTCACCGGAACAGTGTGCGTTCACCCCGGGTAGGACTGCGTCGAAGAGCATAATCATCGCATAGGAAATGATGCACTCTATGCGAAACAAAACGGGCAAAAAGGGTATTATGGATGTCAAGATTGATCTTGAGAAGGCGTACGATAAACTTGACTGGAATTTTTTGAATAGGGTACTGTTGGTTGTGTGGTTCTGTAAGGACCTTGTTGAGCTGACTGCGACATTATCCATCCTCTGGAATGGCGAGCGATTGGAGGAGTTTCAACCAACCCATGGTATTAGGCAGGGCGACCCTTTGGCACCATATATGTTTCTACTATGTATGGATGTACTAAGTCGAGAAATCCATAAGGCGGTCCTGGAACATAGATGGACTCCGGTTAAAGCATCCAGATCCAGGCTTGGTGTCTCACTATCGTTTTTGCCGATGACCTTATATTTTTTGGGGAGGCATCGGAGCGACAATCCAAAGTAATGGAAGGCATTCTCTCACAGTTTTGCGCGATGTCCGGTCAAGCGATTAGCTTCAGGAAGTCCAAATTCTTTACTTCCCCTAACACGGATGCAGCGACAGTGTAGGTGTTGAGCAATACATTGAAAATGAAAGCTACTGAAAACTTGGGGTGTTATTTGGGAATGCCTGTTTTACATAGCAGAGTCACAACAAGAACCTATAATTTTTTAGTAGAAAGGGTGAAAACGAAGTTATCGGCCTAGAAAGCTAAGGTGCTGTCCCAGGCTTCCCGTGCATTACTTATCGAATCGGTGCTTACTGCTTTGCCTACTTATGCGGTGCAAACCTCTAAAATCCCTTCTGGCACATTGGCCGTATTGGAGCGACATATTCGGAGCTTTTTCTGGAACAAATTGGACGGTATGAAACACTTACACTATCTTGCCTGAGATAAAGTATGCAAATCAAAAAATGCCGGGGGATTAGGCATTCGCCGATTGGAGGAGATGAATGTGTCCATCCTCATGAAGTTATGTTGGGCCTTGCTTACGGGTGAGAGTCAATTATGGGCCGAGATTTTGCGACATAAATATGGATCACCTTTGGATTGGAATCCAAAATCAGCGGGATCCTTTGTATGGCGGAGCATTTGTAAATGTGTTCCAAGGTTTATTAATGGCCTGCGGACCGAATATGATGACAGTGGTGAGTATAGATTCCGCTGGATTCCAAATGGATTCGGGAAGTTTTGCATCGCTAGTGCCTATGACATGTTAACTTCGAGTATGGAAGACAGTGAAGACCATGCTTGGAATCGTATATGGAAATTAAGAGGCCCGGGTCGACTAAATTTATTCCTATGGCGCCTCAGACATGGTGTCCTCCCGACGGCAGCATTTTTGCAGAAGCACGGCATTGCGGGTAATACCAACTGTCCAATGTGTAAACAGATTGCCGGGGATGAATTACATGAAATCAGGGATTGCAGATGGTCGCAAGAGGTATGGCTTCGCTTACTTGATATGGGCAGACGGGATGCGTTTTTCTACAGTACCTTCGTAAAAGAGCGGGTCGACCAAAATCTTAAGATAATTCCAGCAGGAGTACCAGGGACTATTTGGTGGGCATATGTTTTTAGGGAAGCATCATATAGCATATGGCGGAGCCGTAATGAAATTGTCCATAACGTGCGACCTAAGAGGGGCCCCCGTGGTTAGTAGCATCGGAGATTTTGAAGCAAACTAGACTGACTCTTATAGCCTTTTGAGCAGGCGAAAGTCTTTTGATGTAAATAACATGTAGACAGGTTTTAGCTCTTACCACGTGAATTTTGTAAGATGTAATTATGTGGGTTTTATAATCAAATTCGATTCTTTCTTTGAAAAAAAAAAAAGGTTCTCGTCTTTCCAGCCGATCCATTTGCGACCGACACCCAGGCCGTCATCTTTTCTCCGCCGTCTTTTTCTCCGTTGACATATTTCTCCTCTCCGCCGCCGCAATTTAGTCCGCCTACTTTCATTCTCTGCTTCTTCCTTCTTCTTTGCTTCTTCCTTCTTCTTTAATCTCTCAAATTATTTTTCGCAACAATGGAGTCAAAGTCACAGCACAGGTTCGTTATCGGGAGGCAGTCCTCTCTAGCTCCGGAGCAAGATGACGGCGGCGCTTCTGTTTCAGGTGGAGGTGGAGAAATTGATCCTGGAGTGAGGTTAATGTATATGGCGAATGAAGGTGATCTGGAGGGGATTAAGGATGCTTTGGATTCGGATGATACGATTGTGAATTTTCGTGATATTGATGGCCGCTCTGCTTTGCATGTCGCTGCCTGCCAGGGGCATGAAGATGTAGTTGGAATTCTCCTCCGTCGTGGTGCTCAAGTCGATGTCAAGGATCGTTGGGGAAGCACGGTACTCTTTAACACTCTGGCTTCGTTGTTAATTCTTTGTTTTCAAATGTTTCTTGTTTTTCCCCCGCCTTGACATCGGTAAGAGAGCTGCATTAGGTAGGTTGTTCATAGAGGCTTTCTCTAGTCAAACTTGAGTAAATTGTGAGATTAGTGATGCTCCGTGAGCTGTTCATATAAAAAGGGGAGGGGGAATAAACCGATAGAAGTAGAACCAATAATAGTCTATTAACGTGTATGCTCCCATGGAGAGTAATTATTTTTGGGGGAGACTAGAATGGAAGGTGGAAGAATACACGTTTCAGGATTTGTTAAACATAGAGTTGGATTCGGCTGGTACCAATTCAAGTGTTTTCTTTTTGGTTTGTTTGTTTGTTTGTTCTTTTTAATGCATTCTGCGTGTATAGAGGATTGCTGTTTCTACTTTTAGAAATTGGCAGATTTTCTTTTTTCTTTTTCTTTTTTGGTTACAAAAGGAGGCAAAAGCCTCAAAGCCTTAAACATAGCAACTCCTCTACAATCTTCTGCCAAAATTTGGCATGCCTCCTGCGGCGGTTGATGCAGCTATTGGACTAGTGTGTCCCATGTTTGATACACAGACTGCTAGTCCTCAGAGATTTGCTTTCACGCTTAAGATATATGAAGTTAATGTGTTTCTAGACAGGGTAGTTAATATTTAGGTGCCTACTCCAACCAACAAAACACCGTCCAGAGGAAAAATAACATACAACGATGCACTTGTGATTTGCGTAATTGCAAATTGAACAACAACAACATTGGAATATGATGGAATAAAGTCAAGGACTCTTCTTTAACTTTAGAATATGATGGAATAAACCAAAATGACTCACTAAATTGGCTGCGCTTCTTATAAATAGCAGTTGATCGACACAGCTTGACGCAATTTCTATTATGGGTCATCGGGAAACAACCTCTGTGTGTTTCTAACACATGGGTATATTTGCGTACATCCGACCCCCACCATACCCTACAATAGGTGGGAGCCTCTAAGACAATAGGGTAATATTGTTGTTGTTGCAAATTGAATAAGTTATACCTATTTAAGATTTTCTTTTTGTCAGTTGCATTTGAAAGATCTAAGGTCTTTCTGTTTCTATGGTTCATCAGTTCATGAAGGGTGTCAGTTTCTTCCTCTTTAAGCATGAAATAATCTTATATTATACTTGGGATATTTGGGGATAAATAATCTTATATTATACTGGGGATATTAGGGGATATTGGTTTGTTATATCGAGGTTGTAGTTCTGATCTCATGTCAGAACTCGATAACTGGTGTTTAAGTAGAACTACATGTTGCTGCATCATGCTACATCTCCTGCATGTATGTTATGTAAATTTTGGCCATAAGATAGAATCTTCCTAATGCTGACTGTTTTACTTGGTCTCGAATAACAAATGTGTTTGATACTTAATTGACTGTTTCAAGAGTTGAACATAGTATTTCTTGGGTTAGGTTCTAATTTCGTCCGGTTTTCTATGTACCCTATTACAACTTCTCTTTTCTCTTTTTTACTATTTTATTGTATTTTATTCTTATTACCAGTCCTTATTCAATGACTAGCAGATACAATAATGACAAAGTTTGATCAAAAGCCTCTTGCAGATGCAATTTATTACAGAAACAATGGCGTCATCAAGATTTTAGAAGCACATGGAGCAAAACCTCCGGTATGTTACTTGATTTTGCTTATTGAACTCTTAGATTTTTATCAACACTGTGTATCCTGATGCATTAGTACTGCCTTCGCTAAGACATCAAATTTGTCATGGTACTTCCTTTCAGATGGCTCCCATGCATGTGCAACACATGGGTGAAGTGCCGGAATACGAAATTGATCCTCAAGAACTGGATTTTAGCCATAGCGTTGACATAACAAAGGTAGGATTTAGCACAACTGTTTTCTACCTGGTCCATGTAGTTTTCCTTCTAAATGGTCAACATCTGTGGCTTACCAGTATTAATAGATCAATTTTGGATAAATCTAGGGTACAGTTCTTATTCTGTTTTACCAATAGCTCTTGTCTTCACGTGGAGGTTTAAGGATTTCAATGAAATTGGTGAAGTGTTACGTTTGTGTTTGAACGTCTTCCTATATGTTTGATCCATTTTGATCCGTCTTTTAAATTTTTTTTTTTGCTTCTATTTTTTGTGTGTTATATTTGAATATATTTGAAACCATGACAAGTATCTAAGTCAATGTTGTCTCCAACTTAAACGTCAGTTCTTTCAGTGTAGACTTCCATTTCTCTAGTCATCAAGCTAAGTATTATACATGACACCATGACAGGCATCTAAGTCAATGCTGTCTTCAACTTAACAAACAGTTCTTCTGTTGTGACAACACCACCCCCCCCCCCCCCCCCCCCAACAAAAAAAAAGAAGAAGAAGAAGGGAATCATGTTTTAACCTTTTGTGATTTTTTCCCCCCTTTCTTCCATATGGCTTCCAGGGTACATTCTGCATTGCTTCATGGCGTGGAATCCAGGTTGCTGTTAAAAAACTTGGCGAGGAACTGTTCACTGATGAAGATAAAGTGTGGGTTTCTCATTCTTTCATAGATAGCATTCCAATTAAAATCCTTGAATGAATGAATGACAAAGCTAAGGATCTTTATGCTTGCTTATTTGGCTTCATGGGATATTCAGAAAGGCATTTAGGGATGAGCTTGCTTTACTCCAGAAATTGCGCCATCCTAATGTTGTCCAGTTTCTTGGAGCTGTAACTCAAAGTAGTCCAATGATGATTGTCACAGAGTATCTACCTAAGGTTTCTGCTTTTTGGTTTTGAAGTTTCACAATGTTTAGAAGCAGATTTTAATATATGTTCATTTTTTCTTTCTTCTTCTCCCATTTTGCAGTATTTGGGATTTCCATGTTTATCAAACAATGATGTATATCTGGAATTTTTGAATCCTACCATTTTCATTATGGAAGTCTTCGAAATACCATGTGTGTTTGAAAGCTTGTATCTCCCCCCCCCCCCCCCAAACACCTCTCTCTCTCTCTCTCTCTCTCTCTCTCTCTCTCTCTCTCTTCTTCTGCCTCCAACTTTGTTGTTCTTGAATTGCTTTTCCTCTTACTCAGTTGTTTTTGCATCATTTACAGGGTGATCTTTGTGCATTTTTGAAGCGGAAAGGTGCCTTAAAGCCAACTTTGGCTGTGAAATTTGCTTTGGACATTGCAAGGTGAGTTCATCCACCAGCTTTAGTTTCTCTGTGAGTAAATCATGTTGTTCTTAGCATTTTCATGCTTTGGTTTGTCATTGATTTATATTACTGTTGTTACAAACTGTAAGCTTCTGTTTTATGAACCTCTTTTCTTTTGGTTAAATATGACATTCAGTTACACCACCCAATTGGGTACAAGCATCTAACGAAAAACTTGCCTCTCAATCTATTACATTTCTTTTCCTTTCTTTAGATACCATACCTGTGTATCAGGAATTATTCATGCCCTGCTTTTACTTTATGGAGGTGGCTTATCGATCTTTGCTAATGCCCTCCAATACATTGAGTATGCTCCATATTTTAAAGTTTTTCATGTTTCTTTAATCGTCCCCCTCCTCACTCTCCCTTTAGCTTTGATTTTCTCTTCCTGATTGCTGTACTAAATACCTTCACAATTAGACAGTTTGCTGCTCATTTTCTTTGGTTTCCTGTTATCATTTTCAAAACAATAGAAGAGTTCTGATATTTTAGTAGTCATTCCGACCAATGATGAACCAATATGATTGACAAGTGTCTTGTTCTGTGTAATTGTGAAAGATAGTCATATGCATGTTGCAGCTTAGACTGATTCCTTCTAAAATAGTTTGAGAGATCTTTTCTTGTTGTTTTAGTTTACTGTATTTTATCCAGTAAGTTAATCTTTTCAGAGGGGAATAAATTATTGTAATTCTCTTCTTATTTGAATTTGCTATATTTGACTCAGTAGTTTAATCGTTTTACAGGGGAATGAATTATTTGCATGAGCATAAACCTGAAGCTATTATTCATCGGGATCTAGAGCCATCGTAAGTTTTCAATTTTTCTCTTGTCAATGGATTTGTTGTCAATGTACTTAATTGCATGTGATTGAATCTAGTTGGTCATTTTACTCTTTGGAAATAGATTTTTGTTTGTGTTCTTTGGTGAGTTGAGCGGTAGTCTGAGGCGTTGTGCATGTGGACTGTTTCCATGGGAAGTCATGTCAAATAACGAATTCTACGAGATGCTAGTATTCTTTTTGTCCTCTCCTATACATGTGTTGACATAAATTTTAAGGAAGATACTTCGCCACTGACATTCCAGGAGATATTACCTTACATGACAAAATAGAATGTTTGAGAATCCTATGGGGTCACTCAACACTTGTATGTGCTTAAGGCTTGATTGACCATATAAGTCATAGTGTTGTAAAGGCCAAAAATTGTCAGTGGGCAGTTTACGTTTTTCTGCATTTCTTTTCTGATTGATGGAGATATTCTAATTGGATAATTAAATCGACAGAAACATATTGCGGGACGACTCTGGGCATTTGAAAGTTGCAGATTTTGGACTGAGTAAGCTGGTGGCAGTTGCAAAAACTGTTAAAGAAGATAAACCCATGTCACGCCAAGAAATTTCATGTGAACTTTCTATCTTGTGCTTGCCGTTGATTTTCTACATAATTAGGAAATTCTTTGTTATGTGATTATGAAAATCTCCTGTATAGGGCGATACCTTGCTCCCGAAGTTGTCAAGAACGAAGAATATGATACTAAAGCAGATGTCTTTTCATTTGCTTTAATTCTTCAGGAGGTATGATTTCTTTGTATTCTGTTAAGGTGGTCTAACCTTGTTAACATAGTATTTGTGATTCCACCCCCACCTCTTGATAACAAAAATAAATAAATAAATTTGAAAACTCACGAAAAGACACGAAAAACAACAAAGAATACGAAGAATAATGAAGAATAACGAATAACAAAGATAAAACACACGATATCTTGTTAGACTCCTTTGATGAATGCAACTTTGAAGCGAACCTTGTTAGGTCCGTTGTTATCCACGTTGAGCGATCTTCGTTTGATCAAGAACCTTGGTATATCTCTGTAAAGCTTCTTGAACAATCTGGGGGTGAATATAAACCACAATTCTTGCTCACAGAATTGATTGAATTCAAAAGATGAACCTTGCAAAACAAACTAAAAAAACGTACAAAGACAAATTTTTGGTAAGCAAAGCTCAATTTTTTTTTAAATTTATTGATGATGGGAATTATCAAACTAGTGTACAAGAAGCTTATTTATGGGCTCGAAAATCCCTAAAATCTATACAACAAGAAAAGAATTTTTCTACCTAATAAAATAATTTAAAATAATAATAAAAAATTATAAAAATGGCTGGAATTTCCTAGCAAAACAACCAGTCGTAATTAATCCAAAAAACCCAATTACAGTTTTAAAACTTCAATGAAACATGTGGACAACTTTTAGTCCGGCTCACCCTCCTCCCATGCTCTTGCTAGATTTCTTAATGGCTCCCCTTCAAAATGATTTGCTCTCGAATCTAAATCTGCACAGAAAGAGAATTTAGCCACGAATATGATGTAACATTAAAACATAAAGCTAATGGACTCGAACAAAACTAGTTTACTCCCAACTCTTCTGGGATAAAAAGTCAATATGATAAAAAATATGTTTGGTAATGTCAAAAGACACTTAAACTCAAAGAATATAGTTTCTTTTAGCTCCAAGCTTCCACGAACTCATTTTGCCTCTTTTTAACATGTTTCAGATGCATGAGAACTTGCAACAAAGATTATGAAAGAGTAACAAGGGATATAGAACTCGTTAGAATATTCAAATTTAGCACTGGTATTCTATGTTTCCAAGCTAATCCATGAAGCACGATAGATGCTAGGCTACTTTGAGCGGTTTTATCTAGAGAATTCTCCCATCTATTTGCCGTTACATCAATTTGAAGACATGACCCATATGTTATGACACTTGAAAATAAACTTGCATTTCCAAATTGATGTTATGACTTTTCCCACGCATATATAACTAAATACAAGCACCTGGTCAAAGGGCGGGAGTAACCCAAATCAATTCAAACACTATGGGAATTCTTATATGCACTCGTAAGTTCATCAAGGTTTTTGGAATGAAATTGCTAGATTCTCGTTCTTATGGTGTTTTTGAACAAACTAAACAACAAAAGAATGACTTGCATGAGGTTCCATTACAATTGGTTGGTCACTCTCTTTGTCCATGGACTGATTTGTAGAAATCTGCATATAAGACAATTCATAGACGAACAAGGATGGTAATGAATTAGGCAATAAAAGCATAAACATCATATTTGTTTGTGTATCTCTTGGCTGTCATCTTCACTTACAATTTTAGATTCGTCAACTTTCTCACTTTCAGTTTTGGACAAATTATCATGCAATCTCTCAACAAGAGTTTCATGCAATTAAACATCTTTTTCTTGTAATTTATCTATAACCTCATGAACATTAAGGCTAATAGTATGCAAATCATGATTAAGAATATATGAGCCATCAGAAAATTTATGCTCATTATGCAAAACTTTAGCATTATTTATTTAAGAGTTCAAAACAATAACTTGTTCTTTAAGTCTTGCATTTGAAGTCGGAGTTCTAGCATTTCTTTCTTTCTATTAGATGCCAACTTCTTTTCATAATGATTTGCACTATGAAACATGTGATCAAGATTTTTAATTCTCACGTTATGCATTTGGTTAGCAATATTCTTATTCAATCAAACTATAAATCTTATCATCGTTAATTTTTCATATTCCTCGATCAAGACCATCTAACACCTTGTTTTGATATTATACTACTGTTGATGTTCTTGAGGAAGAGATTGATGCCTGGGTACTTTGTTACGCGAATGACTTACACATGAGTTTTGAGAAAGATTAAATTGTTTCATGCACTCTCTCAACTCCTCAATATTGTATTTGATGCACTTAACTCCGCAAATTGTTTTAACCACTTTATAATCTTCATTGGGTTGACGAGAAGCTGTTGCATGTCCCTTGTTACCTTGGTCCACTAGAAGTGCTCCAATTTGATTGGAACAGGCAGAATTAGTCATTGGTTAACATATGAAATCAAACACTTAAACAAAGACGAAAAAACCAAGACAAAGACCAATGAAAGGATTACATTAGTAAAAGAAAAACTTTATTTTCTGGCTGATTCGCTCAAAAATTGACTTTTACCTCCACTCAAATAGTCTCATCACGCAAAGCCTTTTACCTCTCAGTTTGTTTTCAAATGTTCAAATCGATTGAACTATTCAAAACCAAACAAAATGTGATTTTGATTTTCTTAGGCTATTTTAACGTTTTCTCCTCTTTTCTTGAAGAGTCTCAAGCTGCAACAAGGTTAGACACGGGAGACAAAATTATGTATGGAAGAATGAAATCAAAGAATCAAGAAGCTAATATTGTGGAGTATGGCTGAATTCAACACTAAATGGTTGTCTTGACAACTCTTAGTTTGAATAGCTAAGTGCTAAGTTAAATATTACCAAAATATACTCAAGAAATAAGTGTAAAAATGTATAGGGTGAGTATGTATGGTTTAGGTTAGGAGAAACCGGATGTTTCTTGAATTTTCTGAAGTTTTTTGTCACAAAATAAAACTCAGCAAAAGAAGGCTACTTGGCCAATTTTTTTTTTTTCTTTCTTAAGACTGAAACTCTTATATTTATAAAAGAAAACTGACCTCTTTTGGTTGGCTGACATGCATCCTGTTTCTTTTTTTGGTGAAAAATCAAAAAGAAGTAGGGTGAGGTTTTTTTTTCAAGGATGGAGGCTATTTGAATGTTGCTGAACTTTGGTCAAGACGGGTAGCAACAATTAAGGATTTACATTCAAATTCTCAAGCAAATTTAGTAACAATTAGCAAACACAATAACCAAACAACCTAAGGTATCTTAAGTGCAACAAGAATTAGACAAATGTGACACTTCTGTGAAGAAAAAAAAGGCTGCAATTTGTATAATGCAAAGAAACCCAAACGAAGAAAATCTCAAAACTTACACAACATGAAAAGAATTTTCCTATATAATAGAATAACGTAAAATAAAAAAACTACAAAATAAAAACGACTTGAAATTCTTATCAAAACATACGTTCCTAACTAATCCAAAAAGCTTACTTACAATTTTAACGGTTCAACAAATTTTAGTCCGGCACACCTTTTCTTTCATGCTTTTGCTAGGTTTTTTGATGACGCATCAACATAGGTGCATCGACTTGCAGATTATGTATAGATGAGGGCACATAGCAAAGTTAGGAGCTTTTGTCGCTTTGTCATGAAAGATTTTGCTTCTGAGTTCTTTCTCTTGTCTTTATAGCTGTTGCATGTTAATGAGTCAGATTCATGTGTCTTCTCAGATGATCGAAGGTTGCCCACCTTTTTCTAGCAGCAAAGAGGTTGAAGTCCCTAAATTATATATTGCCAATGAGCGTCCCCCATTTAGGGCTGCGGTAAAGCTTTACGGCCATGGATTGAGAGAGTAAGGCACCAAAGCTTTTCTCTATCCAGTATTTGTTTGAGAATGTGTTAAGATAAGGACACTTTGGTGCTACATGTAAATATCTCTAAACGATTATACCAAGATTTTGTCCTTATCTAAGTACCGTTGCAGTATGATGGCCACTTGCATCACTGTCTACTGTGAAAACTATCCCGATTGATGACCTGCACATGGATCTTTACTCTCAATTTTTTTCTTTTTTTTCCCGTATATGCCACGATAATAGAAGTTACTGTTTGAAGGAATGATGTGGTGCTCAGGAAACACTTGATAAATTAGTCGCATAGCATTCTTGAATGTGTCCTCAGTAGGCTGTATCTTTGTGGCATATCATTATATAAGAAAACAGAGGACATCATATTATTATCTTTCTGTAATATGCTTTTTATTATATTTCTTGGACCCTAGTAATAGCTTTTGCTGTCGTTGAGATATGTTGGAAAAATCGATGGAAGGAGTATGGAACCAAACAAAAACAGAGAAAAGAGAAAAGCCGAGACACAACGTTAGTTGTTCTTAAAGCTAAAATGCCTCCACCAAGAGTAAAGTGAACTTACACGGCACAAGCCTCTCAGGATATAACAGTTTCTTCCTTTCGTTCGCTCTACGAGAAGAAGATGAACTTGCGAATATAAGTGTTTGATAGTGGAGGAAGAAGAGAGAGGTGGAGGAAGAAGAGAGAGTCGGAGGAAGAACAATGCTGAAAAATTTCAAAACTTTGCTAAAGTTCTTGTATATTATTTAAGATAGCAAGACCTACTATTTATGGGTATTGGGTTGTGTAAAATACCATTTTGAAAAACCATTTCAACAGTATAATTAACCTACATGTCAGTTACATAAGGTTCATGTATGAAGGGAGATGGTTTTTGGATCAAAAGTTGCAATTCAAAGTGAAAAGTCATGTCTTTTGGCACATCGATCGATCAATCGATGTCCCAATTGATCGATCGAAGTCATTGATCGATGTTGGACAGAAAGCTCCAACTTTGCACCTTGCCAACATCGAGCGATCGATATGACATTGATCGATCTATGTGATCGATCTATGTTGGACAGAGAGCTCTAACTTAGCATCCATACCACATCGATCGATCCGTGTGATCGATCTATGTTGGATAGAGAGCTCCAACTTTGCATCCATATCACATCGATCGATCCGTGTGATGGATCTATGTTGGATAGAGAGCTTCAACTTTGCATCCTTATCACATCGATCGATCTATGTTAAACAGAACACTTAACTTCTTTTCTACTTTCAGTTGGTTCGACTTATGCTTTTATATAAGTTTGGAGCAAATCTTAAAGTACTTTAGACGTACTTTTCTAACAGCATATACTGGCATGTGGTGTTGTTGTTGTTATTGTTGTTGTTTGTGAGTAGTAAGCTTGAAGATTCTTCTCTCTCAGTATTGTTGGTTCGTTTGTAATGTTTACCTCTGAATTTTGAGGCCATGCGGTTTGGTCTTTGACTTGTTATTTTTTGATAATTTAGGTGATAAGCTACTGTACGGCATCATTCTAAGCAGAAGAAAATGCACATTTTCCAAAACCTCTTTCTTTTTTTCCTCCTGTTTTATATCGAGTATTCTAATTGTCAGTAAGCCCGATGATTTTCTACTTCTTTTACTAATTAATGTTCAAGGTTTTGCTTCTATTTCTCTTGATTTGATCTTCCATTGCAAAAGTTTGTGCGCGTACCATGTATTTCCTCTTGTTTTGATAGAGTAAAAAAAATGTTTTTTTGCTATCTCAATTGTGAAGGCTAATGTTCTTTACTATTCATAACCAAATGTGGCAAGTGAATCTATCACAAGATTTTCTTCAGAGTTCACAATATGTGACAAAATTTACTTTTAAAAGAAGGGGTTTAAAAATAATTTATTTGGTAACTGTGGAATTTGTAGTCTTATCAAAGCAAATCAAAGCAAGGCATGTTAAGTACATGCTCTGAGATGGAGTTTCATGTATGTTCTGGAGCTCTTGCAGTACCTATCTTGGTATCGTTATGAAACCGAATTTATATAATGAGTCTCTTGGCGTAGTTTAAAATACATTGTGGGGCTGGTTTAGAATACATCCAAGTTGAATTGGCAGATACAGGAACGTGGAACCTTAGGCTGAACGACTAACTTCCTCAGTTCTTTTAATTCCTACTACCAACTGGATGTGGATGTATTTTTGATGGGGGCTTGATGTAGGTAGTAGTCCTTGAGGGCATATGTTTGTGTTTATATGTTAAGAACAAAGATCTATTCTTCAAATTTAATATTTATTTTTACGTATGTTAAACATATGGGTTTGGTATCAGGTTAATTGAAGACTGTTGGATCGATGAGCCAGTCAAGCGGCCAAGTTTCAGGGTGATAATTTGCCGACTGGAAGAAATTGACAGGCATCTTATGCACAGAAGACGTTGGAAGGTCTCATACTTATCTCTCTTGTATTTCTCAATGCGTGTTGTCTGATCTTTAGAAGTTGTTTGCTTTAACAACCGAATATCTGATGTCAATGAAATCATTTCCTTCTATTCAAGCACACGTAAGTTTTGCATGCCTGGACTTGAACAGTTCCCTGGCTTTTACTCTGGCATAACATGCAAGATAATAGACTTATCTTTGCAGTATTGCCTTTGAGTTTAATGCATATATATGTGCCCGTGTGCATGCCTGGACTTGAACAGTTCCCTAGCTTTTACGTGGCATAACATGCAAGATAATAGACTCATCTTCTCAGTATTGCCTTTGAGTTTAATGGATATATATGTGCCTCTGTTCTTGCTCCAATGTTACAAATAATTGCTGATCATGGACTTGTACTTTTCAGGCAAAGATGCTTAAATGTATCCACAACTTTGAGGCTGTTCTGAAAATTGATCATTCCAGCTCAAAGAGCGTGTCATCTCGCTCCCACTCAACTTTGGTTTGACTGCCGTTTCGAAGCATATTTGTTGAACATATAACAGACACCTCCTAGATGCCGCCTTCGTTTCTTTATGCAGCTGACCTTATTTTTTTCAAGAGGTATTTTTACTCAGGTCCATGTGTTCGTTTCCTTCTTGTGCGCAAAGTTCATACGTATAGTGTTCAATGATCCTGTACACTAGACAATTGAACTATATATATATATATATATATATATATATATATATATATATATATATATACATATACATATATACATATATACATATATACATATATATAGTTAGTAAACTCCCCGACCCCCCCTAAACCCATCTCCGTTGCTTTTCATAAAACACGGTATGGTAAGATGCAATAGCCATCCACACTTCTCCATGGTATATCCTTACCACGTGCATTAGGTTTCTGTTTGCTTATTGAAGATTCTGACGTGGATTTAAGTTTATGTTTAGTTCTCAATTAGGTATAATGCTGCCTAATTATAGAAGTGAGAATGCTATTAAGCGTGTCATCAAATCCGAGGCTTTTAGGATATTAATGCTGATGAACTCTTTCTTTGAAGGATATTTTTGTTGATGATTTTGAACATTAATCTTGCATGCCCCCTTACTCCATAACTTTTTATTAGGGTGTCAAACAGGTCGTGGATCGTGTTTCGTGTTTCGTGTTTTTCAGGTTTCGTATATCAAAATGCCATACCCATACCTTACCCGTTTGCTTTGCGTGTATGGATGTAGATACCCAAACCCGTACATGTCAGGTTTCGTGTCGTGTATCGGGTATACCCACGAACTTGACAAGTACAAATATTTCAAGTCATGTACATGTCATTTCATGTACTTTTCAGGTATTTTCAGGTTTCGTGTATTTTTTTTAGGTTTCATGTATTTAAACGACTATTGATACAATGTATGAAACAAAAATAAGTACACAACCAAATGTTAAATATTAAAATGAGTGAGGTCCTCTAAACTCAAATCACTTGACTTTGCAATAATAGATTAAGACTTTGCAATAATAGATTAAAGAAATGGGATTTGGAAATGGAGGAAGGGAGAATCGAACAGGGTTTACTTAGTAGCACGGTAGTCTTTTTTTTTTTTTGGAAAAATTTATTTTTTTATTTTATTAATTATAAATTTTATTTAAAATACATTTTTTAATTTCGTGTATAAACGTGTATAAACGGATACCCGCGGGTATACCCGGACACGACCTGCCATTGGCGGGTATCTTTCAGGTCTTACCCGATTTGTACACGAAACCCGCCAAGGTCATACCTATACCCGCGGAAATTCGTGTCAGGTTCGGGTCGTGTTTCGTGTCGTGTCTGAAATTGCCACCCCTACTTTTTATCTTCTATGCATGCATAGCTCTATATTTGTCTTGAATACACGTGTTAGTTAAGAGATTGAATCACTCTGCCCAAACAACAGTACCTTTATAATCGTGAGTTTTGAGCACCTTATGTTTTGCTTATTTCTTGCTTAATTTTGAAAGAGGTGTAACATAATCTTGCGCCACAGATGCCAATAACTGTTCCTCTGCTGAAAGGAAAAAACTAAAAAGGAACTAATGAAGTTTTTTATTTCTTTGTGAAAGAAAAGACTGATTAAGGTTAATTTCAAATTTTTTAGATTTAATTTGCACATTCCTATATCTCGTCCCACGGACGCAAAATTGGTGGCGTATATAAAATTTCCGACGTCACAGGAGTTCTGGAATCTGCTCTTAGTTTAGCAAAGAGTAACCTTTTGACAGGATGTAGAGTTCTGGAATCTGCACCTAGTTTAACGAAGGGTAACCTTTTTGATTTAACGAGATTTTCTGGTTCAATTGCATGTCCTATCTGTTTGTCTTACGAATAAAAATTAGTATTTTAATTTTTTAAATTTTTTGAAAAACTTTTTGTGTTTACCCGTAGTGAAGTAAGATATTAAATGGGGAGGTTGGATCTGGTGACCAGAGGTTAGACCACACTGTGACCGTGTGATACGTGGCAACCATAAAGGTATGAGAAAGCCAACAAGGGAGCTGTAGGAGTCTTTTAGGGGGGGTTTAATTCATGAGTCAAGGGTAACCTTTTCACTCATGGGTTGGAGCGTTTGCTGATGGTTTGGTATTTGCATATGCCGAGGTGGGCTTCAGGGCCGGGCCTGAGCCACTAAACTTGTAAAGCCTCCACGAATAATAGCGAACATACGAAGAAATGTTTGACAAATCATTCATTTCTAATACTACAATAAAATAAAAAATGAAATAGAAATAAGCATACCACAAGGAAATGAGATCCTGTCTTTCTTTTTTGCTTCTGGATTAGGAGATTGAAGCTAATAATTCCCTTATAAATTTTTAAACTCATGTCGCATTATAATGGCATGTGTTTTATACTATATTATGTGCTTCATACTGAAAATTTAGATAATATGCGCATATGAACATGCTACTTCACAACAAATTGGAAGTGATTCAAGGATGTCTTGAGCCATGTTTCGGGGGAAGAAAATATAAACAAACAAAAAGCCTGAGCCATGTTGGGTTCCTCGACAATCCTAACCGTTCTTCTAAAGAAAAGGACGTTCGTAACCATTATAATTTTACTTAGAAACGAAGAGTATGGGGTATTCTCTATAGTTTTAGAGCCATCCGCTTGGAACCTTATTCTAAAATACCAATCAATCAACCATACACAGTATATCCGAACCGCAACAAAAGCTATTAATCATACAAATAATACTGTTTACCAATGATATGAACTAATAGGAAAGTAAGAGACAATGTAAAAGGAAAATGTGTCTTTCTGTTGGCTCACATCAGGAATGTTCTTAAAATGCTAATTTTCAGGGAATACATAATGCAATACTCATCGTCAATTACTGAATCTAACTCATATTGGTTGTGTCTAACCTTTTATTTGTATTGAATTTGAAAAGAAGATGAGAATTACAATTTATATATATATATATATATATACATATATATACACACACATATATATATATACATATATATATATATATATATATATATATATATATATATATATATATGTATAATATTTAGTTTACCTTTATCAGATATAGGTTAAACCCCCTAGTGCCATTTTTCCTTATCAAAATAAGAGCCATTACATAAGCAGAAAATACTTTCACATGTATGACATGAAAGAAACACCAAAAGCTGACGTGTGATTCGGACAGTTCAGTGTTAAGGCTTGAGTGAACAGTCAAGGTTGAACCCAACCGGTAAGAGTCTCTGTCACTTTTGGTCCTATAGGGTATGTACGGATATAAATCAGGTTTCCAGAATCTACTAGTAGAAGTTTGTTATAGCACAGAGACAGCACAAGGAACAACCGACGGGCTGGCCTGTCAGTCTTTCAGGTCATTCAACGGGCCAATAGTGCTTCTACAATATGCAGTTAGCCTGGAGGGGTTCAAACATTCTTGTCTTCGGTAAGATTCGAACCCTTAACGTTACTTTCGAAACCCTCTACCTGAAATCAATGGAAAATGTCTTGGGGACGAGTGACCATTCAAGGTTGTACGTATGAAGAGGGAAATTCTAACCTCCTGGCCATCACTGAATGCATCTAGCCATTGATTAGTTTGATTTAATATTATCGGTCAGATATGAAGACGGAAATTCTAACCTCCCGGTCATCACTGGATGCATCTAGCCGTTGATTAGTTTGATTTAATATTATCGGTCATATGTGACGATGAAGGTTAACTTATTATCTAGTGAACCGATTCAATAAAAAAATAAAATCTTGTAAGAAGATCTTGTTGGTAATTTAACGAATATGTAGGTAATTTAATGATATTATAGGTATTTTGACGTGCACGTAAATTTTGGCTTACGATTATGTAGGTTTTGATTGGCGATCTCGTAGGTTTTGATTGGCCATGTTGTAGGTTTGCCGAAAGTGTTGTAGGTTTTTTTGTAAAAAAAATATATTGTATCGTCACTTTTTCCACAGGATAATCATATCTCACTTTTCTATTATTTTAAGAGAATGAGGACCTTCCTTAACGGGAGGCTAGAAGCTTTTATATCATCATATAAAAGCTTCTAAAACAGTCTGATATTCAAATAATAGATTGTATTTTCGATTATAATACAAAGTCAAGTCAATGACATTAAGTAACCAGGTTGTCAAATTGGTCATTAGTGTCAAATTGGTCATTAGTACTTCTTGTACGCTATGTTTAACTTTTTTTTTATCGTTTATTATAACGCTTCTTTTAGTATGAGATAAATGACTTCTAAAATATCATAGTTACTTTTTATATATTTTTTATAGAAAAAATAATGCTAGAGCATCCGTTGTTTTATTTTGCCGAGTCAGAAATAGTATGATATAAGTATAAATGTCCAAACCAGTCTGACGTCGTAATTTTCACTCTCAACAAGCAAAATAATTTATTCAGTCATATCATATGAAAAGAGTAAATTGCAGTTAGCTCAACGTTGGTCACATTTTTCCGTTAGCATTGAATCGTTATGAAACCTCAGTTGGCATCCAAACGTGGTCAAAATTGACTCAATTAACACCAAAAACCGGCGTTTGATCTGCTGCAGCCGGTTTTAGCGAATTTTACAGCCAAAAAATGGTTCTCTCCAAAATTAACGTCTTCCTCCTCCCTTCTGCTGCTACTACTTGCTTAAAATATAACTGGTATGTAGATGTGAGTCTACTCGCAAGACACAAACTAAATTGGAGTATTGTATGTTCATGTTCTGTAGTTAATCTAGTTAAAAGAAGGCTATACTCTGACTTCGGAGATCTCTGCCGTTTCAGTTTCAAGAAGTTTTATAGAGGATGTAAATTAAGAAGCCAGCGTACTCCTGAATTGATGTAATGTCTTTTTTATCAGACAACTCATAGAAGGTGTATACAACAAACTGAACCAGCAGCTCTTTAATTTAATTAGATCAGATACTATGATCTAAACTATTATTGACTTAGATAGTAGTGATGCATCCTCGCTATATATATCTTAGTTTAAACATGCATCTTTTTTTGTTACAATGTCTTAATCCCAATATCACTTGAAGTGACCGGAGATAGATGTTATGTAGGTTCTCGATATCGGGTACGGATTCGGTGACGCGAGAGAGGGAGGACACGGGTGACGCCACCAATGGGTGGCTGACACATGTCCCAACTTTGCAAAAAAATTTTTTTGCATCATATGTAAAGTTTGTAAAGTTTGCCATTCAATTTGAAAGAATAACGATTCAAATATCCATCATATGTCACATGTCGATCAAATTGCCATGACCTACCAAGTAAGATATGACTAGCATGCATTGGTGCAACATCACATAAAACATCATCTTTGTAACTACCAATGCTAAGAGAAATCAAAACTTGTTTACTTATGTTAATTTCACCGCAATCATTTAACCATGCAAGTTTGTAAGGATGCGGATGATTATTCATAGACAAATTCAGTTTTCTTACTTACCAATTCAATGCTAGCCACATTCGCACAAGAACCGGAATCAATGATCATGGTGCACACTTTGCCATTAATCATGCAATGAATATGGAAAATGTTTTCTCGATGTTGTTCGTGATCATCTAATTTCGGATATGCATTTAAAGCTCTACGTACAACAAGAAACTCCTTAGTGTCAAAATTATCTAGTGCACCTAGATATTCTTCAGGTTCAATTTCATTATAATGCTCAGATTCGTTTTCATGCTCGGACTAAGACACATATTCGTTTGTTTTCTCTATTAACATGATTCGTTTTGCATTAGGACACTCTTTTCATATGTGACCACGTCCTTGACATTTATAACATTTAATGTCCCTAAACCTGTTTGAGAGATCAGAAGAATTTTCGGTAGGAGCCTTTTGTTGGCCGCGATCATCTCGCCTTTGTGTGGATTGCACACGATTGTCCATCCTTTGTGACGCACAAACAATTCCACCTTCCAAACGTCCTTCACAAAGGGTTAGGCACAAGGAAGAAAACTTCTCCTTGCTTCCTTAGTGATAAAAACGTGTGGATCAAGTGAGCAAGACCAACACTTCAAGATGGTCGTTGATCAGGCAAACCAATATGGCCCTCCTAGACGGCACCTTTTAGCAATGACAACACCTTCAAAATGCTCAACTTTGAAGGATCTTAACTTAAGTTTTTAATGCAAAACCAAGAAAACAAAGTCTCACACAAAGTAAAAGAAATATCAAGAATTGTTATTCATCAAAAGTTGTCTTCCTAGGCGCCCAAAAGGCTCTATTTATAAGCTGAGATTGACGTCCTATCAGCCTTAAAATGTCTAGAATTAATTCAAAATAAAGCTAGCTAACAATGTTTGAAAATTGAAAATTGTTTGAATTCAAAACTAAAACAAATTCTAGCTAAAATCTGAAAATCTTGCAAGATGTTATCCTTATGTATCCAGCCATGTAAGAGGTCCACATGATGCCTTGGAGGAGCTGATTTGATGAGTAGAAGGTGTTTGAACTTGAATTCAAAAGTTTGGTGAAGTTTTAATTCAAGTAAAGTTTGAATTTGAGTGCACTTTGAATTTGATTGTTGGATATCCTTCCTCACTCCTTCCAGCCGTGTGTAACATGTCCAAGAGGTTCTTGAAATCTGATTTGATGATGATAATATGGCTGGAGTTGAATTCAAATGATGGTTGAAGTTTGAATTCAAATTGACTTTGAATTTGAATTCAAACTTGGATTCAATTTGAATTGGAATCTATCCTTCCTTTCTCCTTCAAAATGGCGTGTAGGTTGGCTGAGATAATAGCTGAATTCTTTTTGAAATGTAAGCCTCAAATTGGTTGAAACTTGAATTCAAATCATGGTTGAATTTAAATTCAAGTTTAGCTTTGAATTTAAATTCAATTTGATCATCATCCTTTTTGCTTCAAAATGGTCGACCCCCTTGTTGTATTTGGAGATGATTTTGATTTCAATTTGAACAAGAGATTCCATCTTGGACACATTTGAATTTGTCTTTGTGGAGACAAACATTCTCTTCAAGACAACATTCCTTTTGTCTCCCTTTTTGCAACACACGCCTAGCTTGGTCATTTTGGGCCTCCATTTCATTTTGGATTTCCATGTACTTAATTTACCTACAAAGAAAACACATAAAACAAGGATCACAAGAAACAAGATAAAAACACACACGCACATGCATCAACGTTCAAAGCGTGGGTTCAATGAAGTGAACCTATGGAATCTTAGGTTCATCTTGAACATGCTTATACAAGAAGGTTCCAACTTGATGACAAAGTTCTCTTGCCTTCCTTCTTGTCATAGGGCCCTTGACCTCTTGATGGGACCCTTGGTCCTCATTGGACCCTTGATCCTCATCAATCCCCCCTCCTCAAAAAGATTTGTCCTCGAATAAAAAAGGTCATCAGTGAAAGGGGTGAGGTCTGCAACATTAAAAGTAGGTGAAATGGAACCATACCTTTCAGGAAGATCAAGGTTGTATGCATTGTCACCTATGCGTTTTAAAACTTTGAAAGGTCCATCTCCTCTGGGTAACAGTTTTGACTTTCGCTCATTGGGAAATCGTTCTTTGCGCAAATGTAACCACACTAAATCACCAGTTTTAAACACAACTCGTTTGCGATGTTTGTTAGGCTCGTCTTTCATAAGCTTTGTTTTTCTTTTCAAGTTGTGTTTTAACTTGTTCATGCAGTTTCTTTATCTTTTCCGCTTTTTGTTTACCATCAAGACTTGAACGTTCATGCACGGGAATATGGATCAAATCAAGGGGAGACAAGGGGTTAAAACCATACACGATTTCAAATGGACTATGCAAGGTACCGTGATGGACACTCCTATTGTATGCAAATTCGATATATGGTAAACAATCTTCCCAATGTTTAATATGTTTTTGCAAAATGGCATGCAAAAGTTGAGAAAGAGTACAATTAACGACTTCAGTTTGTCCATCAGTTTGTGGGTGTACAGTGGTTGAAAACAACAATTGTGTACCAAGTTTAACCCACAAAACACGTCAAAAATGACTCAAACATTTCGTATCTCTACCACTTACAATTGTACATGGCATGCCATGCAATCTCACAATTTTTTTGAAGAACAAATCAGTAACATGTGTGGCATCATCAACTTTCCTACATGCAATGAAATGCGCCATCTTTGAAAAACGATCAACCACAACATAAATGCTATCGTGTCCTCCTCGAGACCTAGGAAGTCCTAAAACAAAGTCTATGGAAATGTCAATCCAAGGGGAATCAGGGACGGGTAAAGGCGTGCAAAGGCCATGTGGTTGGGACTTGGATTTGGCTTGTTTGCAAGTGATGCAACTACCACACAATCTTTCGACGTCTACGCGCATGTGGGGCCAATAGAAATATTTCTTAAGAGTCTCAAGGGTTTTGAACACTCCGAAATGACCCATTAAACCTCTCCCATGAGCTTCTCTAGTCAATGCTTCTCGTAGGGATGATTGAAGAACACACAACTTATGTTCTTTGAAAAGATAACCCTCATGTATGTAGAATTTTCCAAATGGTGCTTCTTTACAAGCCTCGAAAATGGTGCCAAAGTCATGGTCATTAGGGTACCATTCCTTAAGTGATTCGAATCCTAAGAAGCGTGAGGATAATGTAGTCACTAATGTGTATCTTCTAGAGAGGGCATCAGCAACTATATTGTTCTTTCCTTGTTTATACTTAATCACGTAAGGGAATTGTTCTATGTACTCTACCCATTTGGCATGTCTTTTGTTCAACTTTCTCTGTCCTTTAAGATACTTAAGGCTTTCGTGGTCAGTGTGGATCACACACTCTTTAGGTTGAAGATAGTGTTGCCAAGTTTGTAGGGATCTCACGAGGGCATAAAGTTCCTTATCATAGGTAGAGTAATTCAATGCAGCTCCTTTCAACTTCTCACTAAAATAGGCTATGGGTTTCTTACCTTGGGTAAAAACTGCGCCTATACCCACTCCACTTGCATCACACTCGATTTCAAAAGTCTCGTCAAAATTTGGTAGCCTAAGTATGGGTGCAGTGGTTAGCCTACGTTTAAGCTCATCAAATGCCTGTTGTTGTGGCTCTTCCCACTTAAAAGGCACATCTTTTTTCACAATTTCATTTAGGGGTGCAGCTATGGAAGAAAAATCTTTGACAAAGCGTCTATAAAAACTTGCAAGTCCATGGAAACTGTGAACTTCCCCTACATTCTTAGGTATAGGCCACTCCATAATTGACCTAACATTCTCCTCATCCATTTCTACTCCCTCAGCCGAAATGACAAAGCCTAGGAAAACTACGCGTTCCAAACAAAAAGAGCACTTCTTAAAGTTGGCGTAAAGTTGTTCTTGCTTAAGCTTCTCAAAAACGGGCCTAATGTGGTCAAGATGATCTTCTATAGTTGGAGAATAGATTAGGATATCATCGAAATAAACAACAACAAATTGGCATATGAACGCACGTATGACTTAATTCATTAGCCTCATAAAGGTGCTAGGGGCGTTGGTGAGCCCGAAGGGCATCACTAACCACTCATAGTGCCCAAACTTGGTTTTGAATGCCGTCTTCCATTCGTCTCCTTCTCTAATGCGTACCTGGAAGTACCCTTGCTTAAGGTCGATTTTGGTGAAGAATTTAGATCCGTGCAACATATCCAACATATCATCCAGCCTAGGTATGGGGTACCTATACTTGACGGTAATTTTGTTTATGGCTCGGCTATCGGTACACATTCTCCAAGTTCTATCCTTTTTGGGTATTGGGACGGCTGATGGGCTTAGGCTCTCTCGGACTTGTCCAATCGCTAGGAGCTCCTCTACTTGCCTTTGGATTTCCTTGGTTTCTTCGTGGTTGACTCGATAAGCTGGGCGATTTGGTAACACGGCTCCTGGGACAAAATCGATTTGGTGTTCTATTCCTCTAATGGGTGGTAATCCGGATGGAGGCTCGGAGGGAAATAGGACTTCGTACTCTTGGATAAGGGGTGCGACTGAGGTAGGTAAGTTTGGTGGGAGTTCTTCTAGAGAAAGGTGACACGCCTTAGGGATAAGAATGAGGACGGTCTAGTTGCTGTAAAGGGCTCGTGTGACCTCTCTTTTCTTTACAAAATACCCACACTTCTTTTTGTACTCGGTGACTCCTATGCGTACTACCTCTTTTCCCTTGCTCTCTTGTTTTTTGTTCTCACTTTTCATGCATTCCACAAATTTTCTCTCGGCTTCTTTTTCCTTAGGATCGGCCCTAGACTTAGACATGCGTTGGTGATCCTCGTGGACTTTGTGGGGGTGGAAGTACATGCAATTTGTAAAGTTTGTCATTCAATTTGAAAGAATAACGATTCAAATATCCATCACATGTCACATGTCGATCAAATTGCCATGGTCTACCAAGTAAGATATGCTAGCATGCATTGGTGCAACATCACATAAAACATCATCTTTGTAACTACCAATGCTAAGAGAAATCAAAACTTGTTTACGTACGTTAACTTCACCACAATCATTTAACCATGCAAGTTTGTAAGGATGCGGATGATTAGTCATAGGCAAATTCAGTTTTCTTACCAATTCAATGCTAGCCACATTCGCACAAGAACCGGAATCAATGATCATGGTGCACACTTTTCCATTAATCATGCAATGAATATGAAAAATATTTTCTCGATGTTGTTCGTGATCATCGAATTTCGGATATGCATTTAAAGCTCTACGTACAACAAGAAACTCCTTAGTGTCAAAATTATCTAGTGCGCCTAGATATTCTTCAGGTTCAATTTCATTATCATGCTCAGATTCGTTTTCATGCTCGGACTAAGACACATATTCGTTTGTTTTCTCTATTAACATGATTCGTTTTGCATTAGGACACTCTTTTCATATGTGACCACGTCCTTGACATTTATAACATTTAATGTCCCTAAACCTGTTTGAGAGATCAGAAGAATTTCCGGTAGGAGTCTTTTGTTGGCCGCGATCATCTCGCCTTTGTGTGGATTGCACACGATTGTCCATCCTTTGTGACGCACAAACAATTCCACCTTCCAAACGTCCTTCACAAAGGGTTAGGCACAAGGAAGAAGACTTCCCCTTGCTTCCTTAGTGATAAAAACGTGTGGATCAAGTGAGCAAGACCAACACTTCAAGATGGTCGTTGATCAGGCAAACCAATATGGCCCTCCTGGACAACACCTTTTAGCAATGGAAACACTTTCAAAATGCTCAACTTTGAAGGATTTTAACTTAGATTTTTAATGCAAAACCAAGAAAACAAAGTCTAAAGTGAAGGAAATATCAAACATTGTTATTCATCAAAAGTTGTCTTCCTAGGCGCCCAAAAGGCTCTATTTATATGCTGAGATTGACGTCCTATCAGCCTTAAAATGTCTAGAATTAATTCAAAATAAAGCTAGCTAACAATGTTTGAAAATTGAAAATTGTTTGAATTCAAAACTAAAACAAATTCTAGCTAAAATCTGAAAATCTTGCAAGATGTTATCCTTATGTTTTAAGCCATGTAAGAGGTCCACATGATGCCTTGGAGGAGCAGATTTGATGAGTAGAAGGTGTTTGAACTTGAATTCAAAATTTTGGTGAAGTTTGAATTCAAGTTAAGTTTGAATTTGAGTGCACTTTGAATTTGATTGTTGGATATCCTTCCTCACTCCTTCCAGCCGTGTGTAACATGTCCAAGAGGTGTCTTGAAATCTGATTTGATGATGATAATATGGCTGGAGTTGAATTCAAATGATGGTTGAAGTTTGAATTCAAATTGAGTTTGAATTTGAATTCAAACTTGGATTCAATTTGAATTGGAATCTATCCTTCCTTTCTCCTTCAAAATGGCGTGTAGGTTGGCTGAGATAATAGCTGAATTCTTTTTGAAATGTAAGGCTCAAATTGGTTGAAACTTGAATTCAAATCATGGTTATATTTAAATTCAAGTTTAGCTTTGAATTTAAATTCAATTTGATCATCATCCTTTTTGCTTCAAAATGGCCGCCCCCTGTTGTATTTGGAGATGATTTTGATTTCAATTTGAACAAGAGATTCCATCTTGGACACATTTGAATTTGTCTTTGTGGAGACAAACATTCTCTTCAAGACAACATTCCTTTTGTCTCTCTTTTTGCAACACACGCCTAGCTTGCTCATTTTGGGCCTCCATTTCATTTTGGATTTCCATGTACCTAATTTACCTACAAAGAAAACACATAAAACAAGGATCACAAGAAACAAGATAAAAACACACACGCACATGCATCAACGTTCAAAGAGTGGGTTCAATGAAGTGAACCCATGGAACTTTAGGTTTATCTTGAACATGCTTATACAAGAAGGTTCCAACTTGATGACAAAGTTCTCTTGCCTTCCTTCTTGTCATAGGGCCCTTGACCTCTTGATGGGACCCTTGGTCCTCATCGGACCCTTGATCCTCATCAGATCCCCTCACCCACTTTTCTTCACCCCACGTGTCACCGCACAACACGTGGCAGCAAGAGAGGGTGATGAGGCTAGATGAGGGTCACCATTCTAGCCTGATGCCACGTGTCATACGGTCATGAATGGGGTGAGGTAAAGTGGGGTGATGAGATCTCATCTCGGCCGAAGGCTAACACAAGAGCTTTATTCATGCAAAAGTTGATACCTTGACCTTATGTTTCCATGGTTTTAGTTTTAAAAAGATTTGTAAAATGATATAAATTAGATCCTTAAGTATTTGTTTAGATGAAAAGTTTGATTTGTTGCCCATAAAGTGTCTGAGTCCAAGCTGGTTCTAGTATCAGCAGATGGCGGCAGAGCCCAAACGTCCATATTGCGACTTCTAACATTTGAACCAACAACTTTTGATACAATGTATTATCCGAGTATTAAATGAACTATGTTCTGGAATCAACACAATCAAGGCAAAAGAGCTTCCTTGTTTTAGAGTTTTTTATTTGCCTTTTTATGAATTTTTTGGGAAGGCTAATAGTGAAATTTACAAATCACTCAATAATAGGAGTTACCAACGAAATTCAAATATAATTTTTCAAAAATCCACAACAAAAGTATTAACAGCAGCATCAATCGAACCTAAATCTTTATTGAAACGAAATGAAGAGACCTTGTGTGTACGTCTGTGTGTGTGTCTATATATATATATATATATATATATATATATATATATATATATATATATATATATATATATATATATATATATATGGTACAAATACATCAATTCAATAATATAATAAACCTTCCGTACAGTTATTCTTTCCATAACATACGAGGTCTCAGAGCGTTTTCTTTTTATATTTTATTTTAATTTTTTGTTCGAAGGGAGGAAGTGCGGAGATTTATATTAGAAATACAGAAGAAAAAGGAATACCTGATGTTCACCTGTCATGTTAAAGGCTTTATTGCTATCTCTGTTTATCTTTTGGTAAAACTTACATATGTTTTAACAAAATTTAGTTGAAAAAGTTATTAATGTTTATATTTTCTACTTTGCCATAAAAATCAACATTTAACTTTACAAAATACATATAACTAATAAAGATAATTTAGTCTTTTAAACATTTTTCGATCAGTATTAGTGAAATACCGACAAACATTTTAAAATAATATAAAATAAAAAATAAATAGCTTATTCTAAAAACAATAAAATAATAAAGAGTCTTTTTAACACGGATTTGAGACAAAGAGGGTCCTAGACAATTGGACAATTCAATGTTTAAGAAATTCTGGAAGTGATGGGGACCACACATAATTCCTTAGGGCTCAAGTGTCTTAAAATATGAAGTCTGTAATCACGCGACGCCACGTGTACAAAGTGGCCCGTGGTTTATTTTTTTTTTAAAAAAAGGGCCACTTTATACAAGTGGCGTCGCGTGATTGGAGGAATCATATTTTTCTCACTTGAGACTTCATCTTATCTGAACCCCTGCTTTAATGGTTCATACTTCACAGAACTCGCTGTCTTCGATTCTTCGTTGTACTCTTATAACGAATCCTTTTAAATACTACACACCTCACAGAACTCGCTGTCTTCGATTCTTCGTTGTACTCTTATAACAAATCCTTTTAAATACTACGACCAAAACAAGATATCATGATTGCTACTAATAACTTATCACTTACTCTCAATAAATTAGTCATTACATTCTGATTTGTTTAATAATATTTTTGTCAACCACTTGAATAACTAAATGCATCTGAATTCTCTTTATAAAAGTTACCAAATTTGAAATGATGAAATTATTAGTTATGTATGAATATAAAAATTCATCCTAATACATATATACACATATGTATGCACACAAACGTACCCCCCCCCACACACACATACATATATATTAATATAAATCTGTATATATGTATGTAGTTGATATGCATACATATGTGTGTATATACATGTGTGCATAAATCACCATGTATGTATTTATGTACATGCGTATATATGTGCGTATACATATACATACATATAGACACACACACACACACACATACACATATACATGTATGCATATGTATACACACACGCATATATACATATATGTATACGCATACGTATATACACACACATTAATAAGTTTTAGATCTTTACATAAAAATAATATCACATATAAAGAGATTTGTATCCCTAGGACATAGCCCAACTGGTTCCGAGCAGGGGTTCTCGAAAGAGAGGTAAGGGGTTCGATTCTTGCCAAAGGCAAGAATAGCCCTTCCCAGCAAGTGCACAGTGTGGGAGCTTCTTGGCCTGTAGGCTTGCCTGCAGTGCTGGGGGCTCCTTATGCAGACTACCGTGTAAATGACCAAGCTCCTGCTAGCGGGCCGTTGGGTACCTGATTTACCTCCCTACACTACCTACACTACCTTTGGTACTGGGTGTGACAGGGACCTTTACTGGTTGTAGTTCAATCTTTTTTTCCTCAAAGAGATTTGTTATGAAAATTGTACTAGATAAAATTTGTGGATGTCCAAGATCTTGAGAAACACAATGGACATGACAACGTGCAATGTATTATTTACCTCTCAAGTCCTATAAATAAGACATTACCTTGCATATTGAAAAACAACTTTGAATAGTAATCTTATTCTATTCTTGTCTACTTCTCTTCTTGTCTTCCATATTTTCTATATCACATTGTTTGAATTTATAATAAGATTCAGCCTTCAGATTTCGACATATTTATTGTCAATTCATATATACATGTACACACATGTATACACACACATGAATAAGTTTTAGATCTTTAAATAAAAATACTATCACACATAAAGAGATTCAATATTCAGATTTAGACATACTTATTGTCAATTCAGTACTTAAATTAGTTATATACTTAATACAGTCTTTAAATTTCACACTTCGGACTTCAGTCATACCAATTAGCTCATATAAGTATGAAAGTGGAGAGACCAAATATAAACTAACATTACTATGTTAGTATATAGTTAGGCTTTTCTTGTAATGGCCTCGAGCCACATTGAGTTCATTTGGAGCCTAACAATAACGTTCGAATTAGAAGTAGTCAATTATTCAATTAAGGCCCGTTTTCCATTAAAGTTAAACTTCAACACGTTTTTTAGAAAAGAAATTGTCACATAAGTTCTTGACTTAATTAATTTTTCTTAAACCAGAAAAGTTTTTATATAATCAATCGATAGATATAAATACCCTTTGCTGAGCGAGCTCATGGATGGAAGTTTGTTATTGTTATACTCAGGCTCGTTTAACTTCACAAGCCAATAATATTACTCAAATTCAAATTTGAGCTCGTACATTTGAATTGGACTTAATTCATTAGCAGATGTACTTTCACTAGTACACTATCACGCCATATTCTTATATATTATTATATTATTTATGTATGTATATATAGAGTCGGGTTCTCATTGGAAGCAAACTCTCTATTTCTAGAATGGAAGTATTGTTTGCAGTCCTTTCATCCTCTCCATACCCTAGCAATAATTTTTTAGGTCGCTGAGATATACTGGATATATTGGTTGTTGTTGGTGTTCAATTTCAGATGTACGCAGTAGCAATTTCTACGATCTTGTTGACTAGATGGGCACTTGTACGCATATTTGACTGTTTACTATTCTAGCTTTTAAGATACATATTGCGTAAGTTTACAAGTTATTTAATTCTAATTAAAATGACAAAAAAAAACCTGTAATTTTTCTGTGGCACAATTCAAAAGAATGTAGCGACTTAATGTTAAGAGAGGAACGGCAAATGGGCCAAAAAGGAAGGGAAAACAAATCAGAAATCAGAAACAAAAGACACAAAGGAAAAAAAAAATGGGAAGAGGAGCAACCTTCAAATCTGCAGCCAAAACAAAGAATTAATCTGTAAGGAAATTTAATTTGTTTTTTATTTAGATTTCATGTCCGTGTAGTATAATTGTGAAGCATGATGAATTGATAATGAAAGTTAAACATATTGCCAAAGAGTGTTGATGAAGCCGGATCTTCACCAATGATCAGAGATGATCCAAAATAGCGTCGTTAGCTTGTTTGGATTTGATAATTTGAATAACTTCCTTAATAACCTGTACAGGGAAGCAAAGATCAGAGGTCCCGGAGGTATGACCCTGGGTATAACCCTCCGACGCTCAAGTCAGTTTGGCCCATTCTCACTGAGATATGATTTATGTGTGAAGAGTTGAGAAGATCTCACAGTTTTTTAGTAGGGAGATCTATGTGAATTAGCTCTTGGAGTAGAGAAAATGTTTTCGGATCGGGATCCTCTTCTTTGTGTTCATTGTCTTGCTTTTATTGTTCTCCTCCGTCTTTTGTCTCTGACGGCAGAGGGGACATTTTCTTGTGTAGAGGGGCTATGTCATGATAGGTCTGCTGATGGGATCAGTAGGTCTGCCGATGGGACCAGTAGGTCTAATGATGGGACATTGATGTGTGCAGGTTGAAAAGTCTGACGTGCGCTCCTTTATACTGTACATCTGCCAGGTGATTTGACACTCAATAAGGCTGAGTTGCACTTGACCCCTGACAAGGGTTTGCCAAAATGCAAAGATGGATCTGGAGTCCTACTCTGATCTGGCTTAAGTGTTTTAGAGTACGCCTCTTTTAGGTAGAAGCCGAAGCTGGAGCCCAGGACCGAGGTGAAACTCTTTGATGTATTACTTACTGTTCCCAATAAAATGTGGATGCTTTGATAAAGCAGTACTTTGCTGAGCTGGAGTGTAGTATGGTCGAGCAGAGGTGCATCTCTGCCGAGCTGCAGGAATTTGTCGTCCCAAATCTAGATTTGCCGTTGACTGTTTGTTGACTAATGGATGAATATTTTTGGCTTATCACTTTGCCCCCATATTTAGTGTGGCCGAGCTGACCAGCAAGGGAGGACAAATCTGCTCTGATAAGTTGGTGACGTGTCCATCATTAATTGGGTCGTTATCCTCATAATTAGGTTATCACTTCATTTAATATCAATGCCAGTTCCAACATATTTCATAATGGCTTTTCCGACGATTGCGATAATTGAAGAGGGGGAAAATTGAACCGTCACCCCTTTTTGAATTTCAACTGAAAAGTTGCAACTCTTCAGTTTTCTGTCTATAAAAGGTATATCTCACCCTCATTGTTTCTTCTTCCTTTTCACCTTCCTCGTCAGTGCTGCTCTTATCTTCCCTTCTTCTCTTCGATTCCAGTCAAGCCTTCTTCAATCCAACTCTGGCGAATCTTCTTCCTCAGTCCACAAAAACTTTGTAAGCTCCGCACTTCTCTTCATTTCCATGGCTTTTACTGTCTCTTCTTCTTCAGACTCCCAGAGTAGGTCAGCCCATTCTTACCCCGCTGATCTTGAGGGTAACGATGAGGTTCAATCTCGCTTCTCTGAGAAGTCAGATTCCGGTAGAGACAGCCGTCCTTTGAGGAGGTTGCGTCGCACTGGTGAACCCTCCATGGTTGCCCCAGAATCCATGGTGCCGTCAATGTCGGTTGACAGAGATTCCCCATCTCCGGCAGTGCAAAGCTTAGTGTGCACTTTAAAAGCCGCTGATCTTTCCCGCTTATGTCAGTTGTATAGTGTTGATAGGAGTACTTTTCTCCCCATTCTTCCTCTTCCTCATCAAACTGCTTATGATCCACCCGTAGGGTATGAAGCAGTTTATGAGGAATACTTCAAATCTGGTTTCAACCTTCCTATTCCAGCACCTTTATTTCGTATTCAAGATTTTTATAACCTTAGGCTACTCCAAATCATTGCCCAACGGCTTAAAGGTAATCCTTAGTTATTTGCTCTACCTGAGAGCTGTTGGGGAAGAATTTGACCTCCCAGTTCTTAGGGAGATGTTTTTGTGTAAGCACAAAAATAGCAGGTCTTACTTTAGTAGGAGATATCCTAATAAAGAAATTAACCACGCCATCAACATCCCTACCTTCACTAAGAATTGAAAAGGTCGTTTCTTTTTCATAAAGAATATAGGGTTACCCAAGTAAAACTATTGGAAGTCCGGCAACGCAGATAACACGAGGCCAAGCGATAAATTCTGCAATGAAGCCTTCAGATAGTTGAACCTACCAATGGCCGTTGACTGGAAAAAGGTGGACAGGTCGGTTATAAGAGCTGCTGACCTGAACCACTTGTGGCCACACCTTTCGGACTCTTAGCTTAACAACTTTGAAAATAGTTATGAATATGTGGCAGATTTCTTGAATATCTCTGATTCTTCTTGATATTTTCCATGTATTTTGATTAATTTATCGTTGAATCTTGCAGGAGCCATGATGTCTGAAGCCGTTGCCAAACTGAAGAAAATGGCTCCCAAGAAGAGGAAGAGGACTAAGGAAAGGCCTTCCTCCTTAGAACAGGCCTCTGCCAAATCCTCTTCTGAGGTGCAGGCGCTTCCTGCTGTACCCACTCCAGCTGAGGTTGGAGCTCAAGGTATGGCTTCATCTTTTGCTGGTTGAAATTAATGTATTTTCCTGGTTTCATTCAGCCCTTTGACCTTTGCTTTTTTGGTTACAGCTGAAACTTCCACTGGCCCCATCCAGACTGCAGCCCTGGTTTTTCTTTAGGCTGCAGCTCAGCCAGTGGATGAAGATGGGAGATCTGAGGCTCCCAAAGGGGATGGGGGATCTAAGGCTCCTATCTTAGCCCTTCCCCCTCCTGTGACTGAAGATGAGGCAGCTGTGCCTCAGCCAAGGTCTGATTACTCTGAGGCCTTCCCTCTTGTTGAAGCTGGGGAGGATACTTCAGAGAGAAGAGATGATGAGGGGGATTCCCAGCAACATGATCGTGGAAATGCCCCCAGGAAGGAGAATCTTCCCACCAGCATCGCCGTGGTAAGAGGACAATGGAGTGATACAGATTCTGCTATTTATTCTGGGGTAGCCAGAAAACTGACTGAGATGTCGGTGCTACCCAAAGATTGGGAAATTTTTGGCCGCATGGAGTGGGAGACAGCCCTGAATTCATATCTGAGCAACATGTCTTTGGTAAGCTTTTCTAAAAATTTCTAACTTTTTCAGCTTGATTACTTGAAGCCTCTTCCCTGACTAATCTGGTTGCTGCAGTATCGAGTTCAAGAATACAGCATGCTCAGATGGGCTGAAGAAATGCGCAAGGTGGTCGTCCAACTTTCTGAGAGCAATGACAACTTGAGGAGAGCTAATGACGAGTTAGCTGAGGCAACTAAACCAGACAACACAAGGCTGGAAGAAATGGATGCAGAGCTGAAGACACTGAGATCCGAGGTTCTCTCCTTAACTTCTGAAAATTCCAAGCTTAATGAAAGCAATGAGGAATCAGATAATTAGCTGGCTATCGCACACTCTGAGCTAGATGAAGCAAAGGAGATGGTATCCAGCATCGGAGTATTTGCCAATAAACTTTAAGCTGATCTGAATTCCTGCCAGAATCAACTTTCCACTTGTGAAAATGAGTTAAATCTTTCAAGGAAACAAGTGGAAGAGGAGCAGAAGAGCAAAGAGGAACTGGCTCAGCAACTTGAAGCAGAAAGGAGAAGTAAAGCTGATCTCACTCAACAGTTTGAGCTTCACGCTGAAGAGATCAAGAAAACTGCAGTTGCTGAGTTCAGACAGTCTGAATATTTTACAGACAACCTCTTGAAGATACAGGGCTCTGTGCTAGCTATTGGCCAGACTTATGCAATAGGCGCTTGCTCCGAAGTTTATCCAGCCTTGGATAAGAATCATCCTCAGATTGCTGACCTCTACAACCCTGAAGCTGAGAGCTTGTTTGATAATCAACTGGCGTTGTTCAAGAGTTGGGCTGATCTCACAGACCCAGAGGATGAAGATTAGACTAGGCCTTTTCTTTTTGCACTTTTCAGTAGTTGTAATAGTTGTATTTCCTGAATGAAAATATCATTTCTTTCAACTGCCAAAGGTTTTTGTATTGCCTTCTTTTGGCCTCAATCTTGCTGAGCTTTTGAGTATTTAACTTTGGCTCTGCCAAAGACTTTATCCACCATACTTGGTTAGCTTCGTAGTCCGAATTCTTGACATCAGCTCTGCCAAAGGTCTTACATTGCGTGGCTGGGCTGCAGCTCTACTGAGCTTTGATTTAGCCAATAGCTGAGATGCAAGTTAATATCTGGATTATGAATAAAATAATCCCACTCTTTTGAAATGAAGTAAACATGTTACTTCATTTGATCTGTTAAGCAAGATGAAAGATAACGTTGCATAATCTTAATTCTAGCACTGCCATAAGACACTATTTTATTCAAGCTTCAGCACTGCTGATAACTATATAAATGATTTACACTTTTTTCGAGTCCTGCTAGTAGTTGATGATTGTGAATCCTATTCACAGAACTTTTGACCCTCAATGGGCATCTGCCTCAGGTCTGCTGAGGTCTTGCTTAATCGAGTCCTGCTCGGCTAACTCAGTCTTGCTGAGGTGGGGTACTTATAGGGAAACGTGTCCCAATCATGTATTGAGTCCTGCTCGGCCAACTCAGTCCTGCTGAGGTGGGTTATTTGTCGAGAAACCTATCCCAATCATGTATTGAGTCTTGCTCGGCCACCTCAGTCCTGCTGAGGTGGGATAGTTATAGGGAAACCTGTCCCAATCATGTGTTGAGTCCTACTCAATTGGCTCAGCCCTGCTGAGGTAAAATGCTTCTACATCACTGATGTAGAAGTCTTAGATGTGTAGAATGCCAAGTTCTTGATAAAGTCTTGCCTTCCAAGGTTTGTAATTTGTAAGTTCCAGCTGATCACACCTCTACTGTTCGATAAGGACCTTCCCACTTGGGGTTAAAAGTTCCAGTTGAAGCTGCATGACTTGCTTCGTTATTGCGGAATACTAAATCTCCCACTTGATAAGACCTTGGTCGCACTCGAGAATTATAGTACTGAGTAATTAGATTTTTGTGTTGAGCCATACGAACGTGGGCTTGCTCCTTTTTTTCTTTCAACTCATCCAAACTCAACTGCAGCATTTGGTCATTGGTCTGAGCAGAGTAATGAGCTGTCCGAGCAGAGCTGGAACCAATTTCAGCTAGGATGACTGCTTCAGTGCCATAAACTAAGGAAAAAGGTGTTTCCTTAGTAGAAATGGAAGGAGTAGTCCGATATGCCCATAATATGCTTGGGAGTTCATCCACCCAACTTGCCTCAGTTTTGTATAGACGCTTCCTTAAGCCATCCTTAATTGTTCTATTTGCCAACTCAACTTGCCCATTTGCTTGAGGGTGTGCTACCAAAGTGAATCATTGTTCAATTTTGAGCTCAGCACACCAAATTTTGATGGGGTTCGTAACAAATTGCTTTCCATTATCTGAAATGAGAACTTGTAGAAGGCCGAAGCGGCAAACGACGTTTTTCTACAAGAACTTCTTTATTTGACCCCCAGTTATAGTAGCTAATGGCTCTGCTTCCACCTATTTGGTGAAGTAGTCAATGGCAACAACCAAGAACCTGACTGAACCTGGAGCTCGGAACAGAGGTCCAACAAGATCTATTCTCCATTGCACAAAAAGCCAGGGACTTGCGATAGCAGTAAATTCTTGACTAGGCAGATGAGACATTGGAGCATGGACTTGGCATGCTTGACATTTTTTGACCAATTCTTCTGCATCATGACGCAGAGTGGGCCCATAATACCCAACAAGGTAGTATTTCCGCGCTAAAGACCGGGCACCAGAATGACTTCCACAAATGCCTTGGTGCATCTCCCGAAGGACGTAATCTCCTTCGTTTTCAGTTACACATGTTAACCAAGGCTGTGAAAATGAATTTTTATAAAGGTGGTCGTTAGAAAGAGCATACCTTGTTGCCTTTAGCCGGAGATGCCGAGCTGCGGTTTGTCCCCTGGTTGAATTCCATGCTGCAGGAAGTTAACAATTTCATCCATCCAAGTGTTGCGATAATCAACCTGCAGCATTTCATTGGCATCATAAGCACGGTGCTTTATTAGCTCCACGACTATCTTTTTCCCAAGGTGGTTGAAGTGGATGAAGCTAGCCGAGATAGTGCGTCAGCTCTCTTATTGGCCGACCTGGGGATATGCTCAATGCTGAAATGCTCAATCGTCTGACCGAGCTGCTGTACTTTGGCCAGATATTTCTTCATGTTTTCATCCTTAGCTTCATTATCCCCGTTGATCTGAGAAACGACTAACTACGAATCACTTCGGGCAATGATTCGTTCTGCCCCCAAATTCCATGCAAGGCCTTGCCCTTCTATTAAGACCTCGTACTCTGCCTCATTGTTAGTTGCTTTGAAATAGAACCGCATGGCATATTCAAATTCTTCTTTGTTGGGGTTGATGATTAGGAGTCCTGCTCCACATCCATCCTTGGAGGAAGACCCATCAACATATAGAGTCTAATCAGCTGCTGGCTGAACATCTTCCTCCACGGATATCCATTCAGCTAAGAAGTCTGCTAAAGCTTGTGCTTTGATAGAATTCCTTGACTTGTATTGGATATCATACTCTGCAAGCTCCACAGCCCATTTGGCAGCTCGGCTAGAAGTGTCTGGCCTTGATAGAATTTGTTTCAAGGGCTGATCAGTAATCACTATGATATGATGAGCTTGCAGATAAGGCCTGAACTTCCTTGCATCCACCATGAGTGCCAAAACCACCTTCTCAGCATTGAGATATCTCACTTTAGTCAAACAATTCTAATAAAATACATCATTGAGGGATTTTACTTTCCCATGAATCTGGTGATTCTAGATGACATATGACTAACCCTTTCCCGGTCTTTCTTTTGATCTCCCCCTTCCTTGGATTCGGGCCCATGTAAAATTTTGCTTGCGAAGTAGATAGGCCTCTGCACATTATCCTGCTCCCTGAGCAGGACTGCACTCACAGCTTCTTTACACGTGAAAAGATACACACAAATTTCTTCTCCGGGCAGAGGTGAAGTTAGCATTGGCACCTCGACCAAATGAGACTTCAGCTCGTCGAAATCTTTTTGTCATTGGTCATCCCACTGGAAAGCTGTTTTCTTCTTTAAGATCTGAAAGAAAGGAAGAGATCTTTTGGCAGACTTGGAGAAAAACCTGCTTAATGCTGCGATTCTGCCCATTAACCTCTGCACTTCTTTCACATTCCTTGGGGAGTGCATATTCTGTAGAGCTTCAATCTTGGCAGGGTTTGCCTGCACACCTTCCTTGGAAACCATGTACGCCAGAAATTTTCCAGTGTGTACCCCAAACGTGCACTTCTTCGGATTCAGCCTCATGTGTGAGTCTCTCAACACAATAAAGACTTCTCTCAAGTTCCGAATATACTGATCAAGAGACCTGCTCTTGATGAGCATATCATCAATATAAACTTCCATTATCCGGCTAATTTGTTCACTGAACAAGAAATTGACTAGACGCTGGTAGGTGGCCTCATCATTCTTTAATCCAAACGGCATGATGACATAATAATAAGTACCTGACTCTGCTATGAATGCAGTTTTTTCTTGATCTTCTTTTGCCATGACAATCTGATGATAGCCTTTGAAGGCATCCAAGAAATCGAAGATCTCATGTCCAAGTGTTGAATCCACTAGCCTACCAATCTTAGGGAGTGAGTAACAATCCTTTGGACATGCTTTGTTGAGGTCGGTGTAATCTATACACATCCTCCATGATTCTTCCTGCTTAGGGACCACCAATGGGTTAGCCAACCAGATTGGATAAAGGACCTCCATAATAAATTTTGCAGCCAAGAGTTTCTTGACTTCCTCTGCAATGACCTTGATCCTTTATGGAGCAAAATTTCGCTTCTTTTGCTTTATTGGCTTTACTTGAGGATCAACATTCAGCTTGTGCTCAGCCAAATGTGAGGGAATCCCAGGCATATCTTCGGTAGTCCACGCAAAGATAATTGCAAACTCTCTCAGCAGATCCTGTAGCTGAGTCAGCAGCTCAGATGGCATCCATGTCCCGATTTTTATAACATTTTCAGGTCGGCTCGGATCAAGGACGAAGTCTTGCATTGCATCATCTGACTGCAACTGTTCTTCATCTGAAGGTATAAGTTCATCAAGGCTGACCTGCTGAACTGCCTCATTGCCTTGAGTAACAATGATGTAGCAACTCTTTGCCACTTGTATATCACCTTGGATTGTCACCACCCTATCTGGAGTGGGGAACTTCATGCTAACGTGCAACAGTGATACAATGGCCTCCAATGCCACTAAGGCTGGCCGACCTAACAAAATGTTGTACACAGTCATCTCCTTGATGACCAAAAAGTCTATCCACAAACAACGGTAGGCGGGGGGGTTTACCAAAGCTGCAACTGAGTGTGACCATTCCTGCTGGCCGAACTGCACCACCAGTGAAACCATATAATGAAGGAGTGACGGGCCTCATTAAAGAATCTGATAGGCCCAGCTGCTGATATACACGGTAGTACATCACATTCACGGTACTGCCGGTATCCACGTAAACACATCGGACCTCCACAATCTTATCTGGAGCTAAGTATATACACAGATCTATTACTAAACCTGTGTTATTGGAGTCAAGTGGAATGAGATCTTCTGGCCCATAAGTCAGCTCCTTAACTATCTTAACTCTCTTAGCTGGCGGACCAGATAAGGTTCCCGCAGAACTGGATTCACCTTGGTCCGTATAAGGTGGCCCCCCAACGATGGTATAGATAATAGAATTGACTTGGGGCTGACCTGTAGCCCTGTGTCGACTGGCTCTTCATCATCATCCATCCTGCGGTGCCGAGGTGGAGAGTTTGGTCGGCATTTGTCTTTCTTGGGGTTCCTATAGAAGCCCAATCGATTGTGCAGGCTAGAGTGTGGGTCATAAAACTGTATTAAATGACCCGGTTCTATCAATTGATTAATAGCCTGAGCCAGATGCCTGCAATCTTCTGTGTCATGTCCGATGTCTCTGTGATATCGGTAGTATAGCTTAGGGTCTCTTTTTTCCCTAGGTCCATTCATAGGCTGGGGATCAATCCTCAAGCCATCTTTCTCCATGACAGCTAAAATATTTTCCTTAGAGGCTAAAAGGGGTAAACCCTCTTTAACTCCTTTGCCTCTTTCACCCATGCGATCAAATGCATTGCGCTGTTTGCGGTCCTTACCTCCATTGCGTCGATCTTCTTTTTTGAAGCTAGATCGGCTTTCTTGCCGAGCTCTCTGCTCGGCCTCTCTTTTCAATCTGTTTGCCTCTTCACCTTGGGCAAACTGGTGAGCTTTCTCCAGACGTTCTCTTAAGGTCGTAGGTCCCTCCTCAGCCAGCTGAGAGAAGAGGCGACCAGCTTGGAGCCCATTAATGAAAGCGTCTGCTTTAACGCTTTCATTTCTGTCACTGACCTGCAGTGACTCATCTGAGAAGCGTTGCATATATTTCAGCACAGACTCATCTGGACCCTGCCGCAAGGTCATCAAATGTGATGAGTTCTTCACAAAGGGTGTGCTGGAGACAAACTGGGATTTAAACTTTTGCGCCAGCTGCTTGAAAGTTTCCACTGACTTTGATGAAAGCTCTTGAAGCCACCTTCTGGCTTTTCTCCGCAAATACATTGGGAAAGTTTTGCAACGCAAGGGATATGGGACATTTTTCAGACTCATCGCAGTTTGGAATTGGAAAAGATGATCTGTAAGGTCTGTTGTCCCATCATAAGTATCCATCTTTGACACCTTGAAGCATTCTGGTGCCAAATACTCTGCAATATCCCAGGAAAAAGAACTTTCCTGGACTGCCTACACAAACTCTTGCCTGTGCTCTTCATAGTAAGTTCTCGGCCTGCGATGAACTTCTTCTTCTTTCGGGATGCTTTTGAGGGATTGAGACCTTACGCTCAGACGTTGTCTGGCCATAGGCTCTGACTCCACTGTTGGAGCTTTAAAGCTGCATCTTCTAGCATCCGCCATGAAACCTCTAAGGGGACTGGAAGATTGGTTTTGTGATATTTCTTTAGGATGTAGAGGGGAATCCTCATCCATATCCTCAACCTCCTTTTGTTTGCCTTTGAGCCGTTCCACTACATCTTCAAATACCTTTAAGTTTTCAGCGACATATTTCATCGCTTTGTCCCTGTCCTCTATTGATATTTTTGGAGTGGGATTTTGTTGCTCATGTTTCCGAGAATCCTGTTCTGGGATCCCTGAACGAGTAACCATTCGTCTGGGTGGATTACATGACTCACCCAGGCTCTCACGCCTGCTTCTAGCCATGGTAGAATGTTGACTGTTTCAAAGTAGTTTTTGAGGTTTTTACTGAATAAAGGGAACTCAAGCCCTCCTTCTAGCGCCAAATGATGAAGCCGGATCTTCACCAAGGATCAGAGATGATCCAAAATAACGTCGTTAGCTTGTTTGGATTTGATAATTTGAATAACTTCCTTAATAACCTGCATAGGGAAGCAAAGATCAGAGGTCCCGGGGGTATGATCCCGGGTGAAACCCTCCGACGCTCAAGTCAGTTTGGATCATTCTCACTGAGATGTAATTTATGTGTGAAGAGTTGAGATGCTCTCACATTTTTTTAGTAGAGAGATCTCTGTGAATTAGCTCTTGGAGTAGAGAAAATGTTTCGAATCGGGATCCTCTTCTTTATGTTCACTGTCTTGCTTTTATTGTTCTCCTCCGTCCTTTGCCTCTGACGGCAGAAGGGACGTTTTCTTGTGTAGAGGGTCTATGTCATTTTAGGTTTGCTGATGGGACCAGTAGATCTGCTGATGGGACCAATAGGTCTGCTGATGGGACCTTGACGTGTGCAGGTTGAAAAGTCTGACGTGCACTCCTTTATACTGTACATTTGCCAGGTGATTTGACACTCAATAAGGCTGAGTTGCACTTGACCCCTGGCAAGGGTTTGCCGAAATGCAAAGATGGATCTGGAGTCCTGCTCTGATCTGGCTGAAGTGTTTTAAAGTATGCCTCTTTTAGATAGAAGCCGAGGCTGGAGCCCAGGGCCGAGGTGAAACCCTTTGATGTATTACTTACTGTTCTCAATAACATGTGGATGCTTTGATAAAGCAGTACTTTGCTGAGCTGAAGTGTAGTATGGTCGAGCAGAGGTGCATATCTGCTGAGCTGCAGGAATTGGTCGTCCCAAACCTGGATTTGCTGTTGACTGTTTGTTGACTAACGGATGAATATTTTTGGCTTATCAAGTGAAACTTTTGATAAAGATTGTGGCTGTTTATGAATTGTGCTCATGTTTATGTTTTTTAAATTGATGTTCTTCTAATGATTTTAATTAGAGGTGGATATAAAAGTATTTAAGTGATTATCGTTTATTTGAAGATGGAAAAAAAAACTTTTGGATGGACCTCTTATCGATGTTAGTTTGGTAGAGTTCGTTGGAAAATTATAGTACGCATCAGAACCTATTTCATCGATATATATATATATATATTGAGATATAAAACTCTGATTAAGACGATTCTACTCACATTAAAAGTCTCATTGAGATCTAAAAAATTTTATGTTGACACTAATTTCATACTATACTATTAAGATGATCAAAACTTTGTATGAAAGTACCCTTATAATGCGTTAAGTTAGCGGTTATATGTCAAAGGCTAGATATTGTAGGGGAGGTTATTCTAGTGACTTGAATGATTGATACTCTTATTGTTATTTGTTAATTAATGAATAGCCGATGCATAGTCAAAAGAAAAATCGAATTGTAGGATAAGAGAAGGAAAGCATAAGTTAATGTGAGTTAAAGTTAAAAACCAAACATGATGTCATCAATACAATCGATCGTATGTATCTGAAGGAGTATAAATTCCAACAATGGTTGTATGATCTATAGGCAGTGATACCAAACCTAATAAGGATAATAAAAATGTTAAACTGATGCGCCTATGTGTAGAGGTGGTTATTTTGGTGTTAAAAAGCTTATTTGGATGGATTATGTATATTAGTGCTATGATGATCGTTAAATAGACGTGCAATTTGATGATCGTTAAATAGACGTGCAATTGGAGTGGTGTAATGCCATGTAAAATAACATTTGTCAAATTAATAGATAAAATAATGAAAAATGTGTGAAAATACAGAAGTTATATAGATACGTAGCAGGATACATGTAGTAGTAGACACTACAAAATTTGGTTAGCAAAGGTTTCTACAAAATTATGAAAGGCCATAAATTTAGCTTAAAGCACTGTATGAAATTTATCCTTCCTTTGAATGCTGGAAGGTTGGGTTTCATGCACCATGCTTGGAACTTGACGAAGCAAAATTCGTTATACAAATAATTGGTCTGCGAGCAGTTTGATGAAGTATTGAATTTTCAAAATAAAGACACGTTAAAGGTGTAGGAGTTTGTTTTCTGAAAAAAAAAATCCTACAACGATTAAATAAGTTATATGTATTTTTTTTATATATTTATGAGAATAATGAAAATCTGTTTTTATATGAATTTTTGTGTTGTTTAACTTGAAGAACATATCCTTAAATGTGTCAAATAGGATGTCATTATACCTGTTTTCCTGTCATTTGCATTTGCATGTTAATGGAGGAAATCTCACGTGGTAACTAAACGTTTGGTCCATTATTCAATTAACGGCCAAACGTTCATAAAACTTACTTGACATCCATTCTTTTTGGATAATGGCTCATTTACAGCCATTCAATCGGCACCGACCGCCCATCAAAACATATATTAAAAAAAATGCTAGAAAAAAAGGCACCAGCCGGTTATAACGAATCATTTGTTGCCGCATCTCTCTCATAATTTTGGATTCATCAGAAATCATGCTTCCTCCTTTTGAAGAAATACAACTGGAACAGGTCTGTTGGTTCTGGCGGAGTAACTCTACATCCTTCATCCTTCCTTGGCATGTAAACATACACGCTGCATGCTCTGCCTGCACACATAAGCTATTGAAGGAAAATAATATCTTAGTTGATATGGAGAACCGGATTGGATTAAGGATAAATCTTACCCTTGTCAAAAATTAAAAAGGATAAATCTTACTAGTTTCACATATGACTCCAGATATTTCTAACTCAAAACCTTTAGCAGTTTGGTATTCATAACGTAATGTACCTATCAAAACAGATTAAGTTAGATCGAGTGTGTACCAAACCAACAGTACATATATCAAATGTTCAGACGGAAAAAAGAAAAAAAGATCATACTATCGTTTCGTGAAGATGGCATGTTATTGTTCGATAAATTTGTCTATTAACATTTATCCATTCATATGTATAATTCCTAGCCTACACTGTCATCTCTTACTTTATAGTTGTTGGGTTATGGGGTTTTCATTGGTCGCTTTCAGTCATTAATAGTCACACCCCACACTTCATTTTTCGGAACGAGATCGGTTCAATATTCAAATGGTAGATGACTCTAGAATTAGATATTCTTTACCCTTTAGATTGATATGTATTTTTTTTTTGTTTTGGTCTTTGTATTTCAACAATTTTTGTATATTCATTGTTGACTATTTTAATATCGGAAGGTTTTGATTTATATTTAATAAAATTCATTCACTAGTACATATTCCTATTGTTGTACTATTGGTACATATAAGGTCGGGGTCTCATTGGAATCAAACTCTCTATCCCTTTAGATGGAGGTATTGTTCGACTGCTTCTTACCCTCCCCAGACCCTAACGATAGATTTTGATGTCATTAAGATATATTAGATATTATTGTTATTGTTATTGTTTTTTATTTTTTTTATTTTACTGGCACATGTCAAAGACTCAACTTTATCTAATTTTATCTCTTTGTTGGTCTATTGTTTATTAAATTTCATTAATTTTTTTTTTACTGTCACATGTCAAAGAGTGATCCGTCGTCAGGTGAACCGATCTAAACCCTGTGATTCTAGAGGTAGTTTACGCGTACACTATTTTTCTTACTTTCCATTTGTCCCCTCTCTCCAATCTCTCTCTCTACTATCTCCTGAAAGAATTTCTTTTGTCCTCTCTCAACACTTCGTCTCATATTTGTTGCTCACCTCTAAATTACCATGTGTTAACTGTGGTTTGTTTCTGTTGAGCTCTTGTTGAAGCTTGTTGTCTAATCCCTTTTCAGGTAGTTGGAAACTTCAGTTTGCCTTTCTTGTTTAGGGTGTGTTCCCTTTACATTTTCTGAAACCCCCAGATAGATAGTACTATTTTCCTTACAAAAGTAAATATACTTTGACTTTTTCAACATGCAATTTATAATATGTTAAAAAAAAAATAAAAGTGGACTTATAGAACAGAGTGAGCATGTATATTGTCTTCCGGACTAATATCTTTATCATCATTACCTATTATATCCCAACGACAGCAGAAACTATCGCTAGAGTCTGAGAAGGGTAAGTGGCAGGCAAACAATACCTATGTCCCAAAGGATAGAGAGTTTGATTCCAGCGAGACCTATTATATCCCAACGACAGCAAAAGCTATCGCTAGAGTCTGAGAAGGGTAAGTGACAGGCAAACAATACATATGTCCCAAGGGATAGAGAGTTTGATTCCAGTGAGACTCCCCGCTCTGTATATACCTGCATACATGACACAATAATAGAGATATGATGTGCTAGTGTGTTAGTGAGACAATTCAGGAAATACAAAAAGAAGACTGTCGATATTAAAATACACATAACGTGTATATGTACATATATTGCAAAACAACGGTAAAACATAAACAAACAAGTGCAAAGTTAACCTAAAGCGTAGATAGTCTCTACGCCTATCTACGTTTCAAAATATACTCTAAGGTGTCCCTATATATGACCTATACCTCGTTAACCTAATATTATGTCTCCATAAACTTCTATCATGGACCATGTCTTCAGAGAAATGCAAATCTAGTAGTTCGTGACTAATATGTTTATCTTTGGCTTTATTTTCTGTATATTTGGGTGATGAGGCGATGTATAGTTAGTGTTTTCTGGTTATTGGGCTGTGTAGTAGCAGTAACTTCTACTGTTTTTGTTTTCTTTCAAAAATTAAAGCCGTCTTAAACCCTTTTCTATTGATCTTTGTTTTCCTTGATTTGAGGGTTCTTCTCTCTTAACTTTTGCTTCAACTCTCACCTTTAATCATTCATTTTATCTACCTCCACCACCCTAGTTTAACAACCTCTAAACACTTAACATGTATTCTTTTTACCATATAGTTCAAGATTAAGATGGCAGTAATTGTGGAAGCTTTTTCAATCCGGTGAGTTTGTGTACTCTGTGAGCTCATTTTCTTTCTTTATTTTATGTTATTTTTTCTTTTTTGATTTGTGGGTTTTTGTTTCAGTGAGAATGCTGTTGGATTATAAAATGTTTTGATGATGTTAAAAGATGTTTTAAAAGGGCTAAAATGGAATTTCACATTTTGAGTTTGAAGCAAATTGAGAAAAACACACCGTGAGACGTCAATCTCTCACATGGATCGATTGACGTATACATCAGCCCCTCAGGAAGGCACATGGATCGATCCATGTGAAGTTGTAAAGGTTTGAAGCTCTCAGATCTACGTCGATCTCTCAAATAGAGGGATGTCGATCGATCGACGTCACGTGGATCTCTCAGCCAAGAGACATGGATCGATCGACGTACTTCTGGAAGACGTCGATCTCTCAGCCAAGAGACGTGGATCGATCGACGTACTTCTGGAAGACATCGATCTATCAGCCAAGTAGACGTCGATCGATCGACGTCATTCTGGAGGACGTCGATCTCTCAGCATTGGCACGTGGATCGATCGACGTCCCCAGAATTGAAAATTGTTTGAATGTTGGAACAAAATCCAAGGGAGATCTATGATGTTTTCTCTCTCCAATCTTGCTCAAATTTCTTGTGAACTTTAACCCAACATACTACATGCTTCCTTGACTATTTTAACCATGTCTAAGATTCTCTAGGGTGGCTATTGAAGATCAAATCACTCTATAGGGTGGCTAAAGACTATTTGGGCATTATCTTGACATTTGGAGTAGTTCAAGACATGGTGGAGAGCCTCAAAAATGTGGTCAACTTCATCTATAAATAGAAGAGGCTTGGATGAGGCAAATACACACTTTCAACATCATCTAGCTTCATTTTTCATTATTGTATAGTTCTCTCATACTTGTAAATTTGCTTAAAGCTTGTTAAGCTTTTCTTTGCTCTACATTGTTGTATATTGAGAGATAGAGAGTCAAGCACAAGAGGAACCATAAATATTTGATCTCTTTCTTGTGCTTAGACTAGTGAGAAAGTGTGAACCTTACTATATTTCTTCAACCTACTGTGAGAAGTTCTTGAGGGAACTTTGTTGAAGTTGTGAGGTAGCAAGAAGTTGTTCTTGCTAAAGAGCTGTAGTTGCTGTAGTTGCACAAGTGTGGTTTGTGCAAGAAGTTGCTGTTGTTCTTGCTTACACTAAGGTGTTAGTGTAAGTGTTGTTGTGGTTGTTCTTATTGCTTTAATAAGAAGAGTAGCTGTTGAAAATCCACTTTGGCAACAAAGTGATAGTGGAGTAGAATCATTTACGATTCGAACCACTCTATATCCGGTGTACACATTCATTGCTTCTCATCTCCCATTCTTGTTTTGATTTTGAATTTCTTTTGAGTTGAGGCAAACAAGAAAATTCCGCAAAAAGTGCTAAACACTCTATTCACCCCCCCTCTAGAGTGTGTTTCGGACCTAACAATTGGTATCAGAGCCTAACCTTGATTGCTTGGCCTATCTTTGCAAGTAGCAAGGTTAAAGATCATGGCAATGACAACCTCAACCTCAACCTCTTCATCCCACACTTCATCTCCTAAGCCCACTGCACTATTTTCCGGATCAAACACTAAAACACCTATGTTTGATGCCCAAAATTATTTTTTTGTGGAACTTTCGAATGATCAATCATTTGAAAGGCTGTGGATTTGATATATGGAGAGCCGTTGTCAAAGGAATTGAAGTTCCTATAATTACCAACTCAAAAGGAGAATCAATGTTCAAAGATGAGGATGACTACACCGACGAAGAGAAGATAAAATTTGCCATAACTGGCAAAGCATTCGATATTCTCTCAAGCTCATAAGACTTCAAGGTCTTGAAACAGCTCATGAGGCATGGAAAAGGCTTGAAATGTTACACGAAGGAACTGAGCAAGTAAGAATGGCCAAAAGACTCATGCTCATGAAGAAGTATGAGATGTTCGGAATGAAAAGCGGTGAGAAGATTGAGGAGACAATCGATCGATTTACACGAATAGTGAATCAACTCTCCATGGTGGACAAGAAAATCTCAAATGAAGACCTTGTCTCAAAACTCCTCAACTCATTGCCAAGAGAACAGACACCTAAAGTCACCGCCATCACCGAATCAAAGAATCTCAAGACTCTTACCCTTGATGAGCTATCCGGTAATCTTCTTACTCATGAAATTCTTATTGATGAACAAAATAGGATGATCCTTATCAAGCCCACACAAACATCACACAAAGGATTGGTGGTAGAGTCCGATGAATCGGATGAGGAAGTTGCCCTTCTAGTAAGAAAATTTAGAAGAATGACAACTAGAAACAAAGCTCAAGAAAGAAAGTTTTTCGAAAGACCATCTAAAGAAAAGGAAGCAAGTGAAAACTGCTATAGATATGGTCGACCCGGTCATTTCATTGCCGATTGCCACGTAAAAGAGCCGCAAAAGCAAGAAAAGAAGGTCTTTCCTCTAAAGAAGAAAGCCCTCAATGCGGAGGTAACTACGTGGGATGATCTCCTTTCGGAATCGGAAGGAGAAGAGAGTGAAGATCAAGGTGTTGGACTTGTTGCAATAGTTGACAATCCAAAGATTCAACATACTTGTCTCATGGCAATTGAAGATGATCTTGAGGTAAATTCTAATCCTTCAAATTTGCATGATGAAATAGGAGATTTGCAAGATGAATTTGAGAAATTGAATTTAAAATATAAGCATATGAAGAAAGAGTTCAAGAAATGCATCTTAGAAAATAAGAGCTTGCATGACAAGAACATTTTGATATTTCAAGAGCATGACATCATACTCACCGTGCATAAAACTGTAGCTCTTGAAAATGTAGAAATTAGAAAAGAATGTGAGAAACTAAGGTTAGACTTGCAAAAACTAACAAATGGTAAAAATAATTTAGACATACTACTTGGAGATCAAAGAATTGGAAATGATAAATCCGGTTTAGGATTTAATTCATCACATTCCTCCATTAAACCTAAGTTCTTAAAGAAAAAGGCAAATAATAGAAAAACACAACAAAATTCATCACCTTCTAAACCAAGGAATGTACCCATTTGTTTTCATTGCAACAAAGTAGGACATGTGAAGAATGAATGTAGAGCTAGATTTGGAAGCATGTATGTTTGGAAGCCTAAGGGTCGATAAACTAACCCTAAAGGACCCAACCATCAAAGGGTACCAATGCATAAATCTTTTGGTTTTGTAGGCTCTCAAGATAAATGGAGTAGCCAAAGAAGAAGGAACCAAATAGCTTATGGACAGCGGATGTTCAATGCACATGACCAGAGACAAAACGCTATTCACCAAGCTCAAGCTCCAAGATGGTGGAACGGTGCATTTCGGCAATGGAAGAGCCAAAATCCTTGGACATGGAGAAATAGGTAATTCCTCTTTCACTATTAATAATGTACTGTATGTAGAAGGGCTTAAGTATAATTTGATAAGTGTTAGTCAACTATGTGATTCTAATTTTCAAATTGAATTTGTGAAAAGAAAATGTGTTGTGAAAAAGAACGATAAGATTGTTTTTGAGGCTATACGTAAAAATGATGTTTACAAATTTAGCACACATGATTTGATATCACAAAATGTTTCTTGCCTAGTTGCCAAAATTGATTTGACTCAACTATGACATAGACGACTTGGACACATTAGTTTTAAAAATTTCAAAGAGATTTGCAAAAATGAAAAAGTCCAAGGTCTTTCAAAATTAAATTTCGAAAATCATGGCTTATGTGACACTTGTCAAAAGGCAAAGCTTGTTAAAACAAGCTTCAAGCCCAAAAGTTAAATCTCCACCACCAAACCTCTACAATTACTTCATATGGATTCGTATGGGGATATTGGTACGGCAAGTCTAAGTGGAAAACATTACACCTTTGTGCTGGCAGATGACTTCTCTAGGTACACTTGGGTAATGTTCTTAGCTAAAAAGAATGATGCATGCCAAGAATTCATAAATCTTTGTAGGAGATTAGAAAATCAAAGAGAAGACACAATTAAGAAAATTACAAGTGATAGAGGTGGTGAGTTTGATGGAGAATTTGAAGAATTTTGTGTATCCAAAGGGTATGGACACTATTTCTCGGCTCCAAGAACTCCTCAACAAAACAGAGTTGCGGAAAAGAAAAATAGAACACTTCAAGAAATGAGTAGAGCTATGTTAAATGAATTTGAGCTACCTAAGTATTTTTGGACCGAAGCGGTAAACACCGCTTGTCATGTGATCAATAGAGTTGATTTGAGACCATCTCTCAAAAGGACTCCTTATGAGCTTTGGAAAGGTAGAGTACCAAATATTGGTTATTTCAAGGTTTTTGGTTGTAAGTACTTTATACTTAACACCAAAGATAACTTGGATAAACTCGATTTCAAAGTGAATGAATGAATCTTCATGGGTTATGCTCAAAATAGCAAGGCATTTAGAGTATATAATAAAAGAGTTTAGTGAACTCCTTGAGGATAAATCAAACATTAATGATGATGATGAAATAATTGAAGTAAGCCATATAGAGAAATTTGAGAATCCAAAAGGTAATATTGTTATTGACCTTAGGATTCATCCCCTTGAATCTAAGGTTGAAGATGAAGAAGTAGGAGGAGATACATCAAATTTACCGAATTCATATAAATATAGAAAAGATCACCCTAAAGAGTTAATATTAGGTGAAACTAGCCAAGGCATAATGACTAGGAGGAAATTCAATGAAAATGCCTTTATTTCACAAGTTGAGCCTAGAAATATAAAAGAGGCAATAAATGATGAAGATTGGGTATTAGCCATGCAAGAAGAACTAAATCAATTTGAAAGGAGTGATGTTTGGGAATTAGTTGCTAAACCTAATGATCATCCCGTAATTGGCACTAAATGGGTATTTAGAAACAAAATGGATGATAAAGGAAACATCACTAGAAACAAAGCTAGGTTAGTAGCTCAAGGATATAGGCAAGAGGAAGGCATAGACTATGATGAGACCTTTGCCCCCGTAGCTAGGTTAGAAGCTATTAGGATGCTATTAGCATATGCATGCTATAAGGATTTCAAACTATATCAAATGGATGTGAAATCCGCATTCTTGAATGGAATAATTCAAGAAGAGGTGTATGTAGCTCAACCTCCAGGGTTTGAAAAACATGATTATCCAAACCATGTTTTTAAACTCAAAAAGGCCCTTCATGGACTTAAACAAGCTCCTAGAGCTTGGTATGATAGGTTAAGTAACTTCCTACTTGAAAATGAGTTTTCAAGAGGAAAATTCGACACTACTCTTTTTATTAAAGAATAAGGAAACCATCAATTGCTTGTTCAAATTTATGTGGATGATATTATATTGGTGCTACTAATGATTCTCTTTGTGAGCATTTTGCAAAATTGATGGAAGGAGAATTTGAAATGAGCATGATGGGTGAACTCAACTACTTTCTTGGTCTTCAAATCAAGCAAACTCAAGATGGAGTGTATATATCTCAAACAAAGTATACAAAAGATTTGCTCAAGAAGTACAAGTTTGAAGATGGAAGAAGTGTAAGCACACCAATGAGTACAAGTACAAAGCTTGACAAAGACGAAAAAGAAAAGCCGGTTGAGGTAACCAAATATAGGGGTATAATTGGTAGTTTACTTTATTTAACCTCTAGTAGACCGGATATTTTGCATGCTGTGTGCTTATGTGCTAGATTTCAAAGTATGCCTAATGAATCGCATCTAGTTGCAATTAAACGTATCTTTAGGTATTTGAATGGAACTTTGAACTTTGGATTATTTTATCCCAAAAATGGTTGTTTTGATTTAAGAGGATATAGAGATTCCGACTATACCGGAAATCTTGTTGATAGAAAAAACACCTTCGGGACATGCCAATTCCTTGGAGATTGCCTAGTATCTTGGTTCTCCAAGAAACAAAATAGTGTGTCACTTTCAACGGCGAAATCCGAATATGTATCGGCCGCTTCGTATTGTGCACAACTACTTTGGATGATCAATACCTTAAACGATTATAATATTAAGTTTGATAAAGTTCCTATACTGTGTGACAACACCTCAGCTATAAGTATAGCGCAAAACCCGGTACATCATAGTAGGACCAAACATATAGAAGTGAGACATCACTTTATAAGGGATTGCATTCAAAAAGGATTGGTATGTGTTGAATTTGTTCCAACAAATGACCAACTAGCAGATATATTCACCAAATCCCTTCCTAGTGAGACATTTGAGTCCATTAGAACAAGATTAGGGATGATAAACAATGTTTAGAGGGTTAAAATTGAAAATTTCAAAAACCAGCATACATGGATCGATCCATGTATCAAAATGAGGGATCCATGTACATCTATCTCTGACGTCGATCGATCGATGTACGTTGATCTCTAACGTCGATCGATTGACGTCATCGATTTCAGCAGATTTAAAAACTTCCAAAAACGCAAATCTCTCTCATTTCCCTCATTTCTAATCGATTGAAACCCTACCAAACCTGCGCCTCCCTCTCCAAAAACCTTTCCTCTCTTCAATTTCATCTCTAAATCAAGATTTCATCATCTCTACTTTTGATTCTTGATTTCTTCTCTTGAATTTTTCTATCCCAACCTAAAGTTTTCAATTTCTCAAGCCCTAATCTCTCCAACTATGTCTTCAAGAAGCAAAAACACAACCAAGAGACCAAGATCCTCTAAGAGTGGAGGAGAAGGGTCAAGCAACCCTTCTCAAGGACAAACCTCTCAACCTAGAAGAAAACAATCTATGGATGAGAGCCAAGGACAAGTTCTAGCCGAGATTCGAAGCGGGTTAACTCTCTCCAACTTTTCTTAGATCAATATGCACTAATTTTTGCTGGGATGTTAACAATATGATACGTTCTGGATACTTTACATCAATAAGAGTTCTTTGACTTTCAGTGACATAACCCATGAGTATGTAATGCAAATATTTGAAGTTTAGATTCGAAAGCCCAGCCAATTTCATTGTCATGGAAACACATAGGCCTAGGGGACATCACCATTTTCTATTCAAAGTAAAATCATAATGATACTTGTCAACGTCAATGCTGACCATCCACTCCTCAAGGCACAATGCGTTGAAACGAATCCAATTGAAATTCCCACATTTTAACCAGTGACTAAACGGTATTTATTACAATGATTACAACCCAATCTGTACGATTATTTCCCATTCTCACAGGACATTGATCCGTTATGATAATTTTAGAGGGAGGGTCCTTGTTAAGGTTGTAAGACTAACTTTTTGAATTTGAGAGCCTTGGCATTCTTGTATGACTCTCTGAGTTGACGACTGTATAAACCTAACACATACAACTTGAAGAACCTAGGTCCTACAAGAGGATCTCCGATATATGACCATAATATATTAACGGTGACGACGCACATGTGCAAGCCAAGTAAGTGAAATCGGAGGCCTCTTAGGGGAGGGATGAGATAATCTCACTCACTTTCCCTTCACCTCACGCGTCACGTGGCAGCAGGGGTGAATAATGATGCTAGATGAGGGTGACCCGTATCTAGCCTCACCACCCAGCTGACACGTGTCGTACGGTAACACGTGGGGTGAAGGATTTGGGGTGAGGGGATCTTAACCCCTTAAGAGGTACCTTTTGAGTTTAGAGTGATGTGTTGGATGTTAGTAATGAGATTTAAATACACCTGTTGGTAGTGTATGAAGTTAGTCTACTCAAAAATCCTAGGGAGGTACTCTCCGAGTTGTGAGAGTTAAACCCCCAAGCAAAGTTATTACCTAAAGTCCCGCTGATTTCAGTGATCCTAGGGGGTTGTCTTTCCATGTTTGAGCATTGGACGAATGTTTACGAACGCGTTACTTTATCTAAAGTAGAAGAAATATCTTATCCATTTTCTACAAAGACACAGACAACCGTGCTAGCGTTCGTGATAACGTATAATTCTTCTATATAATCATCTATGAGCTGGATTTATCTTCTTCTATAGCTACTAGAAAAAAGAATATGATTCCTACTAAAACTCTATTATTAATTACCGTCTAGAAGTCTTATTTCACCAAGTGTTCCTCTTTTATATAAGGTACTTCTTTACTAGGTAAAAGAACATTGTCTTTTGCTTGCTCTATACCCTCTTCAAATACCCATACCAACTTACGCATCGAAACCTCCTCTCAATCAGTTTTAATTACGTGTTTTTTTTTTTTTACAGATATCAAAATTATATACATAACTTATTGATGTTTACGGATTGAATATTCTGTTGAACCGCACGCAACAATTTCATTGTCACAAAATGGATAAAGACACCATGGGACACACAAGATGTCCTAGATAAAACGGGACTGGATCAGGGAAGGGTGAAAATGAAGCCAATTGTGAGGCAACGAATCAGAAACCGCCACATGTCCAAGTTGCCCATTTTATAGAAAAAGCCTTTTTCCACACGGGTCAAAGGGGAAGGACACTTGTCACTTAAAAAAATCCTAAATGCCTTAGTCCCCTGTTTGTTTCCTTCCTCGGCAACGCGATTTTCATCGTTCTTTTCATGAAACCAAAACTTTCAGACGATCCCAATTCAAAAGAAAAAAAATCCCATCAACGAATTGTATGACAAGTACGCCAAGAATTGCGTTATGCAGGAAATCAAGAAAGGGAAAAAGCTCTTCCTCAAGCGGTAGCCTTAAACACACACCAGTTGCCTGTAAATAGCACGGACTAATCCTCAGCACCACCGCCCTTCTCCGGTGACAACTCAAAAATTTCCTCCAGCATCAGCCTTAAACACCCACCAGTTGCCTGCAAATAGCACGGGCTTTTGGTGCTTCTGAGGTTATTGCTGTTGATATCCAAGATGACAAATTGCAAAAAGCAAAAACCTGTGGAGCGACTCACACCATTAATTCACGAAATGAAGATGCTGCTACAAAGATAAAAACAAAAAACCTCAGATTTGTCAGAATCTGCCTCTGGTGAATTTACTCTTCCAAAAAAAAAAAATCCGATTTTGCCAAGAAAATCCAAAGCAAAGCCACTTATATAGTGTTCAAGATTGCAGAGTGTATGTTACTAATTGGTCCGCGTGGAAAAAAGGTTTTTTTCCATAAAATGGGCAGCTTGACACGTGGCGACTTCTGATTCGTGGCCTCACAATTGACCTCATTTTTCCCCTGCCCCGATCCCGTCCGAGATAAAACACCCATATGGATGTAGTATCCCTATATCTTACGTAGCTTCGACCGGACACGGAATCAGAACAGTGCTGTGACATCTTTTGCCGACCTAACCTTTTCTTAGTTATTCAAAGGAAAGAAAAACTTCTCTCAGTATTTCTTTACTTTTTTCGCATAATTTTAAGAATAATAAACGGTGTACAATGGTATCCTTTACACTTGAAGTACTTAGGTGGTAAAACGATACTGATAAATATATATATATATATATATATATATATATATATATGTATGTATGTATTTATGTATATGTATGTATGTATGTATGTATACATATATATATGAGTCACACTTTATGTTCATTTGTATTATTCGTTTCATTCAGATGTACTAGCTCAATGCTCCAAAGATATAAATATATACGTTTTTTTTCCTTCGCCAAGGTTTTTTTCACAAGGGTAGTTTTAATTGGCAATGTTTTAATGCGTCATATCATATATGATTAGAGGTTGACAATCATTAGCTCGCTTCATTGTCTATTTTCATATGATGACTTTATGTAATATGGTTTTCCTCCGCTATAAGTGAGGGTGCATAATAATATAACATCGTTAATATAAAAAAATACATATATATGTGTGTGTATGTATGTATATGTATGTGTGTATGTAAATATACACATTTATATATAGATGATATTATGTTATGTATATCAGTTTGATATTATTTTAAGTACATACGACATGATCATAGATAAAGTGATAGAAATGAGATAGATGTTGTAATATAAAATCTTCTCAAGTATTAGAACTAATGATTTTTTTGGGCAGTGATATCTTTAGAGCTTCGATGGTTACATCGTAGAAAAATGTAAATGGCAAATAACTAAAGCCCAGCAAACACATGAAAGTAAAGAGTCCAATGGGCTTCTCCAATTCGACCCGAAATTTTTTTCCCACTAACATGTCGGGTTCGCGCCTCTTTCCCATTTTTGGTTGAATTGCCCCAAAATGCAACCTGCTACTGAAACTACCCAGCCAGTTCCCAATTGTTGATGCTGCCAACTGTTCTCTGCTTTTCTCATAGAACCCTAATTCCACCTCCCCTTTCCTTCCCCCCCCCAATTTTGAGGAAGTTTCTTTCTTTTTCTACCCTCTGTAAGTTCTCTTCTTTTCCCCCTTTTGTTTGTTAATTTTCGTTTGGCTATATAATTCGGGTAATTTTTTAATCAATAATCCGGGATCCGAATAGGGGATATGTGGCGTAAATTCTTTTTTGATATGAACTACGGATTAATTTCTGCTGGTTGCCTGATACGAGTTGGATTGAATTATCGGGTCCGAATCAAATTAATGTGTACTTTCTTTCCGCCTATGCTATGTCGTTCTTCCCCCTTAATATTGTATCTGTATATTCACCTTTTCTGGAGATTATGTATTTTTTCTGCATATTCACCTTTTCTGGATATTATGGAGTCAAAACCTAAACTTGACTTTAGAATATGATGGAATAAAAAACTACTCAATAAATTGTGGTTGCGCTTCTTATATTGTGAATTTGCAATCGACATAGTTTGATGCAATTTTCATTATAGGTCATCGGTAAACATCTATGTGTTTCTAACACATAGGTACAGTTGCGTACGTCCGACCCTCATACCCTGCCATAGGCAGGAGCCTCAGACAATGGATAATGTTGTTGTTGTTGTATGTATTTTTTCTGTAATTGCTTTCACATCTTTTATTTTTGAATTGAAAGTGAATATTTTAGCTTATGCCATTTCTTCACCGTTTTCCATTTTTTGTTTGATGTGTTGAATACCACTTAATACAATACCAGTAGCTCATTTGGCATGCCCTCTGTGAACCTCCCATTTGTTATTCATTGAGAGGCTTCCACCTGAAAATGCTTCAAATGATATTTCCAGGAACAAACAATAAGAGCAAAAAAAGGGAACAGAAAGTTCTAATTAACATTTTCAGATCTTTTTTTCTACCTCCGTCCTGTTTTTTTCTGGTGAATGCTTTTTTCTTCAAGCGCAATATTCTTGTTAGGTAGTCTTATATGTTCATGTGGCTATGCATTGGCTGACATTCTAGTAAGTCAGTCAGTTAAACAAGGATTTGTCAGTCTAAGCCTCTGTACCAATTTTCCTTCCTTTCCACCCTTTACGTTCTTAAGTTATCAAGTTATTCTCTTTTTCAGTTGCAAGCCGCTAATATATTGTGGTTGATATTTATTTCTATGTCGCTGTCAAAGACACAAGCTTTTGGACTCTGGTTCCTTATAACTTCAGTTCTTGTTTGCATGTTGTCTTTCTTCTGGACTTATACTGGTTTTTGATTCGATATTGTTTCACTGAAGTCTTTTCTTCCCCCCTTTTGGTGCATTCAGAAGCGATACATTTCCTTTGATGTTGTGCCACTACAAAGTAAGGTCTCATACACCCGATTGAAGATTCAGATGAAGTGATGGAGATGGCAGATGAAGCTGTCTTGGTCAATTCCAGTCGACTGAAATCTGCTGTATGGAGTGACTTCGACAGAATTAAAAAAGGTGATGCTTTAATTGCTGTTTGCAAGCACTGTCAAAGGAAACTGAGTGGATCAAGTTCTAGTGGAACATCACACTTGCGAAATCATTTAATTAGATGCAAGAGAAGATCAAATCATGATATAACACAAATTGTATCAAGAGGAAAGAAGAAAGATGGAACTCTTGCAGTTTCAAGTTTGGGTTTCAGTCAAGAGCATATAAAAAGTGAAGCTGTCACTATTGCCAGTACTAAGTTTAAACGAGGGCCTAACAAAGATACTGGCTACGGTGCAGATATTTTTAACTTTGACAATAAGCGGAGTAGACTCGACCTTGCTCGTATGATCATAATACATGGTTATTCATTGACCATGGTTGAAGATGTTGGTTTCAGGATATTTGTTAGAAATCTCCAGCCCTTGTTTGACTTGGTTACGCATGATAAAGTTGCAGCAGATTGTGAGGAAATTTATCAAGTGGAGAAGCAAAAGGTTTATGACGAGTTGAACAGAATGCCTGGAAAGATTAGCCTTTGTGCTGATACATGGGTGGCAGATGCTGGTGCTAAGTTCTTTTCCTTGACAGCCCAATACATTGATGATAGTTGGCAATTGAAAAAGAAGATTTTGAACTTTTTAGCTCTTGATCCTTCTCAAACTGAGGACATGCTTTCTGAAGCTATCATGACAAGCATAAGGAGCTGGGATATTGACAAAAAGTTGTTCTCAATCACCTTTGATTCTCATCCTAATTATGACAACATTGTTCGTGGGATAAGGGACCAACTCAGTGAGCAGCTTGTGTGTAATGGTCAATTGTTTGATGTACATTGTGCAGCAAATGTTGTGAAATCAATGGCTGAAGATTCACTGGTGTCATTATCTAGGATAACCCAAAAAATCCGAGAAAGCATTAGGTATGTTAGAAGTTCAGAGACAATACAAGAAAAGTTCAATGAGTTGGTCGAAGTGGCTGGGGTTACCAGCCAAAATGGCTTGTGTATTGATAATCATATGCAGTGGAACTCAACGTATATTATGCTGGAAACTGCTTTGGAGTACAAGAATGCATTTCTCCTCCTAAGAAGTCACGACTCTTGTTACACATTGTGCCCCACGGATGAAGATTGGACCAGAGCAAGTACTATAACCAGCTTTTTAAAGTTGTTCATTGAGATGTCTAATGTCTTTTCTGGAAACAAGTTTACTACTGCAAACATATACTTCTCTGAGATTTGCGATGTACATTTACATTTGATTGAGTGGTGCCAGAACTCGGACGATTGTATTAGCTCTCTGGCATTGAAAATGAAAAGCAGATTTGACGAATACTGGAAGAAATGCAGCTTGGCCTTGGCAATTTCTGCCATCTTAGACCCTCGGTTCAAAATGAGATTAGTAGAGTTTTACTATCCACAAATATATGGAAGTAATGCTTCAACGTGCATAGATATCGTTTCAAAGTGTATGAAGGCACTTTATAATGGTCATACTACCTGCTCACCAACTACATCAAATGGACAACATGCCGGTGGAGGTGTTTATGGAGGGGTTGCAAGTTGTGATTTGAGAAGCAAGTTAACTGGCTTTGACAAGTTTGTTAATGACTCTTCTGAGGATCAAACTTGTAGATCAGATTTAGATAAATATTTGGAGGAACCTCTTTTTCCCAGTAATGCTGACTTCAACATATTAAATTGGTGGAAAGTTCACGCGCCAAGGTACCCCGTCTTATCTATGATGGCACGCAATATCCTGGGAATTCCATTATCGAAAGTTCCGTTTGAAATCTTGTTCAACACTGGAGATAGAGCAGTAAACCGTCCTTGGAGTTCACTAAAATCCAATACTTTGGAGATTTTGATGTGTACCCATGACTGGATGTGTGCTGAGTTGGAAGGTTAGTTTAGTTATCTTTATATCACTTGTAATGCCATTTCTTGATAGTTATTGATGCATACTTTTATCATTGACAGTTCCAAACTCGGCCTTTGTCCCGCTGGCCTTCTGCGACGATGTGAAGTAGCATAGTGTTAGTGTTCACCTGTTCTGTCTTTTTTTGACTTTTTTTTCCAAAAGGGGGGGGGGGGGGGTGTCTAGCTGTGTATATGTCATGTCAATTGAAATGTCCTGAACATTCTTTTGTTTCATGGGAAAAAGAATTCCTTGTTATCTTTTTATCTGTTCAGATATTTCTTAGGAATAGAAGTGGTTGCAACCATGTTTGACATAGGAGCATGCTTGGTGAATGTAACATGGTTGTAACCATGTTTGGCATAGGAGTCTTGTAGGACAACAAAATGTTAAACTGGCTTGAAGAGATTTATGCAGGGAACCTTGTATGTAGTTATTTATTTTCTCTCCCTTCTCTTTGTGAGGGTTTGCCCCCTTATATGTGTTTGTGTGTGAGTGTGAATATCAGTTTTTCCATTATTTATAAAAAGTTGAACCCCAACCAGTAAGGGTCTCTGCCACACACAATCCCAAAGGTAGTGTAGGGATGTAAATCAGGTACCCAACGGCCCGCTAGCAGGAGCTTGGTCATTTACACAGCAGCCTGCATAAGGAGCACTATGCACTTGCTGAGAAAAGGCTCTCTTGCCATTGGTAAGAATTGGACTCTTGACCTCCCTTTCGAGAACTCCTGTCCGGAACCAGTTGGACTATGTCCTGGAGACTCAGTTTTTCCTTTATTTGTTTTTCTTTGGGAGGCAAGTGGGTTGGGGTTGGGAGCTGGGGAGTGATACCCTACCAAGAGAGCTCCCCACCAAATTGGATAATCTAGTCCTTTCACCAACGTAAATTGATAGGCAATTAGATGAGAAAACCTTAGTAAAGCTGGAGGTGCCAATGCAATTGAAGAGGGAAACAGTTTTGCCAAAAATTTCAGCTGTTGGAACTTCTGAAACATGCTTGCTGAGGAAGAAGCCTCTTATCCCAATGATGTTCAAGGTATAAGACCAAGTCAGCCAATAAACCCCAGTTTCCAGCGCCAGAAGAGGAAGATACAACTCCAGGGCTGTTTTCCAGCCGACTTATTGTTTTTGTTTTTCCCGATTATTTTATATTATTTTATTAGATTAATTTATTAGATAAGAAATTTATTTTCCTTGTTTTAAGTTTTAAGGATTTTTGGGAGTGGGAGGGCAGCGCTCCCACATGGCATCTTTTTTTGTTGTTGGGGTTATTATTAAGGTTGTAGTTCATGCTAATGTTGTAATCCTGCACCGATGATGATAGTGAATTTGTATCAGTTTTCTATACGCATTGTCGGACCACATAAATATGTACTATTTCACTGTTTTCGTAATTCTGTTTTCTTCATTGCAAGCATAACACTAGTGTGGTTCATACGACAACAACATTACCCCATTTTTTTAGAGGCTTCCATATATAATAGGATATGGGAGGTCGGATGTACGCAACCATACTCCAGAGGTTGTTTTCCGATGACCCATGATGAAGATTGCATCAAGAAGATTTCCAAGAGTCCACAAAACACTAGTGTGGTCTATGATCAGTTCAAATGCTTTTTTTAATTTGTCTCTTGACTTTAACAAAAGATCGGTACAGTCATAGTCGAACATTATTTGTTCCAGGTAGGGTTTATCTCAAGGACTTGCCTCTAGTCCAAGCATGTCGTAAAACTGCGGTTCAGATTTGGAGAATTGAAATGTGAGGCAAAATATGAGACATCTAATCACACGTCGCTACGTGTAAAAAAGTATTTTTTTTAAAGAAGAGCGTGCTGCTCTTTTTTGTTTAAAAAAACCGCTTTTTTATACGTGGCAACACGTGATTTGATGCTTCATATTTTGCCTGATAAAATATGAGGCATCTAATCACGAGTCGCCACGTGTAAAGAATGCGCTGCTCTTTTTTTAGGCAAAATATGAGGCATCTAATCACGAATCGCCACGTGTAAAGAATGTTCTGCTCTTTTTTATTTAAAAAAACTGCTTTTTTACATATGGTAATGCGTGATTGGATGCTTCATATTTTGTCTCATCTTTAATCCCTTCAGATCTGAACCCTTCTTCGGTTCAGATCTAAGAAGGCTAAAGGTGTGACAAAATATAAAACATTCAATCACGCGTCGCCAAGTATTAAAAAACAGTTTTTTAAGAATGGGTTGATGCTTTTAAGTTATACCCTTTCATTTTTTTTTTACCAAATAGGGTCCACCAGTTTATAGTTGCTTCAAATAGCATACGTTTCAGTTGCCAAAGAAAAAAAAGATTGTGGCGTCTAGAAAATGGGATAAGATCTCCTCACCGCAAGGGGTGCGGTGACGCTTGACCACGCGATATGTGGCAGCAAGGGGGATTGTTGAGGTTAAATGCAGGTGACTCTTATCTAGCCTTACAACCCACCCTTACTGCCACGTGTCGCGCGGTCACAAAGGGGTGAGGAAAATGGGGGTGAGGAAATCTCATCCCCTAGAAAATGTGATTTTCATATGTATGGGATCAGAACAAGGCATCAACCTAAATTTCATTTGGTCCTTTTGGAAAAGTTTACTTTTCGGCTTAATGCACACGTGACAGATTAATATGAATGTTTATTTTATACGGAGCTGGAGCCGAAATTCGTGGCTTCTATCGTGTTATTTCTATCATGTTGAAAATTTGGCACCCAATGAATTATGGTACATAAAAAAAGAGATAGCTTCTCTTGTTCATATAAAAAAAAAGAGTTGCTAAGAAAAATACATAAAAATGATGACGTTTATTTATTTAAATATTTGTTTGCGGCTGTTATTTACGTTCTTTCCTTTTGTTTTGTTGGAATTTTTTTTTTATTCATCTATAAATGACTACTTCAAAAATCTTATTCGTGTATCAATGACTAAATTATGGATCATTTGGAAACAAACTTTGTGTGTCTCTGTAGCTAAATAACTTAGCATTAGCACCTGGTATTTTGGTAATGACCTATTAAAACAACGAGGTATAACTGCGCCTACTCGACTTGTACGTGTGAATCTCAAGTATATTCTGGTTTGGTTCACATATTAAAAGAATCAAAGTCGATACTATTCGAGGATTGACAAATTTAAATTGGACGAGCCAATAGCCGTTCTATTAAGATAACAGAGTAACCCTCGTTCTCACCTCTGCTTACACGTTCTTAGGGATGGGGGTGGGGAAACAATCATATAAAAGTGCTTTCAAATATGCTTCAGTTTATAAGTCCAGTATTAAAATTAAATGAAAAGATGAGTTCAACTAAGAGATGGTTCGGGGAATGACCTTTAGGCCGAACTTTCAGCTCACATTTAGCCGCGGATGCCAAAAGTTCGAGCCAGATCTCCTCGTCCCCTTTTTTCTTCACTCCACTGTCTACCGCTCGACACGTACCAACAGGGAATGGGTGGTGAGACTAGATGACACGTATCGGACGGTAAACAATGGAGTAAGGGGAAAAAGGAGTAGGAGATCCCGACCCCAAAAGTTCAGCCATATGGTACGGGTCACGGTTAGAAATGGTCCAAAGTTGAAGTCATGGTAAAGGTTCAAGGGTGAAAGCTCCGACTAAGGAAAGAATATTTAGTCCCATGATTCGAAATTTAACTTGAGATGTCTCATTTCAGTCATTAATTGTTATAAATTGTCTTTTAAAAGTTGAATTCTTTAAAGAGATAAAGAATTAACTGATCATTTGAACAATTAAAGCATATAAAATCTTGAGCATTAAGATTTCTGAAAGACGCTCCAGTAAAAATATCTTATTCTCTAGTCTTTCCTCCTAGGCAATTTTGTGGTATTGTATAGTTTTTAAAGTTAGGTTCAAGACTTCTCTTAGGAATTCAAATTGGTTTAGCAGTAAAAGAAAAACAACTAGTTGTTGTATCATGTGAAACATTTGTCAAATACTATATTTAAGTAGAAAAATTGCGCACTATAGATACATTACTTTGAGATTAGTAATTCTATTACGGGTTATTCACAACATAAAAAAAAAAAAAAGTGAAATACTTTCTCGTGCCTCCATTTTGTTCTTCCTTATGAATTTCTGAGTTTTGTTGAGGGTTGATAATCTGATATCTATATTTTTCAACACGTGAATCCCCAAATTCAAAATAATATTATAGTTTTTAAGGAAAATCTAAAATATGGTAAGTTTGAAGAAAATTTCAAAGACAACTAGAACGCAGTTGTTAGTTTTTGTCAAGAGGATCTTGGACAGTCAGTTGCATCAAAAAATCATTCTTAGATGACATTGATAGTTGTGTCCAAAGAAGTAAGTGGGTTTCGGATGCACACAAGCTGTTTTGGGGATACAAAACCACATAAACCCAGAAAAATACTGTCAGAAGTGTCCAAGGCTTTGATGGCACTGCCAAATGCATCATGAGCCTTTGACGGCAATCCAAAGCGTCCTACATCGTTGGATGGTAACTTCAACAACCTAAAGTTTGATAAATTTAGCAAGTTGAGCGGCAAGCAAACTATATACAAATTCTTCATTATTATCATAAAACCCTAAAAGCAAGGTGGTGTAGGCATAGCAATAACTTAAGTTTTGCATTCTTGTCCAATTCATGTACTAAGATTTGTATCTCTAATGAAATGTTGATATATAACAAGTTGTTTTGATATATGAACACATATTAATTGGTTCTTATATTTTTAACTTATTGTTTTTTTAGTATAACGTAAACAATAATACTAAATATTATTTTATTAAATTGAAAGTACACACGGGCTCAAACCTTAACCCTAACCTTAACTTTCAACATTAACCATAACCTAACCTAACCATAACATTAACCATAACCTAACCTAACTCTAACCCGAACATAACCTAACCTTAAACCATAACCATAACCATCTCTAACCCTAACTCAAACCTTAACCCTAACCCCAAACCTAGTCTAATCCTAGACCATAACTCTAACCTATCTTTAACACTATCTCTAAAACGTCAACCCTAACACAAACCTAACCTAACCCTAACCTATTCGTAACTTTAACTCAAGCCCTTGTTAAGATATAACTTGTTTTGATTATGAAAAGATGTTTTAAATAAGTTAAATTTATGCTTGAGACTTGATGCAAGATGAGAAAATTACACTATGTCAAAAATGGTTGAGATTGGAACTCACTGTCCAACATCAATCTCTCAGACTGAGGACATCGATCGATCGATGTACTCCAGCCTTTGACTTCGATCGATCAATATTAGGTAGAAACCTTTCTGTCCAACATCAATCTCTCAACCTGGGGACATCGATCGATCGATGTCACTTCAGTCTCTCATTAGAGAGACTTCGATCGATCGATGTCAGACAGAATACTTTCTGTCCAACATCGATCTCTCAGTCCAGGGGACATCGATCGATCGAAGTGACATCAGTCTCTCCCAGGGGGACTTCAATCGATCGACCGAAGTGACATCAGTCTCTCCCAGGGGGACTTCGATCGATCGATGTCAGCAGTTTCAAAAACTGTAAAGTTTCTGGAGGACATCGATCTTTCACCCCAGGCACTTCGATCGATCGATGTCCCCCCAGAATTCAAAATTTTTTGAACGTTGGAACAAAATCCAAGGGAGATTCATGGTATTTTCTCTATCCAATCTTGCTCAAATTTCTTGTAGACTTTACTCCAACATACTATATGCTTTCTGGACTATTATATCCATGTCTAAGAAATCTTAGGTTGGCTATTGAGGATCAAATCACTCCATAGGGTGGCTAAAGACTATTTGGGCATTGTCTTGACATTTGGTGTAGTTGAAGACATGGTGGAGACCTTAAAAATGTGGTGAACTTCAGCTATAAATAGGAGAAGCTTGGATGAAGCAAATACACACTTTCACCATCATCTAGCTTCATTATTCATTGTTGTATACTTCTCTCACATTTGTAAAATTTCTTAAAGCTTGTTAAGTTTTTCTTTGCTCTTCATTGTTGTATACTGAGAGATAGAAAGTCTAGCACAAGAGGAACCATAAATATTTGATCTCTTGCTTGCGTTTAGGCTAGTGATAAAGTGTGAACCTTACTATTTCCTTCAACCCACTGTGAGAAAGTTCTTGAGGGAACTTTATTGAAGTTGTGAGATAGATAGCAAGAAGTTTTTTTTTAGTGTAAGTGTAAGTGTTGTTGTGGTTGTTCTTATTGTCTCGAATAAGAAGAGTAGCTGTTGAAAATCCACTTTGGCAACAAAGTGGTAGTGGAGTAGAATCATTTACGATTCGAACCACTCTATATCCGGTGTATTCTTTCATTGCTTCTCACCTCCCATTCTTGCTTTGATTTTGAATTTCTCTTGAGTTGAGTCAAACAAGAAAATTCCGCAAAAAGTACCAAACACTCTATTCACCCCCCTCTAGAGTGTGTTTCGGACCTAACAATTGGTATCAGAGCCTAACCTTGATTGCTTGGCCTATCTTTGCAAGTAGCAAGGTTAAAGATCATTGCAATGACAACCTCAACCTCTTCATCTCACACTTCATCTTCCAAACCTACTAAACTATTTTCCGGATCAAACACTAAAGCACCTATGTTTGATGCCCAAAATTATTCTTTGTTGAAATTTCGAATGTTCAATCATTTGAAAGGCTATGGATTTGATATATGGAGAGCCGTTGTCAAAGGAATTGAAGTTCCTATGATTACCACTCAAAAGGAGAATAAATGTTCAAAGATGAGGATGACTACACTGATGAAGAGAAGATAAAATTAGCCATCAATGGCAAAGCATTTGATATTCTTTCAAGTGCTCTTACCACCACCGAGCTCATAAGACTTCAAGGTCTTGAAACAGCTCATGAGGCATGGAAAAGGCTTGAAATGATACACGAAGGGACTGAGTAAGTAAGAATGGCCAAAAACTCATGCTCATGAAGGAATATGAGATGTTCGGAATGAACAGCGGTGAGAAGATTGAGGAAACAATCGACCGATTCACACGAATAGTGAATCAACTTTCCATGGTGGACAAGAAAATCTCAAATGAAGACCTTGTCTCAAAACTTCTCAACTCTTTGCCAAGAGAATGGACACCTAAAGTCACCACCATCACCGAATCAAAGAATCTCAAGACTCTTACCCTTGATGAGCTATCCGGTAATCTTCTTACTCATGAAATTCTTATTGATGAACAAAATAGGATGAATCCTATCAAGCCCACATAAACATCACACAAAGGGTTGGTGGTAGAGTTCGATGAATCGGATGAGGAAGTTGCTTTTCTTATAAGAAAATTTAGAAGAATGGCAACAAGAAATAAAGCTCAAGCAAGAAAGTTTTTCAAAAGACTACCCAAGGAAAAAGAAGCAAGTGAAAATTGCTATAGATATGGTCGACCCGGTCACTTCATTGCCGATTGCCATGTCAAGGAGCCACAAAAACAAGAAAAGAATATCTTTCCTCAAAAAAGAAAGCTCTTAATTCGGAGGTAACCATGTGAGATGATCTCCTTTTTGAATCGGAAGGAGAAGAGAGTGAAGATCAAAGTGTTGGACTTGTTGCAATATTTGAAAATCCAAAGGTTCAACATACTTGTCTCATGGCAATTGAATATGACCTTGAGGTAAATTCTAATCCTTCTAATTTGCAAGATGAAATAGGAGATTTACAACATGATTTTGAAAAACTGAACTTAAAGTATAAACATTTGAAGAAAGAGTTCAAGAAGTGCATTTTAGAAAATAAGAACTTGCATGATAAGAACATTTTAATATTTCAAGAGCATGACATCATACTCACCATGCATAAAATCGTAGCTCTTGAAAATATAGAAATTAGAAAAGAATGTGAGAAAATAAGGTTAGATTTGCAAAGACTAACAAATGGTAAAAATAATCTAAACAAACTACTTGGAAACCAAAGAATTGGAAATGATAAATCCGGTTTATGATTTAATTCATCACATTCTTCCATTAAGCCTAAGTCATTAAAGAAAAAGACAAACAAGAGAAAAACACAACATAACTCATCATCTTCTAAATCAAGGCATGTACCCACTTGTTTTCATTGCAACAAAGTAGGACATATGAAGAATGCATGTAGAGCTAGATTTGGAAGCATGTATGTTTGGAAGCCTAAGGGTCGACAAACTAACCTTAAAGGACCCAACCATCAAAGGGTACCAATGCATAAATCTTTTGGTTTTGTAGGCTCTCAAGATAAATAGAGTAGCCAAAGAAGAAGGAATCAAATGGCTTATGGACAGCGGATGTTCAACACACATGACCAGAGACAAAACGTTGTTCACCAAGCTCAAGCTCTAAGATGGTGGAACGGTGCATTTTGGCAATGGGATAGCCAAAATTCTTGGACATGGAGAAATTGGTAACTCTTCTTTTTCTATTAATAATATATTATATGTAGAAGGGCTTAAATATAATTTGATAAGTGTTAGCCAACTATGTGATGCTAATTTTCAAGTTGAATTTATGAAAAGAAAATGCATTGTGAAAAAGAATGATAAGATTGTTTTTGAGGCTATAAAGAAAAATGATGTTTACAAATTTAACACACATGATTTGATATCACAAAATGTTTGTTGCCTAGTTTCTAAAAATGATTTGACTCAACTATGGCATAGACGAGTTGGATATATTAGTTTTCAAAATTTCAAAGAGATTTGTAAAAATGAAAAGGTCCAAGGTCTTCCAAAATTGAATTTCGAAAAACATGAAAGGCTTAAAACAAGCTTCAAGCCCAAAAGTGAAATCTCCACCACCAAACCCCTACAATTACTTCATATGGATTTGTATGGAGATATTGGTACGGCAAGTCTAGTGGAAAACATTACACCTTTGTGGTGGTCGATGACTTCTCTAGGTACACTTGGGTAATGTTCTTAGCTAAAAAGAATGATGCATACCAAGAATTTATGAAGCTTTGTAGGAGACTAGAAAATCAAAGAGAATACACAATTAAGGAAACTAGAAGTGATAGAGATGGCGAGTTTGATGGTAAGTTTCAAGAATTTTGTGTATCCAAAAGGTATAGACACAATTTTTCGGCTCCAAGAACTCAACAAAATGGTGTTGCGGAAAGGAAAAATGGAGCACTTCAAGAAATGAGTAGAGCCATGCTAAATGAATTCGAGCTACCCAAGTATTTTTGGGCCGAAGCGGTAAACACCGCTTGTCATGTGATCGATAGAGTTTATTTGGGAGCATCTCTCAGAAATACTCCTTATGAGCTTTGGAAAGGTAGAGTACCAACTAATAGTTATTTCAAGGTATTTGGTTGTAAGTATTTTATACTTAACACCAATGATAACTTGGATAAACTCGATTTCAAAGCGGATGAAGGAATCTTTATGAGATATGCTCAAAATAGCAAGGCATTTAGGGTATATAATAAAAGGAGCATGAAAGTTGAAGAATCAATTCATGTCAAGTTTAGTGAACTCATTGAGGATGAACCAAATACTAATGATGATGATGATGAAATAATTGAAGTAAGTCATATAGAGAAATTTGATAATCCAAAGGTAATATTGTCATTGACCTTAGGATTGATCCCATTGAACCTAAGGTTGAAGATGAAGTAGTAGGAGGAGATACCTCAAATTTACCGGATTCATATAAGTATATGAAAGATCACCCTAAAGAATTAATATTAGGTGAAACTAGTCAAGGCATAATTATTAGGAGGAAATTCAATGAAAATGCATTCATTTCAAAAGTTGAGCCTAAAAATATAAAGAAGGCAATAAATGATGGAGATTGGGTATTAGCCATGCAAGAAGAACAAAATCAATTTGAAAGGAGTGATATTTGAGAATTAGTAGTTAAACCTAGTGATCATCCTATAATTGGCACTAAATGGATATTTAGAAACAAAATGAATGATAAAGGAAACATAACTAGAAACAAGGCTAGGTTAGTAGCTCAATGATATAGGCAAAAAAAGGCATAGACTATGATGAAACCTTTGCCCCCGTAGCTAGGTTAGAGGCTATTAGAATGCTATTAGCATATGCATGTTATAAGGATTTCAAACTATATCAAATGGATGTGAAATCCGCATTCTTGAATGGAATAATTCAAGAAGAGGTGTATGTAGCTCAACCACCGGGGTTTGAAAATCATGATTATCCAAATCATGTATTTAAACTCAAAAATGCTCTTTATGGACTTAAACAAGCTCCTAGGGCATGGTATGAAAGATTACGTAACTTCCTACTTGAGAACAAGTTTTCAAGAGAAAAAATCGACACTACTTTTTTTTTATTAAAGAACAAGGAAACTATCAATTGCTTATTCAAATTTTTGTGGATGATATTATATTTGGTGCTACTAATGATTCTCTTTGTGATCACTTTGCTAAATTGATGGAAGGGGAATTTGAGGTGAGCATGATGGGTGAACTCAACTACTTTCTTGGTCTTCAAATCAAGCAAACCAAGATGGAGTGTACATATCCCAAACAAAGTATACAAAAGATTTACTCAATAAATACAAGTTTGAGTATGGAAGAAGTGTGAGTACACCAATGAGCACAAGTACAAAGCTTGACAAAGATGAAAAAGGAAAGCCGGTTGAGGTAACCAAATATAGGGTGTATGATTGGTATTTTGCATGCTGTTTGCTTATGTGCTAGATTTCAAAGTATGCCTAAGGAATCGCATCTAGTTGCCATTAAACGTATATTTAGGTATTTGAAAGGAACCTTGAACTTTGGATTGTTTTATCCCAAAAATGGTTATTTTGATTTAAGAGGGTATAGTGACTCCGACTATGTCGGAAATCTTGTTGATAGAAAAATCACCTCCGGGACATGCCAATTCCTTGGAGATTGCTTAGTTTCTTCGTTTTCCAAGAAACAAAATAGTGTGTCACTTTCAACGGCGGAATCCGAATATGTATCGGCCGCTCCGTGTTGTGCACAACTACTTTGGATGATCAACACCTTAATGATTACAATGTTAAGTTTGATAAAGTCCCCATCTTATGTGACAACATTTCAGCTATAAGTATAGCACAAAATCCAGTTCACCATAGTAGGACAAAACATATAGAAGTGAAGCATCACTTCATAAGGGATTGCATTAAAAAAGGATTAGTATGCGTTGAATTTGTTCCAACCATTGACCAACTAACGGATATCTTTGCTAAATCCCTTCCCACTGAGACATTTGAATCAATTAGAGCAAGATTAGGAATGATAAACATTGGTTAGAGGGTAAAAATAGTCAAAAAGGCAGATTTCAGAAGATATCGATCGATCAATGTGGCAGTCTGAGAGACTCATATAAAACAAACATCGATCGATCGAAGTCTAGGACATCGATCGATTGAAGTCCCAGACATCGATCGATTGATGTCAACGCGGACAGGGTTATCAAAACCTGCAAAACTCAGATTCTCTTCACTTTCCTCTGTCTCAAACAACGAACCCTAACTCCTCTCTCTCAAAAATTCGAAACTCCCATCTCTCTAAACTCCAAATTCTTGGCCAAATCCTCATTTCTTCTTCAGATCAGTCACTCCTTGCACAAATCCTCTCATTTCAGTCACTATTTTCTACAAAATCCGAACCATAACCCTTCAATGGCACCAAGAACGAAAAAGCCAGCAAAAATGCAGAGAACCTCTTAGGAAGAAGCAAGTGAGCCACAACAATCACATCCTCAAGTGCCAACAGGGTCTAGGACGCATGGGTTGAGTGTAGCGACCCGTCACGAGCCCTAATACGCAAAACAATTCATGTCATATCTCGCTAAAGAGAATACAAGGCGTCGATACATTTCCATTACACGTCATCATAATAACGTAAATCGATGTCAGCGGAAGTCATAAACTAAAAAAACCTCGATTAAATAATGATCATGATTAATACAAATGTCTTAGAAATCTAAATCAACATACTGGCTTAATGTAGATAAACACTAATCTCCAAAATACATAAACCTCGAATATCGAAATAACTATCTCAACTAAATCCTTGATAGTCTCATCCGCATATCCTCAGTCTCGAAATCTCCAGTCTCGATCTTCCCTGGTATATAACCCTTTACCTGTCTACCTGCAAAACTAGTTGATGGAGGGGGGTGAGCGACATACATCACCCAGCAAGTAGCCCAACTATATTTACTACGGGATCATACACGGAGAAGCAAGCGTAAATAACATAGTTAAATAACGAAATATAAAATAGCCTGCTTCTCTTCGCAAAGAGGGTTTACCTTTTTACCTTTCTAACCAGTCAAGCAAGCAATAACATACAAACACATAGAGAAAATCAACAATAACTAACACCAATAACTGAATCATAGGACAAACACACATTCACCCAGTCAAATGTAATGCGTAGCTTCATGATGCATGCTTTTTCACACTACCGTGTCACACGCCCAATCGCATCAAATTACACGTCATGCTCTTTCTATCCATGTATGCAATGCATGTCTGGGGGTCCTAACACACGCTCTGTAACGTGGAGTCAGCGCACACGCTCCGTAACGCGGAGTCAGCGAACACACGCTCCGTAACGTGGAGTCAGCAAACACATGCTCTGTAACGTGGAGCCAGCGAACACAAGCTTCGTAACGTGGAGTTAGCGAAACACACGCTCCGTAACGTGGAGTCAACGAACACACGCTCCGTAACATGGAGTCAGCGAACACACGCTCCGTAACGTAGAGTCAGCGAAACACACGCTCCGTAATGTGTAGTCAGCGAACACATGCTCCGTAACGTGGAGTCAGCGCCCTGAAGGGATGCAATGCAATGCATGTGTCATGGATGCTTCACATACAATCTGGTGTATACATGCTCCTATATATACCCGCGCCCATACACGTGCATATATACTTACATGTATACCCCATTTTTATTATGATATATATCTTTACTTATATATATATATATATATCTGCATATATGTCCGCACCCATACACGTGTATATACGCGCTTATACTGATGCATATCGCCCTCAACTCACTTTTCAAAATTAGTTTTTTTCACATTCGACGACAAAACACTAATTTAATTAACCCAATAAACGTATGATTCATTTCGCAATTAACCATCATCATATCACTTGTAAACATCATCACTGCTAAGCGATTTGGCCATTCCATCGGCCTCTGACAGTATGATCACCACCAAAAGGAAAGGAAAAGAAACTAAATTTCACATATACAAATCTACACATGCGCACAACAATTAAAACCCAAGCAATTTATGGAAGTTAATATGCAACTCAACTCTTTTAATATGGAAGAAGGCGTCAGTGCCTTCTGACGCAATCCATCCCTTATTTTTCTCTTTAATATACCGTTTATATATATACCACAGCGCACATACCTACATACATAAATATTATTTTATACACCTATTATTTTCTTGTATCTCATATCAGTTGCACATATAATACATACTCTATCCCTCACAGCCGCTGCCCAACCTCCCTCAAATTGCAACATCACAGCACCAATTATCACATAACATATGCACCCACAATTAAGACATAAATATGATATATTCAAATATATACACATGTACATGTATACGATCGCTACATAATTACATCGAATACATATATATTTAACCATCTATGCAAATCACAATTACGTATGTATGATCCAATTTGATATGAAAATAGCATAATAAAGTTGAAAAATCATAGCAAATATAGCAAGAATACTTGCCTCGTGTCCCGATTATACGCGATGTACAAAGAATCGGGGATTGAACGGATTAAAGAATCGTTGATGTTTGCTTCCTAGAAATGACGGCAGAAAGCTTGAATTTTGTTTTTTTGGAGGATAATAGGTTGCTGCCGTTTGTTTGATTTATGAAGGTTGAAGGAATTGCACTTTGGAGGAATAAGGGTGGCTGTTTCTTGTTATTTGCTGGTGGCAGGATTGCTGAATTTTTTTCTTGAAGAAATAAGGCTGCTTGATGACTATTATGAAGGATGCGCAAGTTACAAGGAGATAGGGGTGGGGGTTTTGCGGATGAGATCTGAGGAGGTAAAGTATGAGGCAAAATATGAGGCTTCCAATCACGCGATGCCACGTGTACAAAAGAGCTTTTTTGTAAAAAAGAAAAAAGTAAATAGCGGGCCATTTTGTACACGTGGCGTCGCGTGATTGGAGACCTCATATTTTGCCTCATACTTTACCTCCTCAGATCTCATCTGGGGGTTTTGAGGAGTTATAGGAAGGGGAAAGGGTGGTGGAAGTAAATGTTGAGTGAGACCAGGGGGGATTATTTTTATTACCTTTTCTTTTTCCAGCGGGTGTAACATTAAGGAAGAATGCCATTTCCTCTCATGAAGTCATGTTGAGTGAGACAAGGGGAGGCTCACTCTAAACAACTTTCCATGGCTCAAATCCGGAGAATATACGAATGCTTTGAAAGAGCCTACAGACACAGGTAAATTTGCCTATATTTTCTAAAGAGCTCAACTACTGTTTATTGAATGGGAGCACAAGAAGAGGTCTACTATTCCACTGAAATTACTCAAAATTGAGGATATTTTGAGCAATAAGGAATTAAAACCAATCATTGACTGGTTTGATAATAAAAAATGGAGACCTATTTGGGAGGTCTCTCAAATGACCAATATGTCTACCCGATACACTAGAATGTTTTATGCCAACATATGGGTAGACTACACAAATGGAGTGCCTTATGCTTTAAATTCGATACTAGAGGGTCAGTTGTTGATGTTTACTTCTAAGACCATAAATGAATTGCTTGAAGTTCCTGATGAGGCTTAGGAAGACTTTGACCCCTGGAGGTGGGATACTTATAAGTACCAAATCTCTGAAGATGAGGTCAAAACATTTCTTGGATTCATCCCACCAAAAACATAAATGACATACCTTTGGTGTATCAAATGTTGTTTGCCATTGTCACTTTTTGTGTCAATGGTAAATCGGCTAAACTCCCCACCAACTTAGATTTTTACATTGCTTACCGTATTGCTATGAAGGAGAGTGTGAAGTTTGGAGAAATTGTGTTTGCCAATATGATGGAAGCCGTAACAAAGAAATCCAAAGCGCATCCATATAGCAATCTCATCTATAGATTGCTCAAGAAGGCTAATGTAGAGTTGGATGATGAATACACTAAACAGATACCCAACAAGGATTATTACACCAAGGCAAATATCCAACAAATACATAAGTCCCGAAAAGAGGCACAAAGGCAGAGTGGTCAACATGACCCTAAAGAAGAAGAAGCTGATGATGTTCCACCTGAAGATCCTATTCCTCTCCTATCACCCACTGAACCTCCTAACGAACCCTCATCTCACCCTCAAACACAACCGCACTTACAACGAAGTTCTACATCCCAAACGGACAAAGGCAAAGCTCCAATAGAGGAAGATAGTGGTTCCGATGAAGAATTCGATGTTGAGGCTGAGATTAACGAAATCCAACCTACACTTGGTCAATGGGGGGGAGGACTTGACCAAGGAGACTGTACGTATTGATGATCTGGAGAAGGAAACCGCCAGTCTCACGAACATGGTCAAATATTTAGAGACGGAGCTAAATGTTCAAAAGACCAAATACCAAAAGTTAAAGGCAAAGCTCAAGGCAGTCCTCTCCGGTTTATGCTTCTCTTCCGATGAAGAGTAGTTACTATATGATTCCCCATTTCTCCCGTAGCTATAGGAATAGCTTAGAAGTTGAGATTACTCATGTATCTCATGAACTTCTTATTTACTTAATGATATTTCACTTCTTTATTTTCGTGTCTCTTATACTTTTTTTGATGTTTTCAAAAAGGGGGAGAAGTTGGTGTTCATGGTGTCTTGATATGTTGGTGTTGATGGTTTAAATTTTGGTGTCTTGATAGTTTGGTTAAAGTTGTCTTCTTGATTGATATGTTGGTATTGATTAAGTTGTCTTGATATGCTGATGGTTTAAGTTTTAGTGTATTGCATAAAGTATGGCACGGTTTAGTTTGTTAATGGCTTAAGCCTTGGTGTTTTGCATAACATAGCTTGGTCTGAGAAGTTGGATTTGGCATGGAATGGCATGAAGTTTCTTGATAGTCATTGTTACTTTGGTATGCAAACTCACATATTGAAAAGATGAAAATATGAAATTTGGAGCATGGGTTGAGGGGGAGCATTTTGGTATTGACATCATATTCATTGATTTTGTGTAGATTACATGTTAAGGGGAAGTTTTTGATGTGTTCATATGATGAGGGAGCATGAACTAAGGGGGAGTTGTAAAGTATCAAATTTAGATGTAAATGTATCAAGTAAAAAATCTTTTGAATCATGGTTTTGAAATCATCAAAAAAGGGGAGATTGTTAAGATATAAATTGTTTTGATGATGAAAAGATGTTTTAAATAAGTTAAATTTATGCTTGAGACTTGATGCAAGATGAGAAAATTACACTATGTCAAAAATGATTGAGATTGGAACTCACTGTCCAATATCGATCTCTCAGACTGGGGACATTGATCGATCGGTGTACTCCAGCCTCTGACTTCGATCGATCGATGTCAGGCAGAAACCTTTCTATCCAACATCGATCTCTCAACCTGGGGACACCGATCGATCGATGTCACTTCAGTCTCTCCCCAGGGAGACTTCGATCGATCAATGTCAGGCAGAATACTTTCTGTCCAACATCGATCTCTCAGTCCAGGGGACATCGATCTATCGAAGTGACATCAGTCTCTACTAGGGGAGACTTTGATCGATCTATGTCAACAGATTCAAAAACTGCAAAGTTTCTGGAGGACATCGATCTCTCACCCCAGGCACTTTGATCGATCGATGTCCCCCAGAATTCAAAATTTTTTGAATGTTGGAACAAAATTCAAGAGAGATTCATGGTACTTTCTCTATCCAATCTCGCTCAAATTTCTTGTAGACTTTACTCCAACATACTACATGCTTTCTTGACTATTGTATCCATGTCTAAGAAATCCTAGGTTGGCTATTGAGGATCAAATCACTCCATAGGGTGGCTAAAGACTATTTGGGCATTATCTTGACATTTGGTGTAGTTGAAGACATGGTGGAGACCTCAAAAACATGGTGAACTTCAGCTATAAACGGGAGAAGCTTGGATGAAGCAAATACACACTTTCACCATCATCTAGCCTCATTATTCATTGTTGTATAGTTATCTCACATTTGTAAAATTGCTTAAAGCTTGTTAAGCTTTTCTTTGCTCTTCATTGTTGTATATTGAGAGATAGAAACTCTAGCACAAGAGGAACCATAAATATTTGATCTCTTGCTTGTGTTTAGATTAGTGAGAAAGTGTGAACCTTACTATTTTCTTCAACCCACTGTGAGAAAATTTTTGAGGGAACTTTGTTGAAGTTGTGAGATAGCAAGAATTTTTTCTTGCTAGAGCTGTAGTTGCACAAGTGTATTTTGTGCAAGAAGTTGCTGTTGTTGTTGCTTACACTAAGGTGTTAGTGTAAGTGTTGCTATGGTTGTTCTTATTGTCTCTAATAAGAAGAGTAGTTGCTGAAAATCCACTTTGGCAACAAAGTGGTAGTGAAGTAGAATCATTTACGATTCGAACCACTCTATATCCGGTGTATTCATTCATTGCTTCTCACCTCCCATTCTTGCTTTGATTTTGGATTTTTCTTGAGTTGAGCCGAACAAGAAAATTCCGCAAAAAGTATCGAACACTCTATTCACTTCCCTCTAGAGTGTGTTTCGGACCTAACAGCCCTAGCCCTAACTAAAACATAATCTACCCCTAAATCGTAACCATAATGTATCTCTAACCCTACATTTAACTCTAACTCAAAATTTGACCTGAAACTCTAACCTTAACCTAAACCCGAATATATACCTAATCCTAACCTTAAACCTGACATAACCCTAAGCCTTAAGAGTCATCTGTGTTTGTGGAAAAGACTCAATAAAGAAATTATTATATGGATAGGATAAGAATACAAAATTTAAGTTATTACTGTACTTACAATTCCTTGATTTAAGAGATATTTTGTTTCTCGTTCGACTTGTTATATCCATCGAACTTTGATATATTGATGTTTGTTTGCCATCCTTCATCTAGGAAAACTTTGGCAGTACCGTCCAAGGCTCATGACGCACTTGGCAGTACCGTCCAAGCCTTTGACACGTCTAACAGTATCGTTCTAGGCCTGAGTGATTTTACATATCCAAAACAGCCTTTGTGCACCCCGAAAACTCCTTACTCCCTTAGATGCAGCTTATTGTGCCACCGAAAGGTGTTTCTTGGGCGCAACTGGTAGTACACCGGGAAAACTTTCCAATTGTGCAAGAGTATATCGAATTTTGTTATATATGATTGATCTAACAGTTTTCATTTTAACAACACAACGTGGTACAAAAATTAGAACTGTTTTGTTCTGTTATGCGACATGATTGCGGCAATAGAGAGAACCAAAAAACAGTTAATTTTCTCAAGAAAAAAAGGAGGGTTAAAAGGGAAAAAAAGAAAAGGAAAAACTAAGTGACCGGTATAATATGGAGCAAACTTGGCAGCGAAACATAGGTATAATTTAAATGTGTAAATGCAGCAAAGTAATTGTGGAGACATATCAATCTCACTTTTGCCACAACAAAATACAAGTGGCTTGGGGTTCAATGGTAGAGGAAATAAAATGGTTGAAGAATATGATGTAAGTTTCCTCAAAGGCTAAAGCGTTACCATAAATGAAGTGAGTGTTGGAAGATGGAGAATTGAACATCACATGCAAGTCACCCTCAAGTACCACATCAACTTAACATCAGAATCAAGGAGACCCTTTTATTTCTTTTTCGTTTTCTATTTACATGTTGATAGTGACTTAGGTCAGAAGTTTAAAGTGAAAAATATTCATAACGATTCATATATATGTATGTGTGTAAGTATATATATAAAAAAATTACATTCCTGGTGTACTGGTCTCCCGTGTTTTTGCAGGTCCCGGAAGGTGCTGGATCACTTCGCGATTCGATGCATGCAGCCTTACCTTACATTTTGTGCAAGAGGCTGTTTCCGCGGCTCGAACACGTGACTTCAAGGTCACAAAGAAGCGATCTTACCAGTTGGTCCAATGTCTACTCTCTGTGTATGTATGTATATATATTAAGGGAAAAAAAAGAAGAGAAGAAACTTCTTAGAAGGCTGATACTTGACCATTCTTTAGGTCTAGACTGATGCACCATTAGAGGTTATGTGTTGGTTGTACATTTTATAATTCCATTTAACAATTTTGTATTGTAGGGAATCAACCCTAATTTATTAGATAAGAATTTGAACTCGTCCATTGGTAAAAAAAAATTGTAATAAAACCCAGATTTGAGTCATATGTCTCTCCTCTCCCCAAGTGTGCAGACACACACACACAGATATATATACACACACAGGGACGGACAGAGGGGGGGCACGGTAGGGGCGGACGAGGGGGGCACGGGGGCAGCCGCCCCCCAACTCGAAAAAAAATTTTAGGTAATAGGTAGATGCAGTTGTATTTTTGATTGTCTAAATTTAAGGTATCTGTTTTTTAATCCCAAAACTATCTCATAATATGTGATATAGGTGTTTTACTAGGAACTAGGGGAAAAATTTTGATTAGTAGATATATACATTTGTATTTTTTTAACTAACTAAAAAATATATTGTATAAAAAACAAACTGGTTTTTGAAAATTAAAAAAATAAATATTACACCTTTTGAAATACAACATCGGGATTAGTTGATAAGATGGAATCTTTTGAGTTTGTATTTATTGGAAAGTTTATGCTGCAAATTTTGAGAATGACAAATACTCTTTCAAATATTCTACAAATAAGAGACCAACACATAGGTTGTGCTCTTAATATGATCAATGTGACAAAAAATGAATTACAAGAATATAGGCAAAGTGGTAGGGCTTCTTTGTTGAAAGAAGTTGTTGAGTTTTGTGAAGAACGTCAAGTTGATGTGCCTAAGATGGATGATATTGTTAAAGGTCGTTCTAGAAAAAACTCAATGATGGAGAATCGACGACATATTTTCATCATTTTCGCGCAGAAGTTTTCATAAAGGTACTTAATTTCTATTCATTGTAATTGATACGTACACTATTGATCATTGATTTGTCTAGATCTTGATTTTTTTTCATATAAAATCTTAGGTAATTGACATCATTGCTACGGAAATGGATACACACTTCACCGAAGCCAGCACAGATTTACTTAGATGTGTGATGTGCCTTGATCCTTCCAATTCTTTTGTAAATTTTGACCATAGTCAATTGCTACACTTTACTGAGTTATATCCAGACGATTTCACTACCATGGGTCGAATTGAGCTCAACCATGAACTTAAAAGTTACATTGGTGATATGAAATCAAATGAAGTATTCTCTCATATTACTAATCTTGGAGTTCTTGCAAAGAAGATGGTGGAGTTGAATTATCACAATTACTTTCATTTAGTATATCGGCTCATCGAGTTAGCACTGATCTTACCTGTCGGAACAGCGAGTGTGGAAAGAAGTTTTTCTGCGATGAATATAATAAAGACTGTTCTGCGCAACCGACTGGGAGACGACTTACTATCGGACTGTTTACCGTGTAATTTCGAGAAGGAAGTTTTTGGAACCATTTCAAATGAAAACATTATGCAACAATTTTAGAATTTGGGAACTCGAAGAAATTTGTTGCGGCCACCGATAATCCCTCCTGCTGCTCGTCCTTCATTTCGTAAATAAAAGGTATGTCGAGCGTCAAATTAATAACTTTTGTTGGATATTGCTGCTTGTTAATGTTGCTTATGAATAACTTTTGTTGGATATTGTTGATGGTTGCTTATTATTGTTGTATTTTAATTAGTGGATGTGTTGGTTTAGATTTTATGTTATAATATTTGTATATATCTATATTGTAAGGGAGTTTTTGCCAGATTTTCGATGTAATGTCTATTGAGTCCGAAAAGGTGGACGGTGATCCCATAGTATGAATTTTGTCTTCCCAAGAATCCGCCACTGCGTCCGCCACTGTACACACACTTTATTAGTTTGCTTTACCATTAGGTGAGGCACGGCTCCTAAAATAAAAATCCGAATATTTTTTTGGTTAAAATGTTAATATATTAACTAGAAAAATCAAAACATCAAGTTCGTGGCTTAAAATGGGTCAAGGCACCAAATATCAATTACCAATGTCGTTTGCCTTTTGAATACTCACAGAACCTTAAAGAATATTGAAATGTACTTGTCTCATGGATGGAATCATCTTACGAGAACATGTCCTGTTTGATTAAATTATTGATTACGGAGATATTGTCAATAAAAGCAATCATCTTGTAGAGCAAAATTGGAGTAGTGAAATCCCATTTCAATTGCTTTTCTAGCACAACCCTCCACTCGAAATGATCGCAATTATCTCCTAAAAAAGATGATTTGTTTTATACTTTTTATTGTTGAGATCAGGAGAGGCAAATAGTGAAGCAAAATATAAGGTCTATAATCACGCGCTGTCACTTGTACAAGCAACTCTTTTTTAAAAATAAAACATTTTTAAACATCTTCCCTTTTTGTACACGTGGCAACGCGTGATTGGAGACCTCATATATTGCCTCACTTTCTTCATCTCCTGATCTCAACCGACTTTTTTATACTCACACAGAAAATAATGTAAGTTTCGAACCATGGTTCTGACCAAAAAAAAAAATCGTTACAATTGCTTACCTAGCATAACATTCTCCATTAGAAATGCTCCCATATGAAGTACAAAGAATCCCGTAAACTTGGACCTACCTAATTCTTTATGTGTTACTTGTCTGGATTGATGCATCAATAGATGTTGTGCTTTACTTTTCTAGTGTTTGATTCAATTTAAGTGGTAAAAAGGTTGAATTGCAATTGAAATTAACAATCCAGAATATGATGGAACATTATGGAATAAAGCAATGCATTCAATGACACACTCCTCCTTGACTTTAGAATATGATAGAATAAAGCAAAATGACTCACTAAATTGACTGCGCTAATATTGTGAAATAGCAGTTGATCGATACACTTTGATGCAATTTTCATAATGGGTCATTGGAAAACAACCTCTGTGTGGTTCTAACACATGGGTAAGGTTGCGTACATACGACCTCTGATACTCCGTCATAGACGGGAGCCTCTAAAACAATTGGGTAATGTTGATGTTGCTGTAATCCAGAAATTTTTGAATAGATTAAGCCCTTGCCTTATGAAGCTCGGGGCTTAGAAATTGTCTGGACTCTAAATATCAATGTCGTTTGTCTTTTGGATACATGTACAACCGTTAAAGAGTATTAATCATTTTAGGATCATTTTACAAGATGTACTGGTTGATTGAATTCTAATCTATAGGTATTATCCCTAAATACAAGTCTCATTGGCAATTGAGCTGTTTAATCAAGTTTCAGTTAGTTATCTGGAGAACATTTTCCATTTAAAAGAGAAAATCAGACTTTGTGTCGTGAGTTTGGTGGTTGTGTAAAAAGTGTTCCAATTCTTATTATGTCTTACTGAGAATTTAATTTGAAGTTGTTCAATTTGTAACTTTGTTTTGGCACTCTTTACCTGTAAAAAATCAATTCGCTTGTCGTTATCTTTTAATACTTTGTAATAGAAAAGTTACAGATAGACAGTTTATAATTATATGGTAAGACGTTCAAAGATTGATTCAATCTTAAAACAATCACCAAAACTTACAGGACACAAAGTGTGTTCATTTGTCACATACAAAAAACAAAGGATGTGCCTGTAGGGACATAGCCAAGTGGAAACGAGTCCAAATGCCCTCACTGCAAGAGAACGGGAGAGGTGTGGCGCAACACGTAACAACAGAGAGGTGGTAAGAATGGATGGAGAATGACCAACAAAAAAACGTAAGACTGGATGACCACGCTTAATCAACTGCATATTAGATATTGAAACCGTGTTATCAGCTACAACTATTTTTGGAGCATGTTTGAATTCGTGCTCACCAATGTACAAACAACCTAATGACTATCCACTAAAACACATCCTTCAAAATTCTCTCTTTTTTAAAGCCTTATTTGCAAGGCAGCAAGTGCTTATATAAAGAACAAAGAATGTGTGAAACTTGGACTTACCTAATAACTCAAAGAGCAACAAAGATGGATAGTTTCTCAAAAGATTTTGTAATAGATTGATTTATCCATGGTGTCTCCAGGAGATATCCTAATGGTTCCAAGTAGGCGGTTTCGAAATAAACGTCAGGGGTTCGAACCTTGCCGAAGGCAAGAATGTTTGAACCCCTCTAGGCTAGCTGCATAGTGTAGGAGCACTATTGGCCCGTGGAATAACCTGACCTGTCAGTTGTTCCTTCGGTGCCAATGGGCTCCTTGTGCTGTCCATGTGCTATGACAAACTTCTAATAGTGGGCCTTGGGAAACTGATTTACATCCTTACACATCTTGTAGGAACGGGGGTGGCAGAGACCCTTACTGGTTGGGTTCAGCCTTTTTTTTTTTTTGATTTATTCATGGTGTGTCTATTGGGCGTTGGGGGAATGATTGTACTGGTTGGACATTGGAAAACGAAATAGTGAAAACATTTCAACCACAAGGTAAAAGGGAATCAGCGACAAAATCTTGAATATCTTGATTCAAGATCAAATTTAGGTCAATTTCCACTTAGAAATGCATAAAGAAAAATTCATCTGCAATTTGTTTTTCTTTACCTTCATTTTATGTTATACCTTGAGTGCAACTGCTTTCCATTGGTCACATTCTCACCCATAAATGCCCACTTTCCAAAAGAAAACATCTCATTATTTCCATCCCCCTTTTCCCATACCAGAGAAAATGGATGTCTAATAGAGCCAGAAAGCAGGCATCAATACCCTCTATTTGGCCACTGCCCTCTGCTCAATACTCTTTACATACAAAAACAAAACATTTATATATGACAATACATAAGACATTGCAACAACAAAAACCGTACCTAATATATGCAAAAGGTATCACTAGAATCTTGGGAAAGTGAGATGCAGGAAAACAATACCTCCATTTGAATAGAATAGAGAGTTTGATTCTAATGATAACTCCGGCTACCTGCAATACATACAGACATTAGTGTATCTAAATGTAAAACCATACAACCAAAATAATGGAGTGTTGTTGAGGGGTCTCTTTCTATCTATAAATACAAGACTGCTAAAGCAGCTTACTACCATTTCCTGCCACTCTTCTGTTCACAGCTCCATAGCATCAAAGTAGGGTGGAATTCAAGAACATTAGAAATTCTTTTTTATTTGCAATTTCTTTATGATAATTTTTCTTTACTATCAGCCCCGTTAGCTGTTGTAGTATACTATCCAACAAAGCAAGCAAAACAGTGATTTTAAAAAGCAGTTCTTGTTTTGCTTAATCTGGATGCCTCTAAGTATTTTTTTTTTTTTGGATTTGTTAAATTGCCCAGTTGGGGATATAATCTTTGTCCACTTAACTGACAGGATCACTCAATTGGTTTTGCTTATTTCAGCTCTTTTGGAGATGGATTGTCCTAGTCAAGAATTCGACTCGTCGTGTTCTAGGAGATCAGGCAGAGGAAAGATTGAAATCAAGAGGATTGAGAACACCACCAATCGACAAGTCACCTTCTGCAAGCGCAGAAATGGACTCCTCAAGAAGGCTTATGAATTGTCTGTGCTTTGTGATGCAGAGGTTGCTCTTATCGTCTTCTCCACCCGCGGCCGCCTTTACGAGTACGCCAGCAACAGGTTGATCAGTTCTTGTTAACTAAATTTCTTTTCCATTGTCCAAAGTTTGAATCTTTGATCCAAGCAAGCACCTTTTTTCATTCAATGTTTTTTGAAATGTCTGTGTGTTTTTGGAAGTGTATTAATTGAAGATTTGAAGGAAAATGTTTGATGGTTCTGTCAGGGGCTTTAAAGGGCTAGTCTTGGTATAAAATTCATCTAATTTCATTTTAATAGTTTGATGAGAAAGAATAATATCCATTTGAAATGTTTTAACTGATGATTTAGAAGCAAGTGTTTGATGGTTTTGTAAGGGCTTTTAAAGGGCTAGTTTTTGTGTAAAATTTTAGATTGAGTTCTTCATTCACAAAGATTCACTTGTCTTTCTTGTTAGTCTTCTGTTTCCTTTCCTAATCGAGCTCTGTAACATCACCCCTTTCTTTTTCTGTGCTCTCAACAGCTCTTTGTTTGATTTCTCACACAGATCTGCTCCAAAAAGACAAAGAAAAAGCAGCCCTCTTGTGAGGCAACAATGGTTTTAATTTTAGCATATGAATTATAGATGGGCTCTTGAAATCTGCCTCTTTCTTTCTTCATTGTTGCAATTTTTGCCATTTTCCTCTTGACTTTTTCTTTATTAACTCTTCCATGTCTTCAAAGATTAGAATTCTCTCTCTTTCTCTTTCCACTACCCACATGTCATGTGTCAGCTTAGAAAGTCTGGTACTAAGCTGTCTTGTTCTCATTTGCCCATTCCCACTTATGTTGTGACACATCCTTGGTAACTTGCCAGTTCAATAAAACATAAGAAATGACAGTTGCAGTAACCCTATAAAGTTTTCAGATTTAGGGTTTTTTTTCAAAAAACTAGGTTGAACAACTTTAACCTAATCAAAATCCCATTTTAAGCTTGTCTACCCTTTATTTTGTTATCTTACCACATGGGTTTCCATCCTTTTTGCCTTCCCTTTCCTAATCACTTCTACTCAAAAGCTACAATTTTTAGGGTTTGTCCTTAATTTGAAAACTAATTATATATATATTTTTTGAGCTATGTCAAGAACTTAAAGGTACAATTTTGGCAGATCCATTTATAATTATGATGTTCAATTTCTTGTAAGACTTCAAATATTTTGTCACGCCAGACATCATTTTTCAGTTTTGAACTTGAGGACAAGTGATGAATTTTGGTGTCATATTCCAGAATTCCCCTCATGGACTATATTTTCTTTCATCATCTTATATCAGTCAAATATTTTGCCTTAAAAGATGAATATTTACTCCTATATATCTTCTATTAGATTCTTCTACTTATAATTCACTTTTCCTCTCTTTCCTTGAACTTTGACTTTGTCCCAAAGCACAAATCCGCATGCTGACAGTAGGCAAGAGAAGACCTTTTGATTTTTCCAAGAAATTTCCTCATTTTCTCATCCATTTCTCTTTTCTTTCATCTTGTTCTTTTGCAAGAACGCATGAATCAAAGAATTAATGAAAAGGGTAAAGGAAACTGGTAGAAAATATGTGATTTCTTTACTTGAAAAGATGCTCCATTCTTGTTCTTTCCTCTAGAACTCTAAGCAGAGAGCTTCAATTGAAGACAGACAAAACAACACTGAAGAAGCAAAAGCAAAATTCTTGGACAAATTATGCTTGTTCTTGGAAGATGAAAAGGGGGGAGGGGGACGGATGGGGGTGGGGGTGGGGGAGTAGGTGAGTTCCCGTGTATGGTGAGCTTAAATTGTGAAATAGGGCAAAAATTTACTGCAACTAGGGAAGCAATTTCGGGATTTTGAAGGGATCGAGGTGGGGTTAAATCTATGGTCTTGAGGGTAATAACCTTGGGGGAAGGGTTCATGCCACGTGGCAAGATAAGGGAACATGAATTCTCTAACCAATCATAGTGTGGGATCTTGTTCCAGCTTGGCAGAGGGCAGCCAATCAGTGGCTCGACAAAATTAAGGTTGCAGCTTGTCTGGGGTAACCTCAAGACCTATATTGTGTGATTTTAGTTTTCACTGTGGACTAAGACTTCAACAGTGACGGCTGTTTAGTCCAGTAAGATGAGGGCTCTTTTTTTGCACACAGAAGTGTATACTTAAAATAACTTGGAATAGACCTAAGTTTACCTTAATTCTTGGAGGTCACTTCACTAGTAATATATGTTTTGATTGAGACGTTGAGAAGCCCTTTCTTATAGAAGAAAACAAAAAAAGATTTTGTAGTTACATAATAGACATATAGACCTTTCCTTGACTTTGTAATATGATGAAATATAGCAAAATGAGTCACTAAATTGGCTCGTTTCTTATATTATAAAGTAGCATTCGATCGACACAATTTGACGCAATTTATATTATGGGTCATGAGAAAACAACCTGTGTTTTTATAACACATAGACATAGGCGGAAGCTTCTAAGATAATGGGGTCATGTTGTTGTTGTAGTAGTTACATAATAGAGAGGTCAATGACAATTGAAAAGAAAAAAGCAATCGAAAAGTAGCAGTGAAAGGAATTAGTAAAAATGAATATCGATTTGTTGACTATGAATACTTCTTATTTTGCAATATATATCTTAAGTAAATTTTAAGAGAGCAGAATCAGAAAAGAAAAAAAAACTTACCTTTCATACAATCATAGTTTATTCCAACTTTAACACTGTTTTGTATAGATTTGTGCCGAAAATGGTAGACATAAATGGTTAAAGATGTGACTAAATATATCATGATGATTACTGTATCTCCAACCTTAAAGCTAATATCTATATTCGATTTGTAGTCTCAAAGATGGTGAAAAAGTAAAACTGTGACGTATGTGTTACTCTTTCCAAGTAAAAATTCTTGAAATTATTTGTTCCGTGTAATTCTTGCCCCTGGGGTGGTGGGGGGGATTTTGGGGTGGGGTGGGGTGGGGGAGGGGTTCTTAACATTTTTTTTGAAGCCTATGATATTTGATATATCAAAGTGAGAGATAACAATAAATGTGTGTTATGATTGAATGTGCAGTGTAAGAGGAAGTATTGAGAGGTATAAGAAAGCTTCTGCTGATACCACTAATTCGGGGTCTGTTTCTGAAGCTAACACTCAGGTAAAGTAATTTCTTTTTTTTTTCCTTTCTTTCTTTGTTTACAAAACATCATACATTGACTTCGATAAATTTTTGTTCCCTTTTTTTCTTCTTGGAGATTTGTTTTCTTGCCATGGTAGGGGGAGGAAAGGAATTGAGGGGGGGGGGGGGGTAAGCAGAGGTATTTACAAGTTATGTACTTATGTGACAAGCTATTACAGGCTAGATGTCTTCTAGAGAACATAGCAAGAATGGTCATTCCAATCTGGTGATTGACATTAATAAGTCTTATAATTAAAGAGATATTATTTTCATGGGTGAATATCATTTTTTTAAGGTCGTAATGACATAATGTTGTAGCAGGTCCTTACATAAGCTCATGCATAGGGTGGAAAAGTCAAAACTTTAAATGAGTTCGCCAATTTTTTTCTGTTATTTTGATTGATTAATAATCTGGAAAATAACTTAAGATAACATACATAATGAAACTGGAAAGAGGTAGCACAATATAAGTACTGAGATACTACTATCTGTGTCATTAACAATGTATAGTCATTATATCCTCAAAAGTATTAGTACATCATTACCTAAGTCAGCCAAAAAAAAATTATTAGATGACAATATCTTGGCATCGATAAGAGATTATAGTGCCGGTGCACTAGGCTCCTGGATTGGCGCAGGGTCTAGCTAGGGAGGAGCCGGATTGTTTCGCAATCTGATGTACACAGATTTACCCTACACTTTGTGCAAGAGGCTGTTTCTATGGATCGAATCCATTACCTCACGGTTACAAAGCAGCAACTTACCAGTTGTGTAAGGTCCGTTCTCAAATAACAGGTTATAACAAATAAATGAATCAACCAAATAATTAGGAATTCTGCTGACTGCTAAGCACCATGTAGGCTTGTACTGGTGATTGATATTAAAAAAAAGAAAAGGAAAAGAACTTCAAAAGCTCAAGCATATGTAAAAGTTTTTAATTTCCAAGAGAACTTGAAGAGGGATTTTCGCTTTTATTCTGTATGCCAGCCTTAAAAAATTAAAAAAGAAAAAAAGAGATAATAATTCTATTCGTATAAACTATACATACTCTTTGAATATTTCCTTTAATTCAACATTTTGAAGACCAAGTATGATGTATAAGTCTTATTACGATTTTCAAAAAGTATATGAACCTATAGAATGATTTTAATTAATACAATTTTCTCTTTCCAGGATGTACTATAAATTTCAATAGCATTCTAAACCATTTAACGATACACCCATTTCTAGTTTGCAACATGAGTCAGACCTGGTCTTTTTTTGTAGCTTCACTACTTCTACATCAACCAGAAGTGCAGCATTCTTTTTCCTTCCTTTTGCATTTTTTTGATCTTATTTTTGTTGGTTTTGTTTATATTGTTATTTCATTTTTATTTGTTTTGATACGACATAAGTTAGCAGTTCAATATTTTTTTTAGATTATGTTGAATCTGATAACATAGAGTACATGTAGCAAAAAAGTTGTATGAAAGAAAAAAAAAACAAACACAAACATTGAAAAAGAGAAAATAAGAACATACGTTTTTTATTTATTTCCTTGAGGTAACGAACTACAACCATATCTATTATATCTCAACAACATCAAAAACTATGGTTAGAGTTTGGGGAGGGTGAGAGACAGACAAACAATACATCCATCCTAAGGGATAGAGAGCTTGCTTCCAGTGAGACAATCGGCTATATATGTATATGCATAGATGACATAATAATATGAATATGGTGTGCTCGTGTACTAGTCAAGGAATTTAATAAACACAAATAGAAAGCTTCTGATATTAGAATAGTCATGACCGTGTGTATGCACAAATGATGAAAGAGAAAGATAAAAAACAAAAAAGTACAAAGTCAACCTAAAGTATAGAGAGTATCTAAGCCTCTAAGTATACTCTAAGGTGTCCCTATATCTTGTCTAAACCTCCTTAACCTTAATTCTCTGCCTACATGAACTCCTATTCTAGATCGTATCATCAGAGAGCTGCAAATCTAATAAGTCATGTCTAATCCGCTCATTCCAAGTCAGTTGGGACCTGCCTTTACTCATCTTCTCTTCTTCAGTAAGTCTTTCAACTGTTCTGATAGACGCTGTTGTTTGTCTCCTCTTGACGTGTCCGAACCATCTCAGTCTCCCCTCCCTTATCTTATATGCTATACTACTCACTCATAACATTTTCATGAGCATCTCATTTCTTATCCGTTCTAGCCGTGTATGCCACACATCCACCTTAGCATCCTCATCTCTGCCACTTCCATCTTCTGTGTCTTCTTGATGGTCCTGCAGTCTATATAATCTGTCATTTGTATGAATTTATCAAGTTCTTGATTTACATCCCTACACTTTTTGTAGGACCAGGGATGGCAGTAACCTTACTGGGTATAACCTTTTTTTTGATGGCCCTGCAGTTTGTTCTATATAACATTGATTATTTGTATGACAAAATTACTGTCTTCCTTCCTACTATGAAAACTCTGATGCCTCAAGTGCATCACGAGAACACAATTAGTGGAAAAGTATAATATCTGAAGCAATTGCTGCTTTGAATATCGTAGTATGAAGACATGAAAAGATAAGTTCAATAGTTGAAAGCAGCAGTCTTTTTTCTCCCTTTTAATCAAATAATCTTATCAATAAAAATTGCTGAGGACAAAATTGTCAAAACTGCCGTCACATTGTTTAGAACCAAATTCTAATTAATAATGTGTAAAATATTCTGAGAATTTGATTTCAGATAGAATTTGGGCATATATACATATTTGATCAAGTATGACAATATTTTTAGGAGAGAAGAAGTAATTATTATAACGTTTAGCTCTTACTTTGGCATCATCATAAGGTCGTTAAGAAAATTTTTAAACATGCTAGCGATGTAATTAGTACATATTTATTCAATTTTTAACCAATCAAATATATAAGATATACGCGGTTTCTTCATAAAGAGTAACCAATAACTCTTTTGATTGGCATCTGCATCATATGCATGATTTTAATGTTTACAAAATAGAAGTCTCTCTCGGTATCATTTTACTGTTTCCATAATAGAAGTCTCTCAGTTTTAATATCTTTTAATGTATTTTAGAGCTTTTATATGTCTTATGTCTTCTGTCTCTAAAGTCTAACCAATCAATTCTCGCAGTTTTATCAGCAACAAGCCAGCAAGCTAAGGAAAGAAATTAAGGACATCCAAAACGCAAACAGGTAACTCATTATTCTTTATTTATTTATTTTTCAAATACTCCCAAACTGATTGAGGTGGCGTTTGGTTTGCACTTGGGTATCAGAATCAAAATCGGAATGGGTATGACAAGGTATGGGTTTGGAGAATATAGGTTTTGACCTAAAAGTGATGATTGTTTTGTATTGAAGTGGGAATGGATATATGATAAACATTGATGGTGTTTGAAATGTATCAGAATTGAAATGGGTATCGAATTTGGACGGTCGGAAATATTTGACTGGACGACGGTGGCCGACGGCGTTGACTGGCCATACCCTCATTCCCCATATTGATAGAGAAGGGGCTAATATATCAAAAAACGATATTCATTATCAAATATTTGGATATCAAAGTGATACACTGTTGTAACCGCCGGAAACAAAAAGGAAAAAAAAATTAATTAATTAAATTAACTCAATTTAATCCATCCTATTAACTACCCACCCCCTAACCACTCCCCCACTCCCCCAATTTCCTTCCAAAACCGCCCACCCCCTTAATTATAGCCATTCCCCTAATTAAAAAAAACCCATCCCCAAATTGAGAAGCAGCCATCGGCTGCAGCAAATACTAAAAAAAAAGTGCAAGTGTGAGGAGGCAGAGAGAAGGAAGAAAGAGAGATAGGAAGAGAAGCTAGCCAACCCCCATCAAATCCAACACTGCGTATAGAGAATTATTCGAGTACGAGGTAGGTTACCCTCCCCTCTGTCGGATTGCTTTGGACTCCCTCGCATTCTGTTTTGGAAATTATTTGATTATCACTGTATGTTTATTTTTGATATGTCCACTGCGAATTCTTTATGATTTGGTATGGAAATTGCGTGTTTGGCCTTAGATGTAGATCACATAGCATGGAAATAGGTTGGAATGGGTTTGGGTTGTCGAAAAACGTGTACAGAGGAGGCGCGTGTAGCACACGCGCGGCCCTTAGCGGCGTTACTGTTCACGCGCCGGCATGTCATTGGCAGCGTGTGCATGACGTTAAACGGAGTCCAATGGAATTGGTTTGGGGTAAATCGGAGTTAAAACGAAAAAGTTATGGATTTTTGAAGGAAATTAGAATTTAATGGAAATAATAAAAGATTTACAAAAAAAAAAGAAAGGAATGGAGTGGCAGGCTTGGCCTGCCGTGCTCAGCAGGGCCAGCCAGCCAGGCCGGCCACTGTGCGTGCAACAGGCCAGAAAAATGGCCCAATCTTGCGGTTTAAAAAAAAAAAGAGAGAAGGCGCTAACGGGCCGAAGGGCCAGCAGGCCAACCTCAGCGGCCAGCGGGCCAGATTAGCTTCCGGCCCAAATCGCATATGAACCAAAAAAAAAAAATTTAAGCGCCTGGCAGGCCAGCAGGCAGTGGGCCGCGGCTGCCAGTGCCTGTAAGTGCAGAACGGCCAGAAAGTTTAAGGGCCTGAATGGTGGGTTCTTTAATAAAAAGGTTGGTAATGTAATATATATATATATATATATATATATATATATATATATATATATATATAGTTATTGATAAATTAAATTAGAGATTCAGTAACTAATATAAAATTAAGTTAAAGGAAAATTATAAACACTACAAAAAAAATGGTACCAGTGTGCCGAAAAAGAATTAATTAGTAAATGTTAATATTTATACTTATTTAATTCAATATTAATAATGTTTTAAAAGTAAGAAATTTAGAAACCTATTAAATAAATTAAAAATAGAAGAAATAAAAATAGTATGGTAAGATAAAAATATATAAATAAAAGAATAAAGTGCTTGAAAGCTTATGAAAGATAAAATAAAGTGTAGAAACCTAAAATAAAGTCTAGAAAGTTAAAATAACTGTAGAAGTTAAAATACAGTAATGAACCCCACGCAACATAGGGTAACAATATAGGTAATACGCAACATAGAACGGAGCATGCAACATAGGACAACCGGAAGTGTGCAAGTGTGACGCATTCATGGCACGAGCATTGCATTTGGCCTATGAGCCGTGTGGCCTGACGAGGCGTGTGATGGGTGTTGGTAATAATGGTTACCTTCACCCGATAGGACCTGGGACATGCATAGCATAACATGGAAAAGAATGAGCATAGCGTGTGATATTAAATGACTGCGTGTGACACGGAGATAGAAGTGCATGCATCATGAACTTGCGCATTGCATTTATTATTGTTGTGATTATTTGTCTTGTTATTAAGTTGTTTCAGCGTTACGTTTTGGGATACGGATCGGGTCGGGTATGTGTTATTTCCTTATTTATGCTTTATTTGCCTTATTATTTAATTGTTTATGCTTCATTGCTTTATTTATCTGCTTCATGCTTTATGTGCTCTATGTGTTACCCGACTCAGTATGTGACAGTCCCTTTTCGGGAGAGACGGGTAACCTACGAGTGACTCCCATCACTCACCCCCCACCACTCCACAGGTGAGCAGGATTAAAAGTATATATATTTATCGAGGATGAGACAAATTACACGAGCTAGGACGAGTGAGCTGGACTCGAGAAGAGAGCTTGTTTCTGGGAATAGTCAGATATATCTCCACTTGGGTTTATTATTTGATTTAGTATTTCATACTTGACTTAGCGGTTTCATCAACCCTTATACTTAATTTCTACACTTATGGATTTATTTTAATTGAGTTATTTATTTTTATTATCGTTTCCGCGAAAAAAATTTCTACGTCAGTTCTGACGTGCAAAGAAGTTTGAACGACGCTTTGTAGTCCTCTTGGTAGGCTACGGCGGGTGCACTGTTCCCTATGCTAGGGTTCGGGAGCGGGGCGTTACAGGTGGTATCAGAGCCGAGGCTTCAGATCCGCCTCGGAAACGTAGGATTAACTAGATCAGTTAGACTTAAGCTATGATCTTTTCTTAAAATGACGATTTTACCCTTAAACAACAAAATAGGGTTAGGTGACGATCTTAGACTTAAGTTATGATCGGGTTAAGGGATACGAGGGTGAGCGATCATTTCCTTATGTAATTACAATTATGCCTTTAACTTTTAATATGAATTTCGTAAACGACAGAATTTCCCAAATTATCCCTGAACATCTGCATGCAACCCCCTAGGTTGTTAGAAATTCCCAAAAAAATACCCTCTAACTTAGTCTGTATTTAAATAAATATATTTTCAACCGTTCTAAATTCCAGAAAAAAAAATACCGACAAGACGTTAACAAGCCGGTAATAGAGGAAATGGTAGTGAGAACCTCCCATAAACAGGAGATCATCTCCAAGCACTTGAAGGCGCCATAGTTACCATGACCAACACTTTAGCACGTAAACACGAGTTGTTGAACTAGCAGGCACCGCCTCCACCACCACCACACTAGGACATAAGATTCTTCGGCAAGGAGATGAGGAGTGGTGACACAACACAACTGACACCACCGATCACTCGGATCTGATCTCGGAATGAGTGCAAGAGGTACTACATGCCGAGAGTACGATTTTCAAGACATGGCTCTAGACCCATGACAGAAATGTAGATTTGGACTATGATATTAGAAATTAAGTTACGATTTTACCCCTAAGTCACAATCGTAGACATAAGTGATGATTTGAACATAAGCGAAGATCATGAACATATGTACTGATCTCAGTTATAAGCGATGATCCTGAACAAAAGTCATGATCTTAGGTATAAGTAAAAATTTCAATTAAGAGTTAACCTTCGACATAAGTACGAATTCTAATTATAAGTGCCGATTATATGTACTATATATGACCTTAGAAATTAGACATGAGCTTAGACTTAAGAAACGATGATACTAAGAACAACCCTAAAAGTAAGTTATGACCTTAGACTTAATGGGACAGTCGGCTACGTATACCTAGGGTATCCCGTCCACTTCTACCTTATCTAAGTTGAGCATAACCCTTTAAGCCTTGATTTTAGTAACCCTAGTTGAATACTAGATAATTAATTTGAATGAACTAAAATGTTAACTGAAACACCCTACTGCAAACACTAGTGGCATATTAATAGGCCAGGCAGTAATTCGGGCTGCTTTACCCCAACAACAGCATGGAATTGGTACCCTTAAGGTAACATAAAACGAGCCCTCTACTTAGACGGTAGCATCAGAGCAGACTTAGGTCTAAGTTGAGACAATAATTACTAAGAAATGAATTATTAATAGATGATTTATAGAGAAATGACATAAACTAAGTGATGATTCATAAGCGTTATAATCAGTAGCGCTTAGTAAGAGAATTATACGACGGAATTTATAGTCTAGGGTTAGGATGATGAAATTTAGAGTTATTAAGTAGGACGACGATATTAGTTTTATTAGAGATATTGATCGGTAGCAAAAGGCGCAAACCGGCTATAACAAGTACATGGGAACGATAAATTGTTACAAACTTTTAGTTAAGTGTTGATTTATAGAAACATCGAATTACTTGGCTTGAATATGGTAAGCTTGAATTAAAATAGAACGGACATGAACATGTACAGTGGAATAATGTGGCGCGCGGAAGCATGGTGAATAAGTCGATCAATAATTAGCGTGCCATGCTAGGATTGGACCAAGTTAAGTTAAAGATTTTATCGTGAGTAGGCAAACGTTAGACTTATAAGAAACTTTACATAGGCGAACTTACCCGAAAAAAAAATGACCTATAGAACTATACGAAATATTAAACTGATATATTTTTCAAACGGATAAATAGTTTATATAAGGACGTATACCAATGTGTAACTAAATTTTAACAGGTACTTAAAAAAAATCTATTTACTGAAATCTCATTTTCTTGGTAGTCTACTAACCTTTACAAAACTAAATTCTTTTATGTATCTGTAATCAGATATAACGAAAATTTCAATTCTTTTGACAACCTTTTTAAAAAAAAAACTTTTATACTACTGATGTTCTTTTAAAAAAAACGATATGTTTATATATATTCCTTACTCAAGATTTCAAATTTCCGTTTCATCACATCTACTTTAGTCAAATTAATGTTACGTGACTACTATCGATATCACAAGCATTTTATCTATTAAAGTATTTTTGAAGTTATTTACCCGTTTGCGATAAACTTACCTAACTTTTGTGAAGCCAAAATAATAATAATAATAATAATAATAGCTTTCAAAATATATATTTTCTTTAGAAAACGAAAAGTACCATCTTCAAATCGTTTTATAAAACTTCACATTGCCACGTTTTCAACTGGATTAATGTCATTTCACTTAAATACTTTGCAAACAAATGATATCGTCATTTTAATAAAGGGTCATTTGAAACACCGTTTGCGAAAACGAGTAAATTATTTCAAATCTTGTTTAAAATAAACAAACAAATAAATACATAGAAAAGGTAATATTTTAAAACGACTGTAGTTATGTTTCAAATTATAGCCACGTAGGCCACGTTTAGTTGAAGAAAGGTATTGCCGTACACATATTCCGTATACTAGGTTGATGATATTTTCAAACAAGTAAGGGCATGATCACAGAATTAGTTCGTAAGTATATATATATAAAAAAAATTGACTTTGAGAACTTGGTTTGTGTAGCAAGTACCATGTTGGCGTACATAAAGGATATTAGTGTGGTTAATTATCTAAGGGGTGTATCATATATAATGAGTTTAAGAATCCAAAACTGTAGACTGTGATAAGTTGAATGATGCGCATCAAGCGGTATAAATGAAAGTATGTAGGTACTAATTATAGAGAATTAAGTTAAGGATTGAATCTTGTAAATACTAGATCATCTTGTGTGATGTTAACGTAACTAAATTGAATCATAGTAGAGTAAAACATATTCCAGAGATACATATGATTCCAGAGGTGAGTCTCGTGAATAAGGCGTTAAATCAAAGATTGTAATGCACCTAGGAATTGATTTACAAGGGTTGCTGATGACCGTAGAGATAAGTAAGTTATAGACCGATGATTGGGTGGTGGAACACTTAGTATGATGACAATACCCTTAAGGTTGATTTGTTAAGCATAGATAGATTAAATAATGATTTTAATAAGCAAAAGAGTAATGAATCAGAAATTACCTTGTTGGTGTATCAGGAATGGTTTTGAGGCCTTAGACTATGAAAAAAAACGAATTGGTTAGCATGCTGGAAACCGCAAGGAATATCTAACTTGATCATTATCTAGGTGAATGGGTCAAGTGGAACTAAATTAAGTGTTGATCACGTAATACGCAAGTTTCGAGGACGAAACTTTTTATAAGGGGGGTAGAATGTTGTAACCGCCAGAAACAAAAAGGAAAAAAAAATTAATTAATTAAATTAACTCAATTTAATCCATCCTATTAACTACCCACCCCCTAACCACTCCCCCACTCCCCCAATTTCCTTCCAAAACCGTCCCACCCCCTTAATTATAGCCATTCCCCTAATTAAAAAAAACCCCATCCCCAAATTGAGAAGCAGCCATCGGCTGCAGCAAATACTAAAAAAAAAGTGCAAGTGTGAGGAGGCAGAGAGAAGGAAGAAAGAGAGATAGGAAGAGAAGCTAGCCAACCCCCATCAAATCCAACACTGCGTATAGAGAATTATTCGAGTACGAGGTAGGTTACCCTCCCCTCTGTCGGATTGCTTTGGACTCCCTCGCATTCTGTTTTGGAAATTATTTGATTATCACTGTATGTTTATTTTTGATATGTCCACTGCGAATTCTTTATGATTTGGTATGGAAATTGCGTGTTTGGCCTTAGATGTAGATCACATAGCATGGAAATAGGTTGGAATGGGTTTGGGTTGTCGAAAAACGTGTACAGAGGAGGCGCGTGTAGCACACGCGCGGCGGCCACGCGCGGCCCTTAGCGGCGTTACTGTTCACGCGCCGGCATGTCATTGGCAGCGTGTGCATGACGTTAAACGGAGTCCAATGGAATTGGTTTGGGGTAAATCGGAGTTAAAACGAAAAAGTTATGGATTTTTGAAGGAAATTAGAATTTAATGGAAATAATAAAAGATTTACAAAAAAAAGAAAGGAATGGAGTGGCAGGCTTGGCCTGCCGTGCTCAGCAGGGCCAGCCAGCCAGGCCGGCCACTGTGCGTGCAACAGGCCAGAAAAATGGCCCAATCTTGCGGTTTAAAAAAAAAGAGAGAAGGCGCTAACGGGCCGAAGGGCCAGCAGGCCAACCTCAGCGGCCAGCGGGCCAGATTAGCTTCCGGCCCAAATCGCATATGAACCAAAAAAAATTAAGCGCCTGGCAGGCCAGCAGGCAGTGGGCCGCGGCTGTCAGGGCCTGTAAGTGCAGAAGGGCCAGAAAGTTTAAGGGCCTGAATGGTGGGTTCTTTAATAAAAAGGTTGGTAATGTAAAATATATTTATATATATATATATATATATATATATATATATATAGTTATTGATAAATTAAATTAGAGATTCAGTAACTAATATAAAATTAAGTTAAAGGAAAATTATAAACACTACAAAAAAAATGGTACTAGTGTGCCGAAAAAGAATTAATTAGTAAATGTTAATATTTATACTTATTTAATTCAATATTAATAATGTTTTAAAAGTAAGAAATTTAGAAACCTATTAAATAAATTAAAAATAGAAGAAATAAAAATAGTAGGGTAAGATAAAAATATATAAATAAAAGAATAAAGTGTTTGAAAGCTTAGGAAAGATAAAATAAAGTGTAGAAACCTAAAATAAAGTCTAGAAAGTTAAAATAACGGTAGAAGTTAAAATACAGTAATGAACCCCACGCAACATAGGGTAACTACGCAATATAGGTAATACGCAACATAGAACGGAGCATGCAACATAGGACAACCGGAAGTGTGCAAGTGTGACGCATTCATGGCACGAGCATTGCATTTGGCCTATGAGCCGTGTGGCCTGACGAGGCGTGTGATGGGTGTTGGTAATAATGGCTACCTTCACCCGATAGGACCCGGGACATGCATAGCATAACATGGAAAAGAATGAGCATAGCGTGTGATATTAAATGACTGCGTGTGACACGGAGATAGAAGTGCATGCATCATGAACTTGCGCATTGCATTTATTATTGTTGTGATTATTTGTCTTGTTATTAAGTTGTTTCAGCGTTACGTTTTGGGATACGGATCGGGTCGGGTATGTGTTATTTCCTTATTTATGCTTTATTTGCCTTATTATTTAATTGTTTATGCTTCATTGCTTTATTTATCTGATTCATGCTTTATGTGCTCTATGTGTTACCCGACTCAGTATGTGACAGTCCCTTTTCGGGAGAGACGGGTAACCTACGAGTGACTCCCATCACTCACCCCCCCCCCCCACCACTCCACAGGTGAGCAGGATTAAAAGTATATATATTTATTGAGGATGAGACAAATTACGCGAGCTGGGACGAGTGAGCTGGACTCGAGAAGAGAGCTTGTTTCTGGGAATAGTCAGATATACCTCCACTTGGGTTTATTATTTGATTTAGTATTTCATACTTGACTTAGCGGTTTCGTCAACCCTTATACTTAATTTCTACACTTATGGATTTATTTTAATTGAGTTATTTATTTTTATTATCGTTTCCGCGAAAAAAATTTCTACGTCAGTTCTGACGTGCAAAGAAGTTTGAACGACGCTTTGTAGTCCTCTTGGTAGGCTACGGCGGGTGCACTGTTCCCGATGCTAGGGTTCGGGAGCGGGGCGTTACATACACATACCCTTATTTTCCCAAACAAACAACTTCAATGAGTTTGGATTCTTTCAAACACCCCAAACCCCCCAACCAAACACCACCTGAATTGGATGGAGATTTTGGGTAATTCCTATACCATAATTTGGCTTGTTATTTTGCATCTCTAGGAACATGATTGGGGAAGGAGTAGAATCATTGGACCCCAAGCGTCTGAGGAAACTTGAAGGAAATCTTGAGAGGGCTATTGGCAAAATCCGTGCCAGAAAAGTACTCATTTTCCTAATTTTTCTTCAACTTATTTTTACTCAATTTATAGATTAATAGATGTGATTGAAATATTATTTGTTATTTTTTACGTTTGCAGAATGAGCTGTTGTTTGCTGAGATAGAACTCATGCAAAAAAGGGTAAGGTGTTTCAGTCTCTTCCCCTGGAATTAGGAGTGATTTTTTACCTGCAATTTGTAGAAGAATCATAGTTTTACCGGCCAGGCTTACTTAGCTGTGTAGACATAAAATACCAAGGTATTGAGGCAGCTTTTTCTTGTAAGTGAAATATATATACATATATACACACACATACATGCATACATAGACACACATGTGTGTGTTGCTAGTACAACAATAACATTACCTCATTGCCATAGAGGCTCCCGCCTATAGTGGGATATAGGGGGGCTGGATGTACACAACCATACCTGTGTTAGAAACAAACAGAGGTTGTTTTCCGTTGATCCATAATGATGCGTCAAGCTATGTCGATCAACTGGTACTTCACAATATAAGAAAAACAACTAATTTAGTGAGTCATTTTGCTTTATTCTATCATATTCTAAAGTCAAAGAAGAATATTTCCTTTTAACTCCATTAAAAATGAAAACAATGTCTGTTGCTAGTAAATCTTCTCAAGTAGTAAGAATAAGGTTTGAGTATTGCGGTTGTAATGAATGTTATAAATTTTGCTACACAAAATTGGACTGATACACTTGAAGTTGTGCAGGAGATGGAACTGCAGAATGCTAACATGTTCCTCCGAGCAAAGGTACAATTTCTTATGCTCCTTTCTCGGGATATGATCACCTCGCCAAGTCAAAGAAGAATATTTCCTTTTAACTCCATTAAAAATGAAAACAATGTCTGTTGCTAGTAAATCTTCTCAAGTAGTAAGAATAAGGTTTGAGTATTGCGGTTGTAATGAATGTTATAAATTTTGCTACACAAAATTGGACTGATACACTTGAAGTTGTGCAGGAGATGGAACTGCAGAATGCTAACATGTTCCTCCGAGCAAAGGTACAATTTCTTATGCTCCTTTCTCGGGATATGATCACCTCGCCGTAACAAAGATGCGGTAACGCGTGACCGCGCGACACGTGGCAGCAAGGGAGGTGGTGAGGCTAGATCAGCCCCCTTGCTGCTACGTGTCGCGTGGTCACAAAGGGGGTAAGGAAAGTTGGGGTGAGGAGATCTCAACCCTCCTTTCTCAACAAAATACTACTCTTTCCATTACGAAAATATTTTCATTTTTTACTTTTCAATCGCGTAATTTTATATTATATTGAAAAGTCAAATGTGAAAAAATTTTGAAACGAAGAGAGGTAACAACTAAAACCTTAAAAATTAATGTATGATAGTCTTTTATAGTTCAAAAGAGGCTCACTTATTTACCTTTTTCATATGGATCCTCCACCTGCATTGATCAGATCTCCTCACCCATCCTTCTTCATCGCGTACGTCACTGTGCGACACGTGGCAACAGGAAGAGGTGGTAAGGCTGGATGAGTGTAACCTTCATCCAGCCTCACCACCCCCACCTGCTGCTACATGTCACGTGGTGAAGAGTGCGGTGAGTCATCGCGCGGTAGGTGGATCCCATCCGCCTCCTGCAGTGCCTCATTAACCTAGAGTAAAAAAAAAAAAAAAATACACGTCCCTGGTATCATTTAATTACTTAGCATATACGATACAAGGGACACATCGCTTAAAGAGTTTCTCTATCAAAATACTCCTTCCGTCACAAAACTATTACCACATTTGATTCTTAAACATAACATAATCAAAAAAAAAAAAATCGTTTTCGGTGTACTAGCCTTACGAAATTGTGCAGTGTCTAAGGAGGGGGCCAGATCACGCAGCCTTATTCTACACTTTGTGCAAGAGGCTATTTCAGCGGCTCGAACCCATGACCTCAAAATCACAAAGCAGCAACCTTAGCGTTAGCGTTTGCTCCAAGTCCCGCACTCCATATTACACGTAACAATCTATCACTAATAACACTAGTCATGAAGACATATAGGCAGAAAGGGAAGATCATAGCGCCATTATTAAAGCGTACATATTTCAATTAATGGTGCAGATCGCGGACAATGAGAGAGCACAACAACAGATGAACTTGATGGCAGGTTCTGGATATCAATCCATGGCTTCGCAGTCGTCGTATGAAGATGTTAGAAGCTTCATACCAGTCAACCTACTGGAACCTAATCACCATTATTCTCGCCAGGACCCTACTGCTCTTCAACTTGTGTATGATTCTCTTCATATTTTTTTTTTTCTAATTTCTTTTGTCTCTCCATGCTATTATTTCTTCATTTTTGTTAGTAGTTTCACCCCAATGGAAATCCCTTCTAATAATTCTCCTAAGATTGCTTAGCTAGGCACCCCTTGGCAAGTGAGATCCAAAAAAATAAACGGGTGGGATTATTTTCATGTCAATATATAGACTAACTTTATTGTCGTCAGTAACTAGTTATTACACTCTAAGTAGCCAATAAGATGATAAATAGTTAACATGTCCAGTGATGAATGTGCAAAACAGGAGATATACCTTTGTTATTATGTTTCGTATAAGTTGACAAGTAACCACTAAGATTTACTAGTGACTCCATAAAATTTCCCCTTGATATACATGTTCTTTTGCCATATTAATGACTGCACTTACGTGGCAAAACGTGGTTAAAGGTAGGGGTGTTAAGCGAACCGAATAATTCGCGAATTGTTTGAATTCGATTCGTATTTGATTCGAGTTCGTTCGTTAATTTTACTTAAACGAGTCAAATTCGAACACCTATTTGGGTTCATTTAGTTAACGAGCTAAAGTTTTCGTGAACTATTAGGCTCGTTTAAGTAGTTATAGTGCTATCGAGCCGAACTCGAACCAATTTCAAAGCTTGTTTAGCTAAACGAACCAAGCCAAACAGGTCGTTTAGTTAAACAAATCCGAATTCAAAAACCTAGTATTCGGTTTGGCTCGGTTCATTAACACTTAAAAGGTCCCATCAATAAGAATCATTTTGAAACAAAAACCATTTTCCTTTGCACTTAAAGAGACCAAGAGTTCTTCAAGGTCCCATCATCTGCAATCCTGATAGGCTAACACAGAATGTGCAGTGAGGTACTATTTGTTGGAAAATTGCAGAGAATATTGGCAACACAAACTATAGAACAGCCGAGACGTGACGGATTGTCACTGTCCTTAAAGTAATTTTGCCTATACCGAAGAGCAAGGTATACTTCTAGCAAATGCTTCCCAGGATATAACGGCTTACTTCCTTTCAATTGCTCTTAGAGAGGAAGTATTGAACTTGTTTAGTAGAAGAGAATGATAGTGAAAGGTAAAAGAAAAATGCTGCAGAATTTTTTCACAAGAATTCAATAGTTTTTCATGTATATCTCATATATATTTTGAAGATAGCAAAGCCTACTATTTATAGGCTTTGAGACAAGTTCAAAAGACCCTTTTTCTGCAGATTTTTCCTCCATGGATCGGTTATGGACGTTCAAGATGAAAGGAGATGTCATTTGGAGAAGAAGATGCATCTTTTGTGAACAGTCGGGTCACATTAGGCGCTTCATGTGACATCGAACGCCACATTAGGCGCTTCATGTCACTTCGAACGACTGTACAAAATGACATTAGGCGCTTCATGTCACTTCGAACGACTGTACAAAATGACATTAGGCGCTTCATGTCACATTGAACGCCTATACAAGGCGTTCGAAGTGTTCTGGAAGTGTTCCCGAACACTTCGAACGCCTACATTAGGCGCTTCAAGTGTCTGGAAGTATTCCAGAACACTTCGAACGCCTACATTAAGCGCTTCAAGTGTTTGGAACGCCCCCATTTCCTTCCATCCTTCATAAAACACTCCAAACTTCATCCAATCTCCTATCAATAGGTCACATAACACTATACAAGGTTGGATCACAAGATTTAAAGTACTTTTAAGTACTTTTCCAACAATCCCCCACATGATCCAAGCTTGTATAGTTTCAAACGAACGAACATAAACCAATCTTTTCACTATCAAACGAAGATAATGACACATAACGGAGCAGTGACAAACGTCTTGAACTGGCCGGTAGTACAATTTGCAGTTATATAAACGGAAATAGGGTGACAACCGTCTTGAACCACATATTTCACTACTGTTTATATGAACACACAAATGACATGCCATTATCTAACTTCATACAAGTTCGCGGTGTGGTGCATTAAAGGCCCTGCACCCAATCCCAGGATTCATAAGCGCTCTAGAGAGTTTTCCAGGCTCTCATAGGAAGCGGTCCCACTTCCACACTTATATAGGTGATATTCATCAAGTGTGTACTGCAGCACACCACCATCTTTGATGGCTATGAATTATCCATTAAGAGATTTACATCTCACCCTCAAACATGCAGTGAGTACTATCCTCGAACATCAACATAGGAAGGGACATATGTGATAGTACTTAACAGAACTCTTCTATGACGTGTTTTTACCACATTGAACTCCGTTTGTAGGATCTCTACTAATAGTGAGTTGGGTTCCTGTCATAGAGAATTCACATCCAACGGAACAAGTCCCATTCCTCTCGATGTTTTAAGAACCATTTTCCTGTTCAACCCTTTAGTTAAGGGATCCGCCAGGTTTAACTCGGTTTTTATGTATTCCAAGTTAACCACCCCAGAACTAATCAAGTCACGCACAATATTGTGCCTCAAGCGGATATGCCGGCTCTTTCCATTATATATTTTGTTCCTTGCTCGAGCAATAGCTGCCTGTGAGTCACAATGAACAAAAACAGACGGCATAGGCTTAGTCCACAAAGGAATATCAACTAGTAAATTCCTTAACCATTCTGCCTCTGAACAAGCAAGTTCTAAAGCAACAAATTCAGATTCCATTGTTGATTTAGCTTTACAAGTTTGTTTAGAGGATTTCCATGAAATGGCACCACCACCCAAAGTAAACACATACCCGCTGGTGGAGTTTATTTCATCGTTATCTGTGACCCAGTTAGCGTCACAATAACCTTCTAGAACTGCAGGACTACCGGTAAAGGTAAGTCCTAAGTCCATAGTACCCCTTAGATATCTCAATAGTCGTTTCAAAGCCTCCCAATGCTCTTTACTTGGACTATGAGTATATCTAGCCAAACGATTAACTGAGTATGCAATATCTGGCCTAGTGCAATTCATGAGATACATGACACTACCAATGATCTTTGCATACTCGCACTGAGACACACCATCACGATTATTCTTTTCTAATCTTACAGATGCATCATATGGGGTACTAACAGGCTTGACATCATAATGATTAAATTTCCTCAAAATCTTTTCAACATAATGAGATTGAGAAAGCATATAACCCCCACATTTTTCTATCAATCTAAGACCAAGAATTAAATCTGCTTTTCCCATGTCTTTCATTTCAAAAACAGATGATAGAAACGCTTTAGTATCATTTACAACATCAAGACTCGTACCAAAGATTAACAAGTCATCAACATATAAACAAACAATAACACCATCATGATTTTCAAATTTACTGTAAATGCATCTATCACTTTCATTTACAACATAACCATTAAACAACATGGCATTATCAAATTTCTCATGCCATTGCTTAGGTGCTTGTTTTAAACCATATAACGATTTCTTCAACCTACAAACTTTATGCTCTTGTCCTTTTGCTATCATACCTTCGGGTTGTTTCATGTAAATTTCTTCTTCTAAATCTCCATTTAAAAACGCTGTTTTAACATCCATTTGATGTACAACTAACTTATAAATGGAAGCTAAAGCTATTAACACTCTAATGGAGGTAATCCTAGCAACAGGAGAATAGGTGTCAAAGAAATCTATCCCTTCTTGTTGGGTAAATCCTTTAGCCACAAGCCTAGCCTTAAACTTATCAATTGTACCGTCCGCCTTTAGTTTCTTTCTAAAGACCCATTTACAACTGATAGGTTTACAACCTCTAGGCAAGTCTACGAGCTCCCAAGTATTGTTGCTAAGTATAGATTCAAGTTCGCTATTGATAGCCTCTTTCCAAAACTTAGAATCTATAGACATTACCGCTTCTTGATATGTACTCGGATCATTTTCTAAAATGAATGCAGTGACAAAGTCATTTCCAAAAGACTTTTCTACTCTTTTTCTCTTACTTCTTCTGGGTGAAGTATCATTACTAGACATTTGCTAGACTCACCTTTTTCAAATTTAGGACTAACTAATGACTCTTTCTTCATAGGAAAAATATGCTCAAAAAACTCAGCATTCTTAGATTCAACGATAGAACCATTATCAACCAACATGAATCTATATGCAGCACTATTTTGAGCATATCCTATGAAAACACAATCATTAGTCTTAGGACCAATTTTACTTCTTTTGAACTCTGGCATACAAACCTTGGCTAAGCACCCCCACACTTTGAAGTAATTCAAGTTAGGTGCGTAACCTCTCCAAAGTTCATAAGGAGTTTTATTGGTCTTTTTATGTGGGATTCTATTCAAGATATGACATGCCGAAAGGATTGCCTCTCCCCACATATTGTTAGGCAAACCTGAACTTATAAGCATAGCATTCATCATATCCTTGAGTGTTCTATTTTTTCTTTCAGCAACTCCGTTAGATTGAGGTGTGTAAGGAGGAGTGAATTCATGTATAATTCCATTATCTTCACAAAACCTTTGTAAAGATAACACATTATACTCACCACCCCTATCCGTCCTCAATCTTTTAATTTTCCTGTCTAGTTGATTTTCAACTTCATTTTTATACCTGATGAACATGCTTTCAGATTCGTCTTTATGTGCTAGCAAGTAAACTCTAGTGTATCTAGAAAATCATCAATAAAAGTTATGTAATACTTTTTACCACCTTTACTTGTATAACCTCTAAAGTCACCAAGATCACTATGTATGAGTTCCAACTTATCTGTTGTTCTTTCAACAGATTTAAACGACTTCTTGTGATGTTTTGCTTCTACACAAAACTCACACTTTCCAAAGTCATCTTCACATACATACGAGATTAGGTTGGTGAACTTTAGTCTTTTTAATGCACCTTTATTAACATGTCCTAATCTTGCATGCCAAATATTCAAAGAGTCAACAACGTAAGCAGAACTAGATGCATTCTTATTATTCATAATACACACAGCATCTAATACAAGTAAACCCCCGGAGCAATAACCTTTCCCGACAAACTCCCCATTTCTAGAAAGTATAAGCTTATCAGACTCAAGAACAAGTTTAATGTTAGCCTTGTTCAGTAGTACTCCGGAAATCAAGTTCCTACGCATCGCAGGAACATGCAACACATTGTTCAACTCCAGTCTTTTGCCAGAAGTCAACTTGAGGAGCACCTTTCCTTTACCAAGAACCTTGATACCATGTGCATCTCCCAAGAAAACTTGCTCGCCATCATCTATTTCTTGATATTCAAAAAATAGATCCTTACTGGTAGCAATGTGCTTGGTAGCCCCAGTGTCTACCACCCATTCCGAAGCACTACCAACAAGGTTTACCTCAGATAAGACGACCGCAGCAATGACTTCGTCGGTTGTCTTTGAGAACTCTACCAGATGTGCTTGATTGCTCGGTTGGCCTTTCCGTTGGTTGCATTTAGCCGCTCTGTGTCCAAGCTTTCCGCACACCCAGCACGCTCCTTTCATCTTCTTCTGTCCTTGTCCCTGCACAAATGTCTTACCTTTGCCATTGTGCTGAGTCTTTTGCCTCTTGGGTTTGTGCTCCACCACATTGGCTTGGGAGTTCCTTTCATCACGTCCAATGTCATCAAGCCGATTATTCTCTTCAATGCGAATGTGCTTGATGACTGCATCCAAGGTCAACTTGGCATCATCATGCTTGCCTCTCTTCTTGTATTTGCTCCAAGAAGAAGGTAACTTTTCCAACAAGGAGGCTGCTTGAAAAGTTTCATCAACTTTGATGCCTTCTTGCTCCATGTTATCCACCAATTGTTGATATTGGTGGATTTGATCATTGATCGGTATGTGGTCCACCATTTGGAACTTCAGAAACTCGCTGACCACATATTTTCTTTTGCCAACATCTTCAGAACCATATTTGTTCTGAAGTGCTGCCCAAATATCCTTTGCTGACGCAAATTTGACATAAATGTCAAATAGAGAGTTGGAGAGAAAGTGCAGAATGTGTCCTCTACACGTAGTATTGTCAGCATCATACTTTTTGCCTTCTGTTTCATCTGTTGGTCTGTCTTTAGTAAGCACATACGAAACAGAAATCATCTCCAAAGAGAATAGCACCTTAGCCGCCCAACGTTTGAAGAACTTGCCATCGAATGGCTCCATCTTTGACATATCAGGAACTGGTGCTTGTCTTGTTGCCATATTCACAAAAAATTGCTTTAAGATTGTTGGAAAATTGCAGAGAATATTGGCAACACAAACTATAGAACAGCCGAGACGTGACGGACTGTCACTGTCCTTAAAGCAATTTTGCCTATACCGAAGAGCAAGGTATACTTCTAGCAAATGCTTCCCAGGATATAACGGCTTACTTCCTTTCAATTGCTCTTAGAGAGGAAGTATTGAACTTGTTTAGTAGAAGAGAATGATAGTGAAAGGTAAAAGAAGAATGCTGCAGAATTTTTTCACAAGAATTCAATAGTTTTTCATGTATATCTCATATATATTTTGAAGATAGCAAAGCCTACTATTTATAGGCTTTGAGACAAGTTCAAAAGACCCTTTTTCTGCAGATTTTTCCTCCATGGATCGGTTATGGACGTTCAAGATGAAAGGAGATGTCATTTGGAGAAGAAGATGCATCTTTTGTGAACAGTCGGGTCACATTAGGCGCTTCATGTGACATCGAACGCCACATTAGGCGCTTCATGTCACTTCGAACGACTGTACAAAATGACATTAGGCGCTTCATGTCACATTGAACGCCTATACAAGGCGTTCGAAGTGTTCTGGAAGTGTTCCCGAACACTTCGAACGCCTACATTAGGCGCTTCAAGTGTCTGGAAGTATTCCAGAACACTTCGAACGCCTACATTAAGCGCTTCAAGTGTTTGGAACGCCCCCATTTCCTTCCATCCTTCATAAAACACTCCAAACGTCATCCAATCTCCTATCAATAGGTCACATAACACTATACAAGGTTGGATCACAAGATTTAAAGTACTTTTAAGTACTTTTCCAACACTATTTACTGAGCTGCCTTGGTTGATTGTAAACTTTTTGGAAAATGGAAAGGCCTAAAAATTGGGGGGGGGGGGGGGGATGATGCAATGCAATAAAACTTCACTTAGTTTAGTAGATACTATTGTTTGAAGCTGACAGCGTTAAATGACAGCATGAAAATGTCACTATTTTATCTCTTGCAATTTGCTTTTAGGATTTAAGAGTTGCATTACTAAACATCTCAGTAGTTATTCATTTACTAATAGAAATTAAAATTATAAGATTAGACCCTTTTTTTCTTTTTCTTTTTTTGGGTTAAAATGTAAATTGTATTAACCAAGAACCAAGCATCAAGGGGATGCAACCCATACAATCCAACAACATGATCAAAACATGAGCAAAAATGGGAAGATCACTCCCAACCAAAAGTCTTAGCCAACTAAAGTATTCATGGTCCTAAAAACATGTGTTTGAATTCTATGTATAACATCCCCAATGTTGAGAGAAGAGCCCTGCATTAGTACTTTGTTTCTACTTTGCCACACTAAATATACCGTTGCAGCTATGCAGTTCTTAGTAGCCTTGTTCTTGAACGACTTTTTTCTCAATTTCTTGCAACCCCACACCAAAATCCTGGGGAGACAATCCAGCGAAGTAGGCAATCTTAGCCAGTGTACCATAGCCTTCCAAATTTGCTTGAGCAAATGACATCTAAAGAAAATATGCCTTACTGATTCTGGGTTTGGACAGAAAAGGCAGCAACCATCAGACGGACAAAAAATGTTATCCTTCGTATTAATCCTGTTATTGACAGCAAGCCAAAGAATGAATCCATGTTCAGGAGTGATAGCACTGTCTCAAACCATTGGGAACCAAGGCGCCAATGCCCCTTTTACTCTAAAATGCGGGTAAGCCAATGCTGGACAAACTTTCCCATTTAGAACCCAAGATTCCAGCAGTGTTTGTGCCTGAGCGAGACTCCCCGTGCTTGAGATGAGGCAATCTCTGATGTCAAGCAGGGCCTTCAGCAGTGGAGAAAAGAACTGCTTTTTACAAATAGTCCAGATAGTCCAAGGATTAGAATCCATCTTATACCTGTCATTGATCCATAAAACCCAAAGCTGTTGTTTATGTGAGTGAAGATCCCATAGGTACTTGACAAGAAGAGCTTTATTCCAAGCTCTAAGCTGGAAAATACCCAGACCCCCCTCTTCCTTAGGAAGACAAACCTGCTTCCAAACCACCAGCGCTTTCTTGGACCCAGCAGCATCAGTACCCCAAAGAAAATGTAGGCACACTCTATTTACTTGATCAATAATTGATATAGGCACAGGTAATGCACTAAGCCAAAAGCAAAATAAACCACTCAGCACAGACCTGATCAGCAACATTATACCCGCATAAGTGAGTCAAGACTTCTTCCATTGGTTGACCAACTGAAGAAGTTTATTTAAGAAGGGAGAGTAATGTGTCAATTGAAGTTTATGTCCAGCCACGGGGATGCCCAAGTATCTGAATGGTAAAAGAGCCCATAGTGAAAGTTTGACCAGTTGCTTGTCCAAGGGAGAAGATGTTGCACCCAGCAGTATAAACTTTGGATTTAGCACGATTAAGCATAAGCCCAGAAATGCTCCCAAATTCAGTAAGAATGTGAGTTAACATACCAGCAGAAGTAGCATCACCCCTGCAAAAGAGCATAAGGTCATCTGCAAAACTGAGATGAGTGAGATTACGCTCACTACACAACGGATGGAAATTGAAATCAGGATTATGTTGGAGCAGATTCAGGGATCGAGATAAGTACTCCATCCCAATGACAAAAAGAAAAGGGGAGAGTGGACACCCCTGCCTAAGGTCTTTCTTTCCTTGGAAATACCCAGTCAATGAGCCATTAATTGAGATTAGACCCTTTGTTTTGACACACTCATCATCATTCCCATCTCAAGCTCCTCTCATTTATATATGTATTACTGGTCATTAAATACCTTTTTCGAACGTCTAATAGCTAATCATTGAGCATCATAAGTTTAAAGAAATCATTTCATTTGATATTTCAATTAATACATATGACATCTTAAATATATGACGAACTTGGCTGGTCAATGAATAAATGCTATCCGTTCTAATAGGTAAGTATTAAAGGACAAGATGTGATGTTATTGCCACAGAAGATTTACAACTTTTAGTTCACTCCAAAATGTGTTGTGTGTGTGTGTCTGTATATATATATATATATATATATATATATATATATATATATATATATATATGTACGTATGCATGTATGTATGTATGTATAGGTATATGTATTTGATTTCTTTACTTGATAACATCTCCTTCTTGTGGCAGCTAAGATGGGGAAAAGCTCCTTAAATGGCTGATTTATCCGGTGGTTTTCTGGCATATTGATAACATCCGTGCAGCTGATTTGACGTTATTACTTTGAATGGAGGTGGCCAAGATTCTCCTGATTCATCCTTTGCAAAATCTCTAGATTCCAAAAGGACAACCTTTGTTTTTAGAGTACTTATTGACTGTTATGTAGAAGAATTATGTATGTTCCTTCTTTGTTGAGGGCAAATTAATATTCCTATTTTGGAGACCCTCGTGGGATTTTATGGGTATAATTTGCAGCAGCTTTGAAATATAGACTCGTTTCACCTGAGGTTTTCTTAGCTGCGTAATTTTGCTTACTATATTCTGATCTTTACCACTAATTAAGTACCAGTTAATCGACACATCTTGATGCAATTTTCATTATGGTCCATCAGTAAACATCTGTATGTTTCTAATACATATGTATAGTTGCGTACATCCGACTCCCTCATACCTCCGTCATAGACGAGAGCCTCTAAGACAATGGGGTAATGTTGTTGTACATCCCTATCCAATAATTTATGATGCTTTACATATTGCATGTGTGTTATTGGAATCATCTATATACATAATAATTGAGGGGTGGCTGCAAATGCAGGTAGGTTGCCCCTCCCTCCATTCTTTTTTTTTCAATTGCATGTTGATTTTGTGGGCATGCTTTATTTATTATTTTATAACTACTCTTTTTATAAAATAACTTTGAAGATAAAAGTGAATAGAATATATAATACCATAATTTGTAGAGAAAGTTTATCCAACCTCTAATATTTGTATATGTACGGAAATCTAAATCTTAACTTCGAAAGAGTTTATTTTAGTGCGCTTGTAAGAAGTTTAAATAGAAACCTAAGTACGTTCCACTTTGAGATTATTCGAACTTATTTAATGAAGAAGCTAATTCATATTTAAAGCTTGGAAAATCTGATATAATAAATATCCAAAATAAATAGTGCAAAATATGAATATTTTGTTCATGTTAATCACTCAAGTTCATTCTTTAGTATAAAGTATTTTCTTTTACCATATATGTCATTATAGTGAAAAATGGAAGAAAAGGAAAAGTGCGAGTTAATTTGTTATAGGAAAAGTGTAGTGAAAATATTTTGATGTAAAAAATATTCAAAATAATAGAATTTTATGCTTTTTTGTTTTCTTTATCTCAAAAAGGTATAATTTCTAAATGAAGTGTAAAAAATCGTAAACGCAAATATATCGGTTAACCTTAGTTTCTGATTTTTTTTTCAATTTTTCTTGTTGTATGAATATTTGTTGAGTGCTAATTCAATAAAATATCAGTTAATTGCGTAATTTTATTCCAATGCATCCAGTAATTCTCCTCCATGAAGAAATATTCATCTTAAAGAACGCCCAGCGGAATTGCGTTTTATTCCCGCGTGATTTTTTTTAATCACGTTTTTCTACCCCTATTCTTTTAATTTTCTTTTCCTTTGTCATTCAATTGAGATGTTTGTGAGAGTAACAGCGGAATTGCGTTTTATTCCCGCGTGGTTTTTTTTAATCACGTTTTTCTACCCCTATTCTTTTAATTTTCTTTTCCTTTGTCATTCAATTGAGATGTTTGTGAGGGTAACATCAATTCCCGCGTGATTTTTTTTACCACGTTTTTCTACCCCTATTCTTTTAATTTTCTTTTCCTTTGTCATTCAGTTGAGATGTTTGCGAGGGTAACAGCGGAATTGCGTTTTATTCCCGCGTGATTTTTTTTAATCACGTTTTTCTACCCCTATTCTTTTAATTTTCTTTTCCTTTGTCATTCAATTGAGATGTTTGTGAGAGTAACAGCGGAATTGCGTTTTATTCCCGCGTGGTTTTTTTTAATCACGTTTTTCTACCCCTATTCTTTTAATTTTCTTTTCATTTGTCATTCAATTGAGATGTTTGTGAGGGTAACAGCAATTCCCGCGTGATTTTTTTTACCACGTTTTTCTACCCCTATTCTTTTAATTTTCTTTTCCTTTGTCATTCAGTTGAGATGTTTGCGAGGGTAACAGCGGAATTGCGTTTTATTCCCGCGTGATTTTTTTTAATCACGTTTTTCTACCCCTATTCTTTTAATTTTTTTTTCCTTTGTCATTCAATTGAAATGTTTGTGAGGGTAACAGCGGAATTGCGTTTTATTCCCGCGTGATTTTTTAAATCACGTTTTTCTACCCCTATTCTTTTAATTTTCTTTTCCTTTGTCATTCAATTTAGATGTTTGTGAGGTTAACATCGGAATTGCGTTTTATTCCCGCGTGATTTTTTTAATCACGTTTTTCTACCCCTATTCTTTTAATTTTCTTTTCCTTTGTCATTCAATTGAGATGTTTGTGAGAGTAACAGCGGAATTGCGTTTTATTCCCGCGTGGTTTTTTTAATCACGTTTTTCTACCCCTATTCTTTTAATTTTCTTTTCCTTTGTCATTCAATTGAGATGTTTGTGAGGGTAACAGCAATTCCCGCGTGATTTTTTTTACCACGTTTTTCTACCCCTATTCTTTTAATTTTCTTTTCCTTTGTCATTCAGTTGAGATGTTTGCGAGGGTAACAGTGGAATTGCGTTTTATTCCCGCGTGATTTTTTTTAATCACGTTTTTCTACCCCTATTCTTTTAATTTTCTTTTCCTTTGTCATTCAATTGAAATGTTTGTGAGGGTAACAGCGGAATTGCGTTTTATTCCCGCGTGATTTTTTTAATCACGTTTTTCTACCCCTATTCTTTTAATTTTCTTTTCCTTTGTCATTCAATTTAGATGTTTGTGAGGGTAACATCGGAATTGCGTTTTATTCCCGCGTGATTTTTTTAATCACGTTTTTCAACCCCTATTCTTTTAATTTTCTTTTCCTTTGTCATTCAGTTGAGATGTTTGTGAGGGTAACATCGGAATTTCGTTTTATTCCTGCGTGATTTTTTTTAATCACGTTTTTCTACCCATATTCTTTTAATTTTCTTTTCCTTTGTCATTCAATTGAGATGTTTGTGAGGGTGACAGCGGCCATCAAAGTTCGGAGTAGGGTGTAAATGAGGCAAACGACTAGTGATCAAATCAAGTTCCGTTGATGCTTATGTTTGTTTATTTTTGTTCGATAATGTTTGAGATCGAACTCGATTCGACTTGACTATTTAACGAGTCAATCTTGAACATACATTCGAATTGTTAGATCATAAGTATGTTCAAACTTATAATATACAAAAAAATCATGCATGGTTTGGTGTTCCATTAGTATATTTATTTGACACAAACAATAACTTAAACATAATAACTGTCAATTATCGTAATGATAACATGTTTTCATACAAAAAACTAATAATATTTTAATAATATCACCTAAAATGCATGTTTCTACATGCAAATACGATCTTTCACAATAATAAACTATATTTACTTTTGTTCGAAATAGATTTGAATGTTGTTCGAGTTGGAAAGTTATCAGGCTCGATCTTAAGATCAAATGATATTTGAAGATCTTGGAGAAAATGAATCTTTTCTGAAAGAGAACAAACCAAGCCTAATAGAATGTCTAGCAGTTTTCTAATGAAAAAAGAGAGATTCAATATGATCAAGAAGATTAAAAGCATGAATTTTTTTTTTCCAGTAGACAACTAAATGTAGCATTAAATGGCCAAGAGAACATATGATACAGAAGTACTTGACAACATGTCCTTCTTATTGGATAATACTTATACCTTTACAGTAATTCAATGTCATTAGAACTTATCCTAAGAACTTCAATGTTACATATATACTTTGTATACAGTGGCTACTATCTCCTTTCTTTTCTGTATGTGGAAATTAGGATCACAAAACCCCACTATACAAAACCTAGTATGAGCAGAGACTGAAGGCAAAAGAGCTTCTTCCCTCTGCTCAAACTACTTCCCTGGCCACAAATATCTGTACTTTACCCCATGATTCCGCATTGAGTAATGAAATCATTTGACGAATTTACATGCATATACCACAGACTTCGTACCTCAGGAGCACTGATCTCAAGCCAAGGCTTCGCAGGCCCACTGTAGTGTATAACCGCCGCGCTTTCCAGCATGCTTCGATCTAGTTCTGGAGATCGTTGGCCCAAACCGGCAACATGCCAGGATGAGTTGATAGGGTGAACATGACCTTCAAATGCCAACAAGGCTGCTGGGAGCACTCCGGGTTGCCATAGCGTAAAACTGGATTGGAGGTTCTGAAATACATCATTAGAGAAGCCTTAGACATTTAATCGCAAGTAGATTAACATAATACAGCGATGATAATGTTCAAATATATATGATTGTTGAAAAAGTAAGTTAAAGTACTCTAAAATGTGCTCCAAACTTATATAAGAACTTGTATGATGTTGTTTGGGAGGTTGAAAGATGATTTGAATACTTTGAAATTGAAAAAGGTCACTTGGATTGATCCATGTGTAGAGTGGATCGAACTAAGTGAAGGCTGAAATAAAGTTGAGCTTTTTGTTGGATATAGATCGATGACATCGATCGATCGATGTGGTGAGGATGCAAAGCTGAAAACTCTCTGTCCAACATAGATCGATCACATCGATAGATAGATGTGACATCGATCGATCTACGCTGGCAGGATGCAAATTTGGAAGTTTTTGTTCGACATCGATTGATGACATCAATCGATCGAAGTGACATCGATCGATCACATTGATCAATCGATGTACCAACAGTCAGAATTTTTCATTTTGAATTGCATCTTTTGATCTAAGGTTCACCTCCCTTCACTTATGAACGAAATGCAACTGACTTGGAGGGCTTAAAAACTGCCGAAATGAGTTTCTAAATTGGTTTTTTTTACACAACCTAAGGTTTATAAATATGAGGCCTTGTTATCTTACTCAATATACAACAAGTCTTGCAAAACTTTGAGATTTCATCAACTTTGTCTTCTCCATCTTTACTCCTCCATTATCAACCTCTTCTACATCAAGTTCAAACTCTCTCTAGTAGAGCAAACTAAAGAGAGTAAGCCGTTATATCTTGGGAAGCATTAGTCTTGTTGTTTACCTTGCTCACTGGTAGAGACTAAATTGCTTTAAAGACAGAGTTATCTTGAAACTCGTCTCGGCTTTGCTTTGATCGCTTTTTTGTTTGGTTTGCTTCTATTCTACCATATTTTCCAACAATGATCACACAGTGTAATGAAAATGGAGCATAAGCTAAGAGAATCTGTGAGTCCTGGACTATATGCACTTACAATCTTTAACCATTGATGATAAGTTCTGGTAATGTTGGTTTTCCTCCATGCTTGAAGATCCAGGAGGTTGACCCCATACAGCCATTCGCACTGATCTTTATCAAACATGGATGATATGACTGCGTTTGTAAAATTGAAAATGTTTTCATATTTTCTTCCTGGGCAATGCCTTTGTCTGCAGCAAGAGTCTACAACTGCGCCCACAACTTTCCCGTTGAGATCCAACTCCCATATGGGCGACAAATCATGTTGCACGATAACATCATCGTCCAATAACAGAATTCTGTGGAGATGTGGAAACAGCTGTAGTGCCATCAAAATCAGAGTGAAAATCAATGTAGGCCAAAGGATCTTTGCCAGACCAGTCAAACAGCATAAGTTTAGAAACTACCTCAGGGAGATATATCCTCAGGTGATTTAGAAGGGAGAGAAAGCTGGGACTTAAGACCTCTAACTTCTTCTCATAGTCTTGCTGATTCTCGAAGTATTTCTCTTTCAAACTCTCAATTTCATGGCTCCGAATCAGGCGATGAATCTCTACCCTTTCTTCAACCCCAACATTGATGTCATGCGACCAGTCATACTGATGCAATCCTTTGACTTCCACCACAGCTGAATTCATGTTGTCTAGTGCAAACCATGCATGCATTGCATTGTATGTCTTCCTATCCGTAATTACATGAAATACCAATTTCTCACTATTGCTTGAGCTTTTGACAGCAGAGGAGATAACTACAGATGCAGCAACTACGTTATCAGTGAGGAGAACGACATGATGGAACAAAGGGTCAGAGAGGCGATACACAAATTCAGCAGGAGGTAAACGGGAGCGTGCCATAGCATTTATAGCATATTCTTCTGCCAACAAGAGAGAAAGGCACTGCAAGCTTTTAGGCACACCATGCGAAGCCAAATGCCAGTTCATGTACTCTCTCCGCTTAGCTGATTGCACTCTTTGCTCCATTTTCGTCATCTGGAAAAAAGTATAAGTAGCAGAATATTATGTGCACAAATTTCAGGGGAAAAAAGGGACTGTCCAACTAACATATGACACGTTTCCATATAATTTAATAGCCAATAAATTAATGAGGGAAACTAATATTTCCTTCGTCCAAAAAATATTGTCATAATTTGACTTGTGCATAATTTATGGAAGTTAAACATCTTGGTCAATACTTCTATTCTACCCTTAATTGATTAATAGAGGAAAACTAGAGAAACATGTGAGTGTTAATTGAAATAGTAGTACTGAAACTTTGAATAGTAAGTATCAATATTTTTGGAAAGTGGACAATATTTTCGGGACAAATTAAAAAAAAAAACTATGACAATATTTTATGGGGCGGAGGGAGTAAATATTAATCATACCACTCTAAACAGCAAACAGAAAAAGGTGACACAAGAAGTGCCAACCACTTCTTAAACTCAGTTTCATGCATTCCATCTTTATCTCTGTTTCCAAAAGATTGTATATCCACTCTTTGTTCAATTTTACACTAACTAAAAATTGTAAGCCAAAAGACAGTCTACTATATGCTTTGTTTGTGAACCTACCCAACTAGTAGAAAGAATAACCTCCTGAAATATGAAGATGGAAGATTTTAGAAATATGTAGCTGGTAGAGTTTAGACATCTTGCTGATATACACTACTCAGGGTGCAAATCTGATGAAGACATTTTGTCCAAAAAGGTAGCGCATTTACACTGAACCAGTTCCTACCTGGAAGATTCTGATTGCACACTTGGAAAAACAAGTACATCATTTTCTAGAATCAGTCAGATACCACGGGAGAGCAGAGCACTTGGATTCAATTTTGTTTGGCCAAAAAGAATTATCAATAGAAGAAAGATTCAATTCAATGTTGACAAAAAAAATAGTTAAGCTTAATCCAACCATAGATAGTAGTCCGAACCACCAACTCTAGTTGAAAGTTAAAGAAGACTAATCCAATTAATATGTGTAAATAGGTCCAATATGTGGTCTTACATGAAATTCTAATTAGTGATCCATTTGGAGAATAGCATGGAATTCAGACAGTCTGATGCCATTCAGTAATATATAGAACATATGTAAGCTAGCCAAGAGTAAAAATCAACACAAACTTAAATTAGATTAGATGACAGTAAACAAAACAAACTTGCATACATTTTAGCTTATTAGCCTTGTTATACAAAAGGCAGACCTTCTGAAACTTGCATGGTTGGCATACCACTTGGTGTATCTCTCCTTGTGTTCACAGAACTTTTTAACTGGTAGAAACACTTGTAACATCTGCTACAAATCTATTTGAGTTGTTTTGTTCTCATATGATATGAGGTGAAGCAATAACTTCATCAGGTTATTTCCTCATGGTTAATGTTTCGTGGATTTCAGCTGATTTCATACAGGAAAATAGCCAGCCGTTCCTATTTTGCTTCAGTACTGACACAACGGCCTCTATGGCATTATGAGTGATATGATTGTAGGGATGTGCCTAGGTCTCATTACTCAAGCTATTTGTTTGCAAGTCTTATTCTCCCAAGTAAGAGGCAGCCAAATGGTAGAATTGCACGAATGTACCTAGGTCTCAATAGTAGTACCCTAGGTATCTGTTTGCAAGTATTTTTTCCCTCAAGTACGAGTTACCTATCTTATAGATACGTAATGAGATAGAAGACGACGAAAATTTCTAATCACAGAATCACATACAACCATGGACAATAAGCTATCTGCCAAGTTAATGAGCGCAGAAGGAGAAGTAAGAATGAATATGGAAGGACATGATTACATCCTCCTTTTAGGATGTGAAGCTACTAATCCTAGTACTAGTTACCTTTTGTTTTATGCTCTAAATCTACTTCATATTTCATCATATTAAGAACAATGATATACATCAAAGAAACTTTTATTCCTATTTTGTTCTTGCTAGTGTTCACTAGAGTTTAGCCCTTCCAAACGGTGAAGACTCAAATTCCAAGGATCTAAAACCCAAGACAGTATGATAGTTACATACTGATAGTAAGAAAAAGGTGACACACACACACACACACAAAATGTGTAACTAGACAGATTTATGGTGGCCTTGTGGCCTGTGGCAGCTACTTTGACAACATGAAATGGATGTTTTGTTATCATATAAGATTATGCATCATGAACGAGGAAAGGAGGTTGGTATTTGATCTCATGATATAGTGATTAAGAAGGTAGCTTTAAGTCAGCTGAGGATAAACACAGTAAACAATTAGCACCATGATTTGATTAAACAACAGGAGTCAGTTGACCATGTATGATGATGCCTCTTGTGATTTCCTATTAATCCTAATATAAGAAGCAAAATGGCTTATCGTTGGTCCATGTATTTGTCATACTTGAAGTTTATTATTTCAAGCTAATAAAATTGAATACGGAAAAACGATATGATAGAGAACAGTGGTATAGAATTAATTCAACAGGATCATATCATTATTATTCCAGGGATCATAGATGTTTCCTTTAAGATACGGACAAACACACTATGACCAATTGAAATTTTTGGCTTAAGTGTCGGCTTTTCATAGGAAAAAATGAGTGCTTGAGAGTGATAGGGCCCGAGGAACTACTAAAAAAGAGAAAAGACATGAGTCCACAGAGCTGAGAAAGAACCAAAACCCAGAAAAGAAAAAGGAAAACAGAGCATAAGAAGCAAAGAACAACATGAATTGAGAGCAAGCAGAGGAAACAGTAGCAATAGTAAACCTTACCATAGTTTTTGTCTTGAAAGAGAAGGCTTTGAAATCTTGTCTATTAGATGTCACGTCCATCACAAGATCCTTGAATGAGTCCGGGATTGAAGTGGGATGCTGTGATTCTCCATTTGCACTAGCTTTGACATTTGTTGTCTCTAACAAAGCCCTTGTGAGCTCTTCCCTCAGCTTTTTAACAGTAGGCAAAAGGCTTAGAATCCCAACATATTAACTATAGGAACTATGTCACAAACAGAAAATGGGAATCCATGATCATGTCATATACAGGGGAAAGGGGAATTTTATCCTCAACCATTGAAATATTCAATTCCTTGTTGACGCCTGAAACCTCAAAACTAGTAGCGTTTATAGATTTTTCTTTTTCAAAAAAACAAACACATAACAATAATAAGAACAACAACAACGGCTACTTCCTCTCCTTGTGATGCTTGTTCACCCCCTTTATTCATAGTTTACGCCATGTAGACTACTTAAAAGAAAAAGGAAAACAAAACATTCGCTGCCATGAACTCTTCCTCGTTTCCCATATAAAGATTCCAAGCACAAACACATCGGTGAAAGGAAGTTTGACTATTATGCCGCTATCTTTTCTCCATTCGTCTTCATAAGCTTCTTGCTACTCAGAATAGACGCTTCTTTTTCGCAAATTTCCCGACAAAACTTGTCAAGTGTGCGCATAAGAGGTTTTTCCCTTTATCGATCTGAAATGGGAGAAAATAAATACTGGACCGATTGACGCCGATGACTGTTGAACAAATCGACCCTCCGGAGGAATAGTTTCTCAGTCACAGGGAACCCTCGTCACCCTATTTCTTACAGGACGCCTATATAAATCACCATGCCTTTCTATCAAGATTTTTCACCGACTCAGCACATTACATTAACAACAAGCAATATCAGATGTGATCAATTGACTAACATTTCAAAATGGGTCAGTTAGATTTAGCTACGGAATACAAAACCTAAAGAAAGAAATTAAGAAAGGACGGGGGGAGAGGAGGGGGGGCGTGAATGCATTGTTGAAGGATCAAGGGCTATTTGGTCATGACACTACCAATTTTGGATCGAAGGGGTGCATAAACATTGTAAAAAAAATGAGCAGAAATAACCTTTTCCTATTATGCTAATATTAATTTGAATCTCCAATTCTAAAAACCCCTACGGTGAACGCTCATAGAACTTTATTTTAACTTTTACTTTGGGGGGCCCATTTTGGCTTCACTTGTGTCATCCTACGCGTACATTCGTCATGAATTAAAAGTAAAGGATATAATTCAACTTCATGGTTGAAACATAATCAGAAGCAACATTAGGCAGCTAAATTATAAAAGAAAAATACCCCATTTAATCCTAGAGGCTCTAATTTGAAATGGTATATAACAGATGTATGTTGTTAGCTACTGATTCCTCTTTATATGTTGAACTTTTGTTCCTATTTATGTGTACTGGTATATTACGAGAAAACAAAAACAAAAACGATATAATTTTAATAAGAAAAAACAAAACTGTATAATAAAACATCTTTGGCAAAAACGTCTCAGATGATTTGGGTTGTCATTAGCAAAGACGTCCCGAGCAGCATCTAGGACGTATTTGGCAAACCAGTCCTATCTAGGATGCATTTAAGAAAACGGGTGGACTTGTAATGCGTTTGTCAAAAACGCCTCGTCTTCTGATTACTCTATTTAAACTACGATAGTATTGTAATGACGAAACCATTATTTTTTTACAAACTCCACACAGTGACAATGACTTTAAAAATCCAAGTTGCTTTATTTTATGAGGTAAAAAAATCAATTCACACAATGGAACTACGTATGATCGCGCTGGCACCAAATTGATGAGTGTGCCAAGTGATGTATTGTATAGAGAGTTTAAAGAACAAATGAGATTAAGATTGGAGTTGAGATGTCGGAACATAATATGATATTGATCCTGGACCAATTAATATGTTACGTCGAGTCTAATGCGGGTAGTTATGCTTACAATTTGACTAAAATTCCTACCGACAAAGACATGGGATAAAATCGAGAAATTCATTCGTTATTTAACCATTCCAACTATAGAGATATATGTGACAGGTCATGTTGTTTTATCACCTACTGCAAATCATGTAGCTGGTAGGTAATATGCATAAAGATATTTTTGTCAAATCTATACATAATGTGGTTGGAAGTTGCTCATCCCATTCATATGTAGAAGATCAAACTAATACAAAGGATGGAGAAAACGATGACGATGATGAATTTGAGGACCATGAGGAGGTTTAACCATTCCAACTATAGAGATATATGTGACAGGTCATGTTGTTTTATCACCTACTGCAAATCATGTTGCTGGTAGGTAATATGCATAAAGATATTTTTGTCAAATCTATACATAATGTGGTTGGAAGTTGCTCATCCCATTCATATGTAGAAGATCAAACTAATACAAAGGATGGAGAAAACGATGACGATGATGAATTTGAGGACCATGAGGAGGGCGATGAAGATGAAGAAGATTATTTAGAGGACCTTAAGTATGAGGAGGATGAAGAAGAGGTGTCTCGGACAGCAGTACCTTATTTTGACAAAAATATTGCGTTTTTGAAAGATTAAACGATCAAAAACACAAGCATTCATAGTCGAGGTGAGCTTAGACATTGGTTATGGAAGGAGAGTAACATGATCATATAGAGGAGGCGGTGTTGCTCAAAGGCAAAGAAGGTGTGCAACATACCGTGCAATTATGGTCTATGAAGCGTTCGACTTTTTTCGTTAATATATAAAAGAAAGCTTGAATGTGGATATCAACTACAAGAAAAACTAGCAGAGAAAAAATTCGCTGTGAAAATGATATATGGTGATTGACTTGAATCTTTAAATGAGTTGCCTCGCCACAAGGATGTGATAGAGACATCAAATGAAGGAATAATGGAGACATGATCCAGAGTGGAGCACTGCCGATCAAAAGGTGGTTGGAAAAGTTTTTTGGGCATTCAAACCGTCAATTGTAGGATATAAACATTGTCCTCTACTGATATCAATAGACGATACGTATTTGTATATAAGGTATCAAAAAAATTATTGATTCATGTTGTAGTTGATGTTATTGATCATATATTTCCAATAATTTATCCTATTATTGATGAGGATAGTGAACATAATTGGAGATCGTTGCTTAGAATATCCGGCAACATATATTTGAAGACATGAAAGGTAATGTGTTTGATTTCAGACTGATTTAGGGGACTCCAGACAACGATTCGAGCAGATCGTACTTGGCGACCACCTTATGCACACCATAGATATTATCTACGGCATAACAAAGCAAATTTTTCAGTACAATATTCTTTCAAATATGTTATGCATATTATAGCTATTGCCCTCATAATTAGTTTTTGAAGGTTTATGAAAATCGAACTTCGTAGGAAAATTTTCTGGTAAGGTTTTGAACAACATTCTCTGAGCAGCTGCCATAAAAATACAAGGTGCACAAGTTTATTGAATATATGGAGAAGTTTGAGAAGTTGAATAAAAATACATCCGATTATCTTATGCAGATATCACTTGATACATGGACATTATCTCATATGGTGGTTGGAGAGGTATTATGTGATGATAACCAATTTCTTTAAGTCGTTAAACAGTGTTTTCAAGGGAGCTGAATATTTACCTATTAGTGTTTGTGTTCAAGTAGTTTTCAAAAGAATTGTGAAGATGTTTGATGAAAAGCGATAAGATGTGTTGTCACATTTGGCAACAGGGGATGGATGTTCAGTCAAGGTGCAACAACCGTTTATTGAAATTGAAAAAACCAAAAAAGCATAGGGTGCAAGCATATGATACGCGAGAAGGTCTATATGAAGTTGTAACTCGAACTGGATCCACGCATGGTAATATTCCTCATACAGTAAACCTAAAGCACTGGACATGCACCTGTGAAAAATTTTCAACTTTACTACAAGCCTTCTCACACGATATGAAGGTTACTAAATATGCACAGTATAGCGACGGAGTTTGTCACCCATTTCTACTTATGTCGTGCGATGTTAGAAGCGCACAATACTCCGTTTCATCCTATAAAACACTCAGTACATTGGCCAGCGCCTTTATTTTGGCTTGAAGCCAATCTCACTCGTATGAAACTTGGTCAAGACGGACCACAATCAACTCAGGTTCAAAGTCCTTCAGAATAGCTAAATAGACCAAATGAGAAACACTAGTCATACTGTCACAGAATAATATCGTGATTTGAAAGAACATCGGCACTTTTGTTTTCTGATCAACCTGTAAGGCATATGCATCTTCTGGTAGGGGGTTTGCCTTTATCGAATCGACTAGCCTCTTTTGGTAGATACGATTTTTCCTAAATCCATAAACCAAGAGTCCATCACAACTGCAACATACAAACATCCTGTCATCCTGTCTAAATGTACATAGGCTCCATCTATGTGAGAGGCTCACTATTAATGCGTAACCCAAATAAGTATTAAATTTAAAACTAATTAAATTAGTAACTCACTAGTTTGTCTGGTAGTAGATCCCTTGTCTGTTAAGCATTCTTACTCTTCAACCCATTATTACGTAAAAAAGTACAAAATCATTTTTTCTACTGAAAACGAATGGAGAGGGAGATGAAAGACAGAGAATGATTGTTCCTTGTATAGTTGCATTAGGAGTTGGGAAGCATTTTGTGGAGATACCCAGCACAACGGTTTCACAAAAGAGTCTTGAGCCGTTTGCGGTTTTGGATGTTGCTAATGGGACGTCTTTGTCAATGGCGATCCATATCACCTGAGGCGTTTTTACCAAAGAGGTTTTTATTATGGGAAATTTTTCTAATCCGTACAATTTATTGTATTTTTTTTTATTAAAACAATATTATTTTTGGCTTTTTCTCAGTATATTATTCATTTGAACTTAAAAATATTATTTAAGTCAATTAAAAAAATATTTTTAGAGCATAAACAATATTTAACATTTGCCGCAAAGTCTATGTCGAAATCTAGTATGTGTACTTACATACATTGTAAAAATAAATACTAGATTTGAATTGTCGATTTCACAAGAATATTTGTCCTTTTTATTGCAATGTTTTGATGTGTATTTTAAACTAGGAATTTGTTCAACAGTAGTAAAAGGAAAGAAATAAAAACTACCGGATAGTAAAAATACATGTCATTAAACAATACAATAAAGTTATAGTTGTGGTTTGTTGGAAAAGTACGTTAAAGGACTCTTTCTAGATGCTCCAAACTTATATAAAGTTTATATGAGGTTGTTTGGGAGTTTGAAGTGATTCTGGAGGACTTGGATCGATCATTGTGAAGGACATCGATCGATCGATGTGTCATCGGTCGATCGATGTGGTACGTAGCAACCTTGGGAGTATTATGTCCAACATAGATCGATCACATCGATCGATCTATGTGACATCGATCGATCGATGTGATCGATCGATGTAAGACAGAATGTAAAGTGGAAGTTTCTGTCCGACTTCGATCGATCACATCGATCGATCGAAGTGACATCGATCGATCGATGTACCAACGGACAGAACTGTTCACTTAGAGTTGCAGCTTTTGGTACAAGAATCATCTCCCTTCGCCTATGAACGGTAATCAACGGCTCTTGGAAGTTGAAATGAGGCTGAGACATGTTTCAAAAGAGGTTTTAAACACACCCCAAAATCTATACATAGAAGATCTTGGTATTTTCAACATATACTATTGATTCTTGCAAAACTAAGTAGAAAACTCTCAGCACCTACTTCATTCCCTTCTTCTCTTTCAATACCTTTAATAAGCAAGTTCAATCTTTCTCCCCTATAGCAAAGGGAAGGAAGATAGCCGTTATATCCTTGGAAGCATTTGCTTGAAGACTATCTTGCTCTTTGGTAGGAGCAAAATTTCTTTAAGGACAGTGACAATCCGTCACGTCTCGGCTGTAATTCTTGTTGGTTTCCATATTCATACTACATATTTTCTAAGAGAAAATCTCACTTATTAGCCTAAGGTTTGGCCTATTACTCAGTTAGCAGCCTAACGTTGATGAAACTCACTTAACAACAACTCTTTGTCCAAAATGTCTCACTTGTAGCCAGTCACCGGAAGGTGACTTGCTACAGCAGGTTTCCTCTTTTTTTTTAAAAAAAAAAATTCATTTCTAAAAAATGTTATTATTGGTAAAAATTCTAAAAATTGTAAAAATTAATTAAAAAATATTTTAAAAATCGAAAAATTAGGAAAAAAAAGATAAAAATAATAAAAAATTACCCACAACACCCCAGTACTCCACCCACCAACCCGCCCCCCGCACCCCCACCCTGGGCCAAATTTTTTTTTAAAAAAATTTTTTCTAACTCACTCATAACGCTCCGACCACCCCCGCGTCCCCTCCCCCACCCCCTCCTCTCGCGAATTTTTTTTAAAAAATTTTTTCTAACTCACCCATAACATCCCAATCACCCCTGCGTCCCCTCCCCCCACCCCCGCGCACACCCCAAAAAAATTTTAAAATTTTTTCAACTCACCCACAAAGCTCCGACCATCCCCAGAACCCCAAACAATCCAACCCCCCAGTCCAAAAAGAAAATGACAATGTTTTGGGCTGGGGGTTGGATTGTTTGGGGTGCCGAGGATGGTCGGAGCTTTGTGGGTGAGTTGAAAAAAATTTTAAATTTTTTTAGGGTGTGCGCGGGGGTGGGGGAGGGGACGCAGGGGTGGTTAGGACGTTATGGGTGAGTTAAAAAAATTTTAAAAAAAAAAATTTGCGAGAGGAGTGGGTGGGGAGGGGACGCGGGGGGTGGTCGGAGCGTTATGAGTGAGTTAGAAAAAATTTTTAAAAAAACATTTTGGCCGGGGGAGTGCCGGGGGGTGGGGTGGGGGTGGAGGGTAGGTGGGTGAAGTGCTGGGGCGTTGTGGGTAATTTTTATTATTTTTATCTTTTTTTCCTAATTTTTCGATTTTTAAAATATTTTTAATTAATTTTTATATTTTTTAGAATTTTTAAATTCCTTTTAAATCACTTAACTCAAAAATACAATTTTATTTTTTTAATTAAAAAGGGTCGCCACGTGTCAACTCCTGGTTGGTCTAAGAAAGTCAAAGGTTAGTCAACGGTCACCTGGCTACAAGTGAGACATTTTGGACAAAGAGTTGTTGTTAAGTGAGTTTCATCAACGTTAGGCTGCTAACTGAGTAATGGACCAAACTTTAGGCTAATAAGTGAGATTTTCTCTATTTTCTAACATTCTTAAAGCAATTTTGAGAATATGGCAACAAGGCAAGCACCAGTTCCCGATATGTCAAAGATTGAGCCATTTGATGGCAAGTTCTTCAAACGTTGGGCGGCCAAGGTGCTGTTTTTCTTGGATATGATTTCTGTTTCATGTGTTGACGCGAGATAAACCAGCAGAGGAAACAGAAAAAGTCAAATATGAGGCTGACAACACAACCTGTAGAGGACACATTCTGCACTTCCTCTCAAATTCTTTATTTGACATTTATGTCAAATTCACGTCAGCAAGGGATATCTGGACAGCACTTCAGAACAAATATGGTCCTGAAGATGTTGGTAGAAGAAAGTATGTGGTCAGTGAATTTCTGAAATTCCAAATGGTGGACCACATATCGATCAATGATCAAATCCACCAATATCAACAATTGGTGGATAACATGGAGCAAGAAGGCATCAAAGTTGATGAAACATTCCAAGCAGCATCCTTGTTGGAAAAGCTTCCTTCTTCTTGGAGTAAGTACAAGAAGAGAGGTAAGCATGACGATGCCAAACTTACTCTGGATGGGGTCATCAAGCATATTAGAATTGAAGAGAACAACAGACTTGATGACAGAGGACACGATGAAGGTCAGTCTCGAGCCAATGTGGTGGAACACAAGCCCAAAAGGCAAAAGGTTCAACACAATGGCAAAAGTAAGTCTTTCTCGCATGGACAAGGACATAAGAACATGAAAGGAGCATGCTGGGTGTGCGGAAAGCTTGGACACAGAGCAGCGAAGTGCAACCAACGGAAAGGCCAACCAAGCAATCAAGCACATCTGGTAGAATCTTCAAAGACGAACGAGGAAGTCATCGCTGCAATCGTCTTGTCTGAGGTAAACCTTGTCAGTGGTGCTTCGGAATGGGTGGTAGACACAAGGGCTACCAAGCATATTGCCACCAATAAGGATCTATTTTTTGAATATCAAGAAATAGATGATGGCGAGCAAGTCTTCTTGGGAGATGCACATGGTATCAAAGTTCTTGGTAAAGGAAAGGTGCTCCTCAAGTTGACTTCTGGCAAGAGACTAGAATTGAATAATGTGTTACACGTTCCTGCAATGCGTAGGAACTTGATTTCCAGAGTACTACTGAGCAAGGCTATTATTAAACTTGTTCTTGAGTCTGATAAGCTTATTCTTTCTAGGAACGGGGAATTTGTCGGGAAAGGATATTGCTCCGGGGGCTACTTGTATTGGATGCAATTAGTGTTATGAATAATAAGAATGCATCTAATTCTGCTTATGTTGTTGATTCCTTTGATATCTGGCATGCTAGACTATGACATGTTAACAAGGATGCTTTAAAGAGATTAAAGTTCACCAACTTAATTTCCTATGCTTGTGAAGATGACTTTGGAAAGTGTGAGTTTTGTGTAGAAGCAAAACATCACAAGAAGTCATTTAAGTCTATTGAAAGAACAACCGACAAGTTAGAACTCATTCATAGTGATCTTGGTGACTTTAGAGGCTATACAAGTAAAGGTGGTAAAAAGTACTACATAACTTTCATTGATGACTTTTCTAGATTCACTAGAGTTTACTTGTTAGCACATAAAGTTGAATCTGAAAGCATGTTCATCAGGTATAAGAATGAAGTTGAGAATCAACTAGATAGAAAGATTAAAAGGTTGAGGACAGATAGAGGAGGTGAGTATAATGTGTTATCTTTACAAAGGTTTTGTGAAGATAATAGAATTATACATGAGTTCACACCGCCTTATACTCCTCAATCAAACGGAGTCGTTGAAAGGAAAAATAGAACGCTTAAGGATATGATGAATGCCATGCTTATAATTTCAGGTTTGCCTAATAATATGTGGGGAGAGGCAATCCTTTCGGCATGTCATATCTTAAATAGAATCCCACATAAGAAGACCAATAAAACTCCTTATGAACTTTGGAGAGGTTATGCACCCAACTTGAATTATTTCAAAGTGTGGGGGTGTTTAGCCAAAGTTGGTATTCCGGAGTTCAAAAGGAGTAACATCGGTCCTAAGACTAATGATTGTGTTTTCATAGGGTATGCTCAAAACAGTGCTGTATATAGATTCATGTTAATGGATAATGGTTCTATCATTGAATCTAAGAATGCTGAGTTTTTTGAGCATATTTTTCCTACGAAGAAAGAATCATTGGTTAGTTCGGGTTATGAAAGAGGTGAGTCTAGTAAAATGTCTAACCATGATACTTCACCTAGAAGAAGTAAGAGGAAAATAGTAGAAAAGTCCTTTGGAGATGACTTTGGCACTGCATTCATTTTAGAAAATGATCCTACTACGTATCAAGAAGCAATAATGTCTATAGACTCTAAGTTTTGGAAAGAAGCTATCAATAGCGAACTTGAGTCTATACTTAGCAATAATACTTGAAAACTCGTAGACTTGCCTAGAGGATGTAAACCTATCAGTTGTAAGTGGGTCTTTAGAAAGAAACTAAAGGCGGATGGAACAATTGATAAGTTTAAACAGAAAGGAATATATTTCTTTGATACCTATTCACCAGTTGCTAGGATAACGTCTATTAGAGTGTTGATAGCGTTAGCTTCCATTTATAAGTTAGTTGTACATCAAATGGATGTTAAAACAGCTTTTTTAAATGGAGATTTAGAAGAAGAAATTTACATGAAACAACCCGAAGGGATGATAGCTAAAGGATAAGAGCATAAGGTTTGTAGGTTGAAGAAGTCTTTATATGGTTTAAAACAAGCGCCTAAGCAATGGCATGAGAAATTTGATAATGCCATGTTGTCTAATGGATATGTTGTAAATGAAAGTGATAGATGCATTTACAGTAAGTTTGAAATTCTTGATGGTGTTATCGTTTGTTTATATGTGGATGATTTGTTAATCTTTGGCACAAGTCTTGATGTTGTGAATGGCACTAAGTTATTTTTATCCTCTGTTTTTGAAATGAAAGACATGGGAAAAGCGGATTTAATACTTGGTCTTAGATTGATAGAAAAATGTGAGGGATATATGCTTTCTCAATCTCATTATGTTGAAAAGATTTTGAGAAAGTTTAACCATTATGATGTCAAACCTGTTAGTACCCCATATGATGCATCCTTAAGATTGGAAAAGAATAAACATGATGGTGTTTCACAATGTGAGTATGCTAAGATCATTGGTAGTGTCATGTACCTCATGAATTGCACTAGGCCAGATATTGCATATTTTGTAAATCGTTTAGCTAGATATACTCATAGTCCAAGTAAAGAGCATTGGGATGCTTTGAAACGACTATTAAGATATCTAAGGGGAACTATGGACTTAGGACTTATCTTTACCGGAAGTCCTGCTATCTTAGAAGGATATTGTGACGCTAATTGGGTCACAGATAACGATGAAATAAACTCCACCAGTAGGTATGTATTTACTTTGGGTGGTGGTGTCATTTCGTGGAAATCCTCTAAACAAACTTGTAAAGCTAAATCAACAATGGAATCGAAATTTGTTTCTTTAGAACTCGCTTGTTCAGAGGCGGAATGATTAAGGAATTTACTTGTTGATATTCCTTTGTGGACTAAGCCTATGCCTTCCGTGTTTGTTCATTGTGACTCACAGGCAGCAATTGCTCGAGCAAGGAACAAAATATACAATGGGAAGAGCCGGCACATCCGTTTGAGGCACAACATTGTACGTGACTTGATTAGTTTTGGGGTGGTTAACTTGGAATACATAAAGACCGAGTTAAACCTTGCAGATCCCTTAACTAAAGGTTTGAACGGGAAAATGGTTCTGAGAACATCAAGAGGAATGTGACTTATTCCGTTAGATGTGAATTCTCTATGACAGGAACCCAACTCACAATTAGTAGAGATCCTACAAACGGAGTTCAATGTGTTAAGAACACGTCATAGAAGAATTCTGTAAAGTACTATTGTATTTGTTCTTTCTGTGATTGATGTATGTGGATAGTACTTACTGCATGTTTGAGGGTGAGATTTAAGTCTCTTAATGGATTATTCATAGTCATTATAAATGGTGGTGTGTTGCAGTACACACTAGATGAATATCACCTATATAAGTGTGGAAGTGGGACCGCTTCCTATGAGAGCCTGGAAAACTCTCTAGAGCGCTTACGAATTCTGGGATTGGGTGCAGGACCATTAATGCACCACATCGTGAACTTGTATGAAGTTAGATAATGACATGTCATTTGTATGATTATATAAACAGTAGTGAAATATGTGGTTCAAGACGGTTGTCACCCTATTTCCGTTTATATATCTTCAAATGTACTACCGGTTAGTTCAAGGCGTTTGTCACTACTCCGTTATGTGTCATCATCTTAATTTGATAGAGAAGAAATCCGTTGACTATCATATGGAAGGCTCATATATAAGTTTGGATCATGTGGGGGATTGTTGGAAAAGTACGTTAAAGTACTCTTTCTAGATGCTCCAAACTTATATAAAGTTTATATGAGGTTGTTTGGGAGTTTGAAGTGATTCTGGAGGACTTGGATTGATCATTGTGAAGGACATCGATCGATCGATGTGTCATCGATCGATCGATGTGGTACGTAGCAACTCTGGGAGTATTCTGTCCAATATAGATCGATCATATCGATCGATCTATGTGACATCGATTGATCGATGTGGTCGATCGATGTAAGACAGAATGTAAAGTGGAAGTTTCTGTCCGACTTCGATCGATCACATCGATCGATCGATGTACCAATGGGCAGAACTGTTCACTTAGAGTTACAGCTTTTGGTCTAAGAATCATCTCCCTTCGCCTATGAATGGTAATCAACGGCTCTTGGAAGTTGAAATGAGGCTGAGACATGTTTCAAAAGAGGTTTTAAACACACCACAAGATCTATACATAGAAGATCTTGGTATTTTCAACATATACTATTGATTCTTGCAAAACTAAGTAGAAAACTCTCAGCACCTACTTCATTCCCTTCTTGTCTTTCAATACCTTCAATAAGCAAGTTCAATCTTTCTCCCCTAGAGCAAAGGAAAGGAAGATAGCCGTTATATCCTGGGAAGCATTTGCTTGAAGACTAACTTGCTCTTTGGTAGGAGCAAAATTGCTTTAAGGACAGTGACAATCCATCACGTGTCGGCTGTAATTCTTGTTGGTTTCTATATTCATACTACATATTTTCTAACATGGTTCATGGATGAATACCGGGGATTTCTTAAATACAGCATTCTGAAATTCAGTGAGGAAGTTATACACGACAACAGGAGGAGGTTACTATGTTTTTTTTTTGTATCTCTTCTCCCACTTTTTTCTTTGCTGAGATCCAAGATTACTGAATTTTAAAAACCCCACTAATACCAATATTCAATATTTACTGTTCTTCTGAAACTAATCAAGCTAAAGAAAACACGATATAAAACGAAAGTGCTCTCAGAGAGAACTTTTGCACAACTTAAAGTTAAAGATAATATTTTTACCAGTATAATTAATTAAGATAAGGAGATTTAAAGTTTAGGTTTAATCTTACAAAAAAAAAATTTAAGTTTAATCAATAAAAAACGAGGTTGACAGTGTAAAGGAACATCTTTCTCGTCACCAAGCCACTAATTTTGTTAATTTGATGCGTGTACCTAAAAAAGGATTTGTGGCTAGTATATAATTTGACACATAGGTATGGTTGTGTACATCGACCTCTCCATACCCCACCATAGGGGAGCCTCTAAGGCAATGGGGTAATGTTGTTGTTGATGTATATACTTGACTACGAGATTATAACGTGGGACAATTTGTTTTTTTTTTTTAAAAAAAAAGAGTATCAGTATTATACGATTTTACGCCCTATTTTAAGCCACAAATTGACAAGAGTTACGAAATACAACTTTCGGGAATGTGTGAAGCGTTAATATGCATTTCTAATAACAAAACAAAACTGACAGACAAAAATGCCTCGTCTGCTTATCCAGTGCCAACCAACCCTGTTATACCCGCATGGTTTGAAAAAAAAAAGGAGAAATCATAAATATTTAAAATAGTCAAATCTTATCACTTCTCCTTTAATTAACCTTTTAATTCCCTCAGTCTCTCATTTAACATATCCTTAACCCTAATCCCCTTTCACTCTCTCTTTTCTAGCGGCTGCCTCCCTCTCCCTTCTCCCCATCAAATTTCGGCCATAAGAGACAAAGAAAGGAGAGATCTTTGATCCAAGGATTCAAGGGGAGAAATCACAACGTTAACAAGATCACACACTCTCGTATATCTATCAACTTTCGCTAGGATCGAGGTAGGTGCATACTATTCATTCCCTCAAAACGGTATGAAGGTTGCATAGGCAAAAACGGTATTTTTATGTGTTGTTGCCTTTAATTCTTGATTCAATTATGATCTTATTCTTGCGCTCCAACGTGTTTATTTTCTGTTCTTTGATTCTTGATTTTATAGTGATCTTGTTGTTGCTAAGTGTGTATGGAAATATGGGTGAATGAGAATTGTGGAACGTTGTGGCTGAACGGACTGCAGGGTTGCAGAAGGAAGTTTCTGAAATACGGCGACATCGATCGATCGATGTCCAGAAGGTGAGGGTTCGATGTGCCTCAGAAGGACGTCGATCGATCGACGTCAGCAGGTGAGCGATCGATGTACCTCAGTAAGACATCGATCGATGGACGTCAACTGAGTGAGGGTTCAATGTGTCTCAGTTGGACGTCGATCGATCGACGTTAGGAGATGACATCCAACTGTTTTCTATCCTTTCTCTTGCATCCATGGCACGTGCATTTGCATAAGGTACGCAGCGTCTATAGGGCGTGGGTGACATGTGACACGCAGCGTCTATAGGGCGTGGGTATCATGTGACATGCAGCGTCTATAGGGCGTGGGTACCGGGATGACACGCAGTGTCTATAGGGCGTGGGTGTCATGCGACACGCAGCGTCTATAGGGCGTGGGTGTCATGCGACACGCAGCGTCTATAGGGCGTGGGTGTCCAAAACAGCAAGTGGTGGCTAGAGACCATAACGCTGGAGTTAGGACCCGAGAGCATGCATTGCATATAGATCTAGGGCATACGGCTTGACATGATTCTCGTTGCGTGTGACACGTTATTTGAGCATGCATCACGTACTTGCGCATATCTATGTGGAGTGTTTTACTTTTCCATGTAAGCCATGCTGCCTTGTCTTATGTGATTATGTGGCGATATCTTTTTGGATATGTAAGCTCTGTATTGTTTTGAGAGGCACCTACTGGGTGATTACCATCACTCACCCCCTACTATTCCAGGTGAAGCCGAGACGGAGTATGACTATATTTTCGTTGAGGATGGGTCTGACGTCGTGGAGTGGGCTGAGTGACGTGTCGATATGGTTGTAGCAAGGATGGACGGGCTGGTTACGATGTTCATGGGGTGTCACTGACATTCTGTTTTTTTCAATATTAGTTGGAATCATTTTCAGACTATTAACTTAGACATTTGACCTTGACTTGTATGGCCTGGTCAGCCTGGTAACAATGGTTATTTTATCGAGGTTCGTTAAATTCAAATTAGTGTTGTGAATTATCATTTCCGCATAAAGAAAAGGAAAATTTTCTTTGTCAGCACTGACGTGTAACAGGTTGAAGTGACGCTTTGTATTCTCCTTAGTGAGATACGGCGGGTGCACCGTTACCGAGGATGGAGCTCGGGAGCGGGGCGCTACAGGTGGTATCAGAGCCCAGGCTTCAGATACGCCTCGGGAACGTGAAGATTAGTTGATCACACCTAGGAATAAGTAATGATCTGTTTCAAATGACGTTTTCAACTTGAATAAAATAAAGTAGACCTAAGCTATGATTGGGTTTCGGGTGGTGTGTGTCGTCAGTGAGTATATGTTATAGATTTCCGTTTTGCCTTCAGTTGTGTATCTCTTTACGGCACTCTTAAACTCACATTTTGTATAACATAACATGCACTTACCTGCCTACCGACAATGCCACCCCGACGTGAACCCTCAGGGAATGGTGGTCAGGACGGAGATGAGCGTCATGGGCAAGGGGCGGTACCCCAAAACCTAACTGATACGTTGGCCAATCTGACGGCCTTAATAGCCCATCAACAGACGTAGATGGCGCAACAGTATACTCAAATGGCACAGCAACAGGCACAGATCGCCCAGATACTTCAGCACACCCAGCAGCAACAGCAACAACAACCACCACCACCACCACCCCCACCGCGGCAGGGTTTACGTTTCTATTACAGGGAGATGCAAAACTCCCGAATACCGATATTCAGGGGTACCACTCGGCCTGAGGAAGCCGAGATTTGGCTCAAAAATATAACCGAACAGATAAGACTGATACAGGTGCCTACGAACCTAGAAGTGGAGGTGACGACCCCGTTCTTAGAAGGGGAGGCTGAAAGGTGGTGGAATGGGGTGAAGCGCAAATGGACTCCACCGGTGACTTGGGAATAGTTTGTGGAGGAATATAAGAAGCACTATGTCCCGGGTAGTGCTATTCAGAGAAGGATGGCAGAATTCCAGATGCTGACATAAGGGTCCATGATAGTTGATCAGTACTCTGAGAAGTTTCACGAGCTGGGCCAGTATATGTCATGCATCATGGACAACGAGGAGGCCAAGATGCTAAAGTTCCATACAGGTCTGAGTTTTCGCATTCAGCAGGCGATTGTTTGTGCAGAGGCCAGCACATTTGAGGGTTTACTGGAGGTATGTAGACGTGTGGAGAGAAACTTGGATAGGGCTGCTGCACTGGAGAGACTGAAGAGACCCCGTGAGGAGTTGCAGACGGGCAAAGCAGGGAGATGGCTGAAAGTGCCTTGGCGCCCTCAGTCCGGGCAACCATTCCGGCCAGAATGACAGCAGAGGACAGTGAGTCAGACCCCGATGATTGAGGGTCCGGCACTGACTGATGCGCAACCAGTAAGGGCTGCGGCACCTGTCTCACGGTGTACACTGTGCGAGCGTTTTCATCTGGGACAATGTTGGAAGGATCAGAGGTTGTGCTACAATTGTGGAAGCAGGGTCATATAGCTAAGGAATGTTCGACACCGGCTCAGGTGAACCCGCAGACTCAAGCACAGCAGGGAGGATGAGGTCGGACCAATGCTCGGGTTCACGCTATGACGGATGTAGAGGTCGAGGAGTCGGGCAACGTGGTCACGGGTATGTTTATTTAAGCATTTAGTTTCGAAGTTGGGTTAAAATTCTGCGTACTGTTATTGCATGTTTGTGTGCTAAACCTTGGATGTGCTAGGTGTGATTTTAATTAACAAAGTGTCAGCCAATGTTCTGTTCGATAGTGGAGCGGTCACTCATTTATGGCAAAGAGATTTGCCAAGAATCTGGATGTTCTCCCCGAATGGATTGAGACTCCATACCGTATACAAGCCGCTGGCGGTCAAGTACTCGTGTCCCATCATCGTTACAAGGGATGTGAATTCGAGATTAACGGTCTGTAGTTCTCTGCGAACTTGATACCGATTCAAATGTACGACTTTGACGTTATTTTGGGCATGGACTTCTTGGCAAAGTATCATGCAAATATTGATTGCCGGCAACTCCAGGTCAGCATGAAGACACGTGAACTGGGGGAAACTATATTTCAAAGGAACCCTAAATTGAAGAAGGTACCCCAGAAGCTTTATTTGACTGCGGCTCAGGCGTTTCGAGCACTAAAGAAAGGAAGAGAAGGATTTTTGGTCTTCTCAATGGGTGCCGAACAGGAGGTTCCAAAGATCGACCAAATCCCTGTAGTAAAGGAATTTACAGATGTCTTCCCCGAGGAGTTACCAGGACTACCACCAGAAAGAGAGGTAGAGTTCGAGATCAATCTCATACCCGGTGCTGAACCCATATCCAGGGCACCCTACCGCATGGCTCCAGCAGAGCTCAAGGAGTTGAAGGAGCAGTTACAAGAACTGCTGGATCGTAAATTTATCTGACCCAGTGTATCACCCTGGGGTGCTCCAGTTCTGTTCGTGAAGAAGAAGGATGGGAGCGTAAGATTATGTATAGATTATCGGGAGCTCAACAAGATCACCATCAAAAACAAGTATCCATTACCTCGAATCGAGGATCTCTTTGATCAGCTACGGGAGGCTAGAGTATTCTCCAAAATTGATTTGCGATCCGGTTATCACCAGTTGAGGATCAAATCAGGGGGTACAGCCAAGACCGCCTTCCGAACACGTTATGGCCACTACGAATTCTTGGTTATGCCTTTTGGACTAACCAACGCCCCAGCCGCCTTTATGGATCTAATCAACACAGTATTTCAGAAACAGGTGGATAAGTTCGTTGTAGTGTTCATTGATGATATCCTGATATACTCCCCTGACGAAAAGACTCACGCTGAACATTTGAGGGAGGTTTTAGAGACCCTTCGGAGAAGCAAATTGTACGCCAAGTTCAGTAAATGTGATTTTTGGTTGGGAACTGTAACCTTTTTGGGTCATGTGGTCTCCGAAGAAGGGATTTCTGTGGATCCAAAGAAAGTAGAGGCGATCACCGAGTGGCCTAGACCCACTAATGTGACCGAAGTAAGAAGTTTTCTCGGACTGGCGAGATACTACAGGAAGTTTGTCGAGAGCTTCTCATCCATTGCAGTGCCTCTGAGCCGATTGACACAGAAGAAGTCGAAGTTTGAATGGACTGCCGAGTGCGAGCAGAGCTTCACCGAGCTAAAAAGGAGACTGACCACAGCTCCTGTTCTTGCCCAGCCCTCCGCGTCAGAAGGGTTTGTCGTTTATAGCGACGCTTCAAAGAACGGGCTAGGTAATGTATATGATTTCAAGTTGATTCATATACAATTAAAGATGTGGTCTAACTTTCGTATTTCAAGATGTGTGTTAATGAAAAACGGAAAGGTCATTGCGTATGCTTCGAGACAGCTAAAGCCCTATGAGCAGAACTATCCGACATGATCTGGAACTGGCACCAGTGGTATTCTCACTGAAAATCTGGCGCCACTATTTATATGGAGTGAAGTGCAAGGTGTTCACTGATCATAAAAGCCTTAAGTATCTGTTCACACAAAAGGAATTGAACATGCGCCAAAGGAGATGGTTAGAGTTATTGAAAGATTATGATTTAACCATTAGCTATCATCCAGGGAAGGCCAATCGAGTTGCTGATACCTTAAGTAGGAAATCGAGCCATGCACAGCAGGCCACTTTAGAAAAAGAAATGGCAGAATTTGATTTGGACCTTGTGGATTCTACTGCAGATATCCTGGCAGCGCTAATTATCACTCCAACCTTGGTAGATCAAATTAAGGAAGCCCAGAAGAATGATGCGGCACTTAGAGAAACACGAGAATGAATACTAACCAGCCAGGTAGATGGGTTTCAAGTTCATGATGATGGCAGTATATGGTACCAAGGAAGGTTGTGCGTACCGAATGTGAAGGAACTCAGGAGGGAGTTGTTGAAGGAATCACATAATTCGAAACTGTCTATCCACCCTGGTGCTACGAAAATGTACAATGATCTGAAGAGACATTATTGGTGGAATGGCATGAAGAGGCACATTGCTGAATTTGTGGAAAGGTGCCTTGTTTGCCAGCAAGTTAAGGTAGAACATCAAAGACCAGATGGACTAATGCGACCACTAGAGATACCCGAATGGAAGTGGGAGCATGTGACAATAGACTTCGTGGTTGGACTCCCGAAGACAAGAAATGGGAATGATGTGATATGGGTGATTGTGGATCGATTGACTAAGTCCGCTCATTTCTTACCTATTCCTACCGGACTTACTATGGAGAGGTTGGAAGCTATGTACATCGACAACATTGTCTGCCTTCATGGACTGCCAGTCAGCATAGTGTCTGATCGTGATCCGAAGTTTACATCTCAGTTTTGGGCAGCTTGTCAGAAGAAAATAGAGACTGAGTTATGGATGAGCACTGCTTTTCACCCTCAGACCGATGGTCAATCTGAGAGGACCATTCAGACCCTGGAGGACATGTTGAGGGCATGCGTGCTAGATTTCAAGGGGAACTGGGACAGCATACTTAAGTTGATTGAGTTTTCCTATAACAACAGCCATCACAGTGCCATAGGCATGCACCATTCGAGGCTTTGTATGGACGTAAGTGTAGGTCACCTGTCCACTGGGACGAGGTTGGTGAGCGTAGGTTGACGGCCCCCGAAATAATTGAGCTAACCAAAGAGAAGGTGAAGCTAATTCGTGAACGTCTTAAGACGGCTCAGGATAGAAGCAAGAGTTGGGCCGACATGAAGAGACGACCTTTGGAATTCGCGGAAGGAGAAAAGGTCTACCTTAAGGTGTCACCCATGAAGGGTGTGACACGGTTTGGAGTTAAAGGGAAATTAAAGCCGCGTTATATTGGACCGTATGAGATACTCGAAAGGGTTGGAGATTTAGCTTACAAATTGGCATTACATCCGATGTTGGCTCAAGTGCACAACGTATTCCACGTCTCCCAGTTGAGGAAGTATGTTTCTGACCCTAGTCATGTTCTGGATGCGCAACCCCTTAAGATCAGATCTGATGCGTCCTATGAAGAGTTTCCGATACGAATCCTGGATCGCAAGGACCAAGAACTTAGAAGGAGAATCATCCCCTACGTAAAGGTTCAGTGGAGCAACCATCGAGAGAATGAAGCGACATGGGAATTAGAAGAGCAAATGTGCGACCGCTATCCCCACCTTTTTGAGTAAGGTACGGCAAGTTTCGGAGTCGAAACTTTTTGTAAGGGGGGGTAGGATGTTATACCCGCATGGTTTGAAAAAAAACAGAGAAATCATAAATATTTAAAATAGTCAAATCTTATCCCTTCTCCTTTAATTAACCTTTTAATTCCCCCAATCTCTCATTTAACATATCCTTAACCCTAATCCCCTTCCTCTCTCTCTTTTCTAGCGGCTGCCTCCCTCTCCCTTCTCCCCATCAAATTTCGGCCATAAGAGACAAAGAAAGGAGGGATCTTTGATCCAAGGATTCAAGGAGAGAAATCACAACGCTAACAAGATCACACACTCTCGTATATCTATCAACTTTCGCTAGGATCGAGGTAGGTGCATACTATTCATTCCCTCAAAACGGTATGAAGGTTGCATAGGCAAAAACAGTATTTTTATGTGTTGTTGCCTTTAATTCTTGATTCAATTATGATCTTATTCTTGCGTTCCAACGTGTTTATTTTCTGTTCTTTGATTCTTGATTTTACAGTGATCTTGATGTTGCTAAGTGTGTATGGAAATATGGGTGAATGAGAATTGTGGAACGTTGTGGCTGAACGGACTGCAGGGTTGCAGAAGGAAGTTTCTGAAATACGGCGACATCGATCGATCGATGTCCAGAAGGTGAGGGTTCGATGTGCCTCAGAAGGACGTCGATCGATCGACGTCAGCAGGTGAGCGATCGATGTACCTCAGTAAGACATCGATCGATCGACGTCAACTGAGTGAGGGTTCGATGTGTCTCAGTTGGACGTCGATCGATCGACGTTAGAGGATGACATCCAACTGTTTTCTATCCTTTCTCTTGCATCCATGGCACGTGCATTTGCATAAGGTACGCATCGTCTATAGGGCGTGGGTACCATGTGACACGCAGCGTCTATAGGGCGTGGGTGTCATATGACATGCAGCGTCTATAGGGCGTGGGTACCGGGATGACATGCAGCGTCTATAGGGCGTGGGTGCCATGTGACACGCAGCGTCTATAGGGCGTGGGTGTCATGCGACACGCAGCGTCTATAGGGCGTGGGTGTCATGCGACACGCAGCGTCTATAGGGCGTGGGTGTCCAAAACAGCAAGTGGTGGCTAGAGACCATAACGCTGGAGTTAGGACCCGGGAGCATGCATTGCATATAGATCTAGGGCATACGGCTTGACATGATTCTCGTTGCGTGTGACACGTTATTTGAGCATGCATCACGTACTTGCGCATATCTATGTGGAGTGTTTTACTTTTCCATGTAAGCCATGCTGCCTTGTCTTATGTGATTATGTGGCGATATCTTTTTGGATATGTAAGCTCTGTATTGTTTTGAGAGGCACCTACTGGGTGATTACCATCACTCACCCCCTACTATTCCAGGTGAAGCCGAGACAGAGTATGACTATATTTTCGTTGAGGATGGGTCTGATGTCGTGGAGTGGGCTGAGTGATGTGCCGATATGGTTGTAGCAAGGATGGACGGGCTGGTTACGATGTTCATGGGGTGTCACTGACATTCTGTTTTTTTCAATATTACTTGGAATCATTTTCAGACTATTAAACTTAGACATTTGACCTTGAATTGTATGGCCTGGTCAGCCTGGTAACAATGGTTATTTTATCGAGGTTCGTTAAATTCAAATTAGTGTTGTGAATTATCGTTTCCGCAGAAAGAAAAGGAAAATTTTCTTTGTCAGCACTGACGTGTAACAGGTTGAAGTGACGCTTTGTATTCTCCTTAGTGAGATATGGCGCGTGCACCGTTACCGAGGATGGAGCTTGGGAGCGAGGCGCTACAACCCCCCCCCCCCCCCCTCTCTAATATTTTGTCTAGCTATTCATGCATACCAGTGCCTGTTAAATTGGTAAGAAAACAAGACAAATAACAAGAGAGAATGAAGGAGAAGAAGCTTGGTTTGAAGCGTGAGAATCACTTTCCGAAAGGAATATTTGCCCCCACTAGTTGCTGCAGGGTTGTAAGCAAATTTCTTCCTAGGATACAACAACCAACAATCTTTTATTCTCAGCAAAAGAATAGAGATTCAATGAACTTTCAAGAATTAGAGTGAAAATAAGAAGGATGAAGAATATAAAATGCAAGAACAACTCTAAACCAAGACGTCTTGAACAATAGGTTGTAATAGCCTATTTATAGACTCTTCAACTCCATTCAGACAGTTTTTAGACGTTGGTGGGCGTTGCATGACGATTGGGTATGTCCCTTGGTGCATAAGTTGCAAATTTTGATGAAAAGTCACTTCTGTTGACACATCGATCGATCGATGTGATCGATTGATGTGACATCGTTCGATCGATGTCTCACAGTAAGCTCCAACTTTATTCTGTCCTACTTCGATCTGTCACATCGATCGATCGAAGTCATTTCGATCGATCTATGTTGGACAGAAAGTTTCAACTCTGCATCTAGGGCATATCGATCGATCGATGTGATCGATCCAAGTGACATCGATCGATCGATGTGATCGATCAATGTCCGTCAGAATACTCAACTTCATTTCCAAGCCACATGGATCTATCAATTTGAGACATATATCGATCCATGTCATGAGTCAAGTTATTCTTGCTTATTTAAACACCCATTCACCATCATCTTTGATCTTATGCATCCATTCTTCATCTCATTGCCTATACAAACTACTATAACAACCCCCCACTTAGTTTGTAAAGCAACTTATGACATTTCATGCATTTAAGAAGTATCTTTCGATTTGAACCTCTTATTAGTATAATATTTCAAAGTTCTAACGAAATCATGATAGCTAAAAAGCCTTGAATCAGATTCCTATGTGCTAGAACCAGAAACATTATACACATGAAACCACACTCTCATCGAAGTCCATTTTAAATCGCACTTTATGGCCTTGTGCTACCCCTAGTATTCATGAACATTTCAAGATCATTGCTTGTCGAAGCGGCACCACTTCCTATGTTCATATAGGTGAAGATTAAGATAGTTTCTCTTAATCCTTCATTAAGAGTGTTATGGACACTCACCCTCCTTTAACACTAACATTCCAATTCTTTAAAGATCAATATCGTGCGGTTTGATTCTTTAAAGATCAATCGTAGTGCTTTAATACCTCACTTTGTGACTTGCTGTTACCCATTGAACCTTTGGCTAGTGGTATGCTAGACAAGGTTGGGTTTCTATCACAAGTGAACTTATCACATACGTCTTAATCCCATCCCTAAAGATGTACTTTGTACCAAGTCTTTTGAAAGACTCTTTGTCAACGGATCCGCCAGGTTATTGCAGGATCTGATGTATGCAATGGCTATTACACCATCAAATATCAATTGCCTTATATAATCATGCATAAGGCTGACATGTCTAGATTTTCCGTTATAGATTTTACTATAAGCTCTAGACATCATTGCTTGGCTATCACAGTGTAAGGAAATACCTGGCATCGGATGTGGCCACAACTCTATATCCAATAATAGATTTCTCAGCCATTCTGCTTCCTTACCTGCAGATCTCAATGGTATGAATTCGGATTCCATAGTAGAATGAGTTATGCATGTCTGTTTCTTTGAAGCCCAAGAAACAGCACCACCACCCAAAGTAAATATACAACCCGTAGTAGATTTGTTATCACCAACGCTAGTTATCCAATTAGCATCAGTATAACCTTCCAACACGGCTGGAAAACTATTATAAAATAATCCGTAATTCATAGTCCTCTTCAAGTACCCAAGTACTCGACCGATTGCCTTCCAATGGTTTATACTAGGATTACTAGTATACCTTGATAATTTACACACCGCAAAGGCAATATCCGGTCTAGTGCAATGCATAGTATACATTAAACTACCAATTGCACTAGCATATTCCAATTGTGCTACCGCTCTACCGGTATGTCCAGTCAATTTGTATGGAGCATCGAATGGTGTGTTTGCTTCTTTGATCTCTAAGTGTTTGAATTTATTCAACACTTTGTTTATGTAATGAGATTGACAAAGAGCAAAAACCCCACTATGTTTGGACACCTTTATCCCTAAGATAGTATCTACCTCACCCAAATCTTTCATTTGGAATTGTGAAGTCAAATACTTCTTAGTCTCATTTACTCCTTCCATATTAGTACCGATAATTAGCATGTCATCCACGTACAAACAAATAATGGCACCATATTTGTCTGTAAACTTGGAATATACACACTTATCTGCACCATTATACCGGAAACCATTCTTTAAAATGGTAGTGTCAAACTTTTCATTCCATTGTTTCGGTGCTTGTTTCAATCCATACAATGACCTTATCAATTTGCACACTTTGTGCTCATTCTCCGGAAGTACAAAACCTTCCAGTTGTTCCATATAGACCTCTACGTCTAAATCACCATTGAGAAATGCAGTCTTAACATCCATTTGATGAATAACCAAGTTATTTATGGATGCTAATGCTATCAACACTCTAATGGATGTTATCCTCGCAACTGGAGCATATGTATCAAAATAGTCTATCACTTCTCGTTGTCTAAAGCCTTTGGCTACCAATCTAGCCTTGAAAGTTTGAAGTGAACCATCCGTTTTGTATTTTCTTCTAAATACCCATTTACATTCAATTGCTTTGGAACTTGGAGGCAAATCAGCGAGAATCCACGTATTGTTAGACAATAACGAATTCATCTCATCATCAATTGCTTCCTTCCAAAATGATGCATCTCTCGATTGCATCGCCTCCTTATAGGATTTTGGATAATCTTCCATGCTTAGTACAATAGGTATTTGATTAAATATCTTTGTCCTATTACCTTCAAATAAGAAAGTAATGGATTGCGAAGAAATGAAGTCCGGATGTAAATATTTTTCCTTTCTAGTACGTTGACTTCTCCTAACCTCAGTTGGAGAATTTAGATTTTGATCATCAACACTATAAGGATCATTGGAGAAATCTCCAACAATAGGTTCATTCAAATTCTTACTTGTTGAACTTTGATTTGAATCTGTCCTCAAGAACTTATTCTCAAGAAATTCAACATCTCTAGATTCAACAACCACATTGGATTCTAAATCTAGAATCCTATATGCTTTAGAGTTTTCGGCATATCCAATAAAGACACCTTTAAGAGCTATTGGCCCCAACTTAGTCCTTTTCGGATCCAGAACTCTATAATAGGCTAGACAACCCCAAACTCTAAGATAACTTAGATTTGGTTTTCGTTTCTTCCATATTTCGTATGGAGAAACTTTGAACTTTTTAGAAGGAATTCTATTGTGAATATGACAAGCCGTCAACAAGGCTTCTCTCCACAAACTTTTTGGCAAACCAGAGTTTATTAACATTGCATTTAGCATGTCAACTAAACTTCTATTCTTTCTTTCAGCCAAACCGTTTTGTTGGGGTGTGTAAGGAGCACTTTTCTGGTGTATGATACCATTCTCCTCACAGAATTGATTAAATTCAAGAGGAAAGTATTCACCACCACGATCACTCCTTAGAACTTTTATTTTCAATCCCGATTGATTTTCAACTTCCATTTTATAAACTTTGAACATGTCAAAGGCTTCATCTTTATGCCTTAGTAAATATACATAAGTATATCTAGAGGCATCATCAATAAAAGTTATGAAATATCGATTTCTACCTCGGGTTAAAACTCCGTTCAATTCACAAATGTCTGGATGAACAAGTTTTAAGAGACCAGTGTTCCGTTCTACTTTCGGAAACGGTTTCTTTGTCATCTTAGCTTGTATACATACTTCACATGTTCTTTCATTTTCATCTTTGCAAGAAATTAAGGCATGCTTAGACATGAACTTAATAGTAGTACTACTAATATGTGCAAGTCTATTATGCCACAATAAAAAAGAAGAATCAACAGAGTAAACAGAAAACGCAGAATTTTTATTGATACTGAGTTTAAACATTACATCGCAAGAGTAACCCTTGCCAACAAAGATCCCGTTCTTGCACATTATAATTTTGTCCCCCTCCATTACAATCTTGAACCCATTTTTACAGACTAGGCTAGCAGAAACAAGATTCTTAGAGATCTCAGGTACATGTAGAACGTTGACTAATAGCAACTTCTTTCCAGAAGTAAAGTCTAACTCTACACTACCTTTACCAATCGATCGATGTCATCGATCGATGTCTCACAGTAAGCTCCAACTTTATTCTGTCCTACTTCGATTTGTCACATCGATCGATCGAAGTCACTTCGATCGATCTATGTGATCGATCTATGTTGGACAGAAAGTTTCAACTCTGCACCCAGGACACATCGATCGATCGATGTGATCGATCCAAGTGACATCGATCGATCGACGTGATCGATCTATGTCCGTCAGAATACTCAACTTCATTTCCAAGCCACATGGATCTATCCATTTGAGACATAGATCGATCCATGTCATGAGTCAAGTTATTCTTGCTTATTTAAACACCCATTCAACGTCATCTTTGATCTCATGCATCCATTCTTCATCCCATTGCCTTTACCAACTATTATAAAAGTGTCGAATATGGTTAGCCCTGACCTTTTTCTTTGCTTTGTTTTCATTTATTTTCTTTCGTTCATACAATCAGGTAAGGGAAAATCCTCAAAATCGTCTATGAAAATTATATATAAGTGTGTGTGCATATATATATATATATATATATATATATATATATATATATATATATATATATATATATATATATATATATATATATGACATTAGTTTAACAGATAAGCCATCATCTCTTTTAGAAACTGACAAATAAACTTCGTCTGGGTAGATGCAGACCTTTAACTACAGTCTAAAAGTACCGAGACGATATTATCAATCTTGTCTTGGTTTTCAAGAGCTGGCTGGGTTTGGACCATTATCAGAGACCACCTTCTCATCCTTGTATTGTCTTTCAATAGATGACATAATTGAATTCCTTTTCTCTTTAGTTTATAAAATTCTGAGTTTTTTTAATGTATCATCAAAAGTATTAGTTTTTAATTCATCATCTGATCAATAAAATCATAAATAATTCTACTAGGGTTTTAAAACTAAATTTAACTAGCAATTTTTTGAAAACAAAAATATATTTATGTAGAATATTGGGAAATAAAGCATAGGTTATCAAAATAGAAACAGAGGAAGAATCAAGTATGGGCAGCCAGATATCACTGTCGTCTTTGCTATAGTTGTTTCCATCGCTGATACTACTATTATCTCCCAATCGAGTTTCATTGAAACAGGGCATGCTCTTTTCAGGGTATGCTATAAAGGGCAAACACGAAAAAAAAAAAAGATAAAGGGGCCTAATCGGCTTCCGTTGCTATGGGTGAAGACCTCTAACTACAGGGTATATTAAAGGCCCTCCTTTTCAAAAATATTGTCACGAAAACCCATATTCAAAAAACATTTAAAATCAAATCGTTAAAGTATTTTGACAACCGGAACTTATTTGGATTTTTGGTAAAATATTGTATTGTATTCATTTGATATTTGATTTTAATTGATTTTTGATCCAATTGTTAAAGCATTTTTTACAATACGCACTTATTTTGGATTTTGAATAAAATATTGTATTGAATTCATTTGATATTTGACCTTAATTGATTTTTATCCAACTAACTAATAGAGCATAATGAACAGAGAAGGGCAAAACTGTCCGAACAGTAATTATTACACATACCAGAATTGCATCATTCCCGCCGAAAAACCTCCATGCCAAACAGTCTGCTGACATCACTCCTGGAAATTTACCAACCGACACTCTTTCTCAAACTCAATTAAAATTAAAACAAAAAAGTCATAACAGAAAAATAATTTAAACTCAATTCACACGATAAGTTATATTCAATACGGGTATATATAGACATAGAAAAGTGAAAAGTAAAAACTAGGGGAGTATCTTCCAGAAAAAGAATCTAGGGGAGTAAAGTTAATTAAGAAAATGTGTAGAGAATTACCCAGAGCGGAAGAGCAAAAAGCAGCAGATTCAAGGAGAAGAAAAGCAATTCTCAGTAAAACGAAGGGTAAAATCAAGCTCATCAGCAGTAAAACCGGCAACAACACCTTCCGATGAAACAACCACCGCCGACCTCCTCCGGCAGCCGATCCTTTCTTCCCCTTCATCGTCACTCCAAATCCACCGCCTCCTCCGTCCTCAGCTACCGGACTCGATAGCGTCAATCTCTTAATCCCCCTTGCCGATATATAGAATTTCATTATCTATACTTATCAATCAATCTGATTACGCAAGCGTGACTCGCCGCCGCTGACAAGAGCTCTCATCTACATCCGTACAGATCCGAAATTAAAAAGACTGGAGAATGAACGCAACATTTGTAAGTTGGAAATAGGATGTTGCACGCGAGGTGGAAGTTGCAGAAATGTTTTTGCAGTGGCGTGTGTGCCAGCGAAAGTCACCAATCGGAATTTTTTTCTACTGATTGCAGTCATGGAACCTCTTGGCCAGTTGACTGTGTAGTTATATACAGGTGAATACAAATAGGAGAGCTATTTGTAGCGGAAGCATGTCTCGTTTATTTGAGCGATTTAAGTAAGGCCTCAAAAAAAAAAAAAAAAAAAAAAAAAAAAAAAAAAAGCCAAAAAACATTTCGATACATTGTCCAAAATGCATTGGTCGTCCCAAGGGTGTCAAACCTGTCGTATTTCATGTTTTGTGTTTTTTGGGTTTTGGGTATCAAATTATCAGACTCACACCTTACCCGTTTGCTTCGCATGTACGGAAGTAAATACCAAAACTTGTACATGTCAGATTTTGTGTCGTATATCATGTATACCCACAAACTTGACAAGTATAAATATTTCAGATCGTGTACGGATCATTTGGTGTATTTTTCAGGTATTTTCAGATTTCGTGGAAAGTCATGCGACAAAAGAAGAAATGAGTATCTCCGACGAGAAGAATGCGGACGGTGACATTGTGTCGGTAATGAAAGACTTCCGGTCAGAAAGTATTTCAAATTTTAGAGAATAAAAGTTAAATTATAACTTCGAATCATCTTCATCTCTACAATATCTTTTTCTGTTTTTGAGTGATTTTTGGTATGTCCTTCATCTTCTTCAATTTTGTTGGAACGGAACCAAGACCGCTTTCTTTCCAACTGCCGCTAAAGTGAGAAGTGAGAACTGAGAAGAGTGAAGAGTTAATGAAGAGAGGACAAATGGAAAATGATGGGTATGGACAGCAGGGGCAATTGTAGTAGGTAAGAAGAAAGAGAATGAAAAATTGGGAATCGAGATTATGTTTTTAGGTTTTAGGAGTTTCTTTTTTATTTTATAGTTTTTATTTTAATAATTTATAATTCATATTAAAATATATTTAAAAAATTGGGTATGACGGGTATAAATGAGTAACCTACGGGTGTACCTGGACACAAACCGCTCTTCGCGTGTAAGTTTTGGGTCTTACCCGATTTGTACACGAAACCCGCTAAGGCTATACACATACTCGCAAGGAGCGTATCAGATTCAGATCGTGTTTTCTTGTCGTGTCTGAGATTGGCTACCCTTACCTTCACCCCCACCCCACTAATTGTTCTCCTTCATAACGCTTTAGCTTGATTACGTCTTATTTGTAATTATCACCGAATCCTCCGTCTTTTCAATTTATATGTCACTATTAATCTTACTTATATTAATCTCATAAATTTAAACGATAGATAATATAAATCTAACGGGAACTGATTATAATTTTGTCATCAGTACTTGAATTCATCTTCTTATATTCACTCATGATTACAACATTCATCTTATTATATCAGTGAGACTTCTATATAAAACTATTGGCTTAATTTCACCTGGTATTCATAATTTTCCACAAAGTTTTAAGTATTATCCATACTTTCATCTAATTCGCTCAGCAGCCATACTTATAGGTGAAATGTACACCTGACACCCGGATTACCTGCTGGTTTACCATTGACTGCTAAAATTGACTGTTGACCTGAATTAGTCCTACTATTAACCCGACTTTAACCACGGTATAAGATCAATAAAATAATAAAATCAAAAAAAATAAAAGTTTAAGAAAAAATAATTCAAAAATAATATAGTACGGCTATTTTCCATTATACCTCATCCCAGCAGCCGCTCCAGACACCTCCATCCCTAGACGCATGAGCCATAGCGCGGTATTCTGCCTCAACCGAAGAACGAGACACAACGTGTTGTTTCTTAGATCGCCATGAAATAAGAGAAGAACCAAGAAATACAACATAACCGTGGTGGAGCGGCGTGTGGTGGGACAACCAGCCCAATCAGCGTCACAATAAACCCGCAAGCGCAAAGGATTATCCGCAGGAAAATATAATCCTTGTCCTGGAGTATTCTTAAGATAACGCAACAAATAAAACATAGCATCAAGATGGCACTTGCGAGGAGCATGCACAAACTGAGTCAAGAGATTGACAGCAAAGCAAATGTCAGGACGCGTAACAGTGAGATACAAAAGACGACCAACAATACGACGATAGAAACTGGGGTCAGATAATAAAGGCGTGTCAGTGGAAAAACGAAGTTTTTGGTCCATAGGCGTGCGTGTGGGCTTACAGCCAAGAAGCCCACATTCCTGCAGAATATCAAGGACATACTTACGCTGATTGAGAACAATCCCAGCTGGAGAACGTGCAACCTCAATACCCAAGAAGTATTTGAGGGGACCAAGGTTTTTAATTTTAAACTGATCATCCAAATACTTCTTCAAAACAGTGATACGGGCTAAGTCATTCCCACTGACAATAACATCATCAACATAGGCTAAAACAGCAACAAAAGTGCAATCCGAGACAAGCACAAAGAGGGAAGGGTCGGCTGTGGATTGACAATAACCAAGACAAGTAATAGCTTGAGTAAACTTAGAGTACCAATTACGAGAAGCTTGACGCAGGCCATACAATGATTTATGCAACTTGCAAACACGCGTCTCCCCCTTACGAGCAAAACCTTGTGGAATTTTCATGTAAACATCCTCGTCAAGATCCCCATGAAGGAAGGCATTATTAACATCAAGTTGATGAATATGCCAGTGCTTGGCAATAACAACGGCAAGAAGACAACGGACAGTAACCAATTTTGCAACGGGTGCAAACGTTTCATGAAAATCCACCCCCTCGATCTGAGTATAACCACGTGCCACTAAACGGGCTTTATAACGTTCGATGGTACCATCAGGATTGTACTTAACTTTGTAGACCCATTTAGAACTAATAGCACGTTGCCCCGGTGGCAAAGGAACAAGAGACCAAGTCTGATTAGCCTCCAAAGCATCGATTTCACGCTGCATGGCATCACACTAATGAGAATACTGAACAGCCTGTCGAAAAGAAGTAGGCTCATCTGTAGCAGTGATGGCCGCTAGAAACCCGGAGTAAGTAGGGGATAACTTAGAATAGAAAACAAAGTGCGATAAAGGAAATACCGTAGAGTTGGCGGACGGAGGGGGGCGCGACGAGGGCTGAAGTGAGGACGGAAGGTCGACGGCATAGTCAGCCAAATGGGACGGTTGATGACGCAGCCGAGTACTGCGAGAGGGCTGCAGTACTGGCGAAGGTACTGTAGCTTCGGCAGGGCCAGGCGGGGCTGGGTTGGGGGCCAAAGACTCTGGAGCCGAAATGTGCTGGTTGCCCGCTGATGGAGGAGCCGCAGAAGCTGGGAGAGGTTCATCCCAGCATGGAACTGGGGGGGAAACCGAAGAGGGCACGGGTGAGGGGGCAGGTAGCAAAGCAGGGGGTGGCAAAAGGAAAAATATCTTCATTAAAACGAACATGACGAGAAACATATAGTTGATGAGTGGACAAATCATAGACTTTATATCCCTTTTGACTCGAAGAATAACCAAGAAAGACACCCGGAGACGCACGTGCTGAAAATTTATCACGAGCACTAGATTGTTGATAACCGTAGCACAAACACCCAAAAATACGTAAAAGAGAATAGGAAGGTAAGTGACCAAGAAAAAACTCATAAGGTGTTTTATTAGCAAGAACAGACTAGGGCATGCGGTTGATAAGATAAACAGCAATAAGTATACACTCCCCCCAAAACTGAATTGGTAAACTGGCTTGAAACCTAAGTGCACGTGCGACCTCAAGAATATGCCGGTGTTTACGTTCTACCACCCCATTTTGTTGCGGAGTATAAGGACACGATGTTTGAGACACAATACCGTTAGCAGAGTAATATGCAAGAATTGCAGTACTAGTAAATTCCATGCCATTATCAGTGCGAACAGTTTTAACAGTAAGATTAAACTGTGTATGTACCCAGCGGAAAAAATGCAGCAAGTAACGGTAGGTGTCAGACTTGTATGCCATCAAATATACCCAAGTGTAACGACTGCGATCATCTACAATGGTCAAAAAATAATGTGCACCAGATAAAGCAGGTGTTTTATAAGGACCCCATATGTCACAATGAATGAGATCAAAATTATTAGCCGAAAGACTAGAACTTAAAGGAAAGGATAAACGAGTCTGTTTCGCTCGACAGCAAGCATCACAAGAAATAGTACCAGTAACATGAAATGGACAATCAGAAATAAAACGAAAACGGGATAAAGGCAAATGGCCGAGACGACGATGCCAAAGAGTCAAGTCTTTATTCTGGGAAACAGTGGTAAGGGCAGCCGTGGGATGCTCCAAATAGTACAAGCCATCGCGCAACCTACCCACTCCAATCAGCCTCCTCGAGGGCATTTCCTATATGACACAAACATCCAACCAAAAAGTCACCGCACAATTCATGTCTCGAGACAACTGACTGGTAGACAAAAGATTGAATTTAAACTCAGGAACAACCAAAACATGGTTCAAGAAAAGACCACTGGGAAAAGAGACAGAACCCACAGCACGAACAGGAACCAGAGAGCCGTTTGGTGTAGTAACATGAGTAGTAACATCAGTGCTGATTACAGTGGACAAGACAGCCAGATCATTCATAATATGGTCACTTGCTCCACTGTCCAAGACCCAAACGGAAGACAGAGTTTCAATGGCACAAGACTTATCCGAATCTAAAGGAGGTAAAAACGCACAGGACCCAACAGGAGGCGTAGGCGTGCCATCTTTGAATTGTTCCAGGAGTTGAGAGACTTGGTGTTGCTGAGCCGCCGTTAAGCCAGCAAAAACCGAAGGTGTGCCAGTGGACTAAGCCACACTCACGGACGTCGTCTGGTCCGCCGACTGAGCCACCCCACGGGACCTTTTCGTACGCCAGTCTGAAGGAAAGCCAATTAAATTATAACACTTTTCACGAAAATGACCATTCTTACCACTGTGCGTACAACGGGGACGCTCCCCCTTGCTGCCAGCGGATGAAGATGGCCGGCGCTGGAGGAGACCGGATGGTGCTGCCAAGGCTGCGGCTTCCAGTTGCGGGAGCAGGTTGCGAGCCACCGAGCGCTGTTTCTCTTCCTGCGCCACCAGAGCATATACCCGGCCAATACTCGGCAAGGGGTCAATGCTAAGAACATAAGAGCGAATGGTGTTAAAGGTCTCATCAAGACCTATGAGGAAGTCAAACACCATCTCTTTTTCACGAAGCTTCTCGATTGCTTTAGTAACTGCACACGTGCACCTGCCACAATTACACACAGGCAGCAGCTCAAAAGAATGCTACTCACCCCAAGCAGTCTTAAGGCGACCATAGTAGGCAGAGATAGTGTTGTGTTCTTGACGTAAACTGGCAATGGTGCGCCGCAACTCATAAACACGGGCATCAACACCTTGAGAGAAACGCTCCTCCAGATCGAGCCAGACAGTACGAGCAGTGTCAGCATGCGCTGCTGCCCCTTGAAGTTCTTTGGACAGGGCATTGGATAACCAAGACAAGACAATGGCATTACACTGCTGTCATGGAGCATGATCAGCGGACGCAGTCTCCGGTTGCACAATGGTGCCATCAACAAAACCAGCCTTATTCTTGGACCGAAGAGCATTAAGGAAGGTTGTCTTCCGTACGAAGTAATTATCGCCTTCATCACTCAAAGGGTGAGAAACAAACACAAGACCCGGATGACCAGAGGGATGAAGGTAATAAGGTGACTTGGAATCGACAGTGGACGAGGGCAATTGAGCACTGGACGGTGGCAATTGTGCTGCCATAATGCAGACGACGAAACAAAAGCAATAGGAAGAGGGAAAAAAAATTTAAGAGTAAGAAGAGCTTGACTGCAGCTCACGACACCGAAGGACCGAAAACAGCCTATAGGCTATGCTCTGATACCATAAAGAGTTTGATAGTGAATAGTATTGTGTCTTTTCTCATTAACTTGATACAACTAATATACAGCCTTTGGTGGAACAAAACCCTAACCAAAAGGAGAGAATATCTCAACCCCCTTCATCTATCCTTATCTATAGGTACAACTACTCCTACAATCTCTACAACAACAAATAATATCCAAATAATATCCCATAATAAATAACATCTAATAGATCTCAGGTTCCGTTAAAGAATGGCATGTTCCTTCCACCTCAAATGCTTCTCCGGCAGATGAATTTGTGGTCATAATGCGTGTAGAAGAATAACATTTCTCTTCTCTTCTTCTTCAATTGCATAGAAAAAGTGTAGAAGAATTGGGGAATAAAGAATTGAGTTTAGGTTTATTTTGGAGGAAGAAATCAGTTGGGATAATGGAGGGAAGGAGGAATTGACCATAGTTGGGAAAATTTGGACGCCAAGTGGGGAAAAGTGAAAATAAAAGGAATTTTGATAAAAACCGACTACATCAGGTCAATTCCCGGTTGCCGAATGTCAGGTGTACATTTCACTTATAATTATGGCTGATGAGCGAATTAGATGAAAGTATGAATGATAATTAAAACTTTGTAAAAAAGTATGGATATCAGGTGAAATTAATCCTAAAAATATTTGCACTTATATTCAAGCCCATGTCAATATCACATTCACTCTCGCTTATCCCCCTTCCGCCCCCCTCCTACCCCTGGCTATTCACTTTAATTCGTTTTCATGTACTAAATGAGTCGTAACAGATGTAATGATCCAATCCGTTGCCTTCTCCCACTGTTGCTGTTAAACATCTAGTGGTTTAGATTTTTTGTTTTGTATCATTTTATGTGATACCTTTACGTAATTTATGACTATTGTGAAAACACATGATTAACGAATTTTATCATAATTTCTCAAAGTTGGGCATTTATTGACACAAATAAAGATCACTAGTATTATTCTTTCCGGTAAGGTCGCTGTTCTGTGACTTTGAAGTCACAGGTTCGAGTCCCAAAAATAGCATCTGCACAAAATGTAAAGTAAGAATACTTACATTAGATTGCGAAACGATCCGTCCCTTCTTTTACTCTGCACAAACGCACCAGAAACGACTTTGAGTATTATTATTGCGTCACAATACTGAAGACAGATCACCCTCAAACGATCTGACGCATACGACTATTTTTAGATACCTATGCATAATGTTTGCAAAAAAGTTATATAAAGATATTCACATTGGAACATTAACTTTAAAGATTCACGTGCTGCATGGCTCTTTTCGAGTTGTAAAATTCCTAATAAAAAAGAATACAATATCTAATAGAAAAAGATACAGGTCGTTTGTGTTTGTTGCACAAAAGAAAGAGTTAACAATTTACTTCTTTTATTAGAAAGCAGGAGGATAATAGGAGAAATTCCATAAATTATGGTAGTTTTAATAAGGGAAAAAAAAGTTTCAGGTGCATTACGTTTTCGCTTTTGTGCAGGTTTCGGAGAGGGTCTGGATCGCTTCGTGATCTGATGTACGCAACCTTACCCTACACTTTATACAAGAGGCTGTTTCCGCAACTCGAATCTGCGGCCTCAAGGTCATAAAACAACGACTTTACCAGTTACGATTGTTAGAAAACTGAGATGGATGACAAACAAACAACACAAAATGATCGCTGAGACGTGATGTAAATCACTGTCCTTAAAAGCAATTTCGCCTCCACCGGTAAGCAAGGTGAACAACAAGCGAATGCTTTCCAGGATTTAACGGCTTCCATTGTTCGTTTGCTCTACGAGAAAGGGAATGAACTTGCAAGTCGAAGAGTATGAAAGTAGAGAAAATGAAGAAGAAAACTGCTGAGAGATTTTCTGCACAAAGGAGTTTGCAAGACAATTTTTCTATATGATATAAAGTAGGCAAACCTTGTATATATATAGGCTTTAGGATGGAAGAAACCGATGTCTACACCATGACTCAGCAATTTTCATGTCTTCTAAGTCCGTTGAACAACGTTCATAATTGAAGGGAGATGATTCTTGGATCAAAAGATGCAACTCAGCATGAAAGGTTCTGTCTGTTGGCACATCGATCGATGTCACTTCGATCGATCGATGTGATCGATCGAAGTCGGACATAATCATTCTTTAATCCATTCTGCCTCACATAGATCAATCCATGTATCGATCGATGTCACATCGATCGATCTATGTGATCGATCTATGTTGGACAGAAAGGTTCCAGCATCACACTGTCCCACATTGATCGATCTATGTACAAGACATCGATCGATCGATGTCTTGTACATTGAATGATTGAAGTATTCCAGAATGCTTTAACTTTATTCCTGCTTTCACTTGGTTCGATCCAACTTATAATTAGATCGATCCAAGTGATATTCTTGAAGTTAAAGGCGTTCAAATCAACTATCCAACTCCTAAACAACATTACACTTGTTTTTATATAAGTTTGGAGCACATCGAAAAGTATTTTAACATACTTTTTTCCAACAACGTTAAAACATGCCCTCGTATTTTTAATAAGAAAAATCTAAAATATCAATCAATCAATCAATGGAACTCAGTATTTTCCAGCCCCACAAAAGCTGTCGCTAGGGTCTGAAGAGGGTAAATGGCAGGCAAACAATACTTCTATCCCAAGGAAGAGAGAGTTTGCTTCGAATGAGACCCTCGACTCTATATGTAAAAAAAATCTAAAATACGATACGAAAAAGTAAAATTCCTAAAACAATCAGTTCTGTTTTAGAAGACGCTTGACGACACTGCTAATGCCGTCCAAATTTTTTTTGTAAAATTTTTGGTTCTTCCACAGCCTCTTCTCTACCGCCTCCGCCACCTCCTCCCCTTCACCACTCAACCAGTAATTTGCACAAATCATCACCAATTCACCAACACATCAAAATAAATCGTAATTCAACATAGTGGGGTTGTAATAAAGATACAAAAGTAATCTAGGAAGTGAAAGAAGTGAAAAAAAACATTATTGCGGCCAGAAGTCCATCAAAAACCGCCGCTGGAGTATCGCATCGCCGCTAGGTTGGTTGCTTGATCAGAGAACTAAAGAGGAGTTCTGAGGCTTCATCTCGTTCGAAGACGAATGGAATCTAACAATCGGATTTCCAGAAAAGTAGCCAAAAATTTTAAGGATCTCCACCAAAAAACTTTATTGGAACAGCAAAATGCTTGTACGTACTTAGAGAGGATGATTAGACAGTGGCGGCGCTAGAAGTCCCTTCTTGGGGGCACTGGTAGGCTTCGCCACAGAAATACCACAGGTCCCTGTTTCGGATCTGGAAAATTGACAAAATCTTCATATTTTTGTATTATAACATAAATTACGTAAAAGAAAACATATCTACCAACCAATGTACAAAAAAATACACAACAAACAATATGCGGATCATAATTATTAAATGAATATAGTAATATATATCAATATATACCTTTTATTTGCCTATTGTAGGACGAGAAGGAGTTGTCAAGGGACGCAAAAAGGTTCTTCGAGATGACATTGATTGAAATCGTTACATAATATCTTCATCTTCAATGGCGCTAAAAATTTTATGCTTAAAGTAACAAAATAAACAATCCGATAGTACGTCATCCCCCAACAGGTTGCATAGATCAGTATTGACGATATCCATTGCAGAAAAAGTTCTTTCAACACTAGCTGTTCCAGTGGAAAAGATCAATGCTAACTCGATAAGTCGATATACTAAAGGAAAGTAATTGTGATAATTTTTCTCCACCATCTTCTTTGCAAGATCTCCAAGATTATTTATATTAGAGAATACTTCATTTGATTTCATATCGACAATGTAATTGTCAAGTTGATGTCAAGCTCCATTCGTTCCAATGTAATTGTCAAGACACAATACACATCTAAGTAAATTTGTGTTTGCCTCTGTGAAGTGTTCATCCATTTCCATAGCAATAATGTCGATCACTTAAGAATTTATATGAATAAAAATTAATTACGATATAGACAAATTAATCATCAATGTCATATGTATCAACACAATAAAGATAAATGAAGTACCTTTATGAAGATTTTTACACGAAAATGATGAAAGTATGTCATCGGTTCACCACCTTTACGCTTTTTTCTAGACCGGCCAACGACAACATCCTCCATATTAGGCACATCAATTTCATGTATTTCATAAAACTCAAAGACTTCTTTCAACAAATTATCCCAATCAACCTATCTATATTCTTGTAAGCTCTTTTTTACCCTGTTGATCATATTAAAAGCACACACTGTGTTTTGAACTCTCACTTGTAGAATCTTAGAAAGTGTACTTGTCATTCCTAAAATTTTCAACATAAACTTTCCAACAAATACAAACCCAAAAGAGTCCATCTTATCAATCAAACCCGACACAATATTTTGGATATCTGATTTCTCGTCATCCTTGTATTTTGGTAAGTTTTAGACACATTTTAGTCACTTAGCAGAGAATTAACGAATGCTAAACACTATATGGCCATGTAATAGAGAGTTAGTGTTCTGTCAAGGAGGGACACACTTTGAACTGGATGGCCAAAAATACAACTACACCTACCTATCTATATAATTTTTTCGTCGACGTTGGAGGGGGGCGTGCCCTCCAGACCTCCTTCCCTCCGCCCCTATGATTAGATGAGTTCAGAACCGGTGTCTGTTTGTAATTTAGAATAGAAACGACAGGATTAGAGATGAGAGAAAATAATGAGATTGAGGAGGTGGTTGCGGCGGAGGTGGTTGTTGGAGAATTTAAGGTTTGGGCTTTGGCCCATCGTTGGAGATTGGAAGATTTGGGCTTTGTCCCATTAATGAATGTTGCAAAACTTGGTTGAGCAACGTACTTTGAGCTTAATGAGTTTCCGATAACGATAATCGAAAACTAATGAATCCTTAATTATCTACGTGGCGAGTAGTTAATTTTAGGATGTGGAATCACTCAATTACGATGTTGTGTGAATGTGAAATTAATGCTCAAAGTGGATGGAAAATGTTGTGGATGGGTGACGTGTCACCCTTATGGAGGAATATCACGTTGGATGTGTCCATGTGGTGTAAAAGAGCTTCTGACGGACATCGATCGATGACATCGATCGATCGATGTCACTTCGATCGATCGATGTCATCGATCGAAGTTGATCAGAGAGCTTCGATGTTTCTGTCTCACATCAGTCGATCACTTCGATCGATCGATGTTGACTTCGATCGATCGATGTATCGATCGAAGTTGGACAGAAAGGTGAGGAACGATTCTGACGTACATCGATCGATACATCGATCGATGTCGAACAGCGTGCAGAATCTCTTCAGTTTGAGTGGTTATGTTTCAAATCTGAAACTAACACTATCATCCTGTTTAAAATAAGATCAACCTGTTTTGATCTAACGGTGGTGGGGAGGCAGCTTTGATCTAACGGCCGAGATTTAAACTGTCTTAACCGCTTAACCGAATATGGTTTCCATCTAACGCTCCAGGTTTAAACCTGCTAATCTATCTTCGATCTAAAGGCTGAGATTAAACCTTCCTAATCTAGATAGGAGGTTTTAATCTAACGGTCTAAATCAAACTTCGGTTTTGATCCAACGGTCACGGTACCTTGTTCTCTAACCGACTCCCCTATATAAAGAGGGCAAAGGGGTGCATTCATTCATAACATTTTTCCAATCTCTCATAGCATACTAAGTTCGTAGCATCTGAGTCTTGCATATCGTCCGGGAGAAGTCAGGACATTCGAAGGTTCGAAGTAGTTCAAGTTCAGCAGTGCCGCTCAACTGAACAGGTACCCGTTGTATCCTGAGAGACGATTGCTCACACCGGTTGGGCACAGTATACCGAAGCAATACGTCTTAAGGACAGAGTCCTCGACTCGCCCCGGGTTTGATTTATTTTATTTTGCTGTTTCATATGCACACATTGTACGACTGCGTCTTGGTACAGGATTGATTGTCTCCAACAATCTTAAGACGTTTTTCAATTCAATTAATTTCTGTACCGTTTTTAATTTGCGCAAAAGCAGTTTTGTACTGATTTGCAGTCTACTTCTACTCCTTTCTTAAATCTGATTCTGTTCTGATCTATTCGTTTTGATCAACTGAACAGTAATCTGATCGAGAACGCAAGCTCATGCTCCGTTCATGGCGCAGACATTCAAAGCTCTGCTCCAATGGCACCAACTGCTGGGATGCCAAGACATGCTCCTCCTGCGCAGGGTCCTGCAGTGGCCCAAGTGGAGAAACCGGAGAAGTTCGGTGGAAGCTTCTTCAAGCGTTGGCAGCAGAAGATGATGTTCTTCTTGACTGCTATGGGGTTGGCTACTTTCCTGACTGAGGACCCGCCTATAGTGGATCCGCTGGAGGACCAAGTCCAGAATATGCAAAACCAATATTTTGTTGAAGGTTGGAACTTCAACAATTATGTTTGTTTGAGCCATATTCTGAGTTGTTTGGACAACTCGTTGTATGGTTTGTACTGTACGTACAAGACCGTAAAGTCTTTGTGGCAGGCTTTGGAAAAGAAATATCGTACGGAAGATGCCGGCACTAAGAAATTTATTGTCGGCAAATTCCTGGATTTCAAAATGTCTGATTCTCGCACTGTTGTTTCTCAAGTTGAGGAACTACAGACGTTGGTTGCCGAGATGGAAGAGGAGGGCATGTTGCTCAGTGAATCCTTCGTCGTGGCAGCAGTGATTGAGAAGCTACCTCTTTCGTGGAGGAAATTCAGAAGCTATCTCAAACACAAGAGAAAGGAGATAACATTGGAAGATCTAATTGTTCGACTCCGCGTTGAGGAGGACAATCGTAGATCTGAAAGAGCGCCACAATCTAGCTCTGGTCAGGCTAAGTCCCATGTTGCAGAGGCCAAGAAAAAGAAAGGCCAACTCGGGGTGAACAAGAAAGGCAAGCAGATCGCCAAGAAGTTCACCGGGAAATGCTACAACTGTGGCATTCAGGGGCATGTCAGCAATGAATGCAGAAAGCCCAAGAAGAAGCAAACCAAGGCAAAGGCGAACATAGTCGATGCATTGGATGATCTAAATCTCTGTGCGGTGGTCTCAGAGTGCAATGCTGTGGGGAACGTACGTGAGTGGTGGCTTGATACTGGCGCCACTAGACATGTTTGCTCCAGCAGAGAGATGTTCACGGAGTACCAGCCCGGGAACAATGAACAACTTTACATGGGAAACTCGGCCTCCTCGAAGATTGAAGGCGAGGGAAAAGTTGTTCTGAAGCTCACATCAGGGAAGCATCTGACTTTGCAAAATGTGCTGCACGTCCCTGATATTCGGAAGAATTTAGTATCTGGATCTCTTCTAGTCATGCATGGTTTTTGACTAGTGTTAGAGTCCAATAAAGTTATTCTTTCGAAAAATGGCATGTATTTGGGGAAGGGGTACTTGTCGAATAGGATGTTTAAATTGAATGTCATCACTATTGTACCCAAAAGAGATTTGCCCGCAGAGGCTAATAAAATTGCTTCCTCTTCTGCTTACATGCTTGAGTCTTCTTGTTTATGGCATTTTCGTTTGGGACATGTTAATTACAAGTCAATACAACGTATGAGTAATCTTGACTTATTGCCCAAACTGGACTTTAATAATAAAGGAAAATGTCAAATATGTGTTGAAGCGAAGATGGCAAAGGCGCCATTTCCTTCAATAGAAAGGAACACTGAACCTTTGAATTTAATTCATACCGATGTGTGTGATTTAAAATTTGTGCAAACGAGAGGTGGTAAAAAGTATTTTGTAACTTTTATCGACGATTGCACACGATACTGTTATGTATATTTGCTAAGCAGCAAAGATGAGGCCCTTGATGCTTTCAAGGATTATAAAAATGAAGTTGAGAATCAACTTAGCAAACGAATTAAAGAAATTCGTAGTGATAGAGGTGGCGAATATGATACACCGTTTAATGAATTCTGTTCCGAACATGGCATTATTCATCAAACGACTGCACCATATTCACCTCAATCGAATGGTATTGCTGAACGCAAGAACCGTACTCTAAAAGAGATGATGAATGCTATGTTGATAAGTTCGGGTTTACCTCAGAACTTGTGGGGGGAAGCAATCCTCTCAGCCAACGTCATTTTAAACAGAATTCCATCTAAGAAGATGGATGTAACCCCTTTCGAGCTTTGGAAAGGCTACAAGCCTAGTTACAAATACTTGAAAGTGTGGGGGTGTCTGGCGAAGGTTGCTGTACCGAGACCAAGACAGGTGAAAATTGGGCCTAAAACGGTTGATTGCATATTCATCGGTTATGCAACTAACAGTAGTGCATATCGGTTCTTGGTGCACAAGTCGGATATTCCTGACATACATGAAAACGTTGTCATGGAGTCAAGGAATGCAGTGTTCTTTGAAGATGTCTTTCCGAGGAAAGACAAAATTCAAGAAGAAACAAGATTTGGTAAGCGAATGCGTGAGGCGACTCCTCAAGGAGATGAGGAGCGTCGTCAAAGCAAGCGTGCCAGAATGCCAACTTCATTTGGACCGGATTTTCTAACCTATATGGTAGAAAATGAGGCAAGGAAATTTTTCGAGGCTATGTCTACTCCAGAAGCTCCATTCTGGAAAGAAGCAGTAAATAGTGAAATAGACTCAATTCTTCAAAATCACACTTCGGAGTTGGTTGACCTTCCACCTGGAAGTAAACCACTTGGTTGTAAGTGGGTTTTCAAGAAGAAACTGAAAGAGAATGGGTCTATTGAAAAGTATAAAGCCAGGTTGGTAGCTAAAGGTTATCGACAGAAGGAAGGCTTTGACTTTTTTGACACCTACTCACCAGTGACTAGGATCACTTCTATAAGGGTGCTAGTTGCGATTGCTGCAGTCTATAACATGGAAATCCATCAGATGGATGTAAAAACTGCGTTTCTGAATGGTGAGTTAGATGAAGAAATCTATATGGAACAACCCGAAGGGTTTGTGGTTCCAGGACAAGAGTCTAAAGTTTGTAGACTCGTTAAATCCTTGTATGGGCTTAAGCAAGCGCCCAAACAATGGCACTTGAAGTTTGATCAAGCTATGTTAGCTAACGGTTTCAAGATCAATGAGTGTGACAAGTGTGTCTATATTAAGAGCACACAGAATGCTTATGTGATAGTGTGTCTCTATGTAGATGAGCACACAGAATCCACGAAACAAACCTGTATAGCTCGGTCTACTATGGAAGCTGAGTTCATAGCATTGGACAAAGCTGGGGAAGAGGCTGAGTGGCTTCGGAATTTCTTGGAAGATATTCCGTGTTGGCCTAAGCCGATCGCTCCTATTAGCATACACTGTGATAGTCAGTCAGCTATAGGACGTGCTCAAAGCAGCATCTATAATGGTAAGTCATGACACATACGTCGAAGACATAACACCATTAAACAGTTGATCTCTAATGGCGTGATTTCCATTGATTATGTGAAATTAGTGGAGAATCTTGCGGATCCGCTTACAAAAGGTTTGCCTAGAGATCAGATGTCAAGATTGACAAACGGAATGGGACTGAAGCCCATAATGCATGAATCTTTGTAATGGTAACCCAACCTTGTTGACTGGAGATCCCAGAATCTTGGTTCAATGGGACAACTAAGTTATGAAGGTTCAGTTAGCACTTACTCATTCCGTCTGATAAAAAGTGCTGTCTGCTGAGAATTTAGGGTAAGCTAAGGCTTTTAATGATGTCCTATATCTTGATGCGTCAAGTGGAGTATGGCAGAATACTCTTGATAGGAATCACCTATGTAAGTGTGAAGTGGGGCCGCTTCTATGAGAAAGTCTATGAGGCAAGATTTCTCTAAAACACTTTCTGAAACCAGGTTGTTCATGGCCAAAACGAACACAACCATGAGAACCAAAAGGGTGTTAAAGGAAATATTGTGTGAGTATCATTGTCTTGGTTCACAACAAAGGCTGACTAGTTCAAGACATCAAGTCACTATTTAGCCGAGTGAATCCGATGGTACATCACTATGAAAGGTTCAAAGCCAGAAGCTACCTCTTCTGATGCAATATTTTCTTGTCTGACTTCTCCTCAGAGTCTGCATATTCATTTGCATTAATTTCCATTCATGTGGGGGATTGTTGGAGAATTTAAGGTTTGGGCTTTGGCCCATCGTTGGAGATTGGAAGATTTGGGCTTTGGCCCATTAATGAATGTTGCAAAACTTGGTTGAGCAACGTACTTTGAGCTTAATGAGTTTCCGATAATGATAATCGAAAACTAATGAATCCTTAATTATCTACGTGGCGAGTAGTTAATTTTAGGATGTGGAATCACTCAATTACGATGTTGTGTGAATGTGAAATTAATGCTCAAAGTGGATGGAAAATGTTGTGGATGGGTGACGTGTCACCCTTATGGAGGAATATCACGTTGGATGTGTCCATGTGGTGTAAAAGAGCTTCTGACGGACATCGATCGATGACATCGATCGATCGATGTCACTTCGATCGATCGATGTCATCGATCGAAGTTGATCAGAGAGCTTCGATGTTTCTGTCTCACATCAGTCGATCACTTCGATCGATCGATGTTGACTTCGATCGATCGATGTATCGATCGAAGTTGGACAGAAAGGTGAGGAACGATTCTGACGTACATCGATCGATACATCGATCGATGTCGAACAGCGTGCAGAATCTCTTCAGTTTGAGTGGTTATGTTTCAAATCTGAAACTAACACTATCCTCCTGTTTAAAATAAGATCAACCTGTTTTGATCTAACGGTGGTGGGGAGGCAGCTTTGATCTAACGGCCGAGATTTAAACTGTCTTAACCGCTTAACCGAATATGGTTTCCATCTAACGCTCCAGGTTTAAACCTGCTAATCTATCTTCGATCTAAAGGCTGAGATTAAACCTTCCTAATCTAGATAGGAGGTTTTAATCTAACGGTCTAAATCAAACTTCGGTTTTGATCCAACGGTCACGGTACCTTGTTCTCTAACCGACTCCCCTATATAAAGAGGGCAAAGGGGTGCATTCATTCATAACATTTTTCCAATCTCTCATAGCATACTAAGTTCGTAGCATCCGAGTCTTGCATATCTTCCGTGAGAAGTCAGGACATTCGAAGGTTCGAAGTAGTTCAAGTTCAGCAGTGCCGCTCAACTGAACAGGTACCCGTTGTATCCTGGGAGACGATTGCTCACACCGGTTGGGCACAGTATACCTGAGCAATACGTCTTAAGGACAGAGTCCTCGACTCGCCCCGGGTTTGATTTATTTTATTTTGCTGTTTCATATGCACACATTGTACGACTGCGTCTTGGTACAGGATTGATTGTCTCCAACAGTGGTGATGAAGAAAGAGCAGTGGAGGAAAAAATGGCCGACTGATAGTACTGTCCAGTATCCCCTAAAACGTAATTACCAGTTGCGTCTTCATTTTTGTTTTGAAATTTTTCTGATTCATATTTAATTTTGAGTTTCTTTCCCTAAAACTACATGAATTTATGAAAATTTTCAGGATAAACGTGTGTGCCCCATGAACACAGGCAAGTGATGCTAAGATATCAAGGTGTAAACCGTATTATATGTAGAAGGCTTATAATGTGGAGGTTCCAAGCTTACTAATGATTGAATTTAAATTCTTTATAAATTCGTCTATATGTAAACTGTAACAAATATACAATTAGACATATCTGTCTATTTATAATATCTACAAAATCCGACATGAAGAAGTTTTAGGATTCAACATGTTTTCACTTTTCAGAAGGAAACGCGTGAATTAAAGCTTTGGGAATGCGTGTGGGTCCCAGTGACGACTAAAAGCATCAAAGCCGAAGCAAATGCCGCGTTTCCTCACTTTGGATTTATATTATTTATAACTCAAATGATGAGTGACATAACTTTATTTTAGTCCAATACTAACATTGGTGAAGGAATTCAATTTTAAGAGTGTATGAAATATAAAAAAGTAAAGAAGTGAAATTTTCAAAAGAACAAAAAAGTAATTCTCTACTCCTTTAGCTCACTTCGTTATATGAATTTCTTTTCACTTTGCACATTTTGCAATAAAGTTTGAAGCGTTTTTCACTTTTCGTTTTTCGACATTATTTTTAAAAATCGATCATCTCTATTAAAGATCACGTTATAAAGATTAAAACAAATATCAAATTGAATATTTTATATTATCTATATTGATACATCAAAAATAATAAATCAAATATTTGTTTACATTGTCATAATAAAAAATAAATAGAAAGCGAAAATGAAAAAACAAACAGAACCATGATACTAGAGATCATACGAATCAGACTGAGTATGTTGGATTCATTAATTTATTTCCATCTAGCAATATTGTATGCTTGACAAAGACAGTCCCAACAGAAGTTGGCAAAAAAAAAAAAGGGAAAATCATTAAAAAAAAATCGGTGTATTTTATCGTGTTTATTCTCTTCCCCAGGTCTGATGTCATATGTATTATTTTAAATTTGAAACCATTTCTTTTTCTAATGTGTAAAATAGGATATTGAGAGCATTAATGACCTAAACTGCTACAATATATCCTGAAAAGGAAAATTCATCTCACCCACCACATGTTGACTTCTAAGTTTTTTTTTTTTTTTTTTTGGAGAAGAACTTCTAAGCAAAACTAACAGAAAGTTCCACGATAAAAACTATCCTCTGATTATTTATCTGAAACATAGGTCTTAGTCCGTTGTGTATGTCAATAAGTGGGCATGGTTGGAAATTTGGGCAAAATATGATAGCTGAATAGAGAAAAATGAAAACGAAAGAGAAAAGAATAGTCAAGACGACTGTATTTAAAATCAATTTTGCTTCCATCAGTAATTAAGGTAGACTTCGCTGCAAATACTTTCCAGAATACAATGTTTTTTAACTTTCGTTTGTTCTACAAGGAAAAGATTTAATTTGTCTATTTGAAGTGTTTAATAACAATACAAGAAGGAAAGACAAAGAAGGAACTTTACATGTTTTCACAAAAGACTCAAAAAGGTTTTCAATGATCATTTCAAATTATATCAAAAACCATTTCAAAAGTTTTTTAAAAGTGTATCTTCAACACTTTTTGATCATTATATTTATAGACTTTAATTTACGAGAAATAAGTTAATTTAGCACCTCTCTGAAGAATTTAACTTACAAAGTTAGTTTACATTGTTCAAGATTGAAAGAAGGTATCTAAAGTTGCAAAAGTTGCATCATTTCATCAATAGACAACATAAATTTTCTACTGTCTGCACCGGCCAAACGTTCAGTCACTTTTACCGAACGTTGGATTCGAAATTTTGGAACGTTGTAACTCAAAACTTGTCACTAAACTCTAGACCAAATGTTTAGCAAACGGATTTACTGAACATTTGGTGAAGCGTTCAGTGACGAGACAAAAACTTCAGAACTGGTCCGAACTCATATATCGCACTTAGAGTTCATCATCGCATGTTCAGTTACCTCAATTCAGAGAATCAGATTTTTGTCTCACCCATCTAATCAACATCTTACATGTTCTTATATAAATCTAGAGTACTTTCTAAAGTATTTTTATGATTTTTCCCAATAATCCCACACAAGATCCAATATTTATATAAGAATATCGATGAACAATTGTAAACTAACATATGTGGTATTAAACAAAGACAATGACGCATAATAGATACCTTGCAATCGGCCTCTAGCAAAAGCCTTGCTAATCTAGGAGAATACTGAGTTTTTGATTTGTATCCTCTACGAAGCTCTTTAAAGATAAGACGGTGAAAACCCACAAAACCAGAATAGGAAGAAAAAAAAAAGACGTACTTGACAATAACCCTCCGACCTCCGAGGAGGTTAGAGTAGGCTGTTGAAAAGCTTTAATCAAAGCTTATTGCATATTCCACTTTTAGATTGCCTCATGATGATAATATAACGAAGTTGGTAGCCAAGAACAATTCCAATTTGTCCTTAAAATAATTGAATTTTGCCATAAATTAAGAAATTTAGGCTTGGGCTATGACTATGACTAGTAAAGCTTCGAATTGTCAACGGTTTGTTGTTTAATACTAAACGGGGATTATTGAAACATAGCACGTCAATCAAAACAAATTGGTTGTGTATATCGAAGGATTTTATGTCTTTGAAGGAGTTGATTAGATGGGCTCTTAACAACACAAGAAGACGTTGTTTAAGGTCCAAGCTCATTAAGTCCACCTTTGCGACAATAGTTTACTTTTTATGGAATGCTAGGAACCTTAAAATTTTTGAGGATCAGGTAATCAATGTACAGGATGTGGTTCATAGAATTATTACTCATGTATATAGGGCTATGCCGGACCGAGTAGATTTTTGGTGATTGTATGACCTGCATCCTGGGTATGCCCAGTGGAACTGTAAATGTACTGATCCTATTTGATCATTGGTTATATGAATTTTCACATTTTAACCAAAAAAAGCTTGGAAAGGTCAGTATCAACCATAAATAGGACCATGATATAATCAAAGTCATGGTTATGAGAATTTTTAAAAATTTCTATGCCCTTAAACCAAAGTTTCGTTTTTTTCGCTTGCTTGGCTTACTTACAATTATACTGACATTTTATAAGCATATTGTAAAGTCCAAAGTGTCTTATGATCATCATTCATCTAATATATAGGTTTCATTAAAGGTTTTTTACTTAGTTTTTTTTTTTCATATTTCCCATCATAAGCCGAATATATTATTCATTCAAAATAATCACATTGTTTATAAAAATCAAGACAATAATATCTTAGGCAAAGCCACTTTGGGACTTAAGAGGACATCTAAGGTAGATCTGGTGGATTTCAAAAACTGTTGCCTTAGTGAGGTTCTATTTCATTAATTCATCCGACTATACCTAATCACGATTATTATACATGAAAAAATTATTAATTTGATATTTTATTTTACAATTCACAAACAGTAAAAATTCAGTTTCCTTTGCATTACGATATTGTTCATAAAATGATGTAAAGTGCTCCTAGTGTTGTGAAAATGTTATGAAATCCATCTTGAATTTAGGATGATTTTATCAAAATCCAAATAAGGAAGTACATAGTACAAACGTAGTAAGCAATACACATAAATATCAAACAACAAATAATCTCCGGTCAGATACATATAGTACATAAAATACAAAAATCTTTACAATGTCTATGAACCAACAAATGATTGTCAATCAGGTATGTGAAGAATAAAAAAATAAAAAAATCATTATAATGATTATGAACAAACTAATTATCACCAATATGTATACCTGTACTACACTGTGTCATACGCTTAGGCCGTTCTCCACGTCTAGTAGGTCTGGATGGTGGAGCTGCCAGCATGAACACTGGCTATGACTATGATGAGATGACCCTACCATGTCATCTTGAAGATGCAGTGGTGCCGCATCCATAGATTCAAGTGACCTGTATATCAACGCATCATCCGTCCGAGCAGGCCTTACACCGACAATATTCATAAGACCATCTTAGTCTCGATATAACCTGCACATCTGAGCGTCGGACGCTGAGTCTGGATGAACTCATATTGTGGTAAATAGTTGTCTTTGGCCCGCTGCGCCACTACATGAATCAGTGGATAGTCTAAGAGTTCCCCGAAACCCTCATACGGAAGACTATCAGTACTGATATGCAGAGCAATGTCATAATCTGATGCCCGAGCTACATCCAACATACGTGCTGGGTGCCCTGCCTGTAAAATTCAACATCAGCAACTGACCACGCTACATATTTAATATAAAACTATTTTATATTTTAAGTAACAACAAACTACTATGCAACATAGATTTACCGAAGAACCATGAAAACTGATATAACCAATTTGCTGAACATGTCACTGTACCATAGCGTATACGGTGTAGCGCCCCGCTCCCGTGCCCTAGTATCGGAAACGGTGCACCCGCCGTAGTCTACTACGAGAACTACAAAGCGTCGTTCAATTCTTTTACACGTCAGCAGTGACGTAGAAAATTTCGCGGAAACGAATTAAATAAAATGAACATTCATTTTATTTCAACATTTCAAATCCAACATCAAGTAAGTACCATGTCTAAGTTCATTATTACATTTCATCATAAAGAGATAAACTGCCATAGAAAACATCTTCTTGCTCTAACTACCCCATTGCCCAAACTCAGCTCCGTCTTCTATGTATATGTAGTCGTACTCCTGCTCACCTGGGAAAAAATAAAGGGGTGAGTGATATAGAAATATCACCCAGTAGGTTTCCACCTCCTTCCGAACAATTTCATATATGGCAACAAATAGCACGTAGCACATGTATAGACATGAATAACTAAGTAAATAAATAAAAGCACAACACAACAATTATGCAATGTCATGATCCATGCTTATGTCACACGCAACGACATCTCCACATACAAATGCATGTCTCTCTACCGTGCAATGCATGAACCTCGAGGTGATCCTACCACACGCCTCGTCAGGCCACACGCTCCGTCGGGCCACACGCCTCATAGGGCCACACGCCTCGTAGGCCAACATGCCTCGTAGGGCCACACGCCTCATAGGGCAACACGCCTCGTAGGGCAACACGCCTCGTAGGGCAACACGCCTCGTAGGGCAATACGCCTCGTAGGGCCACACGCCTCGTAGGGCAACACGCCTCGTAGGGCAACACGCCTCGTAGAGCAATGCACGTGCCATGAAATGCAAATGAAATATGTCACATTATACCTTTTTCTTTCTTCTTTCTTGATACCACACTTTCTTATTTTCCTTATGTTCTCGTAATAATAATAATAATTCCTTTTATCAATTTGTTGACTTCCTTGTATAAATATAAATTTACTTATCTATAGATGAAACTATTTAATTTAATTTCTTAAATTATCCTCAAATATAATTTAAATACCTATGTTTAAATATATTAACATATACATATATATACTTTTTAAAAGAACGAACTCTGTTTTGTTTTTAGTTCTATATATTATAAAAACACATAAATTCTTTTTAATATATGAACTGTTTTTTTATACATAAAGCCCAGTTTTTTTTTGTTTTTTTAATTACATAAGTAAATGACTGTTTTTATTTTAAAATATAGGTAATTCTAATAATAATGTTATATACATATAAATTCCAACTTTTGTCTAACCGTTTACAAGATTCCTATATAATATATATATAAACAAATTTTATTTTTCTTCCTTTATTTACTCAACCGAATTCCACCCCAACAAAATCATCATTTAGACCCCTTTTTTTCCTTTATTTTTTTACTTTTACATTTATATATATGACTCCGCAACAGTTTCGAAAAACTTCACTATAACCCCATATTCATATATCAGCATCGGTTCTTTTGGCAAGTTAAAATTCATGAAATTTTTATATCATAAAACTGAAAGCAAACCGAAAAATAATTAATACACACACACACACATAATATCTTATGCAACAATCAAAACAACTAAAGCATACAATATACCAATTTGATTTATATCAACAAGATAACAATAAGTAAAGCACATAGCAAATATGTACACATATGAAATTGGCTCAAAAAGAGAAAGGCCACCTACCTCTTGGTTGTAAGTATATGTTGGTGAGGGTGGTGTGATGGTGTTGGTGGTGCACTTCCCTTCCTCCTCCTTTCTTTTCCTTCTTTTTCTTCCTTCTCTTTTTCCTTCTTCCTTAATATTATTATTTTTTTTCTTTCTCAGATTCTCCCTTCTCACTTTTATAAATTTTGCTCTCCAATTTTTTTTCCTTCTACATGGCCGTTTGGCCTAAAGTATTTAATAGAGGTTGGAGTTCATCTCCCCTAGTTTAATTAGGATAAGGGGTCATTTATGGGTGGAGGTTTTGAAGAGTTTTTTTTATATTTATTATCATTTTATTTATTATTATTATTATTATTATATATTTATTTTTATAACTACCGGTTATAACCACATGTTCTTAGTTTATTTATTTAGTTGTTGTGGTTTTGCTATTCCCTATTTGTAACTTGTAACTAGATATTCCCAGAGAGAATTTAACGATTGACATATGAAAAATATTGCTCTATGCTACGCTTTGGTTTGTTTATTACGCCAAAACATTATTTCACATTCTATCTGTTACTCAAATAAATGTTTATTGCGCCTAGCTGTAAATTGAATTATTCAGAATAAATTTTCTTGTTGGCATCACTCCATAACGCATATAGGCTCGTTCTTTGTTTATCATTATTATTATTATATATTCATTTTAATAACTACCAGTTATAACAGTCTACCCCCCTTAAAATAAGTTTCGACCTCAAAACTTGCGTATGGTGTAATCAATGACTTAATATGGTTTTACTTGATTCATCCACCTAGATAACGATCAAGCTATATATCCATTGCATATGTTGATATGTTCACATTACACTTTTTCGACCTAGGACTAAATCTTCAGGATTATTTTTTGTATACATACAAGTAATTTCTAATCCATTTTTCTTAGCTTATTTAAGATTGTAACCTAATCTACCTATATTATCGAATCAACTTAAGGGTATTGTCATCATACCGAAGTTCTATAACCCAATCGTCAGTGTATAACATACTTGTATCTGCGACCATCAGCGGCTCTCTAAAATCAGTTCTTAGATGTACTATAATCTTTAACTTAATTCTCTATAATGACAACTTATAACCCTCCGTTTATACCATTTGACGTGTATCATTCAACTTATTGTAGTCTACAATTTCGAATTCTTAACTCGTCATATATGATTCATCTCCTAGTTACATGTCCAAAATATCCATCAAGTCCTCCGATTTATTACTCATTACACTTCATGGATATAGAATCAAGTCTCAAAATCAATTCTTATGTACTTACGAGCTAGTTCTATGATCATGTCCTTATTTTTCTCAGATATATCATCAACACCTAGTATACGAAGTATGTGCATGGACATATTTCCTTCAATTTAAAGTAGTTTTCGTAACTATAGCTTTAACTGTTTGACATAATATACATTCTAATTTTGTAAACACAAGACCCACGGTAACATATATTTGTTTTCGCAAACAGTGTCTCAAATGACCATTTGTAAAATAATGGTAAAACTTATTTTGCAAAAGTATTTTGATGAAATTGCATTAAAACATCTGAAACACAACAATCACAAAGTTGCTTTCTTTTTACAAAACGATTTGAGCACGATGTCTTTTTCTTTCCAAAGAGATACAAATTCTAAAAACTATGTTTTGTTTCACAAAACGAAACAATTGAAAACTCAATAACTATAAAGTTTCATAAAATAATGTGGGTAAGATACTTATCTTTTTTTTTCCAAAAAGAAGTATATACGTTTTGAAACTATTTCCGCTTCACAAAATTAAATACGTTTATCGCAAGCAGATCAATTTATTCAAAGGCATTTATTGATACAATACTTGCAATTCGATAGTTGACAAATAAATTTATTGTAGCAAAATCAATATGGCTAAACCAAAATATAATAAATATGTAAACATATCGTTCTTTGAACACATACAAATTCGGAGAGGAATATAGCCTTGTAAAGTAATATATCAAAAATTGGAACTAGTTGAAATGTTTAGTAGCAAAAAAAAAATCTTTGAAATACCTTTGGAGTATAAAATATGTCTTGGTGTACGTGCTTATACGAAAGCGTTTAACTACTTGAAAAAAATAATAGTCCAATACTTCATATAATTTTCTAAGTCACCCCATAATGTTAATGAAAAAAAACCCACCCATGTACCATTTTTTTATAAATCTTTCACTTAAGTTGTCCAACCCTAGTATGGCACACTAACTATTAATTGACTTAGAAAATTCTAATTCACCATACTTCTACGTGCCAAACTGATCCACTGTACCTCGTTACTTGGTTATTTGAACCACTAATTTTATTCTAGTTTATATGAAAACACCACTACTTGTTCATGTCCGCTCTATTTTAATTCAAACCTACCCGATTCAAGCCAAGTAACTTGATGTTTCTATAAATCCGCACTTAACTAAAAGAAAGTTGTAACGATTCGTCATTCCTATTTACTTGTTATAGCCGTTTCACACCTTTTTTTTTGCTATCGATCGCTAACTCTAATGCGGCTAATATTGTCGTCCTACGTAATAACTTTAAATTTCATCATCTTAACTCTAGACTATAAATTCCTTTATACCCTGTCCCTCACTAAACTCTACTGATTATATTGCTTGTGAGTCGTTACTTAGTTTCTATCATTTCTCTATAAATCATCTCTTAATATCCATCATACTATTATAACTCATTTCTTAGTAGCTATGGTCTCAACTTAGACACTACTGTCAAAGTAGAGGCATGACCCGCTTCAGGTACCCCGATGGTACTGGTCTCCCGTTGATGCTTTGGTACGGCAGCCTGAATAATCGTCTATTCCATTAATATATCAGTAAACATCCGTAGAAAGGTATTTTGATTAACAGTGTAACCCGTACAATTTAATTATGTAGTATTCAACTAGGGTCACTAGGATCACGGCTTAGGGAATGTGCAGAGGTTATGATCAAAACTTCAATAAGACAAGTAAGTAAAGTCGCATGGTATACCCTAGATATACGTGTCCCTTAACCGATCGTATCCTTAAATTTGAGGTCATAGCTTATTTCTAGGATCGCGCTTAGTATCATGATTTCTTACGTCTACGATTACGTCCTATTTCCAAATCATAAATAGTATATAATCGACACTTATGGCTAAATCAATACTTATGTTCAGATCATTGTCTAATGTTTAGATAAACTCTTAATCAAAATTGTCACTTATATCTAAGATGGTGACTAATGTTCAGGTTCATCGCTTATGTTCAAATCATCACTTATGTCTAAGATTGTGACTTAGGAGCAACATCATAACTTAATTTTCTAAGATCATAGCCTAAATCTATGCTTCCGCCGTGGATCTAGAGCCATTCTCTGATACCATCTGTAGCGCCCCGCTCCCGTGCCCTAGTATCGGAAACGGTGCACCCGCCGTAGTCTACTACGAGAACTACAAAGCGTCGTTCAATTCTCTTACACGTCAGCAGTGACGTAGAAAATTTCGCGGAAACGAATTAAATAAAATGAACATTCATTTTATTTCAACATTTCAAATCCAACATCAAGTAAGTACCATGTCTAAGTTCATTATTACATTTCATCATAAAGAGATAAACTGCCATAGAAAACACCTTCTTGCTCTAACTACCCCATTGCCCAAACTCAGCTCCGTCTTCTATGTATATGTAGCCGTACTCCTGCTCACCTGGGGAAAAATAAAGGGGTGAGTGATATAGAAATATCACCCAGTAGGTTTCCACCTCCTTCCGAACAATTTCATATATGGCAACAAATAGCACGTAGCACATGTATAGACATGAATAACTAAGTAAATAAATAAAAGCACAACACAACAATTATGCAATGTCATGATGCATGCTTGTGTCACACGCAACGACATCTCCACATACAAATGCATGTCTCTCTACCGTGTAATGCATGAACCTCGAGATGATCCTACCACACGCCTCGTCAGGCCACACGCCCCGTCGGGCCACACGCCTCATAGGGCCACACGCCTCGTAGGCCAACACGCCTCGTAGGGCCACACGCCTCATAGGGCAACACGCCTCGTAGGGAAACACGCCTCGTAGGGCCACACGCCTCGTAGGGCAACACGCCTCGTATTGTAACACGCCTCGTAAGGCAATGCACGTGCCATGAAATGCAAATGAAATATGTCACATTATACCTTTTTCTTTCTTCTTTCTTGATACCACACTTTCTCATTTTCCTTATGTTCTCGTAATAATAATAATAATAATAATAATAATAATAATAATAATAATAATAATAATAATTCCTTTTATCAATTTGTTGACTTCCTTGTATAAATATAAATTTACTTATCTATAGATGAAACTATTTAATTTAATTTCTCAAATTATCCTCAAATATAATTTAAATACCTATGTTTAAATGTATTAACATATACATATATATACTTTTTAAAAGAACGAACTCTGTTTTGTTTTTAGTTCTATATATTATAAAAACACATAAATTCTTTTTAATATATGAACTGTTTTTTTATACATAAAGCCCAGTTTTTTTTGTTTTTTTAATTACATAAGTAAATGACTGTTTTTATTTTAAAATATAGGTAATTCTAATAATAATGTTATATACATATAAATTCCAACTTTTGTCTAACCGTTTACAAGATTCTTATATAATATATATATAAACAAATTTTATTTTTCTTCCTTTATTTACTCAACCGAATTCCACCCCAACAAAATCATCATTTAGACCCTTTTTTTTCCTTTATTTTTTTACTTTTACATTTATATATATGACTCCGCAACAGTTTCGAAAAACTTCACTATAACCCCATATTCATATATCAGCATCGGTTCTTTTGGCAAGTTAAAATTCATGAAATTTTTATATCATAAAACTGAAAGCAAACCGAAAAATAATTAATACACACACACACACATAATATCTTATGCAACAATCAAAACAACTAAAGCATACAATATACCAATTTGATTTATATCAACAAGATAACAATAAGTAAAGCACATATCAAATATGTACACATATGAAATTGGCTCAAAAAGAGAAAGGCCACCTACCTTTTGGTTGTAAGTATATGTTGGTGAGGGTGGTGTGATGGTGTTGGTGGTGCACTTCCCTTCCTCCTCCTTTCTTTTCCTTCTTTTTCTTCCTTCTCTTTTTCCTTCTTCCTTAATATTATTATTTTTTTTCTTTCTCAGATTCTCCCTTCTCACTTTTATAAATTTTGCTCTCCAATTTTCTTCCTTCTACATGGCCGTTTGGCCTAAAGTATTTAATAGAGGTTGGAGTTCATCTCCCCTAGTTTAATTAGGATAAGGGTCATTTATGGGTGGAGGTTTTGAAGAGTTTTTTTTATATTTATTATCATTTTATTTATTATTATTATTATTATTATATATTTATTTTTATAACTACCGGTTATAACCACATGTTCTTAGTTTATTTATTTAGTTGTTGTGGTTTTGCTATTCCCTATTTGTAACTTGTAACTAGATATTCCCAGAGAGAATTTAACGATTGACATATGAAAAATATTGCTCTATGCTACGCTTTGGTTTGTTTATTACGCCAAAACATTATTTCACATTCTATCTGTTACTCAAATAAATGTTTATTGCGCCTAGCTGTAAATTGAATTATTCAGAATAAATTTTCTTGTTGGCATCACTCCATAACGCATATAGGCTCGTTCTTTGTTTATCATTATTATTATTATTATTATTATTATTATTATTATTATTATTATTATTATTATTATTATTATTATTATTATTATTATTATTATTATTATTATTATTATTATTATTATTATTATTATTATTATTATTATTATTATATATTCATTTTAATAACTACCAGTTATAATATACGGTGAGTCATCAACCATATAGCCCGTCAAACGCTCCCCTTGCACTAGATTATCATAGTGTCTAGCCCACTGAGCTGTGTACGGATGGATTTGAGTCATATAGTCAATCTCTGTAATCTATCTCTCACGCTGATGTAGCGCGACACCTACATCAAAAAGAGCAACTCTCCCTGTGCCAGACCAAACTGCATCATTACCCTATCATGTAAATGCAGCTCAACTATCTCATACAGTATAAGTGGCACCCAAGCGCATCATAACTTTGAGCTCTCTCGGAACGAACTCAACAATGTCATAATGATCTCGTCAATGTATGGCATCGATATAAAATCAGCCACTGCCATGAGGGCCATCTAATCACCTATTGAATCAACCGTATGTTTGATGACCTCTCAAAATTACGTCCACTGAGCCACTAGGTTGTAAGAGGAGTACCAGGAGTAATAATCGTGCTCAGTAGTATGTCAAGACACAGTGATGAAAATCTCTCCTATATCCAATACTGAAGGATAGGGTTGTAAGTGAACCGAGCTGCTCGAATTATTCGGCTCGTTCGATCGGGCTCGGCTCGGTCTCGGCTTGAGTAGGTGTTAAACGAAACCGAGTTTGAACCATATTTGGTGTTCGGTTATTAAACGAACGAGCTCGAGCTTTGTTCGTGAACACCTATGCTCGGCTCGTTTATATAGTGAATATTTTAGGGGAAAAAAGCAGCCAGACTTCCAATTCTAATCTTCAATCTTCTTACCTCTGGTATCGTCTCTCTCCTCTGCCTCTTCTCTTCATTCGCTCGAAGCCTCATAGCACGGCAGCAGCCAACACTCAAGCACTCTATATTCATTCCTCACGTGACAATGACACCACCCTTCTTCTCTTTCTCTGTGCTGGAACATGTGGCATGTAGGAAAGTTCTTCTCTTGTTTGCCCTAATTTGTCTTTGATTTGTTACTCTAGCCTGTAGCTGAGGTGTTGAGCCTTCCCATCAAATCGCAGGTGGCAAACAAATTGATTTGGTTAGATGCAAGGAATCTGGAGATTTGTCTTTGTAAGAATTCTATTGTTGCAGTTGCATAGTCATAGACCAGGCCCAAGGCTGTTCAGATACTAGATTCGTGGAAGTTGATAGTGACCGTACAATTTTTGAGCACATCTTCTTAAGGTGCTTAGGCATTATTTCACTGCAGTTGAGAAAATCAATAAGCAAGACATTGAATGCAGAATGCTTTTTCTTTTTTCAGAACATAAGACTTCAACCCATTTGGTTTAGAAAAAGGGTTTGGCGATCTGTTTTGGTGAAAGGTAAAATGTGTCTTTTTGGTGTTCGCGAACGGGCTCGGCTCGTTAGATACTTTAGCGAGCCGAGCTCGAACATTAAATTATGTTCGTTTCAAAGCCGAGCCTGTTTGGCTCGTTTGACAACATTGACGAGCTGAGTCCGAACCAGCCAAAACTCGGCTCGTTCGGTTCGTTTACAGCCCTACTGAAGGATGTGTCACGGTCCTGACACCTCGTGCGTATCTTTATAAGTAGTGGCATCTATAGGTTGCAGTGTAGACATGTAAGCACAACGCTGTCTCAAGAATATCTCGCTGTCACCTCAAAGTCCTGCAGGGCAGCTAGATATACCAACTACGCCCAACTAGTAGCATAATCATACGATGATTCTGTGATCTACAGGAACATCAAGGCTCGTGCCCTATGCTCAGCCTACAAGGCAGGCACATCTTCTACTATGGGTGTCGGATATATCTATTCAACTAGCCTCTTACGACGTATACGATTTCCTGCAAAATCCTGATGCATAGAAGTTCAGTCCAATGACAACGTACAAACATCCCGCCACCCTATCGTATTGTACCTAGGATCCATTCCTGTAAGAGGTTCACCATCTTGCGTAAGCCAAACAAAATCGCTACGTCATATAGCGTAATGGTCACTTCATCTACAATCAAATGAAATGTGTGGGTCTCATGTCTCTACCTCTCCAATAACGATGAGATCAATCCATGATCAACTCTTATCCTACTGCAAGTCGTCATTCCCTATGATCTTACTACCTGAAAATACAGGATGAACCTAGGCTGGATGTCCGAAGCCTCTCTATACACATCTAGTCTAGGCAAAAGATCTGAGATTTTATAACTCTCATTATCCCTAAGGAAGAATGTCCTATTGCTGTCTATGGAGAGTCGAAAAATCACCAATTTTAGGCCTTAGCTCCTCCTCGATACTGCACCATTACCACTAGCATGAGATGCGATAAGTACACCTATATTCGGAGTCACGCAACATAATTACATATTAAAAACATATCGATTTAACATAATTAAGTCAACAATAAGAACACAATAAAAGTAATAATAACATCATAAATATAACATAAAATAATAAGAACATAATAAGAAAAGCAATAATACAAGAACAATAATAACGTAACAACATAATAATAATATAAAACAACAATAACATAATAGCAATAATAACATAAAAACAACAATAACATATTACAATAATAACACTATAATAATAACGTATTAACAATAATTACAACATAACACAAATAACAGAATAACATAACAACTAGCATAACATCAATGTCTTAATAATAACAATAACAATAACAAAATATATATGAAATTTAAAACTAATGAAATTAGTAACTCTCACTAGTTTATCTGATTGTAGCTCGTCTTAGATCACGTGTCTGTCAAGTTTTAATGCTCTTCAATCCACTCCTGTGAATAAAATACAAATTAAAATTTTATAAGGAAACAATGACATCATTCGGCCACATAGGTAGAAAAATTGTTTGACCCAAAATCTTTCATCGTGAGGACTCAATCTTAACCATTGAAGTAAGATTTTATTGACTTTTTTTTACCTATCCTTCTTGAGGGACTTAATATCATATTAAATTGCGGAGTTATTTTTTTTAAATCGCAAGGAATATGTGAACAAGTTGACATGAGATACCCTTTAACGAAGGTATGTAACTATCTTAATTAAATATATGAAAATAAAACATCAAATGAAGACAATTCATCTATGATATCGACTTCAAAACACCAAGACTAACCGTAACATATACAACATTATTTGCATCTTTTTTGCTTATTCCTGTTTCGCAAATTTGATTGATTCGGTACATTGAATTTTCCTCTCTGGTATATGCATTTTAGCCAAGTTTGTCATCATCCTTTCAAATCATATTTCTAATGGAGTCAGGTACACGCTCTTTTTTAACTTTGGAATATGATGAAATAAAGCAAAATGATTCACTAAATTGGCTACGCTTCTTATAGTGAAGTAGCAGTTGATCAACATAGCTTGACGTAATTTTCATTATGGATCATCAGGAAACAATCTCTGTGTGTTTCTAACACATAGGTATGATTGCGTACATCCGACCCCTTTATACTCTGTCAAGAACGAGATACTCTAAGACAATAGGGTAATGTTGTTGTAGTCGTCATCATCATCTGTTGAATTGGTTGTTGAGATTTATCGTTAAATTTCCATGAAAATATACAAGCATGTGCACTCCAGTTATTGTAACGGCGATAGCAGTTGGTCATTTAATGCAACCAGTGAGCTAGAATAATTAAGTGAATTTACTCTCTTAAAATTATATGTTATTTCAGAATTAAATAAAGAGTAACGAATCATATCAAGTAACTAACATGATGATAAAATGCACAAATTTACAGATAAAGCAAAAAATATGATGAATAGTCATATGAAAAACTTCATATAATTTACGCGTTTGATTAATTTGGAAGTAATTAGTAAGTAACTAAGAATATTTTAAAGTGTATCACACCCCTGTAAGGAACCACAAATCAAAAGCGCCAAACTGAAAGCTCAGATAATGGAGGCTACGAGACTTGAAAACTAACACATTGACTATTTGTTTTGTGTATATAAAGACGATGACCAAATGGTCAAAGGAAGGCGCAACAGATAGGGATGACAATTTCAGACACGACCCGAGCCTGACACGTTTCTCGCAGGTATGAGTATCGCCCTGGCATGTTTCGTGTACAAATCAGGCAAGACCTGAAACTTACACGCTAATAGCTGGTCGTGTCCAGGTACACCAGCGAGTTATCCATTTATACCCGTCATACCCGATTTTTTTAAATATATTTTAAATATAAATTATAAATTATTAAACTAAAAATTATAAAATAGAAAAAGAAAATCCTACAACCTAAAGACCTAATCGCTTCCTTCTTACCTTCTGCAATTGCCCCCCGACGCCTCTAAGCCATAACCATTCATTCTTCATTTCTCCTCTCTTTACTCACTCATCCCTTTCCCTTCCTTCTTACCTTCTGCAATCCCCCGTGCCGTGATGCCGCCCCTACCACATAACCATTCATTCTCCATTTCTCCCCTCTTCATCCACTCTTCTCACTTCTCACTTTGCCCCCCACGCTTGTCCCTACATATAAACCATTGGTTCTGGATCTGTTGTTGTTTCAATAATAAATTGTAACAGTAGTTGATTTAAATACATGAAACCTAAAAAGTACACGAAACCTAAAAATACCTGAAAAATATACGAAATGACCCGTACATGATCTGAAATATTTGTACTTATCAAGTTTGTGGGTATACCTGATACACGACACGAAACCTGACATGTACAGGTTTGAGTATCCACTTCCGTACACGCGAAGAAAATGGTTCAGGTATGGGTCTAGCACTTTGATACCCGAAACCAAAAAAACACGAAACACAACCAGTTTGTCACCCCTAGCAACAGAAGCAATTGACCTCGACATCAGAATTAAATTACCCAAAAAGGTCGTCATGACTAAATTTTATGAAACCATATAAAAATAAATGGAGAGTTTAATATATTCTCGAACTTAGACAAGCATATTTGAGAACAAGCAAAACAGGCCCAGTGCTGCTTATACTTATTTTAGGTACACGGCTAATCCAGTTCTTTGGCACAAACTGGTTTGGGACACGGCCATAATGCAAAAACACTCCTTTATTCTTTGGCTTGCTGCAACTAATAGGCTGGGTACCAGGGATAACCTGCCTTTTATGCACTCTAATTCATGCCAATTCTGTTCAGAGCAGGAAACAGTCAGGTACTTATTCTTCAAATGCTCTGCCATCAGGCCAATTTGGAATGGAATTTCTGGTTACTTCAGGTTGCCGTATTCCTTAATCACCTTACCAAGGATACTTGCCTGGGGAAAATGGAGACTCAGAAGGAAAACAATCACTTCCAAGGCAATTAAGGTCTGCATTGCTGCGACTGTATATTACATTTGGGATGCTAGGAACAGATCAATTTTTGATGGCACCAATATGGTTGCCAAAGATGTAACTCATAGAATCCATTCTCATATGTTTAGAGTTTTGACCTCCTTGTTTCCGGAATGCATGTAACTAGATATGATCTAGGTTGATAGTGGTGGGTATTGGATGGATTGTACGGGTCGCATCTACCTTATCATGCGTTGATTCTTGGTTAATATAATTTGCATTTTAACCAAAAAAAAGATCAAATCTTTAGGTGATGAAGGTCACCTAATGGGCAAAAATACGTTTCCGGTGCACTAGGCTTCCGCGTTTGTCTAAAGGTATGGAGAGGGGGGCGGATCGTTGATGTACTCAGACTTATCCTACACTTTATGCTAGAGGCTATTTCCACGGCTCGAATCCATGACTTTAAGGTCTGCTGATAATGTTAAATTATCAAGAATAACAGAGTTGAACGGAAACATAAATGAACCTCATAACCGATTAAACATGAGGGTTTTAGTATCTAAGTTAAAGGAGAGAAACTCAAACCACATAACCGGAAGAAACCCTAAAATCTTTAAAGTAATTGAATATTTTAAAGAGAACGTATATCTGTGTCGAAGAACACTTCATGCATATAAAGAAGACTTATTAAAGGATATTAGTCGTTTTGGATATTACCCACCATTAATATTTACGTATTTAAGCATTAAGACTCATAGCATAAAAGATGCCTTAACTAGACTAAAAGTCTTTATATTTTATTCCGATCAGTTTTAATTGGGCTAATCTATGTGTAATCGTAATATGGAAATAATGTTCTGATGTTATAATATATACACGCATATATACATTCCACACATATACATATGGTCACAATCACATTATTAATGTTTTGTTACAATTTCCTTTTTCTGCAGCATATACACACACACTACCATTGGATCGTATATCAGAATCTACTGAGATCAAAAAACGACTATCATGACAAAAGATATCTTAAAAAAATTTATCTAATCAATCACATACGAGAAAGGCCTTTGTCACATATAATGTAATTCAGCCCATCAATGATCAAAATGTTAATATGATATGGATCCAATATAGATACGTAGTAAGAAACTTTCATTCAATGCAAACCAAATAAATCTAGAGTGTGGCTTAATACCAAACTTTTCACCAGCATTACTCTGTTACTCTATTGCCTTATAGACTCCCGTTTAATACTAAACTTTATGGTGCAGAAAATGATAAGTGCCTACAATGGGCCATAGGCGTATTTGTAACTCAAAAGATGGAACTCCAATATGAGAGAGTGCTCATGTTACAGCCAACAAAAAAATAATAATGATAATAATACTAAATAAAAATAATAATAAAATAAAAATAGAGATAAGTACAAACTAAATGGTGATTAGAGTTACATTAGGAAACCTAAACCAAAATCAAATGGGAAAAACCTAAAATCTACCCTAACTCTCCCTCACTATATATATACACACACGCAATACACAGAAAAAAAAGAGAAAAAAAAATGCAACCCAAAACCCTCCCAGCCCTGCCGGCACTCTCCCCACAGAAAAGAAAAAAAAGGTGAATCAAAATTCTCCAAACCAAATTCGTGGCCGCCCCCTTAATTCAAAAAAAAAAACAAAAACAACTCTAAGCCTTGCGTAGCCAGCGAGGTTAGGAAGCAGAAGAGGAACGCGCATAGGAATTATATCCGCCAAAAAGGTAGGTGCCTCTTCCCCCCTCAAACGGGTATAATACATGCATGCTTTGATGATATATTTATGTGATTCATTGTTTTTATTTGTTTAATATGTGAATTTTGTCTTGTTTTATATGGGAAAGCATGAGATGTGTTGTTTATGGCTATATGTGTATGTGCGTGTGTATTGAAATCGATGGTTGTTGTCATTCGGATTGGAAACACCCTTGAATAAAATTAAAAGGTTGAATATCTTCACACTTAGGGTTCTTTAAAATTTGCGTTTTGGCCTTAGAATAGTTCATCTAGCACGGAATACGTTGGGATTGAGTTGAAAGTCGAAAAAACGGGTCTGACGGACGCGTTTCAGGGGGTGGCGCGTGGGGCCCACGCGCGGCCCCTGTCGGCGCGTCCGGACACATGCTGACGTGTCCACTCCCAAAAGTTGCGTCTCGTTATAACGAGTCCAACGCAACTGGTTTGAGGTCAATCGGAGTTAAAACGAAGATTTTATAAAGGTTACAAGGAAATATAATTTAATATAAAAAAATAAAAAAAAAAGAAAATGTTGTTGGACCGGCCTGGCTGCCGGACCGGACCGGATGGCCAGCGGACCGGACCAGGCCAGCAGGCCGGCCCAGACCAAAAATTTAAAGAAAAAAATCTGAAATTAATTTCTCAAATGATTAAACAATAAATAATTAATTAAAATTAGTTTAAAATTCCAGAAAAATATATTTAATTATTAGAAAATTCTAAATAAATTCTAGAAAATATAAAAGGTTAAAATTAAATTATTTCCACTCAATTTATGAATTTTGGTAAATGCAAGTAATTAAAAATAATTAGTAATAAATAGAATTAAATAAGGGGAAAATAGGGAAAATTAGTAGAAAATTTTAGAAAATTAATACAAGTTAAAGAAAAATAAGGGGATGCTAGATAACAACTTTTCAATATTCGTAAAATTTACTAAACCAAATATTGAGTGCCGGAGATGGTGAGGATGGGCGTACGGGCCCCAGGCGACTAAATATTGAGTGCCGGAGTTGGTGAGAATGGGCGTACGGGCCCCAGGCGACTTTGTTGTTGCATTCATGGCACGTGCATTGCATTTGGAGTGGGTTGAGATGTACGGGTCTCAGACCGCTCGAGTTCATCTTCGTTGAGGACGGGAAGGACATAGTAGAGTGGGCTGATTGATAGCTACATCTAGGATACGATGAGACTCTGCAGCTGACTGTTCTTAGTTATCTTTGGGGATTTTCGCAGGCTTCTTTATTGTTTCATTGTCAGGCTTCTTTTTATTTAGTGATGTAATAACAATTATTCGAGTTTAATTTAAATTATGATTTACGTTTCCGCGAAAAATTTTACGTCATTTCTGACAAGTAAGAGATTGATTCGACGCTTTGTATTCTCCTTAGCGAGATACGGCGGGTGCAATGTTTCCGAGGCTAGGGCTCGGGAGCGGGACGCTACAGGTGGTATCAGAGCCGAGGCTTCAGATCTGCCTCGGAAACGCAGGATTAACTAGATCACTAGACGTAAGTTACGATCTTTTGTAAAATGACGATTTTACCCCTAATAAATGAAGTAGACTTAAGAGATGATTTTAGACCTAAGTTATGATGGGGTTATGGGAGGTGTGTGCCGATGGCGAGCTTTTCTTGTCTAATTATCGATTTATCCGCGTTCCACCTTTCAACTTATTATCGACAAATCTGTAATCGTTTCATGAACTCAAATTCCGGATAATGCCTCCACGACGCGAGCCGCCAGCTGGAAACGGAGGACACGATATCGATGATCAGTAGGGTCAGGGGACCATTCCTCAAGTCCTTGCAGATACTCTGGCCACGCTGACTACATTGATAGCCCAGCAGCAGATACAGATGGCTCACCTACAGCAGCAGCAGCAGCCATCACCAGCACCACCACCCCAGGGGACTTCGATTTTTCTACCATAAGATGCAGAACTGCCAGATACCTATGTTCAGGGGTACAACACGACCAGAGGAGCAGAGATCTGGCTCAAGAATGTGTATAAGCAGTTGAGGTTAATGCAAGTTTCGGATGGCCTAAAGGTTGATGTGGTTGTACCATTCTTAGAGTGTGATACCGAGCAATGGTAGCAGTGTGTGACATGCAGGCTGACTCCACCGCCGACATGGACCCAGTTTAAGGAGGAGTACCAGAAGCACTCTATTCCAGAGAGTGCCCTACACCAGCACAAGCACCCTCTCCATCATCAAGTCAGATGCAATAGAAAGTAAAGGGGCAGACCAACGCTTGTGTGTATGTTATGGCGGACACTGAGGTAGAGGGGGTCGGGGACGTAGTTATAGGTGAGATGTTAATTAGCAAAGTCCCAGCCTACGTCCTATTTGATAGTGGTGCCAGCCACTTGTTTGTTGCCAGGAGATTCGCCAAGAACACGAGTATTCTATCAGAACATCTTGAGATCCTTTATCGTATTCAAACCGCCAGCGACCAGGTGCTTATATCCCACTATCAGTACAAAAAAAATGTCACTTGGAGATTAATGAGCTTGAGTTCTCCTCAACCCTGATCCCGATCCAGATGCAGGATTTTGACATCATTCTGGGCATGGATTTCATGGCAAGATATAGTGCTACTATCGACTGCCATCAGAGACATGTCAGTATGCAGACACCGGATAAACGAGAGACTATCTTCCAGGGGATGTCAAATTGAAAAAGTCATCCAGAAAAGAAAAAAAAATCTACATGACTGCAGCGCAGGCCTCTCGGGCATTGAAGAAAGGAGCCAAGGGTTTCCTTGTGTATGTTCTAAATGCCAGTGCTGAGACTCCATCGATTGAGGATATTCCAGTGGTACGAAATTTTAAGGATGTCTTCCTTGACGAGCTGTCAGGTTTACCACCGAGTAGGGAAGTAAAGTTCGAGATCGACCTCATACCCGGAGCTGAGCTGATCTCGAAGGCACCATACAGGATGGCACCAGCAGAGTTAAAAGAGCTTAAGGAGCAGTTGCAGGAGTTACTGGACATGAAGTTCATCAGGACTAGTGTTTCTCCCTGAGGAGCACCAGTGTTGTTCGTGAAAAAGAAGGACGACAGTACAAGGTTATGTATCGACTATCGTGAGCTAAATAAGATCACGATACAGAATAAATACCCACTACCGATGATCGACGGTCTATTTGACCAGTTGAAGGGTGCCCGAGTGTTCGCGAAGATTTATCTCCGATCAGGCTACCGTCAATTGAGGATTAGGACGGATGATATAGCAAAGACGTCGTTCCACACTCGATACGGGCACTAAGAGTTTCTTGTAATGCCTCTGTGGACTAACAAATGCACCTGCGGCCTTTATGGATTTGATGAACACAGTGTTTAGAGAGCAGTTGGATCGTTTCGTAGTAGTGTTCTTTGAGACATCTTGGTGTATTCACCTGATGAGGAGACGCATATTGAACACTTGCGGGAGGTATTGAAGACTCTCAGGAAGAAAAAAAAAGTTGTATGCAAAGTTCAGCGAGTGCGAGTTCTGGTTATAGAGTGTGACTTTCTTAGGCCGAGTGATTTCTGAGGAGTGCATTTCTGTTGACCTCAAGAAGATAGAGGCGATTAAAGAATGGCTCCGACCTACTAATGTCACTGAGATACGTAGTTTTCTTGGCCTTGTCGGTTATCATCGCAAATTCTAGGAGGGGTTTTTGAGTATCGCAGTACCTCTGAGTCGACTGACTCAGAAAAAGACCAAATTCCTATGGACCTCCGAGTGTGAGAAAAGTTTTGCGGAGGTTGACGACTGCACCAGTATTGGCACAACCCTTTGACACTGAAGGTTTTGTCATCTAAAACGACGCCTCGAAGAATGGGCTAGGGTGCGTGTTAATGCAGAGAGATAGAGTTAGTGCATACGCTTCAAGGCAGTTGAAGCAATATGAACAAAATTTCACGAGTCATGATCTGGAGCTGGCAGCGGTGATATTTGCATTAAAGATTTGGCGCCATTATCTATACGGTGTTTAGTGCGAATTCTTCACAGATCATAATAGTTTGACGTATTTACTCACACAGAAAGAGTCGAATATGCGTCAGAGGAGATGGTTTGAGCTACTGAAAGACTATGACCTGACCATCAGTTATCATCCGGGGGAAGGCAAACCGAGTTGCAGATGCCTTGAGTAGAAAGTCAAATCACGCCAGACGGACGCCACTGGAGAAAGAGAAGGCAGAGTTTGATCTTGACATTGTTGATTCCACTACAAATGTTCTGGCAGCCTTAATCATTACACCATCTTAGGTTGAGCGGATTATGGAGGCACAGAAGGATGATGTGAGACTTAGAGATATTCGAGAGAGGATATTGACCAGTCTGATCGAGGGCTTCCAGATACATGACGATGGCAGTACTTGGTACCATGGTAGGTTGTGCGTGCCCGATGATGAGTACCTGAGGAAGGAATCGTTGAAGGAGGCACCCAATTTGAAGTTGTCGATTCATCCAGGTGCTACGAAGATGTATAATGACTTAAAGAAATATTATTGGTGGAGTGGGATGAAGAGACACATCGCGGAGTTTATTGAGAGATGCCTCGTTTGTCAGCAGGTTAAGACAGAACATCAGAGGCCGTGAGGTTTGATGTTGCCGTTGGAGATACCGGATTGGAAGTGAGAGCATATGACAATGGATTTTGTTGTAGGGCTTCCCAAAACAAGAAGCAACAATGACATGATCTGGGTGATTGTTGATCGATCGACGAAGACTGCTCACTTCCTACCCGTGCCTAGTGATGTGAACTTGGAGAGATTGATGACGCTACATATTGATTATATTGTTAGCCTTCATGGAGTTCCAGTTAGTATCGTCTCAGACCGTGATCCAAAGTTCACCTATCGATTCTGGTCGGCTTGTCAGAGAAGGTTGAGGACGGAGCTACGATTGAGTACCGCTTTTCATCCGCAGACAGACGGGCAGTCTGAGAGGGCCATTCAGACTTTAGAGGACATGTTGAGAGCCTGCGCGTTGTACTTCAAGGGGGACTGAGATGGTATGATCAAGTTAATTGAGTTCTCCTACAAGAATAGGCACCCTAGTGCCATCGGCATGGCAACCTTTGAGGCGCTCTATGGACGTAAGCGCAGGTCTCCTGTTCATGTGGACGAGGTTGGTGAGTGTACTATTTCCGATCTTAAGTTGGTGGAACAGACTAGAAAAAAAAGTAAGTTGATACCTGATAAACTCAAGGTTGCTCAAGACAGGAGCAAGAGTTGGACAGATCCAAAGAGACGACTTCTAAAGTTCGCTGTGGGTGAGAAGGTTTACTTGAGGGTGTCGCCTACAAAGGGGGTTACACGATTTGGTATGAAGGGTAAGCTGAAGCCTAACTACATTGGTCCATACGAGGTGCTCGAGAGGGTTGATACCTTGGTCTCTCAACTAAGGAGATATGTCCCGGATCCGAGCCATGTTTTAGATGCACTACCGTTGAGGATTCGGCCAGAACTCCTATTAGGATCGTAGATCGCAAAGACCAGGTATTGAGACATCGGGCCATCCCTTACGTTAAAGTTCAGTGCACCAATCACACCGAGTGCGAGGCGACTTGGGAGCTTGATGAGCATATGCGTGAGAGATATCCACAGCCTTTCGAATAAGGTACGTCAAGTTTCGAGGACGAAACTTTTTGTAAGGAGGGTAGGATGTTACAGCCAACAAAAAAATAATAATGATAATAATACTAAATAAAAATAATAATAAAATAAAAATAGAGATAAGTACAAACTAAATGGTGATTAGAGTTACATTAGGAAACCTAAACCAAAATCAAATGGGAAAACCTAAAATCTACCCTAACTCTCCCTCACTATATATATACACACGCAATACAAAGAAAAAAAAGAGAAAAAAATGCAACCCAAAACCCTCCCAGCCCTGCCGCCACTCTCCTCACAAAAAAGAAAAAAAAGGTGAATCAAAATTCTCCAAACCAAATTCGTGGCCGCCCCCTTAATTCAAAAAAAAAAACAAAAACAACTCTAAGCCTTGCGTAGCCAGCGAGGTTAGGAAGCAGAAGAGGAACGCGCATAGGAATTATATCCGCCAAAAAGGTAGGTGCCTCTTCTCCCCTCAAACGGGTATAATACATGCATGCTTTGATGATATATTTATGTGATTCATTGTTTTTATTTGTTTAATATGTGAATTTTGTCTTGTTTTATATGGGAAAGCATGAGATGTGTTGTTTATGACTGTATGTGTATGTGCGTGTGTATTGAAATTGATGGTTGTCATTCGGATTGGAAACACCCTTGAACAAAATCAAAAGGTTGAATATCTTCACACTTAGGGTTCTTTAAAATTTGCGTTTTGGCCTTAGAATAGTTCATCTAGTACGGAATAGGTTGGGATTGAGTTGAAAGTCGAAAAAATGGGTCTGACGGACGCGTTTCAGGGGGTGGCGCGTGGGGCCCACGCGCGGCCCCTGTCGGCGTGTCCGGACACGTGCTGACGTGTCCACTCCCAAAAGTTGCGTCTCGTTATAACGAGTCCAACGCAACTGGTTTGAGGTCAATCGGAGTTAAAACGAAGATTTTATGAAGGTTAGAAGGAAATATAATTTAATATAAAAAAATAAAAAAAAGAAAATGTTGTTGGACCGGCCTGGCTGCCGGACCGGACCGGATGGCCAGCGGACCGGACCAGGCCAGCAGGCCGGCCCAGACCGAAATTTTAAAAAAAAAATCTGAAATTAATTTCTGAAATGATTAAACAATAAATAATTAATTAAAATTAGTTTAAAATTCCAGAAAAATATATTTAATTATTAGAAAATTCTAAATAAATTCTAGAAAATATAAAAGGTTAAAATTAAATTATTTCCACTCAATTTATGAATTTTGGTAAATGCAAGTAATTAAAAATAATTAGTAATAAATAGAATTAAATAAGGGGAAAATAGGGAAAATTAGTAGAAAATTTTAGAAAATTAATACAAGTTAAAGAAAAATAAGGGGATGCTAGATAACAACTTTTCAATATTCGTAAAATTTACTAAACCAAATATTGAGTGCCGGAGATGGTGAGGATGGGCGTACGGGCCCCAGGCGACTAAATATTGAGTGCCGGAGTTGGTGAGAATGGGCGTACGGGCCCCAGGCGACTTTGTTGTTGCATTCATGGCACGTGCATTGCATTTGGAGTGGGTTGAGATGTACGGGTCTCAGACGCTCGAGTGGAGTGGATCATGGTGTACGGGCCATGTGTACTCGGTCATGGTGGATTGTACGGGCCATGGGCATCGGTTGTGGTGGATCGTGGTGTACGGGCCACGGGCATCGGTAAGGGTGGATTGTAGTGTACGGGCTACAGGCATCCAGTCAATCCCGGGATCATGCATTGCATATAGGTCTAGGGGCATATTGCATGACATGATTCTTGTTGAGTGTGACACGTTGATTGAGCATGCATCACGTACTTGCGTATTTTTATGTGGAGTGCTTTACTTACCGCATTTACTTTATCTTATGTATATTATCTTATATTTATGTGCTATGTGGTTTTATCTTATATTTATATGCTGTGGTTATATCATATCTATGTGCTATGTGGCTATATCATTTCGGTATGTACGTCTTGTATTTGTTTGAGGCGGGCATCTACTGGGTGATTTCTGTCACTCACCCCTACTTCCCAGGTGAGCCGGATGAGGACTACGAGTGCATCTTCGTTGAGGACGGGAAGGACATAGTAGAGTGGGCTGATTGATAGCTACATCTAGGATACGATGGGACTCTGCAGCTGACTGTTCTTAGTTATCTTTGGGGATTTTCGCAGGCTTCTTTATTGTTTCATTGTCAGACTTCTTTTTATTTAGTGATGTAATAACAATTATTCGAGTTTAATTTAAATTATGATTTACGTTTCCGCGAAAAATTTTACGTCATTTCTGACAAGAGATTGATTCGACGCTTTGTATTCTCCTTAGCGAGATACGGCGGGTGCACTGTTCCCGAGGCTAGGGCTCGGGAGCGGGACGCTACAGGTCATGTGATACTTTTGCTTATAATGGTATTGCAAGTGGTTCTACAAGCATAAATTCTAACTTAATATGCTGGTATGCACATGGTCTGACACCAATATTAACAATGAAATCAGTGATAATCATCATCAAAGCAAGATCTGCATATTTCATCATCAGGAATGGAATATTGATTATGTAGAGGATTAATTACACGATATAGCTCATGTTGAAGTCTTTAATCCACATGTTTAATGATAATGGTAGAAAATCCCTTCGCTCGTACATATTCCAATTATTGTGCTATCTATGCACATATAGAGCCGTGAGTCTTACTGAAATCAAACTCTCTATTCTTTGGGATGGAGGTATTGTTTGTCTGTCGCTCACCTTCTCCAGATCCTAGCGATAGCTTTTGATGTCGTTGGGATATACTGGGTATGGTGGTTGTTGTTTGTGGTAGAAAATATATTCAATGGTCAAGCAAAGACGTGTGTCTAGGAGAAACCCTAAAATCTCCAAATAGTAGAATGTTTAAAATAGAATGCGATATTCTTCTGTGAGACCATAACCTTAAACCGACAGTTTTAGAGTTTGCCATTACATAGGCCATCATAAAATCAGAAACAACTATTTATAATTCCATTACATTTTAAAAGATGAGCGGGTAAAATATTACAAAATAAAAGTTTAGTGAGTTCTTGTGAAAATAGTTTAGTAGCCCATAAAATTCTTTGTCTGGAGATTAAGGATGGAAAATTAGAGAGAGAATTTGATCCCTATTTTTCAATTTGTTTTTACATTCTTCCTCTCTTTCTTTTTTTTCCCCTCCCAATTTTACTGCTTCATCTCCTAGGGTCATAAACCTTTTTTAATGTACTTGTTCAAAAATAGTTATTACTCTTTCTGTTATAAAAATATTGTCACATATGATTAAATACTTAGTTGATCAAATATCATTTAAAATCAAATTATCAAAATATTTCATACATTATTTATTGGAATTTCGTCTAAATGATGTAAAATCTATTTAGGCAAACTATTGTATTAAATAATTGAAAGATTTGGTCTTGCTTTGATGTTTGACCAATTCCTTGTTTGATCTACTATGACAAAATTTTAGAGATGAAGGGAGTATTGTTTTTGGTTTATAAAGAAAAGGTTTATTTTACCAGCTTAGACATGGCTCCATCAATATAAAAGATTCAGTTTGATGAGCAAAACTGTGATTACACACATATATACATACACATATATACATACATACATACACACAGATACACACACATACATTTATACATACATTTATGTGTGTGTGTGCACATATTAGACATAGACACACACTAGACCAAGAGGTATAAAGATTGATGTTTCTAGTTCAACTTTGTCAAACTCATATGTGATAGTTAAGCTTTTGATATGCAAAGATAAGAGAAACAATCATAAAAACAATGAGACTATGTTTGCGAAGCCATAAGATTAGAAAATGGACATGGACCGAGTCGAATTCAATAGTTGAGCTTTGAACTATAATTTGGTTGTGTTTAATTTAAAACGTAAGAAGATTCAAAGTCTTGTACCTGGCATGAAGGATCGCCCTATGCAGGAGAGGAACTGATGTACAGTGACATTTGTTTCGTAACAGAATTTCTCTTGATAAACCACTCAATCCATATAGCGTCTCAAAAATATTGTTGTCAAATTTTCTCAATCAACGTTTAAAATGAATTGAAGAAGGTATGAAATAATCAAATGAATGAATCAAGAGGAGGAATAAGAAAATTGGAAAGAGATGTCAATTTTTGATTAATACTCCAAAGATTGAATATGATTGCAATGATTGAAAGAACAAAAATACGAAATGAGAAGAGATCTCAGAGAAGATGAATTGCACAGAGGAAATCAAATGGGAGGAAATGAGTTTTTCATTGCAACCGTTTCGGCAGCTGGAATGCAGCTTATATCAAGTACAAATGAAGGGAATGGAAACAAAATTACAAGAAAGTCCCTGATAACTAACTTCTCTTATTAAGCAATACAAGGGTAAAAGAGTCTTTTCACTCATTTAAAACGTTCCCGCCTGGTGCCTTCTTCGCTCCCAGTTTGTTACAGACGGTTAACACCATCTGCAGCCTACTCCCTTCGATTCCCATGTGATCACATGGTTCCAGCCACTCAGCATCCATCATTTCAGCTCCACGTAACTTCCTTAACCGTCCAATGTCAATTGTAGTCCATATTTCTCCTTCATAATCTCTCCACACCGGTGTTCGACATAATACATCACATGCTCGACTTTATTCCTTCACCATTGTTGCTGTGTCTTCACCATCTGTTTTGACACCCCCCTCAAGCTTGGCTTGCCATAGATGTTGTATACTACAAACTTTCTCATAAGGCTGTTCATTCTTCTTAAATCCAATGCCTTTGTGAATATGTCTACCACCTGAAGTTCTGTTGTATACTCTAAATGTTCTTATAAGGCTGTTCATTCTTCTTGAATCCAATGCCTTTGTGAATATGTATGCCACCTGAAGTCCTGTTCTCATCAGCATGAGCTTGATTGTCCCATTCTGCACCTTCTCTCTTACTATGTGACAATCTATTTCAATGTGTTTGTCCTTTCATGGAAAACTGGATCCTCAGCAATGTGCATAGCACTCTTGCTGTCACAAAATACATCCACTGGTTCTTGTTCAGCAATCTGCAGGTCCTGAGACAAATGTAATAACCATTGCACCTCATATGACAAGGTTGCCAACTCTCTGTATTCAGCTTCAGCTGAAGACTTTGATACTGTATTTTGCTTCTTGGCTTTCTAAGATATCAAAGCATCACCCAGAAACACACAAAATCCTGTTACACTTCTTCTAGTTTCTTTGCACCCTACCCAATCAGAGTCTACAAAGGCCCTCAAGTGTAGCTGTGTGTTGGATGGATACAATAAGCCCTGACTTGCTGTACCTTCGACATACCTAAGCACTCTATGAGCAGCCTTGAGATGCTGCTCCGTTGGACAGTCTAAAAATTGACTGAGCTGCTGTATTGGGAATGCAATGTCCGACCTTGTGATAATTAGATATATCAATTTTCCTATTAGGCTTCTGTAAGTGGATGTTTCGGTTAATGTGGGAGAATCATCATGAGTGAGCTTCAAATTGGCCTCCATGGGAGTGTTAGCTGGCTTTGCTCCTAAGAATCCAGTTTGCTGTAACAACTCCAATGCATATTTCCTCTGATTCGCTACAAGCCCTCCTGTGACCTAGCTACTTCTAATCCTAAGAAGTACTTTAGGTCACAAAGATCCTTTATCTTAAAGGTGCTGTGGAGTTGAGATTTTAGGATCTGAATAGAGGGTAGTGAAGGTGAAGCAACAATGATATCATCCACATACACTAAAACTAGAAGTATGGAGTCAGATGAATGCCTAACAAATAATGTTCAATCTGTCTTAGACTGTATGAACCCCAGAGATAACATATAAGATGTTAATTTGACATTCCACTCCCTACTTGCCTGCTTAAGACCATATAGAGACTTCTCAAGTTTGCATACTAAATCAGGATGCTGCATAGATAGTCCAGGTGGTGGAGTCATATAAATCTCCTTATGCAAATCACCATGTAAAAAAGCATTGTTAACATCTAGTTGCTATAAGTGCCACCCTTTGCTGGCTGCTAGTGCTAAGACAAATCTGATTGTAGTAATCTTGGCTACAGGGAGAAGGTCTCTTGATAATCAATGCCATACTGTTGAGTGTATCCCTTTGCAACCAGTCTAGCTTTATAACGTTCAACAGTCTCATCTGCCTGATACTTTATCTTATACATCCATCTACATCCAATAGGAGTCTTGCCAGGGTGTAAAGGAACCAGCTTCTAGGTGTGATTTGCTTCAAGAGCATCCAACTCAGCCTGCATAGCTGCCTACCAGGCTGCAGAACTAGGTGCCTCTAAATAATTAGTAGGTTCTGTATGCATACTAGAAGTTAAGATATATGATTTGTAACCAGGTGCCAGATGACTCATAGAGAAGCATTTATCAAGGGTGTGTGGTGCAGACACAAAATAAGGGAAAGTGGAGAAAGGATTAGAGGAGGAAGAAGCATGTAATTGATTACAATAGTATTCCTATAAGTATGAGGGTGGCTGTCTGTGTCTAGAGGGTCTAGTATTAAGCTGAATAGGAAGACATATATCAAGAGATGTAATAGGAATGGGGCTAGCTGAATGACCATGTGAGGATTCAGGAGATGATTCAGGTTCAGTGGAATAGGAATGAGGTCTCAAGAGTTCAGGAGATGATTCAACAGATAATGAATTGCTAGGTGATGGACTGATGGGGAGATTAGGAAAATCATGACATGACTTAGAAGGGGATTGTATGGTGGTTGTATTGGAAGGTTGAGTGTTAGGGTGTTCAACAGAGCGTACATTTGAGAGCGGCAAAATATGCTCTTGGAAATTAACATCTCTGGAAAGGAAAATGTCATTTGTATTCAAGTCTTGAAGAATATATCCCTTTGTGGTATGTGAAAATCCAAGAAAAACACATTTTCTTGACCTGGGATCAAACTTGCCTTTATTAGGCTGGGTACCGACAGCAAATGCTAAACAACCAAACACTTTGAGATGTTGATAAGAAGGTTTTTTTGTAAAGCATGTGGTGCGGTGTTTTGTTAGCAAGGATAGGAGAAGGGATCAAATTTATCAAGTATACAACATGTTAGATACAAAACCGCCAAAGGTTAATAGGTACATGAGCTTGGAATCTAAGGGCTCTAGCCACATTTAATATATGCTGTTGTTTTCTTTCAACTAGTTCATTCTGCTGTGATGTATGAATGTAACTAGTCTTATGGATGATGCCTTTATCATAGTAGAATGAATTCATTTTGAACTCCAAGCCATTGCCTGATCAGATGGTTTTTATTTTCTGTGCAAAATGTACAAGAACAAAAGCATAGAAACTCTGAAGCATATTTCTGACTTCTGACTTATTTTTCAACAAATAGACCCAAGTGTATCTACCATGATCATCAACAATGGTAAGAAAATAAGATTGTTGATACAATGTAGGGTGCCTATAAGGGCCCCAGATATCTACATGAACCAAAGAAAAAAGAGTTACAGATGATGAAGTGGAAATCAGAAAGGGCTTCTTCTTTTGTTTAGCAAGAGGACATATACAACAAGGACCCATATTATCTAAAGCTACTACTAAGGGATCTAGTTTGTGAATGTCTTTCATCCTGGACAAAGAGGTGTGCCCAAATCTTCAATGCCAGAGTGCAGCCTGGGACTGTAAGGTAGCTTGGAAAGATAAGTGTGGGAGTTTACCAACATAGGATAGAATCTGTTGACGTTTGGGCATAGAAAGTTTCAGTGAGCCATAGAGTTTGTACAGACCTTGGCTCATTTCAGCTAAACCAATCATCTTCATATTCATCTGATCAAACAGTATACAAAAATCAGACTAAAACAAGACACTTATATGATTTTGTTTGGTGAGCTTGTTGACAGATAGCAAGTTAAAGTAGAAGGAAGGTATATGCAGTACATTACTCAGTGTCAAGTCAGAATTCATAACAACAGTACCCATATGTGAAACATTAACAAACTCATTATTTGGCAGTTTAACTTTCAAGGAATCAATAGAACAGAAAGAATCAAAGAGACTTAGGGAACAGCAGATATGATCAGTGGCACCTGAATCCAAAATCCATGTATCTAAACTTCTAAATGATACATTACCTGCCTTCTTACCAGGGACAACTAATTGCTGAGGTGACATAACTACATGTTGCCCATCTGTTTCACCATCCATTCTTGCTTTCTCTATGACTCCCTTTTGCTGATAGTCCTTCAGCATAGTCATCAATTGCATATACCGATCTTGGGTGAACATATTATGAGACTGAGGAATTTCTGCTTGATCACCAAATTCCCTCTCATCATCTTGGCCATTTTGATTGACTGCAAATCATCAAAATTACCTATACAATTAACTTGCCCTCTTGGTTTGTACCCAGGGGGATACTCATGCTTTCTGTATCATTTCTGCTCTGTATGCCCTAATAATCCACAGTGACTGCATACACGTCTCTTACTACCATTTTGTCCTGGTCTCTGCACATAGGTTCCTTCTCTTCTGAAGTTGTCTTGTGACTTAGCAACAGATCTTGATACTGGTCCTCTAAAAGATCCAGTAGTCTGACCAACAAACGTTGGATCCTTTTCTCCTGTACTCAACACCACTTAAGGGTTTTTCAAGAAGGACGTTTGATTATTTGAATACAACACCTTTCTCTCAAACTTTACTGCCATGGAAAAGGCAGTGTTAATATCAGGCAATAGACTAACTAACCAAAATCTGAGATTTCACCGGTTCAAATTCATCTGATAAACCTTTCAAGAATTTTATCACAAAATCATCCTCAACAAACTTATTTACCTGAGCAGTTATATTACAATTGCATCTCCTACATGTACTTAATGGTATAGCCTTTAAGACGGTTAATTCCTCCTAGACTACTTTCAATTTCGTATAGTTCTCAGTTACCGCCAAGTTTTTTTGTTTAATCATATAGAATTCTTCGTGTAAGTCTGATAACCTGAATGCATCCGCATTCCCATACCTGAGTTTCAGGTCTTTCCAGATCTCGGCAACACCATCAATCCACATGATGCTTTGAGCAATAGAGGGACTTACAGAGTTTGTGATCCAAGAAGCCACCATGTTGTTCGCTTTAATCCAAACAGCAAGTCTGCGATCACCTTCAGCAGGTTTAGCCACTGTACCATCTATAAAACCTGCTTTATTTTTAGCCTCCAACGCCCTGCGAACAACTCTACTCCAACCATGATAATTTTGTGATGTAAGAGAATTTTGAGTGAGAGAAAGTGAATGACTATCAGAAGGATGGATATAAAATGGATCTTCATAAGGATCCATGGTTCCAAATGTAACCGAGGAAGAAGTCATATCAAATTATGAAATAGAAAGTATGGAGTATCAATAATCAACGCTCTGATACCATGTCAATTTTTGATTAATACTCCAAAGATTGAATATGATTGCAATGATTGAGAGAAAAAAAACACGAAATGAGAAGAGATCTCGGAGAAGACGAATTGCACAGAGGAAATTAAGTGGGAGGAAAGGAGTTTTTCATTGCAACCATTTGTGCAGCTGGAATGTAGCTTATATCAAGTACAAACAGAGGGGATGGAAACGAAATTACAAGAAAGTCCCTGATAACTAACTTCTCTTGTTAAACAATACAAGGGTAAAAGAGTCTTTTCACTCATTTAAAACGTTCTCGCCTGGTGTCTTCTTCACTCCCAGTTTGTTGCAGATGGTTAACACTGCCTGCAGCCTACTCCCTTCGATTCCCATGTGATCACATGGTTCCAGCCACTCAACATCCAGCATTTCAGCTCCACGTAACTTCCTTAACCGTCCAATGTCAATTGCAGTCCGTGTTTCTCCTCCATCATCTCTCCACACCGATGTTCGATATAATGCATCACATGCTCGACCTTATTCCTTCACCATTATTTCTGTGTCTTCACCATCTGTTTTGACAAGGGAAGACTGAAAATTGCTTCATTGCTTTTCCTTGTGCAGGTGCTGATCGTTTAAGTACGGGAAGAAGAAAAAACTAACTACCAAATTTACAAGAATACCCTTCACTTATTCAATACTAGTAAATCAAATTAAAGGACTTTCTTGTCTTTTCACTCTTTTGAACTGTCTTCGCGCCTGCATTTATTTCACGGTCTTCTTCCTGGCCAGATGTCCCGGGCACTGTTGTTGTTTCTCATTCGATTACGTGATTCAAGGGCTCCACCATGATTAATCTTTGCTGAGTCATCCCTTTTGACTGTATTAGACTTGCTTCCATACGATGTAGAGTTCATGTGGTGAGTGTTTATTACATTGCTTAATATGCTCGACGACATTACTCCTTTTTTCTTCAGCCTTTAATCTCCTGCTCGTCTTCTCATTCTGTTCCTTTACTGTGCTATCTTTAACAATTGTCACGCTTGATTCAAATATCTCTAAAGTCATCAATTCATGGAGTGTATTATATGTCTCTGGAAGCTACATTACCAATAGAGAGTCTTTTAGACCATCAACGCCTTGCCTGCCATTTCGAGACAGAGCTTTTACACAGGAGCATACCAATGATCATGATTTAACAAAGCAGAAAATATTGGTGCATTTGAACATGTAGTTCCTAACTTTTTTTGAAAAGATAAAAGTTTGACTTTAATGTATGAGCGGTTTAAGTCAGATGCAGTAACGTGGAGGGTGATTACCTTGTTTTTACTCTAGTTCTAAGTTGGGAAAAACAAAATTAGAGATCAAATCGGTGTAAAGAGAAAATTGCAGCTATCACCCAAAAGTTGGTTAAATTTTCCAGTTAGCGTTTAATTGTTATGAAACCTCAGTTGGCATCTAAACATGGCCAAAATTGACTCAATTAACATCAAAAACCGGTTGATGACCTGCTACAGCCGGTTTCAACAAATTTTACCGCCAAAAAACGATTCCCCCTAAAATTAACATCTTTCCCTTCCCTCCCTTGTGCTGCTACTGTTCCCTGCTGGTTTGCCTCCATAAATTAGCCCCCCCAATTCACAAAATCACCCAATAGACATCAATAATTCACATTCCTCATTCTTCCCCCCTCTCTCTATTGTGCTTTAAGATGTCTTCCTCATCCTCAGTTGGTAATCGCCGAAGGAGGGTTGAATTGGGGGTGGAAGGCCGCTGCTATTGTGATATGAAGATGGAAGTGACAACATCATGGACCAAATCAAATCCTGGGTGTAGGTTCCTAGCATGTCCATTTACGAAGGTAAGTTTAAAATCTTGCTGACAATGTCTGTGAGTTCTCAATTGTATGCAATGTGATGGTTTTTTTCGTTTTCTTGTTAGAATGGGGTTGGAGGATGCGGGTTCTTTCAATGGCTGGATGAACCAATGGGTAAACGTGCGTGTCAAATTATATGGGGCTGCTAAGGAGGTGCAATAGGTACGAGGATGAGATAAACAATTACAACATGAAGATAAGTCAGTTGGAGAGGAAAAGCGAAATCCTGTTATGTATTGTGATCCTTAGCTGGGTGATTTTGGTCAATAAATTGTCAATGTAGTGTGCATTTTTATTAGATAGTTGTGATGTATGCGATTGGAATATGATGTGGTGTTATTGTAGAATGAAACGATGATGTTGGAGCTGCCATTCATGGCTGTAAACGTTTTGTGTTGAAGGAGAAGGATCTTGAAATGTTGTGTTCTTTGGTTGTAATACATTTCTAATGTTTGCAATGTAATTTACATTATTTGGCTGAAATTGATGTATTGTTTGCACATTTTGCTTAAATGTTATCAGCTAAGCTTCCATGGACACTTTGTTTTGTTTATGTGGCTCTGTTTGCTTGTTGCCTTGTGTCACTGTTATGGAATATAAACGCAATTCAGAGTAAGAAGACATTACAAACAAGCAAACGATTATGCCTGAAAATTGAGTCTAGCAAAAGTGTTCACTTTCAGCACTAGTAAAAATACAATAAGCATTGTCCAATAGCCAGCAACTAAGATGATTTATAGCCAGCAACACAACATCTCTAACGCATGTCATCTCCACCCAAAACAAATACAAATTTTATGTTTATCATAAAATGCCATCAAACAACATCAGTCTTGATTCATGTTCTGTCTGGATTTTGCAAGTAGTGAGTTTGGTATGTAAACTTTCCCATCACGGTACTTGAAGTTGGGAAGAAGCAGCTCACTCCCTGGGACTTTCCTGTAATGCGGCCCTCAACATCACTGTCAGCTATGATTCAAATCACCTTAATCGCAGGTTGACCCTCACCATCACTGTCAGCTATGTCCGGACCCCCTTCATCTGATATGTAATTATCTTCACGTACTCTGTGATCACCCTCACTAACACAAGCATCATTTCTACCATCACCACCCTCACCAACACATGCATCATCTCCACCATCCCCACCCTCACTAACACATGCACTATCCCCAGCATCCCCACCCTAACTAACTAAAGAAACATCTTCATCTTCATCCCTACTATATTCATTGAAGCCCAATTCTGAATCTATTAGTCCCTCAACATTGTATTCAGACTCATCTGAATCTTTCCCTACATTCACACTTTCATCTTCCTCTACATTCACATCACCTTCAACAATCTCCTCATCAGTGTGGTCCTCTCCCTCACTATCCCCATCCTCCTCAGCATTGTAATTAGACTCATCGATTTCTCCCTGACTACCCGCGGCCTCCATTTCCTCATGCACAATTTGTTCTTTCTACACACGAGACTCCAAGGCCAAGGGAATTTTACTCACATGTTCAACTAATTGTTCCACATACAATTCAAGTATTCTTGATGTACGCACTATTGCCTTAGCCGCACAGTATAATGCCCCATCATTTCTTAAGTGAACAAACTTGTGACTCTCAACCATATAGTACTTTTTCTTACCTAATGCTCCATTGTCCTCACACATTTGCTCCACATACACCAATGATATCTCATCCTCCTCCACATTATCATATATAAAATAGTCACCCCCAATATAGTTTGCCTCAGGCAAATGCAGCAACAGCCCCTCATAATGCATAATCAGTGTGAATTGCCCAGTATTTGGAGCTGTGAAGGCAAGAATTATTCACAGCCAAATGTGAAAAACAATTTACAAACACGGGCAATTGTTGAATAGAAAACAACATACTAAACATCATCATGTGTAACAAATGCAGCAGCCAAACCAAATTTGCTCATAGAATCACTAAGCGTAACACATCAAAAATAAATTTACACCCCCAGACCTTCATATGCAGCAGGGTAAAGAGAAAAGGGCATGAAGATCACATCTTTTCAGCCTATATGGACAAAACTACAAAGGTTCATTCTAAAATCCATAGCAACAATACGAATATTTAAACATAATCCTACAAATTGTTTGTATAGGCAGAGAATCCCTACGCATGCAAATGGTGAGGGTGTACGTCCATTAATCTCCCAGATTTCTGCCGTAACAAGACACAATACCCGGATTATTCTAGGTCTGAAACACACTCTAGAGGGGGGTGAATAGAGTTTGACACTTTTGCGGAATTTTCTTGTTTGGCTCAACCAAAATAGAATTCAAAATCAAAGCAAGAATGGGAGGTGAGAAACAATGAATGAGTACACCGGATATAGAGTGGTTCGAACCGTAAATGATTTTACTCCACTACCACTTTGTTGCCAAAGTGGATTTTCAACAACTACTCTTCTTAATAAAGATAATAAGAATAACCACAGCAACACTTACACTATTACCTTAGTGTAAGCAACAACGACAACAACTTCTTACACAAAATACACTTGTGCAACAACAGCAACTACAACTATAAGCAAGAACAACTTCTTGCTACCTCACAACATCAATAAAGTTCCCTCAAGAACTTTCTCACAGTAGGTTGAAGGAAATAGTGGGGTTCACACTTTATTACTAGTCTAAACACAAGCAAGAGATCAAATATTTATGGTTCCTCTTGTGTTAGACTCTCTATCTCTCAATATACAACAATGAAGAACAAAGAAAGGCTTAACAAGCTTTAAGCACTTTTACAAATATGAGAGAACTAAATAACAATGAATAATGAAGCTTGATGATGGTGAAAGTGTGTGCTTGCCTCATCCAAGCTTCTCCCATTTATAGATGAAGTTCACCATGTTGAGAAAAAGGGGTTTGAGTGATTTCAAAATGCATGATTTAAATAACATGAACTAAAGAAATGCATGACTTGATTTATGACATGACACGTTTTTGCATGAAAGTTGCCTTATATAGTTCATACATAATGCTGTCGTACTAACGAGCCATAAAGCTTTAAAGCTTACATCAAATGGCAAACATTTGTTGTGTTTGAACTATTTTCAGGTGCCACAATTAATGAACTAAACTAGATCATTAAGTGAAGTATTTAGTTAATTAAACTAAGTAGTTCATTAAAGGAAGCAATATTTGGAAAAGGCACAAAGGCAACAAGGTGAAGAAAGGAAAGTCTTCCACTCTCCTCTCCACACATTTACACGCCATATTATATATGAATATATATATTTTCAGATTTTTTGAAAAAGACACATACATATATATTCCAACGTACTACCGACACGTTATATATTTTACGTACGTACGTTAACGTCACACCACTATACTTAACTCATATTTATGAGTATATTCAGGTGTTATATCATATGATATAAGTCATGGTGATGACAAATTTAATACGACACGTTAAAAGGTTTTAAACCAAAAATTGTCGTATCGGGCGAATACCGAAACTTCGACAACGTGTCACGTACTTGCTATAAATAAATGAACAGACCCTACACTTCAAAAATAGCCATAAATTTCGTGGCTTTCATGATATGTACATCCATAAAATCATTCCATGTTGGCGCACACAAATCACCCCACATTAAGGCCAAATTGTGGAGATTCCAATTTCAATTTTGTCACATGTTTTGGGTGCCACTTTAATCAGGCTAAGTGCTGAATATTAAAGGTTAATTTATATATATTATGTCTAACATAATATATATAACATGTGCAAAAAGTTGGAATTTAATTAGAAAAAAATCGGGTAATCGATAAACATCGAAAATTCGATTTTATACGTACACGACACATGGAACGTTTTTGGCATATCATATAACATGTATCTAGATACTTTTTACATATCTCATACATCTTAAAGGTTTCTAGAAAATTCAATTAAGGGCTGATTGGAATATACCATGTGTATATAATTAAATGTGCACTATTTTACAAAGTTTGCAAAAATAAAATTCAGCACATGTACATTATGTGTCACACGCCCAAACCAGCTGAATTGGAGCATATGTGGAGCTTTGTTAGCATTTTGATTGGCCAAGAATAAAGCATGCAATGTTGGTGACATAAAAAAAGGAACTACAAAAGGTAACATTTCAAACTTATGTCACATTTGTAACACACATGCTGAAAATTTCAGAATGTGTAAAGAGCTGGCCGATTTTTATCGCTTTAATGAGCCATATTTTGTTGTCTTGAATCATGTGGATAATTGGGAGATAGTATGGAAGTACTTTGAATGTATTATGGAATTAAAATGGTGATATATTTGAATATCACACATGATGAAAATTTCAGCATGTGTGTAATGTGTTGGGCGAAATTTTATGGCTTATTGGTGACTAATTTTTATTCCAAAAATTGATAAAGATGTCTTGTACTAAATGGTGATTGATTTCTTGGATTAAATCAAAGTAAACTTGGCAATATTTTGAATGAAATGAGAATGTTACACATGCTGAAATTTCAGCATGTGCAAAATGAGCTTATTGCCGATTTTAATGTAGTAAGTTGTGACAATTTGTCTAGCTAATTTTGTGTGATGATCTTGTGAATTATGGTAATCATTTTACGATGATTTTGGCACATGTTTTAAGTGTTATTCTCATATTTGTCCAGTCATCAAGTGATGACAACATTCAGCCAATCAATGAGTGCCAAGTAAGCAAGAGCTTAATGATCATCCAATGAGGAGATGTCAAGTAAGCAAAGACATGTCACAATGATGCCATATACTCTTCCAAGGACTTAGAAGATAATTTTCAAGAGGAAGAAAAGGCATAGAGGGGGTGGCCAAGGTTGATAAAAGGAAGAAGATGTAGTGCAAAATAGAAGACAAGTCTCACAAGTGCAAAAAGCGAAAAACGTTTTCTAGACTTTATTCTTCTACCTTTCTTGCTTTCTTTTCTCTAAAAGCCCATTGTATTCATATTCATACATCTTGAATAGGCTTCTTACATACCACCATATTCTCTTTATTATTGTAAAAGATTGATCAAAGTGTGATCAATCTTGCACTTGCAAGGTGGTGGTGTTCGTGTTCATTGTATTCTTATACAAGGTTTGTAAAAGGTTGGAGTTGGTGTGTAACTCCATCATCCCTGTGGTAAGGTGTTATTTGTGTTGTGTGATTAGTGCTAACCGAGGAAGGTGTCCTCGAAGACTGGAGTAGGTTGTTGATAACCGAACCAGTATAAAATTCTTGGTGTTATTCACTTTCAGCACTTACTTCCAGTTTCAGCACTGTTTATCGTTTTTGATCACGTTCATAAAGATAGTAAACGGATTTCAAAAATCACGAAACTTTCAGGAAACATAGCCACACCTTTTTAAGGTTCTTTGGGTGCAAGTTTCAACCCTTTTGGACAAGTATAAGTCATTCAAACGTCCAAAGTTCTGAGACTAGTGCAGTCTGATTTTCAGGCTTGCAAAGGTTGAGACTTTGATCGTATTTGACTAACTTCCCAAAAGAATTTTTCAAAAATGTTTCAACCCATTCAAATACAACTTATAAGGGGTTAGTATTTAAATTTTCAAAGCATTTGGAGTTACGTACAAATAGGAATTAATTTTTCAAATCACACTACCGTTTCTGGCAGATTTGCGCAATCTGACTACCAACGGTTTTTGAAGGGGTTAGAGGTTGAATTTAAATCTGATATTTTTAGGAGATATTCATAACATCTGAGCCTAAGTTATCTCTAAATTTCAGAATTTTTGAAGACCTGCAACCTAGTTTTTAAAACGTTTTAAAACTGGTCCTGAAAACAGAAACTTTTTTCAGAAGTTGGGTTTTTGGTTTAAACAAATTTTAAAAACCACATTTTCCGCACCCACTATTCAACCCCCCCTTCTAGTGGTGCCTTGAAGATCCTACACACCACGTTTTCGAGGCCTTCATCATGTCTTCAACTACACCAAATGTCAAGATAATGTCCAAATAGTCTTTAGCCACCCTATGGAGTGATTTGATCCTCAATAGCCAACCTAGGATTGATTAGACATGGATATAATAGTCAAGAAAGCATGTAGTAAGTTGGAGTAAAGTCTACAAGAAATTTGAGCAAGATTGAATTGAGAAAATACCATGAATCTCTCTTGGATTTTGTTCCAACGTTCATAAAAATTTGAATTATGGGGGACATTGATCGATCGAAGTACCTGGGGTGAGAGATCGATGTCCTCCAGAGACATTGCAGTTTTGAAACTGTTGGACATCGATCGATCGAAGTCCTCCCTGGAGAGACTGATGTCACTTTGATCGATCGATGTCCCCTGGACTGAGAGATCGATGTTGGACAGAAAGTTTTCTGCCTGAAATCGATCGATCAAAGTCAGAGACTGAAGTGACATCGATCGATCGATGTCCTCAGTCTGAGAGATCGATGTTGGACAGTGAGTTTCAATCTCAACCATTTTTGACATAGTGTAATTTTCTCATTTTGCATCAAGTCTCAAGTATAAATTTGACTTATTTAAAACATCTTTTCATCACCAAAACAATTTATATCTTAACAATCTCCCCCTTTTTGATGATTTCAAAACCTTGATAAGATGTTTTTTACTTCATAATTTTACGTCTAAACTTGATATTCTACAACTCCCCCTTAGTTCATGCTTCCTCATCACATGATCACATCAAAAACTCCCCCTCAACATGTAATCTACCCAAAATCAATAAATATGATGTCAATACCAAAATGCTCCCCCTCAACCCATGTACCAAATTTCATATTTTCAACATGTATGCTATCAAACAATCATACCATAATACTCATGCCAATGCCAATCATTGTAGATGTTACCAAGCATATCAAGCATGCATTTCGTATTCACATCACGAAATTCATGATGCAACATATATTACCAAGCAAACAATGTCAAGATCAAGAAACTTCATGCCATGCCATGTCAAATCCAACTTCTCAAACCAAGCTATGTTATGCAAAACACCAAGACTTAAGCCAATTTAAACCATACCATCAACACACATGTCATCTTATACAACATCAACTATCAACACATCAAAACTCAAACCAACTTGCCAACTTAAACCATGCCATCAACTATCAACATATCAAGACTCATCAAGAATCAAACCACAAACTTCTCTCCCTTTTTGAAAACATAAAAAAAAGATAAAAGACACAAAAATGAAGAATCGAAATATCATTAAGCAAATACGAAGTTTATGAGATACATGAGTAATCTCAACTTCCAATCTAATCCTATAGCTACGAGGGGAATGAGGAAGCATATGAAAACTAATTTTCATCGGAAGAAAAACATAATCCTGATAGGGCCGCCTTGAGGTTTGTCTTCAATTTTTGGTACTTGGTCTTTTGTGTGTTCAACTCCGTCTCTAAAGTCTTGACCCTCTTTGTGAGATTTGCGTTTTTCTTTTCCAAATCATCAATGCGCACGACTTCCTTGGTCAAGTCCTCCCCTCATTAACCAAGTTGTTCGGTTTATTTTCTCGATTTCAGCCTCCGCATCGAATTCGTCCTCTGAATCACTAGCTCCCTCCATGGGATCTTTTCCTTTGTCCGCGTGGGAGGTAGAGCTGGGTTGTGAGGCCGGTTGTGTTTGGGGATGAGACGAGGGTTCAGTGGGAGGTTCAGTGGGAGGTTCAGTGGGTGATAGTAGAGGAATGGGATCTTTGGGTGAGATGTCTTCAGCTTCTTCCTCTTCTTGGTCACGTTGACCACCCCGCCTTTGCGCTTCTTTTTGCGACTTATGTATCTTTTGGATGTTGGCCTTGGTGTAATAATCTTTATTGGATATATGTTCGGTATACTTCCTCATCCAACTCTACATTAGCCTTTTTGAGCAATCTGTAGATGAGATTGCTATATGGAAGCGCCTTTGATTTCTTTGTTACGGCTTCCATCATATTCGCAAAAACAATCTCCCCAAAATTCACCGTTTCCCTCGTAGCAATACGGTAAGCAATGTAAAAATCCAAGTTTCTCGGAAGTTTAGCCGACTTACCATTGACACAAAAAGTGACAATGGCGAGCAACACTCAGTACACTAAAGACATGTCATTAGTGTTTTTGGTGGAGTGAAATCCAAGGAAGGTTTTAACCTCATCCTCGGAAATTTGATATTTGTATGTATCCCATCTCCATGGATCAAAATCCTCCCAACCCTCATCAGGAACTTCAAGCAACTCATTGATGGTCTTAGAACTAAACTCTAACAACTGACCACCTATCACGGAATTTAAAGCATAAGGCACTCCATTACGGTACTCTACCCATAGATTGACATAAAACATTCTAGTATAACGGGTAGACATATTTGTCATTTCAGAGACCTCCCAAACAGGTCTCTGTTTTTGATCATCAAACCAATCAATGATCGGCCTCAATTTCTCATTCCTCAAAATGTCTTCAATTTTGAGCAATTTCAGTGGAATGGTAGACCTCTTCTTATTTTCCCATTCACTGAATAGCAGCTGGCTCTAAGGGAGATATAAGCAAATTTACCTGTGCTCGTAGGATCTTTCAAAGCATCCTTGTATTCCTCGGAATTGAGCCATGAAAAATTGTTGAGGGTTAGCCTTCCCCTTGTCTCACTCAACATAGCTTCATGAGAGGACGTGACCTTCTTTCTCAACCCATGCGTCCTAGACCCCGTTAGGACTTAAGGATGTGATTGTGGAGGCAAACTTGCCTCTTCCTGAGATGTTCTTTGCCTTTTGGTTGGGTTTTTTGTTTTGGGAGCCATGGAGGTTTTAAGGTTTGCATTTTTTCAGAAAATTTGGATAAAAGTGATGAAATTTAGCAAATTGATTTAGGCTTGGATAGTATTGAAGAAAAAATTGAAGTTTGATGCAAGAGATTGTTGGATTTTTAGTTTTTCTCACCGGATGGAACTTAGGGTTCGATGTAGAAGATGAAGAAATGGAGAATATTCTGATTTCGTAGCTTTTATATCCTCTGTCCCCGATGACATTGATCGATCGATGTCCTAGACATAGATCCATGGATGTCTGTTTTACATCAGTCTCTGAGACTGCCATATAGATCGATCGATGTGTTCTGGAATCTGCCTTTTTGATAGTTTTGACCCTCTCACCATTGTTTATCATCCCTAATCTTGTTCTAATTAATTCGAATGTCTCGGTGGGAAGAGATTTAGTAAAGATATCCGCTAGCTGGTCATTGTTTGGAACAAACTCAATGCATACTAATCCTTTTTGAATGCAATCCCTTATGAAGTGATGCCTTACTTCTATATGTTTTGTCTATGGTGAACCGAATTTTGTGCTATACTTATGGCTGAACTGTTGTCATGCAGGATGGGAACTTTATCAAACTTAACATTGTAACCATTTAATGTGTTGATCATCCAAAGTAGTTGTGCACAACACGAAGCGGCCGATACATATTTGGATTCCGCCGTTGACAATGACACACTATTTTGTTTCTTGGGGAACCAAGAAACTAAGCAATCTTCAAGGAATTGACATGTCCCGAAGGTGTTTTTTCTATCAACTAGATTTCTGGCATAGTCGGAGTCACTATACCCTCTTAAATCAAAACAACCATTTTTGGGATAAAACAACCCAAAGTTCAAGGTTCCTTTCAAGTACCTAAAGATATGTTTAATGGCAACTAGATGTGATTCCTTAGGCATACTTTGAAATCTAGCACATAAACACACATCATGCAAAATATCCGGTCTACTAGCGGTTAAATAGAGTGAACTACCAATCATACCCCTATATTTGGTTACCTCAACCGGCTTTCTTTTTTCATCTTTGTCAAGATTTGTACTTATGCTCATTGGTGTGCTCACACTTTTTCCATCCTCAAACTTGTATTTCTTGAGTAAATTCTTTGTATACTTTGTTTGAGATATATATACTCCATCTTGAGTTTGTTTGATTTGAAGACCAAGAAAGTAGTTGAGTTCACCCATCATGCTCATCTCAAATTCTCCTTCCATCAATTTAGCAAAATGCTCACAAAGAAAATCATTAGTAGCACCAAATATAATATCATCCACATAAATTTGAATAAGTAATTGATGGTTTCCTTGTTTTTTAATAAAAAGAATAGTATCGACTTTTCCTCTTGAAAACTCATTTTCAAGAAGGAAGTTACTTAATCTTTCATACCATGCCCTAGGAGCTTGTTTAAGTCCATAAAGAGCCTTTTCGAGTTTAAATACATGATTTGGATAATCATGATTTTTAAACCCCGGTGGTTGAGCTACAAACACCTCTTCTTGAATTATTCCATTCAAGAATGCGGATTTCACATCCATTTGATATAATTTGAAATCCTTATAGCATGCATATGCTAATAGCATCATAATATCTTCTAACCTAGCTACGGGGCAAATGTTTCATCATATTCTATATCTTCTTCTTGTTTATATCCTTGAGCTACTAACCTAGCTTTGTTTCTAGTGATGTTTCCTTTATCATCCATTTCGTTTCTAAATACCCATTTAGTGCCAATTATAGGATGATCATTAGGTTTAGCTACTAATTCCCAAACATCACTCATTTCAAATTGATTTAGCTCTTCTTGCATAGCTAATACCCAATCTTCATCATTTATTGCCTCTTTTATATTTTTAGGCTCAACTTGTAAAATGAAAGCATTTTCATTTAATTTCCTGCTAGTCAGTATGCCTTGACTAGTTTCACCTAATATTAATTCTTTAGGATGATCTTTCCTATACTTATATGAATCCGGTAAATTTGAGATATCTCCTCCTACTTCTTCATTTTCAACCTTAGGTTGAAGGGGATCAATCCTAAAGTCAATAACAATAGTACCTTTTGGATTCTCAAATTTCTTTTCTATATGTCTCACTTCAATTATTTCATCATCATCATTATTAATGCTTGGTTCATCCTCAAGGAGTTCACTAAGTTTGACATGAATTGACTCTTCAACTTTCATGATCCTTTTGTTATATACTCTAAATCCTTGCTATTTTGAGCATATCCCATAAAGATTCTTTCATCTGCTTTTAAATCGAGTTTATCCAAGTTATCTTTGGTGTTAAGTACAAAACACTTACAACTGAATACCTTGAAATAACCAATATTTGGTACTCTACCTTTCCAAAGCTCATAAGGAGTCTTCTTGAGAGATGGTCTCAAATAAACTCTATTGATCACATGACAAGCGGTGTTTACTGCTTTGGCCTAAAAGTACTTGGGTAGCTCAAATTCATTTAGCACCGCTCTACTCATTTCTTGAAGTGCTCTATTTTCCTTTCCGCAACACCATTTTGTTGAGGAGTTCTTGGAGTCGAGAAATTGTGTCCATATTCTTTGGATACACTAAATTCTTGAAACTCACCATCAAACTCACCACCTCTATCACTTCTAATTTCCTCAATTGTGTCTTCTTTTTGATTTTCTAATCTCCTACAAACTTTTATAAACTCTTGGCATGCACCATTCTTTTTGACTAAAAACATTACCCAACTGTACCTAGAGAAGTTGTCTACCACCACGAAGGTGTAATGTTTTCCACCTAGATTTTTCGTACCAATATCCCCATACAAATCCATGTGAAGCAATTGTAGAGGTTTGGTGGTGGAGATTTCGCTTTTGGGCTTGAAGCTTGTTTTAACAAGCTTTGCCTTTTGACATGTGTCACATAAGTCATGGTTTTCGAAATTCAATTTTGGAAGACCTTGGACCTTTTTATTTTTGCAAATCTCTTTGAAATTTTTAAAATTAATATGTCCAATTCGTCTATGCCATAGTTGAGTCAAATCATTTTTGGCAACTAGGCAAGAAACATTTTGTGATATCAAATCATGTGTGCTCAATTTGTAAACATCATTTTTTCTTATAGCCTCAAAAACAATCTTATCGTTCTTTTTCAGAATGAATTTTCTTTTCACAAATTCAACTTGAAAATTAGCATCACATAGTTGGCTAACACTTATCAAATTATATTTAAACCCTTCTACATATAGTACATTATTAATAGTGAAAGAAGAGTTACCAATTTCTCCATGTCCAAGGATTTTGGCTCTCCCATTACCAAAATGCACCGTTCCACCATCTTGGAGCTTGAGCTTGGTGAACAACGTTTTGTCTCCCGTCATGTGTGTTGAACATCCGCTGTCCAAAGCCATTTGGTTCTTTCTTCTTTGGCTACTCCATTTATCTTGAGAGGCTATAAAACCAAGAGATTTATGCATTGGTACCCTTTGATGGTTGGGTCCTTTAGGGTTAGCTTGTCGACCCTTAGGCTTCCAAACATACATACTTCGAAATCTAGCTCTACATGCATTCTTCACATGTCCTACTTTGTTACAATGAAAACAAGTGGGTACATGCCTTGGTTTAGAAGATGATGAGTCATGTTGTGTTTTTCTCTTGTTTACCTTTTTCTTTAATGACTTAGGCTTAATGGAAGAACGTGATGAATTAAATCCTAAACCGGATTTATCATTTCCAATTCTTTGGTTTCCAAGTAGTTTGTCTAGATTATTTTTACCATTGGTTAATCTTTGTAAATCTAACCTTAGTTTCTCACATTCTTTTCTAATTTCTACTTTTCCAAGAGCTACGGTTTTATGCATGGTGAGTATGATGTCATGATCTTGAAACATCAAAATGTTCTTATCATGCAAGCTCTTTTTTCTAAAACGCGCTTCTTGAACTCTTTCTTCAAATGTTTATACTTTAAATTCAATTTTTCAAAATCGTCTTGCAAATCCCCTATTTCATCTTGTAAATTAGAAAGATTAGAATTTACCTCAAGATCATCTTCAATTGCCGTGAGACAAGTATGTTGAGCTTTTGGATTTTCAACTATTGCAACAAGTCCAATATCTTGATCTTCACTTTCTTCTCCTTCTGATTCGAAAAGGAAATCATCCCATGTAGTTACCTCCGCATTAAGAGCTTTCTTCTTTTGAGGAAAGACCTTCTTTTCTTGTTTTTACGGCTCCTTGACGTGGCAATCGGTAATGAAGTAACCGGACCGACCACATTTATAGCAATTTTCACTTGCTTCTTTTTCCTTGGGTGGTCTCTTGAAAAACTTTCTTGCTTGAGCTTTATTTCTTGCTGTCATTCTTTTAAATTTTCTTACTAGAAGAGCAACTTCCTCATCCGATTCATCGGACTCTACCACCAATCCTTTATGTGATGTTTGTGTGGGTTTGATATGATTCATCCTATTTTGTTCATCAATAAGAATTTCACGAGTAAGAAGATTACCGGATAGCTCATCAAGGGTAAGAGTCTTGAGATTCTTTGATTCGGTGATGGCGGTGACTTTAAGTGTCCATTCTCTTGGCAAAGAGTTGAGGAGTTTTGAGACAAGGTCTTCATTTGAGATTTTCTTGTCCACCATGGATAGTTGATTCACTATTCGTGTGAATCGGTCGATTGTCTCCTCAATCTTCTCACAGCTCTTCATTCCGAACATTTCATATTCTTTCATGAGCATTAGTCTTTTGGCCATTCTTACTTGCTCAGTTCTTTCGTGTATCATTTCAAGCCTTTTCCATGCCTCATGGGTTGTTTCAAGACCTTAAAGTCTTATGAGCTCGGTGGTGGTAAGAGCGCTTGAGAGAATATCGAATGCTTTTCCATTGATGGCAAAGTTTATCTTCTCTTCGTCGGTGTAGTCATCCTCATCTTTGAACATTGATTCTCCTTTTGAGTTGGTAATCATAGGAACTTCAATTCCTTTGACAATGGCTCTCCATATATCAAATCCACAGCCTTTCAAATGATTGATCATTTGAAATTTCCACAAAGAATAATTTTGGGCATCAAGCATAGGTGCTTTAGTGCTTGATCCTGAGAATAGTGCAGTTGGCTTAGAAGTTGAGTTGTAGGATGAAGAGGTTGACATTGCCATGATCTTTAACCTTGCTACTTGCAAAGATTGGCCAAGTAATCAAGGTTATGCTCTGATACCAATTGTTAGGTCTAAAATACACTCTAGAGAGGGGGACGAATAGAGTGTTTGGCACTTTTGCGAAATTTTCTTGTTTGGTTCAACTCAAATAGAATTCAGAATCAAAGCAAGAATGGGAGGTGAGAAACAATGAATGAGTACACCGGATATAGAATGGTTCGAATCGTAAATGATTCTACTCCACTACCACTTTGTTGTTAAAGTGGATTTTCAACAACTACTCTTCTTATTAAAGATAATAAGAACAACCACAGCAACACTTACACTAACACCTTAGTGTAAGCAACAACAACAACTTTTTGCACAAAATACACTTGTGCAACAACAGCAACACAGCTATAAGCAAGAATAGCTTCTTGCTATCTCACAACATCAACAAAGTTCCCTCAAGAACTTTCTCACAGTAAGTTGAAGGAAATAGTGGGGTTCACACTTTCTCACTAGTCCAAACACAAGCAAGAGATCAAATATTTATGGTTTCTCTTGTGTTAGACTCTCTATCTCTCAATATACAACAATGAAGAACAAAGAAAGGCTTAACAAGCTTTAAGCACTTTTACAAATATGAGAGAACTATATAACAATGAATAATGAAGCTTGATGATGGTGAAAGTGTGTGTTTGCCTTATCCAAGCTTCTCCCATTTATAGATGAAGTTCACCACGCTTTTTGAGGCCTCCACCATGTCTTCAACTACACCAAATATCAAGATAATGTCCAAATAGTCTTTAGCCACCTTATGGAGTGATTTGATCCTCAATAGCCAACCTAGGATTGCTTAGACATGGATATCATAGTCAAGTAAGCATGTAGTAAGTTGGAGTAAAGTTTACAAGAAATTTGAGCAAGATTGGATAGAGAAAATACCATAAAACTCCCTTGGATTTTGTTCCAACATTCATAAAAATTTGAATTCTGGGGGACATCGATCAATCGAATTGCTTGGGGTGAGAGATAGATGTCCTCCAGAGACTTTGCAGTTTTGAAACTGTTGGACATCAATCGATCGAAGTACCCCCTGGAGAAACTGATGTCACTTCGATCGATCGATGTCCTCTGGACTGAGAGATCGATGTTGGACAGAAAGTTTTCTGCCTAACATCAATCGATCAAAGTCTCTCTGGGGGAGAGACTGAAGTGAAATCGAGCGATCGATGTCCCCAAGTTGAAAGATCGATGTTGGACAGAAAGTTTTCTGCCTGACATCGATCGATCAAAGTCAGAGACTAAAGTGACATCGATCGATCGATGTCCTCCGTCTGAGAGATCGATGTCGGACAGTGAGTTCCAAACTCAACCATTTTTGACATAGTGTACTTTTCTCATTTTGTATCAAGTCTCAAGTATAAATTTGACTTATTTAAAACATCTTTTCATCATCAAAACAATTTCAGATTATGTCTAAAAATCGTATGAAAACATGAGCTTTAACACAAAAATGATTCAAATCTTACCATAAATGCGATGACTCTCGTTCCGTCTGTTAAGTAGCCTCAAACTCATGGCTTCTTGCCCGAAACACTCCAACACACACATAATCAGATGGAGCTACATAGAATCTGCAGAAACTCTATGAAATAAGCACTAGATCTACACATGCACAGAGAGATAAGAAATGGAAGGGGGAGAGGGAGAAATTAGCAAGGGAGACGAAGAAACTCGCAGGGGAGAGGGGGGAAATGAGAAACAAAAGTGGAAGAGGCAGCCAGTTGCCACATTTTACCGCCAATCACATAAAATAAGGGGTAAAATCGGTATTTTAATGTTAATTGAGTCAGTCAACGGTTGCATTTAAAAAGTCAAAGATCACAGCCGGTTTTTTGGTGTTAATTGAGTCAATTTTGGCCACGTTTGGATGTCAACTGAGGTTTCATAACGATTAAATGCTAACTGGAAAATTTGACCAACGTTTGGGTGAAAACTGCAATTTTCTCTCGGTGTAAATGACAAACGTTAGAGATAGAAAAATAATACGGAGTAAAAAAAAGATGAACTGAAACAGTAAGACAAATTCAACAAGTATGTAAAGTTTTCGGGGACAAAAAAGCGTCCATTTTATCCGTAATGAAGCGTTTTAATTATTTTCAGGGGAACAACATCCGTTATGTGTCACTTTTTAAAGTTTTCTTTTATTGATTCACTATAAGTGGTTTGATCTCGTAGCATACGCCACTATTTTACTTGACTTAGCTAAAATAAATCTACCAAGGCCATGCACCTAAATTGGTAAAAATTGTTTGTTCAAGGGGAAAAACAGCGTTTGGATCCCTTCACCCACTTCCCTACCACACGACACGTGGCAACAGGGGGGAGAGTGGTGAGGCCAGACGCAGGTGACCCTCATCTAGCCTCACCACCCTCCCCTGATTCCATGTGTCGTGCGATGAAAAAGTAGGTGAAGGGATTGTGGTTAAAGGATTCGGTCCCGAAACGTAGGGAAGTTGTATAAAAGTGAAGATTGTCCTATAAAAGCGGAGAATACCTGCATTTGTCAATATTTTGAAATCCAACTCGTACAATAAACCATAATATCGAATCACGTGTTATAAAGTCAACTGCGATATTATCATACACACATATATACACACATATATATGTATGTATATATGAATATGTATGTGTATATATGTATACATATATGTGTATATATGTGTATGCATATGTATGTATATATGCATAAAAATATAAATATGTATATGTGTATATATGTGTATACATCTATGTGCACAGAGACACACGCTCGTATGCACGCATATAACACACACCCACACCCACACCCACACATACACATGTGTGTATATATATACATACGTATATGTGTATATTGATAATTGACTTGATTTTGATACTTTGTGTGTAAAGTTATAATGAATAATTGAACCCAATGGATCAATCCAACTACTACTGAGTTTGCAGGCTAGTGGACGGAGCGCTTGGATTTACGAAATTTCATTAAATACAACGGTTTCTGTCTATAGTGAGTTTTAGTCTTGGCCCAAACCGTAGAGGCAGAGGATCACCAGATCAGTGGGTGCATTGTGCGGGTTGGGTTGAGTTTTAAAACGCTAGTATTTGTAGGATATTGAAACCAATACCTCTAGTTTTCGTTGTCTTAGATTGACCACTAAAACAAATCTCATCGGCAGACCCATAAATACTTGTGGATCTATATTGTTGGGTTTTATGATTATGATAATATTATATTTTATCATTATAGTCACAATTACATCCCACCTATCAGTTAGTTGCTATCTTTAAATGCACATATATCGTTGCAGTGAGTATCTAGCAGGTTATTCCACATTCGGGACACAGAATCAACCATATAGACAACCTTACCTTAAAGTCTAGCAAAAGTCGAGATATATTATCATCAGATGGTACTGATTAAGAGAAAAGAGCAAAATCGATTCACAGCTGATACTTTAATATCATTTGAATGTCTCATATATGTGTATGCAATTAGTAAAGTTGTTTTTTTTTTTTTACTTTGAGGTTACAGGTTCGAGGCACGAGAACAACCAATTGTATAAAAATGTAGGATAAGACTGCGTACATCAAATCACGAAGCGTTTTCATCCCTCTCCAGACCTTACACAAATGCTGGAACGTAGTACACCAGAAATATCTATGTGTGTGATCTTTTCTTTCGTTTACAAGATGCCAATTGTCCCAAACGATAGTAGTTGGATGTACTTCATAATTTTATGTTGATCCACACTGACCACTGTTGGAGAATTTAAGGTTTGGGCTTTGGCCCATCGTTGGAGATTGGAAGATTTGGGCTTTGGCCCATTAACGATGTTGCAAAACTTGGTTGAGCAACGTACTTTGAGCTTAATGAGTTTCCGATAATGATAATCGAAAACTAATGAATCCTTAATTATCTACGTGGCGAGTAGTTAATTTTAGGATGTGGAATCACTCAATTATGATGTTGTGTGAATGTGAAATTAATGCTCAAAGTGGATGGAAAATGTTGTGGATGGGTGACGTGTCACCCTTATGGAGGAATATCACGTTGGATGTGTCCATGTGGTGTAAAAGAGCTTCTGACGGACATCGATCGATGTCACTTCGATCGATCGATGTCATCGATCGAAGTTGATCAGAGAGCTTCGATGTTTCTGTCTCACATCAGTCGATCACTTCGATCGATCGATGTTGACTTCGATCGATCGATGTATCGATCGAAGTTGGACAGAAAGGTGAGGAACGATTCTGACGTACATCGATCGATACATCGATCGATCGATGTATACATCGATCGATCGATGTGATCGATCGATGTCGAACAGCGTGCAGAATCTCTTCAGTTTGAGTGGTTATGTTTCAAATCTGAAACTAACACTATCCTCCTGTTTAAAATAAGATCAACCTGTTTTGATCTAACGGTGGTGGGGAGGCAGCTTTGATCTAACGGCCGGGATTTAAACTGTCTTAACCGCTTAACCGAATATGGTTTCCATCTAATGCTTCAGGTTTAAACCTGCTAATCTATCTTCGATCTAAAGGCTGAGATTAAACCTTCCTAATCTAGATAGAAGGTTTTAATCTAACGGCCTAAATCAAACTTCGGTTTTGATCCAACAGTCACGGTACCTTGTTCTCCAACCGATTCTCCTATATAAAGAGGGCAAAGGGTGCATTCATTTGACACCAAGCTCTAAGCATTTCATAAGCATTCTGCATTCATAGCACGTGAGTTTTGCATCTCGTCCGGGAAAAGTCAGGACACTCTAGCGTTCGAAGGAGTTCAAGTTCAGCAGTGCCGCTCAACTGAACAGGTACCCGTTGTATCCTGGGAGACGATTGCTCACACCGGTTGGGCACAGTATACCGGAGCAATACGTCTTAAGGACAGAGTCTTCGACTCGCCCCGGGTTTGATTTATTTTGTTTTGCTGTTTCATATGCACACGTTGTACGACTGCGTCTTGGTACAGGATTGATTGTAACCAACAATCTTAAGACGTATTTTTGATTTATTCAATTAATTTCTGTACCATTTTTATTCTCGCAAAAGCAGTTTTGTACTGATTTGCAGTCTACTTCTACTCCTTTCTTAAATCTGATTCTGTTCTGATCTATTCGTTTTGATCAACTGAACAGTAATATGATGGAGAACGCAAGCTCAGGCTCCGTTCATGGCGCAGACATTCAAAGCTCTGCTCCAATGGCACCAACTGCTGGGGTGCCAAGACATGCTCCTCATGCGCAGGGTCCTGCAGTGGCCCAAGTGGAGAAACCGGAGAAGTTCAGTGGGAGCTTCTTCAAGCGCTGGCAGCAGAAGATGCTGTTCTTCTTGACTGCTGTGGGATTGGCAAATTTCCTGACTGAGGACCCGCCTATGGTGGATCCGTTGGAGGACCAAGCCCAGGATATGCAAAACCAACGTTTTGTTGAAGGTTGGAACTTCAACAATTATGTTTGTTTGAGCCATATTCTGAGTTGTTTGGACAACTCCTTGTATGGTTTGTACTGTACGTACAAGACCGCAAAGTCTTTGTGGTAGGCTTCGGAAAAGAAATATCGTACGGAAGATGCCGGCACTAAGAAATTTATTGTCGGCAAATTCCTGGATTTCAAAATGTCAGATTCTCGCACTGTTGTTTCTCAAGTTGAGGAACTTCAGACGTTGGTTGCCGAGATGGAAGAGGAGGGCATGTTGCTCAGTGAATCTTTCGTCGTGGCAGCATTGATTGAGAAGCTACCTCTTTCGTGGAGGGAATTCAGAAGCTATCTCAAACACAAGAGAAATGAGATGACATTGGAAGATCTGATTGTTCGACTCCGCATTGAGGAGGACAATCGTAGATCTGAAAGAGCGCCACAATCTAGCTCTGGTCAGGCTAAGGCCCATGTTGCAGAGGCCAAGAAAAAGAAAGGCCAACTCGGGGTGAACAAGAAAGGCAAGCAGATCGCCAAAAAGTTCACCGGGAAATGCTACAACTGTGGCATTCAGGGGCATGTCAGCAATGAATGCAGAAAGCCCAAGAAGAAGCAATCCAAGGCAAAGGCGAACATAGTCGATGCATTGGATGATCTGAATCTCTGTGCGGTGGTCTCAGAGTGCAATGCTGTGGGGAACGTACGCGAGTGGTGGCTTGATACTGGCGCCACTAGACATGTTTGCTCCAGTAGGGAGATGTTCACGGAGTACCAGCCCGGGAACAATGAACAGCTTTACATGGGAAACTCGGCCTCCTCAAAGATTGAAGGCGAGGGCAAAGTTGTTCTGAAGCTCACATCAGGGAAGCATCTGACTCTGCAGAATGTGCTGCACGTCTCTGATATTCGGAAGAATTTAGTATCTGGATCTCTTCTAGTCATGCATGGTTTTAGACTAGTGTTAGAGTCCAATAAAGTTATTCTTTCGAAAAATGGCATGTATTTGGGGAAGGGGTACTTGTCGAATAGGATGTTTAAATTGAATGTCATCACTATTGTACTCAAAAGAGATTTGCCCGCAGAGGCTAATAAAATTGCTTCCTCTTCTGCTTACATGCTTGAGTCTTCTTGTTTATGGCATTTTCGTTTGGGACATGTTAATTACAAGTCAATACAACGTATGAGTAATCTTGACTTATTGCCCAAACTGGACTTTAATAATAAAGGAAAATGTCAAATATGTGTTGAAGCAAAGATGGCAAAGGCGCCATTTCCTTCAATAGAAAGGAACACTGAACCTTTGGATTTAATTCATACCGATGTGTGTGATTTAAAATTTGTGCAAACGAGAGGTGGTAAAAAGTATTTTGTAACTTTTATCGACGATTGCACACGATACTGTTATGTATATTTGCTAAGTAGCAAAGACGAGGCCCTTGATGCTTTCAAGGATTATAAAAATGAAGTTGAGAATCAACTTAGCAAACGAATTAAAACAATTCGTAGTGATAGAGGTGGCGAATATGATACACCGTTTAATGAATTCTGTTCAGAACATGGCATTATTCATCAAACGACTGCACCATATTCACCTCAATCGAATGGTATTGCTGAACGCAAGAACCGTACTCTTAAAGAGATGATGAATGCTATGTTGATAAGTTCGGGTTTACCTCAGAACTTGTGGGGGGAAGCAATCCTCTCAGCCAACGTCATTTTAAACAGAATTCCATCTAAGAAGATGGATGTAACCCCTTTCGAGCTTTGGAAAGGCTACAAGCCTAGTTACAAATACTTGAAAGTGTGGGGGTGTCTGGCGAAGGTTGCTGTACCGAGACCAAGACAGGTGAAAATTGGGCCTAAAACGGTTGATTGCATATTCATCGGTTATGCAACTAACAGTAGTGCATATCGGTTCTTGGTGCACAAGTCAGATATTCCTGACATACATGAAAACGTTGTCATGGAGTCAAGGAATGCAGTGTTCTTTGAAGATGTCTTTCCGAGGAAAGACAAAATTCAAGAAGAAACAAGATTTGGTAAGCGAATGCGTGAGGCGACTCCTCAAGGAGATGAGGAGCTTCGTCACAGCAAGCGTGCCAGAATGCCAACTTCGTTTGGATCGGATTTTCTAACCTATATGGTAGAAAATGAGCCAAGGAACTTTTCCGAGGCTATGTCTACTCCAGAAGCTCCATTCTGGAAAGAAGCAGTGAATAGTGAAATAGACTCAATTCTTCAAAATCACACTTGGGAGTTGGTTGATCTTCCACCTGGAAGTAAACCACTTAGTTGTAAGTGGGTTTTCAAGAAGAAACTGAAAGGGGATGGGTCTATTGAAAAGTATAAAGCCAGGTTGGTAGCTAAAGGCTATCGACAGAAGGAAGGCTTTGACTTTTTTGACACCTACTCACCAGTGACTAGGATCACTTCTATAAGGGTGCTAGTTGCAATTGCTGCAGTCTATAACTTGGAAATCCATCAGATGGATGTAAAGACTGCATTTCTGAATGGTGAGTTGGATGAAGAAATCTATATGGAACAACCCGAAGGGTTTGTGGTTCCAGGACAAGAGTCTAAAGTTTGTAGACTCGTTAAATCCTTGTATGGACTTAAACAAGCGCCTAAGCAGTGGCACTTGAAGTTTGATCAAGCTATGTTAGCTAACGGTTTCAAGATCAATGAGTGTGACAAGTGTGTCTATATTAAGAGCACACAGAATGCTTATGTGATAGTGTGTCTCTATGTAGATGACATGCTAATCATGGGAAGTACTCGGGACATAATCTTAAACACAAAGAAGATGTTGACGAGGAACTTTGATATGAAGGACATGGGAGTTGCCAATGTTATTCTAGGAATTAAGATTTCTAGGGTGACTGAGGGACTCATACTGTCACAAACACACTATATTGAATCAGTCCTGAAACGGTTCAATATGGATGATGTGAAACCGGTAAAGACCCCGCTTGACTTAAGTATACACTTAAGGAAAAATCGAGGCGAACCTGTAGCTCAGTTGAAATACTCTCAGGTGATCGGGAGTCTGATGTACATAACGAATTGTACAAGACCAGACTTAGCTTGTTCAGTAAACAAGTTGAGCAGGTTTACCAGTAATCTAAGTAATGATCATTGGAAAGCTCTTAACAGAGTGATGAAGTATCTAAAATACACAATGTATCATGGATTACATTACACGAGATATCCAGCGGTGTTGGAAGGATACTGCGATGCAAATTGGATATCAGATAGTAAGGACTCGAAGTCCACCAGTGGGTACGTGTTCACTATTGGTGGTGCTGCTGTGTCGTGGAAATCCACGAAACAAACCTGTATAGCTCGGTCCACTATGGAAGCTGAGTTCATAGCGTTGGACAAAGCTGGGGAAAAGGCTGAATGGCTTCGGAATTTCCTGGAAGATATTCCGTGTTGGCCTAAGCCGATTGCTCCTATTAGCATACACTGTGATAGTCAGTCAGCTATAGGACGTGCTCAAAGCAGCATCTATAATGGTAAGTCACGACACATACGTCGAAGACATAACACCATTAAACAGTTGATCTCTAATGGCGTGATTTCCATTGATTATGTGAAATCAATGGAGAATCTTGCGGATCCGCTTACAAAAGGTTTGCCTAGAGATCAGATGTCAAGATTGACAAACGGAATGGGACTGAAGCCCATAATGCATGAATCTTTGTAATGGTAACCCAACCTTGTTGACTGGAGATCCCAGAATCTTGGTTCAATGGGACAACTAAGTTATGAAGATTCAGTTAGCACTTACTCATTCCGTCTGATAAAAGTGCTGTCTGCAGAGAATTGTAGGGTAAGCTAAGGCTTTTAATGATGTCCTATATCTTGATGCGTCAAGTGGAGTATGGCAGAATACTCTTGATAGGAATCACCTATGTAAGTGTGAAGTGGGGCCGCTTCTATGAGAAAGTCTGGGAGGCAAGATTTCTCTAAAACACTTTCTGAAACCAGGTTGTTCATGGCCAAAACGAACACAACCATGAGAACCAAAAGGGTGTTAAAGGAAATATTGTGTGAGTATCGTTGTCTTGGTTCACAACAAAGGCTGACTAGTTCAAGACATCAAGTCACTATTTAGCCGAGTGAATCCGATGGTATATCACTATGAAAGGTTCAAAGCCAGAAGCTACCTCTTCTGATGCAATATTTTCTTGTCTGACTTCTCCTCAGAGTCTGCATATGCATTTGCATTAATTTCCATTCATGTGGGGGATTGTTGGAGAATTTAAGTTTTGGGCTTTGGCCCATCGTTGGAGATTGGAAGATTTGGGCTTTGGCCCATTAACGATGTTGCAAAACTTGGTTGAGCAACGTACTTTGAGCTTAATGAGTTTCCGATAATGATAATCGAAAACTAATGAATCCTTAATTATCTACGTGGCGAGTAGTTAATTTTAGGATGTGGAATCACTCAATTACGATGTTGTGTGAATGTGAAATTAATGCTCAAAGTGGATGGAAAATGTTGTGGATGGGTGACGTGTCACCCTTATGGAGGAATATCACGTTGGATGTGTCCATGTGGTGTAAAAGAGCTTCTGACGGACATCGATCGATGACATCGATCGATCGATGTCACTTCGATCGATCGATGTCATCGATCGAAGTTGATCAGAGAGCTTTGATGTTTCTGTCTCACATCAGTCGATCACTTCGATCGATCGATGTTGACTTCGATCGATCGATGTATCGATCGAAGTTGGACAGAAAGGTGAGGAACGATTCTGACGTACATCGATCGATACATCGATCGATCGATGTGATCGATCGATGTCGAACAGCGTGCAGAATCTCTTCAGTTTGAGTGGTTATGTTTCAAATCTGAAACTAACACTATCCTCCTGTTTAAAATAAGATCAACCTGTTTTGATCTAACGGTGGTGGGGAGGCAGCTTTGATCTAACGGCCGGGATTTAAACTGTCTTAACCGCTTAACCGAATATGGTTTCCATCTAACGCTTCAGGTTTAAACCTGCTAATCTATCTTCGATCTAAAGGCTGAGATTAAACCTTCCTAATCTAGATAGGAGGTTTTAATCTAACGGCCTAAATCAAACTTCGGTTTTGATCCAACGGTCACGGTACCTTGTTCTCCAACCGACTCCCCTATATAAAGAGGGCAAAGGGTGCATTCATTTGACACCAAGCTCTAAGCATTTCATAAGCATTCTGCATTCATAGCACGTGAGTTTTGCATCTCGTCCGGGAAAAGTCAGGACACTCTAGCGTTCGAAGGAGTTCAAGTTCAGCAGTGCCGCTCAACTGAATAGGTACCCGTTGTATCCTGGGAGACGATTGCTCACACCGGTTGGGCACAGTATACCGGAGCAATACGTCTTAAGGACAGAGTCTTCGACTCGCCCCGGGTTTGATTTATTTTGTTTTGCTGTTTCTTATACACACGTTGTACGACTGCGTCTTGGTACAGGATTGATTGTAACCAACAACCACTGCATCTAAAAGATATTAATAATTGTGACAGATGCTAAAGCATTATTGAAATTATTATTTTTTTCAAACGTTACTATTAGACCAATTAACCTTTCCATAACAACAACAACAATAATAAAGAAAGATCACTTGATAAAATTATGAGATTGTCTCTTACATATATAATAACATTGATAGTTGTATAGTAATTATGAGGTCCGGATTGATATTTGCTTCTACAGCTACCTCTCGAGTCGGTTACATATCATTCATAGTCTTCTGTTGAAAGCCAACCGCATCAATTAAATGATGAGACTTCTTATGGGATGTCTTTGGAGTGGTGTTATTTATTATTTACACATATATAGTATTCATTAATTATGGGAAGGTGATACATTTGTTGAATATTGCCTAGGCCTTTATGACATTACAATTATCTCTTTGCGAGACTTCATAACTATTGTCAAGAATTTCTCTATAATTAAAACAAATAGAAAACCAGTGTCAAACTTAATCAAAACAAAAAAAACTAGGGTTTCAAACTATAAGGGACCAAATAATGATTGGCACTTCACACTATAAGGGACCAAATAATTATATGGTGCCAATAATACCGTACCCAAATCGTGTATCTGCCCTAATAAGCACCAAGACGGGCAACAAAAAAGTGTTCCATTGCCCCAACCCTCATCCCCTTCTCCCCCCCACCCCTCCCCCCCCCCTTTTTTTTTTGATTCGAAACGATAGCTTTACTCATGATAATTGAGACACCTATAGCGACAGATAGAACAATTGCTTCAACCTTTGACTAGGGTAACATCGCGAATGTCTCCGCAAATTAGGATAAATAATTAATTGTTTGTGAGTTACTAATCACATATTAGAAGAAATTTCTTTTTAGATACTTAAAATATGTTCACTTTCTATTATAATCTTTCATAAATTATATGATATTTCAAAAATATTCTTATTTATATAAAAAGCATATCATATATTAAATAATAAGCAATAATACAACAAAAAGACAAAGAACAAAAAAATATATCTAATTTTAATGATCAAGCTGTTGGAAAAGTACGTTAAAGTACTTTACCGTGTGCTCCAAACTTATATAGAACATGTATGAGGTTGTTTGGGAGGTTGAGGTGAAGTTTGGAACACTTTAAACTTGAAATAGGTCACTTGGATCGATCCCAGAACATGGATCGATCCAAGTGAAAGCTGGAACAAAGTTGAGTGTTCTGGAGTACTTCGATCGATCCATGTATGAGACTTCGATCGATCGATCGGTATGGTGTGATGCAAACACGGGAAGTATTCTGTCCAACTTCGATCGATCACATCGATCGATCGAAGTGACATCGATCGATCGATGTGATCGGTCGATGTAGGACAGAATAGAAGCTGAAGGTTCTGTCCAACTTCGATCGATCACATCGATCAATCGATGTGATCGATCGATGTGCCAACGGACAGAACTTTTCACATTGAATTGCAGCTTTTGGTCCAAGGATCATCTCCCTTCGCCTATGAATGGTAAACAACTGCCATTGGATGTTGAAACCAGGCTGAGACAAGTTTTATAAGTGGCTTTTAACACACCCCAAGGTCTATAGATAGTAGACCTTGGTATCTTCAACAAATACAACACAATCTTGCAAAATCTAAGAAATTCTCAGCATTCTTTCTCTCCAACTCTCTTTTATCTTTCACTTCTACAACAAGTTCAATCTTCTTCTCCTAGAGCAAATGACAAGAAGAAAGCTATTATATCTTGGGAAGCATTAGTCTCGTTGTCTACCTTGCTCATTTGGTAGAGACTAAATTGCTTTAAGGACAGAGTCATCTTGAGGCTCGTCTCGGCTTCTGTTTGATTATATTCTTGCTTGTTTGCTGCATTTTCCCAACAATCTTAAAGCAATTTATGATGGCATCCAAGCAAGCTTTACTGGATATGTCAAAGTTGGAGCCATTTGATGGCAAGTTCTACAAGAGGTGGGCGGCCAAAGTGCTGTTCTTCCTCTAAATGCTGTCAGTTTCATATGCACTCAAGATGGATAAGCCCTATGATGAAACTGAAGCACGCAAATATGATGCAGACAACACTACTTGCAGAGGCCATATACTACATTTCCTGGCCAATTCTCTATTTGACATTTATGTCAAATTCACGTCTGCGAAAGAGATTTGGTCAGCACTGAAGAACAAATATGGTGCTGAAGATGTAGGCAAACGCAAGTATGTGGTGAGTGAATTCTTAAAGTTCCATATGGTTGCTCATTCTCCAATCAATGATCAAATCCATCAATTCCAACAACTGGTGGATAATCTGGAACATGAAGGAATCAAGATCGATGAGACGGTCCAGGAGGCGGCGTTGTTGGAGAAATTTCTACCTTCTTGAAGCAAATACAAGAAGAGGGGAAAGCACGACGACGCAAAGTTGTCTCTAAATTCCATAATCAAACACATACACATCAAAGAGAACTACCGGATGGAAGACGAGTCTCACCAGGAGGAGGGCGTTAAAGCCAACGTTGTGGAGCATGCTGCAAAGAAGCCCAAGTTTCACAACAATGGCGGCTACAGCAGTGGAGGTAAAGGTAAGAAATTTGTTGTGCAGGGCCAGAACAAGATGAAAGGGGTTTGCTGGGTGTGCGGGAAACCGGGACACCGAGCCGTCAATTGCAGGAAACAGAAGTGCCAGCCGAGTAACTAGACGAACCTTGTGGAGGCCAAAGGAGCAGCAGACGACATCATCGCAGCGGTCGTCTTAACGGAGGTAAACCTTGTTGCTGATACTACGGAATGGATGTTAGACACAGGTGCTACCAGGCATATTGCTACCAGTAAAGACCTATTTTCTGAATACAAGGAAATAGGCAGTGATGAGCAAGTGTTCTTGGGAGATGCACATAGTACCCAAGTCCTCGGAAAGGGTAAAATGCTTCTCAAGTTGACTTCAGGGAAGAAACTGGAATTAAGCAATGTGTTGCACGTTCCTGCCATGTGTAGGAACTTGATCTCCGGAGTGCTTCTAAATAAGGCCAACATTAAACTTGTTTTAGAGTCTGATAAACTTGTTTTGTCTAGAAATGGAGAGTTTATCGGTAAAGGTTTTTGTAATGGAGGTCTACTTGTACTCGATGCTATTTGCTGCAGTAATAAAGATGCATCTAGTTCTGTTTACTTCGCTGAGTCTCTTGATATGTGGCATGCTAAATTAGGACATGCAAATATAAGAGCAATAAAGAAACTCAAAAACATGAATGTGATTTCTTATGATGATGATAACTTCAACAAGTGTGAACATTGCGTTGAAGCAAAATATCATAAGAAACCTTTTAAGAAAGTTGATAGAGTTTCACAAAAACTTGTTCTAATCCATAGTGACTTAGGTGATTTTAAGAATCACATGAGTAAAGGCGGTAAAAGGTACTATGTTACCTTTATCGATGACTACTCTAGATATACAAAAGTATATTTGTTAAGTCATAAAGATGAGACCGAGTCTAAGTTTGTAAGTTATAAGAATGAGGTTGAGAATCAACTAGGCTTAAAGATCAAAAGGCTTAGAACTGACAGAGATGGTGAATATAGCATAGATTCTTTACAAAAGTTTTGTGAAGAAAATGGTATTATTCATTAAATTACACCCCCGTACACACCTCAGTCTAATAGAGTAGCCGAAAGGAAGAATAGAACATTGAAAAATATGATGAATGCCATGTTGGTTAGTTCAGGGTTGCTGGACAACTTGTGGGGGTAGGCAATCTTGACTGCTTGTCATATATTGAATAGGTTACCTCATAAGAAGTTAGATAAGACTCCTTATGAGTTGTGGAAAGGCTATGCTCCCAACCTAAATTATTTAAGAGTCTGGAGGTGTCTAGCCAAAGTTGGGATTCCTGATTTTAAGAAAAATAAAATCGGGTCTACGACAAGAGATTGTGTATTCGTTGGGTATGCTCAAAATAGTGCATCATATAGATTCATGGCTATAGATAATAGTTCTATATTGGAATCTAAAGATGCTGAATTCTGTGAGCATATATTTCCTATGAATAGACAATCCTTGGTGTTTCCAAACTTGAGACAGGCGAGTCTAGTAAATCCTTTGTTGAACAAGAGGTTAATGAACCTAGAAGAAGTAAGAGACAAAGAACAGAAAAGTCATTTGGAAGTGACTTTATAACAGCTTTCATTTTAGAGGATGATCCCAAAACGTATGGAGACGCGATTAGGTCAATAAATTTTAAGTTTTGGAAGGAAGCCATAGATAGTGAGCTTGAATCTATACTAAGTAATAATACTTAGGAGTTAGTGGACTTGCCTAGAGGGTGTACACCTATCAGTTGTAAGTGAGTCTTTAGGAAGAAACTAAAGGTGGATGGAACAACTGATAAGTTTAAGGCTAGGCTTGTCGCAAAAGGATTCACTCAACAAGAAGGTATAGATTTCTTTGACACCTACTCACCGGTTGCTAGGATTACTACTATTAGAGTTCTAGTAGCACTTGCCTCCATTCACAAGCTTTTTATTCACCAAATGGATGTGAAAACAACATTTTTAAATGGAGACTTAGAAGAGGAGATTTATATGAAACAACCGGAGGGTATGATAGTTAGAGGTCAAGAGCACAAAGTGTGTAGGCTTAAGAAGTCCTTGTATGGTCTTAAGCAAGCACCTAAACAATGGCACAAGAAGTTTGATAACACGTTAGTGTCTAATGGTTATACAGTAAACGAAAGTGACCGTTGTGTGTATAGTAAATTTAATGATTGTGATGGTGTCATTATTTGCCTCTATGTTGATGATATGTTAATATTTGGAACCAACGTAAATGTTTTTAATGATACAAAATCATTGTTGTCTTCTTTATTTGATATGAAAGACATGGGGAAGGCGGACTTAATCCTTGGTATCAAGTTAATAGAGAAATGTGGGGATTATTTACTTTCTCAAGAACATTATGTGGAGAAAATGTTGAGAAAGTTTAATCACTTTGATGTGAAACCTGTTAGCGCGCCTTATGATCCTCATGTAACATTGTCTAAAAATAAATTTGATAGTGTATCACAATGTGAATATGCTAGGATTATTGGTAGTGTAATGTATTTGATGAATAGCACTACACCTGACATTGCATATTCGGTGAATAGACATGCACGATACACTCACAATCCAAGTAAGAGTCATTGGTGTGCATTAAGACGGTTATTGAAGTATCTTAGAGGAACAATGAGTTTAGGACTCATGTTTACAGGGTCACCCGCTGTGTTAGAAGGCTATAGTGATGCCAATTGGGTGACTGATAATGATGAAATAAACTCCACTAGTGGTTATGTTTTCACGTTGGGTGGTGGAGTTATTTGTTGGAAATCTTGTAAACAAACTTGTAGTGCTAAATCTACTATGGAGTCTGAATTTATTGCCTTAGAGCTTGCTAGTACAGAAGCCGAATGGTTAAGGAATTTTCTTGTTGATATTCCTTTATGGTCTAAACATATGCCTTCTGTATTTATTCATTGTGATTCTCAGGCTGCGATTGCACGTGCAAGGAACAAGATATACAATGGGAAGAGCCGGCACATCCGTTTAAGGCATAACATTGTGCGGGACTTGATTAGTTCTGGGGCGGTTAACTTGGAATATGTAAGAACCAAGTTTAACCTTGCAGGCCCCTTAACTAAAGGACTAAATAAAAATTTAGTCTACGAAACATCGAGGGGGATGGGACTTGTTCCATCTGTAGAGAATTCTTCATGACAGAAACCCAACCCACTATTAGTAGAGATCCTACAAACGGGGTTCAATGTGGTAAGAACAAGTCGTGAAAGAACTCTATGATGCACTATCTAAGTGTTCCTCCCTATGGTGTTGTTGTTGATAGTGCTCACTGTAATGACTTAAGGGTGAGATTTTAAAAATCTCTTAATGAAAAATTCATAGTCATGTTGTTTGGTCGTGTGAACAGTGCACACTTGATGAATTTCACCTATATAAGCTTGGAAGTGGTGTCGTTTCCTGTGAGAGCCTGGAAAGCTCTCTAGAGAACTTATGAAACCCGAGATAGGTGCATGGCCGATATCGCACCAAAACCGTGAACTTGAAGAAGTAGATAATGATATGTCTTCTTGTTGTTCATATAAACAATAGTGGAGTAAGATTTAAGACGAAGTTTATCTTACTTCTGTTTATATAACTCAAGGTGTACTACCGGCGATTCAAGACCACAAGTCATCGTATCCGTTATGTGTTATTATCTTTGATTGATAATGGAGAGGTTAGTTGTTTAACGTTCTGAAGTTGTTTTTATATAAGTTTGGATCATGTGGGGGATTGTTGGAAAAGTACATTAAAGTACTTTACCGTGTGCTCCAAACTTATATAGAACATATATGAGGTTGTTTGGGAGATTGATGTGATGTTTCGAACACTTCAAACTTTAAATAGGTCACTTGGACCGATCCGTGTTTAGACTGGATCAAACAAAGTGAAAGCTAGAATAAAGTTAAGTGTTCTGGAGGACTTCGATCGTTCCATGTAAGGGACATGAATTGTGTTGCAAATCCGGAAACATTCTGTCCAACATAGATCGATCACATCGATCGATTAGATCGATCGATGTGATCCATCGATGTAAGGCAGAATGAAAGTTGATGCTTTCTGTCCGACTTTGATCAATCACATCGATCGATCGAAGTGACATCGATCGATCGATGTGATCGATCGATGTGCCAACAAATAAAACTTTTCACTTTGAGTTGCAGCTTTTGGTCCAAGAATCATCTCCCTTCGCCTATGAACGGTAAACAACGGCCATAACTGGTAGAAAAACTGCTGAAATGAGTTTCAGACATGGTTTTTAACACAATCCAAGATCGATATATATTAGATCTTGCTATCTTCAAAGATACACAACTTTCTTACAAAACTAAGAGAATTTCAGCAATCTTCTTCTATCACTCTCCTTTATCTTTCTCTTCTATATCAAGTTCAATCTTCTTCTCCTAGAGCAAAGGAAAAGAAGAAAGCCGTTATATCTTGGGAAGCATTAGTCTCATTGTCTACCTTGCTCGTTGGTAGAGGCTAAATTGCTTTAAGGACAGAGTTATCACGAAACTCGTCTCGGCTTTTGTTTGATTATCTTCTTGCTTGTTTTCTATCAATTTCCTAACAAGTGATTCCATAGGATGGATGTCACCATGTTCAATGGTGAGGTGATGTTGCATGTGCATGACTTTCTGTGCGACTCGTAGCCCACTTGTGTGTCCATATATATAAAAGTATTTTACCGTGTGCTCCAAACTTATATAGAACATATATGAGGTAGTTTGGAAGATCGATGTGATGTTTAGAACACTTTAAACTTGAAATAGGTCACTTGGATCGATCTATGTTTAGACTGGATCGAACCAAGTGAAAGCTAGAATAAATAAGTGTTCTGGAGGACTTCGATCGATCCATATAAGGCATCGATCGATCGATGTACACATCGATCGATCGGTATGGTGTGATGCAAACACGGGAAGTATTCTGTCCAACTTCGATCGATCACATCGATCGATCGATCGATGTGATCGATCGATGTAGGACAGAATAGAAGCTGAAGGTTTTGTCCAACTTCGATCGATCACATCGATCGATCGATCGATGTGCCAACTGACAGAACTTTTCACATTGAATTGCAGCTTTTGGTCCAAGGATCATCTCTCTTCGCCTATGAATGGTAAACAACTGCCATTGGAGGTTGAAACCAGGCTGAGACAAGTTTTAAAAGTGGCTTTTAACACACCCCAAGGTCTATAGATAGTAGACCTTGGTATCTTCAACAAATACAACACAATCTTGCAAAATCTAAGAAATTCTCAGCATTCTTTCTCTCCAACTCTCTTTTATCTTTCACTTCTACAACAAGTTCAATCTTCTTCTCCTAGAGCAAAGGACAAGAAGAAAGCCATTATATCTTGGGAAGCATTAGTCTCGTTGTCTACCTTGCTCATTTGGTAGAGACTAAATTGCTTTAAGGACAGAGTCATCTTGAGACTCGTCTCGGCTTCTGTTTGATTATATTCTTGCTTGTTTGCTGCATTTTCCTAACACAAGCAACAGAACAATCATGCCCTTTACATGAAATAGAACGAAACAATATACACCGCTAAAGGAGAAACCGAAATCGACTTCATCGCCGAGTAAGTAGCCTCATTGTAAGCCTCCATACGTGTCAAGTATAGTTTCTTGCATAGTTTCTTTGCTTTTGTATTTCCTACGCACTCCAAATGGGACTAGGAGAACAAGAGAAGAAAGAGTTCTGGGATTGTTTAGATGTAGTATTGATGACAATACTTAGGGAGGAACGAATTTGTATAGGAGGTAATTTTAATGGCACTGGAAAAGATACTGATGGTCTTCAATCGGCACATGGCAGGTTTGGCTATGGAGATAGAAATGAGCAGGGTAGAGATCTGCTAGACCACGCGGTGGCCCACGACCTAGGTATTATAAACTCGTTCTTTAAGAAAAATGAATCACATTTGATCACTTTTAGCAGCGGATGACATAACACGCAGATCAACTATTTTCTGATGAGACGTGAATACCGGCAGTTGTGAAAGGATTGCAAGTTTATACCAGAGAAGACAGCAGTGACGCAACACCGTTTACTACTTGCAGTTATAGCTTTGAGCCAAAAGCTGAGTACGAGGGTTAGAAAATTACCACCCAGGATTCGGTGGGGAAGTTTGAAGGACGAAAAAATTAACATATTTAGAGACAATGTCATCTCGACGACATTAGGATCCACTAGTTGAAGACACAAACCAGATGTGGGAGGCTATGGCGACTACCATTACTCATGCAACGAGGGAAACTATTGGGGTAACAACAGGAAAGACATCCGTACATAAAGAGACATAGTGGTGGAACGAGGATGTGTAACGAAAAATAAGAAATAAGCAAAAGAGTTTTAAAGAGGTGTTAAGCTGCACAGACGGGGAGAAGAAAATGAGAGTGAGAGAGAAATACAAAATTCCCAGGAAAGAGGCGAAGAAGGGAGTGACGGATGCAAAGAACACAGTCTATAAAAGGATGTACAAAAAATTAGAAACAAAAGACGGAGATCATGATATGTTCAATATTGCCAAATCTAGAGATCGAAATAGGCAAGACCTAGGAGTCGTGAAGTTTATAAAGGGAGAAGATGGACATGTTTAGTCAAAGAACAAGACATCAAGGGACAATGACAAACATACTTTCACAACTTTTTCAACAGCGGAAGGGTCGAACACGAAAAAAGAGAAAACATCACTACCCAAAAGCGACAACATAATAATTACGATTGTCGTAGCATCACACAAGGTGAGGGTGAAGAGAGCACTTAAGAAGATAGAAAGAGCTAACGCAGTTGGCCTTGACAACATACACATTGAGGCGTGGAAGTGTTTAGGAGAGGAAGGGATTCAATGGCTAACTACTCCGTTCAACCTTATTTTTAAAACCAAAAAAATGCCAGACGAGTGGAGAAAGAGTGTAGTGGTCCCTCTATATAAGAAAAAAGAGACGCAAAGTACTGTGAGAATTACAAGGAGATTAAATTGCTAAGTTATACTATGAAGTTATGAAAGAGAGTAATCGACACTAGAATTAGGAGAGAAACTCAAGTTATGGTAAACCAATTTGGTTTTATGCCACCACGGTCAACTACGAAAGCAATACACATTTTAAGGAGATTGATAGAGAAGTATAGGGAGAAGAAGCGCGATCTGCATATGGTTTTCATCGACCTTGAAAAAGCATAATGATAGTGTGACACGTATACTGATATGGTATAGTCTGGATGCAAGAGAGGTTCCTATGAAGTATATAGACATGATTAGGGATATATATGCTAGGACGAAAACAATCGTTCATACGCCTATAGAGAATACGAACTTCTTCGCTTTGAGCCCATTTCTTTTTGCAGTTGTCCTAGTCGAGTTGTCAAAGCTGATCCAAGAGACAATCCCATGGTGTATGCTTTTTGCTGACGATATCGTATTACTCGTAGAAAGTAGACGTAACCTGAGTATAAGACTAGAGGAGTGGAGAGGTGCTTTAGAGAGAAAAGGCCAATGATTAGTCGTTCTAAGACTGAGTATCTGCACTGCAACTTCAGTGGCGCAGCCGACGATGAGAATGGTCAACTAACTATCGAGAGTCAAGTGGTCCCAAAGGTAAGTAAGTTCAAGTACCTAGGATCATTAGTACAGCAAGATGGGGACATAAGGAGTGACGTAGCACACTGGGTTCAGTCAGGCTGGTGTAGGTGGAGGGCGGTGCTGTGTGACAAGAATTTTCCATTTAAATTAAAGGAAAAATTTTAGAATGTGGCAGCACGGTGACAATGTTATATGAAACAGACTGTTGGATCATCAAGAGGACACAGTCGCAAAAGATGGAAGTGGCAGAGATGAGGATGCTGAGGTGGATGTATGGACATACAAGGTTAGACATGATAAGAAATGATGTATACAGAGAAAGGTTATGGGTGGCTAATGTAGCAGATAAGATAAGAGACGGAAGATTGAGATTACTTGGGCATGTCAGGAGGCGATAGACAACTGCGTCTGTCAGAGCAATTGAAAGCCTCACTGTAGAAGAGAAGAGGATTAAAGTCAGGCCCAAACTGACGTAGGATGAGCAGATTAGGCATGACTTACTAGAGTTGCACCTCTTTGAGGACATGGTCCAGGATAGAAGTTCATGGAGACAGAGGATTAAGGTTAAGGAGGGATAGACAGGATATAGGGTCACCTTAAAACATACTTAGAGAATTAGATAGTCTCTAGGTTGACTTTACACTTTTTTATTTTGGTCTTTGTCTTTCAACTATTTGTGCATATCTACTATTATGACCATTTTAATATCGGATGCTTTCTATTTATGTGTAGAAAAATTCCTTCACTAGTACATATTCCTATTATTGTGCTATATATGCAGGTACATATAGAGTCGGGGGTCTCACTGGAAGCAAACTATCTATCCCTTGGGATGGAGGTATTGTTTGCGTATCTCTCACCCTCTTCAGACTCTAGCGATAGCTTTTACAGTCATTGGGATATACTGAGTATGGTTGTTGTTGTTGATAGCGAAATTCTTCATTGGTAGGCTCCGCGTCTAATGTAGGAAATTTTGAAGCATTGATTCAATTGCGGTTTTCTAATTTTCCGAGACGCCAATTCTTCGGTAGTTTTTGAGTTTTGGTGAGTTCAAACCATCATACTTTCGAACGTCTCTCTCTCTCTCACACAATATATATATTCACACAATATATATATATATATATATGATGAAGCCGGATCTTCACCAAGGGTCTAAGACGACCTCAAATAAACGTCGTCAGTTAACGGCAAGAGTTGTTAACTGGTTTGAAGGTTGGTGCTGGAATAACTTCCTGAATGTCCTGCACAAAGAAGCAAAGATCAGAGGTCCCGGGGGGATGACCCCAAGAAAAACCCTCCGACGCTCAAGTCAGTTTGGGCCATTTCTCACTGAGAATGTAATTTAGTGTATGGAGCTAGAAAATTCTCACAGGTCTTAGCCGAGGAGAAAGTTCAGTGTATTAGCTCCAGGTTGTATGAGGAATAAATTTTGGATTCGGATCCTTTTTCAGGTCTGTATTGGCTTGCTTTTATTAACCTTTTTCCGCCCTTGGCCTCTGATGGCGGATGAGATGTTTGCATGGGGAAGAAAGCCTAGGACATCATAGGTCTGTTGATGTGACTGGTAGACCGGCTGATGTGACTAATAGGTCTGCTGGAGTGACCTTGGCGTGTTCAGGCTGAATAGCCAGCTGTAGTCACTATTCAAATTGCACTTCTGCCTGATGGTTCCTCAATGTAACGCTGTGATGGTTCCTCGATATAACGCTGTGCTTGATTCCTTCGCTGAAGTGCCCAACTAAGCGTCACTGAAGTGCAAGATCAAGTCTTGCTGAAGTGCAACGTGGAATCTAGCTGAAGTGATCTAAGGTGTATCACTTGAGCTGAAGCTGATGTTGGGGTTCTGTGCCGAGGTGCAGTCCTTGGCATATTCTTCTATAGCAGAAAGGATGCCGTGGGGCTCAGCCGAAGTGCAATTATGGCTGAACAGCAATACTTGGGTGCTGAACTGCTAGAGTTATACCGTTGACTGTTGTTGACTAACAGATGATTAATTATGGTTTATCATTCGCCCCCAGATTTTGTGTGGCTAAACTGAACTGTGAGGGCAGATAAATCTTGTTCTAATGAGTCTGTGACGTGTCTTCATTAACTGAGCAGTTATCCTCTTATTTGCACCGTAACTCCTGCTTTTAATGTAAGCGTTAATTCCAACACCTCATCATTATCTTTTCGACAGTTACAGCTCCCGAGGGGGGAAAATACCAGAACTGTCGCCTCTTCGAATTTCAAACGAAAAGTTGTAACCTTTTGTTTCTCTTCTTATAAATAGGGACAATTGCCCTAACTCTTTCTTTTCTTCTTCTTCTATTCTGCGCATAATCTATTCTGCATTTCTGCTCGTCTTCTTCGTCTTCGAAGCCTTTCTCCATCTTTACTCTGGTGCTCTTCCTTGCAGCTCAACCCTTCCATTTTCTGTAAGCATTTCTTCATCTTACTCATGGCTTTTGTTGTTTCATCTCCTCCTTCTTCGGATTCCCAGAATAGATCAACCCATTCTTACCCGGATGATCTGGAGGGTGACCAAGAGGTTCAATCCCTTCAAGAGAGGTCTAGTTCCAGTGAGGACAACCGCCCCTTAAGGAGGTTACGCCCTGCTGGTGAACCTTCCACGGTTGCCACTACCTCTTCTGCCATAGTACCCTTAGCATTTGTTGATAGGGGTTCACCTTCTCCAATAGTGTAGAATTCAACCTGCACTTTGAAGATTACTGACCTCTCCTATTTTTGTAGCGAGTTTAATATAGATAGAGATAGCTTTTCTCCAATTTTGCCTCTTCCTCATCAAACTGCCTATGATCCACCCATTGGGTATGAGGCTGTTTATGAAGAATACTTCAGGTCAGGGTTTGACCTTCATGTTCCTGGCCCTCTTCTTCATATCCTTGACTTTTACAATCTTAGGTTACTCAAATCATGCCCAATGGTTTGAAATTCATTGCCAGTTATCTGCTCTACCTGAGAGCAGCTGAGGCTGAGTTCGACTTAGCCGTCTTTAGGGGGATTTTTGTGTGCAAACACAAAGAAAGCTGGTACTACTTTAGAATGAGACATCCTAATAAAGCTATTAACCACGCTATAAACATCCCCTCTTCCGTCAAGAACTGGAAAGGTCGATTTTTCTTCGTCAAGGCCATAGGGTTACCTGAGAGAACCCTATGGAAGTCCCGCCCTGCAGATAACAAGAGGCCAAGCGAAAAAGCCTGCGATGAAGCCTCTAGGTTACTGCAGCTTCCTCAATCCATAGACTGGAAGATGGTGGACAGGTCGGTTGTAAAGGCGGCCGATCTGTATCATATGTGGCCATCACACCAGTTCGAATCCCTTGGCTCATCTGCTTTAGCCTTAATCTTGGGTATGTTTACATGCTTTAGACATTGACTTTTCTTGATGTTGTGCATACATTTTGACTAATATGTTGTTGCATTTTGCAGGAACCATGGTGTCTGAAAATCTTGGAAAACTGAAGAAACTAATTCCCAAGAAGAGGAAGAGAGAGGACGGACAGATGAAGCCAGATCTTCACCAAGGGTCTAAGACGACCTCAAATAAACGTCGTCAGTTAACAGAAATAGTTGTTAACTGGTTTGAAGGTTGGTGCTGGAATAACTTCCTGAATGTCCTGCACAAGGAAGCAAAAATCAGAGGTCCCGGGGGGATGACCCCGGGAAAAGCCCTCCGACGCTCAAGTCAGTTTGAGTCATTTCTCACTGAGAATGTAATTTAGTGTATGGAGTTAGAAAATTCTCACAGGTCTTAGCCGTGGAGAAAGTTCAGTGTATTAGCTCCAGTTTGTATGAGGAATAGATTTTGGATTCGGATCCTTTTTCAGGTCTGTATTGGCTTGCTTTTATTAACCTTTTCCCGCCCTTGGCCTCTGATGGCGGATGAGATGTTTGCTTGGGGAAGAAAGCCTATGACATCGTAGGTCTGCTGATGTGACTGGTAGACCGGCTGATGTGACTAATAGGTCTGCTGGAGTGACCTTGGCGTGTTCAGGCTGAATAGCCAGCTGTAGTCACTATTCAAATTGCACTTCTGTCTGATGGTTCCTCGATGTAATGTTGTGATGGTTCTTCGATGTAACGTTGTGCTTGATTCCTTCGCTGAAGTGCCCAACTAAACATCACCGAAGTGCAAGATCAAGTCTTGCTGAAGTGCAACGTGGAATCTAGCTGAAGTGATCTGAGGTGTAGCACTTGAGCTGAAGCTGATGTTGGGGTTCGGTGCCGAGGTGCAGTCCTTGGCATATTCTTCTATAGCAGAAAGGATGCCATGGGGCTCAGCCGAAGTGTAATCATGGCTCAACAGCAATACTTGGGTGCTGAACTGCTAGAGTTATACCATTGACTGTTGTTGACTAACAGATGATTAATTATGGTTTATCAATATATATATATATATATATATATATATATATATATATATATATGACGTATGTTGGTTCTTGCAACTGTATATCATATATCCACTCATTAGTCAATGTATCTTATACGGCTCACTAAAGGTTAGATAACTAGCAATAGATCCTTTTAGAAGGCATTACTGCATAAATTTCCAAGGAGGAACACTCGGAGTATATAAGAGAAGATATAAGTTTGCAATTTATAGCAAATTGAATTTATTTAGTCGATATGCTAACTTTAATTAGTGTTACGGGTTCTGAGTCCTTTTCCAAAATTTGTCTTGTTTGTACAATTAACAATAATTATTAAAATATAACACCATAATTCATTTTAAATTTGAAACTTTAGAATGAAAAACATATGAAGAGACGGACAAAAGGAACCTAAAGAAGCTACCAGGTAATTGTTACTATTTTGTCTACTGCGATTTCCATTATTTGACCGGCCATTTAACCAGTTAATGATAATTTAGCTGCCATTGTGTTTGGCGTGACACGGAATGCTATTACATTTATAAGGCAGGCTTGATCTGGATTGCCAAATGTAATTAGCTGAATCAATGCATAAGAAAGTAGCCATTTTTTTTTGAGTGGTGGTTGAATAATAACTTTTTCATTTTTATGTTTTTTTTTTGGAAAAAGCACTTGTTTCTGAGAAGCTATAACTTCTTGGAGGATATATATATATATATATATATATATATATATATATATATATATATATCTTGGATCAAAAGACTATACTCTCGCCCTGAGGACCCCACCACCTCAGCTCAAAAGAACATTGTGGATGATGCAAATCATAAGCTCAGCAGCCTTCCAGGTTGGGGAGGTCATACACAAGTAGCCAATTGCAAACTGAGTCTTTGACCTAGACAACAGTGAAACACCCACAGTGCGCGCGTCCCTGGAATCGAACCTTGTACCTCTTGAAGTAACTCCCAACCCGAGTACCAACTGAGCTATGCCCTAAAGGTATAATCATAGATATATCTCCATATAAACATATACATATATGTGTCTATGCATATATGTTTACGTCATACGTGTGTCTGTGTGTGTATATATGTGTGTGTATGTGTGTATCATTAGTAAATGGTAGGGCATGTTAGGTATGAGATGGAACTTTTTCTAAGACTACTTCCCATCCTTCGGACATTAAGATCATAAATTCTTAAAAAGTATCTTTCAATTCTAAAAGATCTATCAAAGCCTTTAAAATAATATACATCCGAAATTCTCATTTGAGGGGTAGATATCATATTATATTTGTTATGTATAAGTATGAATACAATAAATATATCACGATGGTTTCAAGGCACAAAGTAGTTAAAGAAATTTCAAGTCAATCTTTGCCTACCCTTGGGCCTTTGATCGTTGCATACTAAATGACATGATCTTTCTCCTTTAACTGGTCAATATCCGACGCCTTAAAACATCAGACGCGGCCACCTACGTTTTCTTGAGGACCATGAGGGCATGAATACACACGAGTATATTATGATACGAATATATTTAGGAGGTGTTTGGTTGAGGTTTTTTCATTAAGGGTATGAGTTTAGAGGATTTCAAACTCATACACGTTGTTTGGTTGTTAAAATTGGAGGTATGAGTTTCGGATTGATGTATGAGTATTTGGTAATGTATATCGTTTTTTGATATACTAGCTCCTTTGTCTTTCAATATGGGGTATAATATGGGGGTATGGGTTTCAAGCTTGATCACCTTCAATCCACTCCGGTTGCCCCCACCCACCCACAATGGTCAAACAGGCCAGTCAATGCCGCCGGCAGCTACCGGCCGATCACTATTCCGGCATGTCAAATTTTTCTGACCAATTTTCCAGCTGTCCACCTTCGATGCTCATTTCAATTCCGATACATTTCAAACACCATCAATGATCATCATACACATTCTCATTTCAATACCAAACAAATATGACTTTTACGTCTAAACTCATATATTGTCAAACTCATATACTGTCATACATATTCCGATTCTGATTCCAATACCCAAGTGTAAACCAAACGCCCCCTTAGTGTACGGTCAATTATAAATATGCAGTTTTTCTATAAATACATATTTTTTTATATATTACACTATAAATTTTATCTCATTATTTATCCTTGACAATTAGATCAAATAAAAAGGTGTTAATTTATCAAAAATGTTATGAATTTATCATTGGTCTTAATTTATTTCTTTCATCCACTTTCATCTCATGTGATTGATCTTTTAATTCGTTTGATAATGTTATGTTACATACCTTATTATTTTGAAGCGCATTACTTGCTAAATAAGATTAACTATGTAATCTGCAATGTAAATGTCATAGAATCGCATCTATTTAACCTTCGGAAGGAGACAATGAAGGATTTTCTTTTAAGAATCATTTACTTTTTTTATTTTTTTTAATAAATATTTACTTATATATTGAGAAATATACAAATGGAAAGTTTATTGTGACCGTTAGGACTGCATGGCTTATAAGTTATATCCCTCCAGGCTCCAGCTGAAATCCTACAGAATTCACGTGAATAATTAAATTAAAATCATTTTCCCCCAATTATTTTTTTGTATGAAGAACAATTTGGGACCTTTAACCAGGGTACGAAAATCCAACTACCAGAGTGCCTGTAACCTGATTCTATTGTCAAATTAAATTCAAAGACAGCTCATCATGATAACGTGGTTTCCAGTTTCTAATCCTAACCAAGTAATAATAATTATCGACCTAATCCATCCAACGAGTTTTTCTCATCTCTGTTAATCTCTGATAGCGTGTTAACGAACCGAGCCGAGCCGAATACTAGGTTTTTAAATTCGGATTTGTTTAGCTAAACGAGCTTTTTAAAATTGGTTCGATTTCGGCTCAATAACATTATTACTGTTTAAACGAGTCAAACAGTTTACGAACAGTTCGGCTTGATAAACTAAACAAACCCATATAAGCGTTCGAATTCGACTCGTTTAAGTAAAATTAACGAACGAACTCGATCAAATACGAATCGAACTCGAACAGTTCGCGAACTATTCGGTTCAACTAACCCCTCTAATCTCTCATAAACACTTCTTATACTTGCTGGTGTTTTTGACGTTGTAGATTTACGTTTTTAGAATAAAATCTGTAATATAGAGGTGAAAAAAATAAAGAGTGCTTCTGGTGTAATAGACTTCTACGTTTTTGCATGGTCTGAATAGGAGCCGAATTGCTTCGCAATCTGATATATGCAGCAGTACCTAACACTTTATGCAATAGACTGTTTCCGCAACTCGAACACATGGTCTCAAGGTCACAGAGCAACAATCTTACCATGTTTTAATATTTTGTTTTTCAGATAAAAACAAACTTTCAACAAGTTATAAGAACCAGTCTATTAGTTATAGCATTTAGAAATTAGATGAAAACTCTACATGTTGAAGTTGTAGTACCAACAAGGTAGGCTTTTGTCCAATTCCCGTGCTATGTTTTGTCATTAACATGGAAAAAATATAAAGATAATCAATGCTCCATGATATTTAATTACATATATTCTTTTCTAATGACAACCGCCCTTCAAATAAGAATAATGAAATAATAAAAACTTGGTCGTAGATGATTATCGAGTGAGCAAACAATTTTTATGTATTTCTAACAGATCAGTATGGTTCGTACATCCAACCTCACATACTTTATCATAAGCGAGAGCCTCTAAGACAATGAGTTAATGTTATTGTTGTTGTTATTGTTGTATTATGAGCAAATGGTTGTATTTAATCACATATTAATCTTATCTCTATATATTTTACTTAATAAACAACAATAAGAATCTTCACGAAAAGATCCTTTTTTTCTTTTGTATTTGCAAATTGGCCTCAAATGGTCCTCTTCTAGTCTTCTTTCTTTTGCTTGGTCAGCTTAAGAAATTTCAGACTACTCATGCTTGCCAGCTTTTACCTGTTCCGCCATTATAATACTCCCCCAGCTCCCATTCTCCTATTTTCTTCATTGTTAATTCCCATTTCCCAAAGCCTTATTTAAAACTTCGCCCTCTTTTTTCTGTTATCCTAATTTTCTTCAAGAACTTTGTTCAGAGTTCAGACAGATTATCCCCAATCCAACTGTTACATTTTTTTAATTTTTGATTCTTATCCATCAAGGTTAGATAGAAATCCAGATATAATGTCAGGAACATCTTCATTTTCAATTGGGTTTTTGGTGTTCTTGTGTTTTTCCTTTTTGTTAGCTTCTTTTTCAGCTGGGAATTTAAGCGAACACGTGGATCTCATATGGGGTGAAGAGCGAGGTCGGGTTCTTGACGGTGGGGAACAAGTGAAGCTGACGCTTGATGAATGGTCAGGGTCGGGATTTCAGTCCAAAGAGGAGTATTTGTTTGGCCGGATCGATATGGATCTCAAGCTTGTTCCCGGCAATTCTGCAGGCACTGTCACTGCTTATTATGTACGTCTATGTTTTTATTTCTTTTCTCCGGCCAACATTCTTCAAGCTTATTTTTTTCTTTCCCTTTAAAGAAATAGTTTTCCTTTTACGTAATCTCCTTAATCATTTTAAAGGCAGTTTTTTTCCCTTCTTTTTTTCATAATTCAGCCAATGAAACAGTCTTTTATTGTTTGATTTGTTGAAGTATGAGCTCATCTTTGATCTTTTCTTTCAGTTATCTTCATTGGGGCCAAGACATGACGAGATCGACTTTGAATTCTTGGGGAACGTATCTGGGCAGCCATATATCGTTCATACAAATGTCTTCACACTAGGCCATGGTGGAAGGGAACAACAATTCTACATGTGGTTCGATCCCACCAAGGATTTTCACACGTACTCTATAGTCTGGAATACTCAACGCATCATGTAAGCGCGTTTCTGTTTTTGCATTTTTTTCGTTTAGTCGAATGCAAGTCTTCTGTTTGTGAAAAGGTCCCACCTAACCAATTTGCCAGTACTATTATTAAATGTTGTGTTTCTTTCTCTTGACTTCTCTTTGAGTGGATTTTGACCTTTGATTGTTACAGTGTCCTAGGTTGTGTCTACACTGTTGCTCAACAACTTAGATAGTTAATTGACTAAGCAAATTCATCCAAAATCTGACGGGGTTAAGCTTGATTCCCATCATTTACGTGGAATACATTTCCATAAATAGGCACATATACTGGCCGTTCTTTCTAGTGTTTCGGTTAATTTACATGTCAAGAAACTCAAATGAAGTGATATTAGTGGTACACAGATATGTAATGCTTTTCAATGTGAAATTATAACATGAAAATAAACGCGTGAATGATGTTGGGGATTAAGGGAAAGAGATCAAATTAGGTGCATGAATTACATGAACCAACAAGAGAAAGAGACTCTTTTTCCATATCGCATCAAATATTCATGCTCCTATTTTCCTTTTATAATTTCACGTAGTATTCCAATGCTCGTATATCACATATGATATATGCATTGAATGAAAGCAGTGTTAATGTATGATGTGTGTTGCTGAACTTCTCTTTGATTGATATTGAAATTCAGCTTCTTGGTGGATGATATTCCAATAAGAGTATACAACAACTATGAAGAATACGATGTGCCATTTCCAACTGCACAGCCAATGAGACTGTATTCAAGCATATGGAATGCAGAGAGCTGGGCAACACAGAAGGGAAAAGTAAAGATCAACTGGGACAAGGCACCTTTTACCGCGTCTTTCAGGAATTTCAAGGTGAATGCCTGTGTTTGGACATCAAGATCCTCATGTGACTATGTCTCCAACCATTTCATTTTGATGCCTTCGTCGAAGAAAACATGGATGAATCAGAAGTTGGATGCTAGAGACGAGAAGTCTCTCAAATGGGTGCAGAAAAACTACATGGTCTACAATTACTGTGAAGACCATGAGAAACATCCTTATGGTCTCCCTCGGGAGTGCGATCTCTGAAGGTTTTGCTGATTCAATCAATCATAGAGTGTCATTCTTTCCACACTGTAAATACTGGAAGAGTTTTTGACTGCTTCATATCTGTATATCTTTTATGATTAATTACTTCGCATACCAGATATTGAAGAGACTGATTAATTTTTGGCCATTTTTGTTAATTACAAATTTTACAGTGATTACTATTTGTTTGTCTTTATTTTATAGATCAATGACAAATCATTAACATGGTGTGTATGATTGATTGCGCATGATTCATACCCAAATTGAATTGAGGGTGATTGAATGTCAAATGTAATCATGTTCCATCTGTCACTCATAGATGAAAAGTAAGCAAAAAATAATTCTATGAGAAACCATGCCATCTAACGGTTACCTGTCCTTATACGAGTGGGAAAAGATGGCTCCCAGTGCATAGTCCAGTTGGTATTTAGGTTGAGATTCACTCTAAGAGGTTAAGAGTTCGAATCCATCGATACGCACTGTTCCACTGCTGCTATGCCGAATGTCTATTTTGCAGGAGTCGCCTTGTGTAGGTTACTGCGTAAGTCCTCATCCAACCTTGGAGGCTGCTGGACTCTTAATTTACATCCTTTATGATATTTTTGGGGACTGAGGCGGCGGGGGCCTATGGGGTGAGGGGTTTCACCTTTACTCCAAGGGAAAAGGTGACTTTAAGAAAAAGTAGAAGTTAATCAAAAATAAAAGACGTTTTCAGCACATTAGACTCTTGCGCTTACGCAAGATCTAAGGGAAGAACCGGACCGTTTCGCGATCTGATAATTTATAATAACTATAAATTATCTATTTCATTTGTTAGTTATTCATCCATCACAAAATGACGTGGGTAAAACGGATTAATTTTACATGATTAACACAAGCTGATGTCTTTCGTTACTTTCACTTACAAATTCTCATTAATGATTGATAAAATAAGGGTTAGATAATTGAGCACTCATTTACCTAAATAAGAGCAGTTAAATAAGAATGATTCTCATTTTTATTTTTATTTTAAAGAGAAAAACAAGGATAAGAAGATTAGGCACCGACCAAGTTGTTCGGTGAAGTCCCACAAGCCGTTTGGACCAAAAATAAACAAAGAATGAGAACACAGGGGGGGGGGGGGGGGGGCGCCTACCGCTGTGTTCTTTCCGTAACATCTCTTCTAGTGCAAAAAGGCGAAATATGTGGGCTTGAGACTCGGGAAAGGATCATCTGACCCTCCTTTAAGGGGTATTAAATGACCACCCGTCACGTGGCGCACAGGAGGTGGTGAGGCTGGGTGCGGATGACCCCCATTCAGCCTCACCACCCCCTGTGTGCCACGTGGCAGGCGGTCCCAAGGGAAATGAGGGAGGAAGAGGTCAGGCGATCTCAATCGTTGAGACTCTACTGCAATCATGAGCACATTGTACTTCTAGGATGTTAAAACTATTACAACGAATTTTATTTAAGGTGGTCACTGCAATCTATGTTAGTAACTCGTTGGCCAATTGTACGGTGAATATTATAGTCTTTAACCAGTACTGGTCCGGCCAACAGTGAAACACTCATTCTGTGCATCTCTTAGATTTGAACCGTTGTCATTCCATTGAGTATGGTGACGACTTAAGGAGATCAAAAATTCACAGAAGACTTGTAATGCAAAATCTGTAATAGAAAGTGAAAGTTGAAAATTTGTCATGCTGCCCTTTCTGCATTAAAGGTGGACACAAGTTGATGTTTCTTAACCTTTATATTTCATTCGTTTTAAAAAGATAGTCACTTACGAAAACATTAACTTATTAAGAAAATGTCATTTAATGTGTCGTCTCATTATTAAAATTACAATGAATTCTCAATTTTACCATTTGTTTGTTTGTTGTTGAGCATTTAATGTGCCTTTTTATATAATTAATAAGACAAATGTTAGAAGATCACATAATCTTTAAAAGTTAAAATAGAAAGTCAGACATGTTTTGGAGACATCCCAAAATAAAACAAGTGACTATCTTTTTTAGACGAAGGGAGTAGCATTTTCTAGAAATGACTATTTCGTGTATATATTATTTTGATATGTTTTGTATCAAAAATTATTAAATGAGATTTGTTAAAAATTAAGTGAATCTTTTTGACTTTGTTTCACTCAAATTAATGCACACCTTGAAAAGAAAATACAAATAAAATCTTTTTGTAAGAATCAAACTAAGTCTAGTGATAAAAGACATCGACTTCTGTATGAAAACTAGAGTTAAAATAATACATCATACATACATTATGTAAAAGAAAAGGTTGTATCGGTTAGGCCGAAGGCCTAGTTTGCGGATGGACACTTTGTGTGTGTCACTGCATAAGTCATTTCTCAACCTAGGAGGCCGCTGGACTCCTGGTTTGCATCCTCCACGATGCTCTTTGGGGCTGAGACGGTGGAGGCCTCAAAGCCAGAGACTGACCTTTTGCTAAAAAAAAAAAAGATTGTAGCTAAATAACGCTTCATTTTAAAACACAACTTTAGGGTTATAACCATACACTTAACTATAACCACATACACTTAATTATAAAGAACTCACATCAAGCACATCTTTCCCTAATTCTGCCTTTCACTGGAAACGCCTTCACCTGGAAATTTTTTTTCAAACGACCTATGTTGTAATAGTCGAATTAATTTAATATTAGAATCTTCCCTCTCAATTAGATTATGTGAATGATGACGTAGTATACTTTAGCTTTATTTGTTTGTGAATTAGTCAATATTTTATTATATTTAGAATATGGTTTTTGTAAATTTAAACGTTGTACAAATTTAGAATATAATATTATTCTTCATATATGTCCAATTTTCATCTCCAATAAGGTCAAAGACAAACTCTCCCTTGACTTTGGAATATAATGGAATAAAGTAAAATAACTCACTAAATTAGCTGTGCTTGAAGTAGCAGTTGATCGACACAGCTTGACGTAATTTTCATTATGGGTCATCGGGAAACAACGTCTGTGTGTTTCTAACACATGAGTATAGTTGCGTACATCCAGACCCCTCTATACCCCGTCATAGACGGAAACATGTAAAGCAATAAGGTAATGTTCAGTGGCGGACGCAGCGCCTACATTTTGGGGGGGCAAAATTCACACTATGGGATCACCGTCCACCTTTTCGGACTCAATAGACATTCCATCAAAAATCCGACAAAAACTCCCTTACAATATAGATATATGCAAATATTATAACATAAAATCTAAACCAACACATCCACTAATCAAAAAGCAACAATAATAAGTAGCCATCAACAATATCCAACAAAAGTTATTCATAAGCAACATTAACAAGCAACAATATCCAACAAAAGTTATTAATTTGACGCTCGACATACTCGACATACCTTTTATTTACGAAATGAAGGACGAGCAGATCTTTTCATTAAACAAAGGTCAAACCATAAATTACAAAAATTTCAGGGGCATGTGAAGAAACCAACTACAAGGAATTGATTATTTGATGATATGCATAAACAATACAAGAATTCCTTCTCAGGAATTGCTGTCACCAAAAAATATCCATCTTCTCAAATCGAACATAAAAAAGAATTCAAAAATAAAGCATCAAATCCAAACCGGTGGAAAACAGAAAAGAATCGACCAAAAATAAAGAATTCAAAAAATAAAGAATCAATTGTAAACCGGTGGAGGAATTGAGCAGAGCTACAGAAATAGGACGGTTTAAACTTGAAGTCTTGAGAGGAGGTTGCAGAAGCTTCAAGCCGTCGACAGAGAGCGGCTACGTTTTTTTAGCGAAGAGCAGAGCGCCGCAGTGTTGTGGGGAAAGGAATTGATCGAAAAGAAAATGTCAAATGTCAATTGGGTTGGGGGTAATGACGGAAAAATGGGGAAAATATTAAATTAAAATTTTTTTTAATCATGGAAATAGAAAGGTAAAAGGTGTAATATTTATTGGTTTTTTATTTTCAAAAACCAGTTTGTTTTTTATACAATATATTTTTTAGTTAGTTAAAAAATACAAATGTGTATATCTAATATCTACTAATCAAAATTTTCCCCCTAGTTCCTAGTAACACACATATATCACATATCATGAGATAGTTTTTGGATTAAAAAACAGATACCTTAAATTTAGATAATCAAAAATACAACTGCATCTACCTACTACCTAAATTTTTTCTCCGAGTTGGGGGCGGCTGCCCCCGTGCCCCCCTGTGAATGCCCCTGGTAATGTTGTTGTTGTATATAAGTCCAGTTTTTCTACTGGATCCGCAGTGGTTAAGAACTGAAAGAAACCGAACCGAACTGCTAGAATAAAAAAAAAGATAAAAATAAGATGTAGAATAAAAAAATAAGATGGATGAAAGCCCTCTTAAAAACAATCCTTGTAGGATATTCGACAAGCAGGTAATATATACGTACATATCTTTCTAGAAATGCTTAATTTATTTTTTTTGCATTTGTAATTTGTCTTATCAAATAAATATGCTTTTATTTTTTTTCAATATCCATATTGCAAAATTAATTTATTTTTTATTTAAATGTTTAGAAAAAAAATAGGCCACACATAACGTGCTACCCCAGGTAGCGCCTTCATATAAGAAAAGTTTGATGTAGCTAGGTTGAACCCAACCAGTAAGGGTCGCTGCCACACCCAGTCTCAAAGGTAGTGTAGAGAGGTAAATCAGGTATCCAACGGCCAGTTTGATGTAGCTAGTGTGTCACTTGGAGTGACGCGCTCATTGGAGCAAGATTTTCCCCTCTTACGACGCGTTTCTGTCAGTAACGCATAAACACATTCCATAAACTATAGTTTAAAGATGGTTATAACAGTAAATTTTGTAGCCAACATGCACTCGATTGTAAAGAACCCTGCTGGATATGAACTGTTGCAACCCTAGCAAGGTGCACTTGATGCGGATGGGATCCTCTCACCGCGCGGTGAGTCACTGCACTCACCATAACGCGACACGTGGCAGCAAGGAGGGTGGTGAAGCTGGATGAGGGTAACATTCATCCAGCCTCACCACGCCCCTTGCTGGCATGTGTTGCACGGTGACGCATGCGGTGAAGGAGGTGCGGTGAGGAGATCTGAACCCCACTTGATGGTCCACAGAAAATGATAGAGTACAGTGTTATTCATACTTTTAAAAAAAAGATTTCCGACACATTAGGCTTCCACATTTACGCCGAAAAGAGACTGGATCGCTTCGCGACACCATTATCTTGTCTGTTGGATCGAGGCTGCAATGATGCTCCCAACTTAATTTTTATAGTTATAAAATCTGGCCCACCTCGACGGTGTGAAACCGGTTGATCATGACTGAGTCTTCTATACAAGAGTTCAAAAATAAGAAATGGTGAAAGTCGGACTGATATAATTATCAGTAAAACTCTGCAACCAGCCACATGCCAACTACAGCTGACTTGGACATGGTTTGATAGCTATACTGTCTTGCGTCTGCCCTGGTTTGGTAGCTACGCACAACGGGACATTTGTGGCTTTAAGAAAGTAACCGAGGATTTTTGAGGTTTTGACACAAATCAAAGGAGGTTAGATGTCACTAAAACAGATTAAAACTGGCTTTGGCTTTGGCTTTTGAAATGACAGAAAAAGCCATGTACCGTGAACATGCCACAATTCGAAACTCAGACCAGATCATGATGCCTCTCCAAAATTCCATATATGACCAACTTACAAGAGCTTCCAACCCCCATTACAGTATCCTCATAAACAATCCTCATGCATCACAAAGGAGCGCATTCCACTGATGCTATTCTGTTTCCTCAAAAGAAAACGAATAATTTCTTCAAAACAGAAGTGAACGTGAAAGGGGAAAAAAAGTAGTAACCAGCTTCTGGGTAACTCATATTCTTGTCAATCTCCTCAAGACAATATCTGCATGAATCACGCGTCTTATCTCCCAAATACGAGAGGTGTCGTACAGTAAAATAGGATGCAAAAGATTTCATTGATAAATTTCCTTGGAAAGACACAAGATACCCCTATAAAGAGCACATAAAAAAAGGACGTTTCCAGCGCACTGGGCTCCCGTGTTTGCGCAAGGTCTGAAGAGAGACCGTATCGTTTCGCGATCTGATGTATGCAGTCTTACCCTACACTCTGTACAAGAGGCTGTTTCTGCGGCTTGAACCCGTGACCTCAAGGTCACAAAACATCAACTTACTCTAAGGTCCGCCCTCTATAAGCAAATAGACCAACCCTTTAATAGCAGCATGCTGTTGCTGTCATTTCCCTCTAATAGAAGGTGAAGATCAAACAATTTAACAGACATGGTCTACAGCCTGCCAGAATGGCAATTATGCAGTCAAAATGCAACCTAATGAAGAACAGCAACCCATTATTAATTGGAAGAGGGACCACAATACAGTCTCTTCCTCCCTGAATTTCTTTAAGAAGCAGGGTCAAATGCATGCATATACCAATACAAACATAAATCAACTGTTGTATCCAAACTCAGGTAAAACTTGAGAATTGTTAAAAATCACCAGTTTGCCGTCTAGCAAATGATAAACCTAGAGCTACAAAATGATGTGTCAATGGAAGATCGTATTGGTGTAAACTACATCCAGGGACACATATATATATGGTCGGGGTTGCAAACAGCACCATCCACCATATGTGGTGCCAACTCCATGTGAAAAAAAGGAGAGAGACAGGGAAGAGAGAAAGTAAGGAAGGTAAATAAGACCAGAGAGGGGAAGGGGGAGAGAGGTGGGGCAGGGTAGGGTGAAAACCAAGGAGAGCCGACAATAAACCTCCTAAACCAGAAAGGAACACTTGTGTCGTAAACTAAGCTTGAGAGGAAAAACACAACAGAGAACCAGGCGAAATGCAGTTTTTCTTCCTTTTAAGGTGGAGGGAGAGGACGCCTTAAAGTGTGCTAAAAACACCATCTTGGTCTGATGGCGACAGAAATTAACCAGAAACACATGCTTAGATCAAATGGAATGAAAGAAAAAAAAAAGGGGGGGGGGGGGGGGGGGACATCATTTCACATAAACAACCATAAGTACATCCGAATGCAAAACATCAATTCAGATGAACTAAGATGACAGCTTGAGGTGCCAAACTAAGCAAGGTTCAGTCTTTCTTAACTCATGGAACGTGAATGAGAGAAATGGATTCTACATAACATTTCCATCCATGATATCACCGATAATAGACTTCTGCCAAAAAAAATAATAATCAAAGGGGACAACAGCACCAAATATAAGATCCTCAAATAATCGAACTTGGCCACAACTAAGGAGAAAGCCAGAAGCCATAAAAAGGCAAGAAAGGAAAAATGAAGTCGATCAAATCACCACCAATAAGAAAATACCAAAAAAAGACTGAAACCAAACTAGAAATATGGTTTCTGCACGCATTGTTACATAGTAGTGCCCAATTCAACAAACATATCATATGAGTATGCTTCATCACCAGCATATTCACCATTATACGCCGAAAACTGATAAACACTAGGGCATAAGCAAGAAGATAAATATGGAGTCTAACCTCTCACAACACCTACCAAAATTGAAATATTATCGTAATCAAGAAACAATTAGAACCCTAACCTGCAAATTCCTTCTCAAGAATCACACTACTAAATTCACTCTTTCTTAGTCGCGTGCAGGTAGCACATTATCCCAGCCACTCCAACGGCACCAACTGTAGATATAGCTATCAGCGGCAAATCCAACTTGAAACCACCAACACAAGCCTTGTTCCTCCCTTCCGCAGATGCGATATCCTCAACGGTATCTGTCTTCCCATTTGGCAGACCAGTAGTTATATCCCCCACAGCCTTCAGCTTACTCTCCAAAAATTCAATTTTTTCCAACAATTCCTTCTCCAGACCTCTAGCGTCTGCTACACTTTTCTCCAGAGCTTTCTTCTCCGCGACTTTACTCTCCAAATCCTTAATTTGCTCCTCCTTCTCAATCTCCTTCACCTCCGAATTAGTCAATTTTCCAATCAGCAAATCCCTCTCTTTCTTGATCGCATCCAATTCAGCCGATTTTGTCCTCTCTGCCTTCTCCAGATTCTCCGCCTTGCTCTTCCATCCAGACGCCTCGGAGTTCAACTCCTGCACATCCGACATAGCCGAAGCCAAGTCCTGGTGCAGACGCGACACCTCCGCCTCCAGCTCAGCCGCCCTGGCAGCAACGGCATGCAAAGACCTGTTCTCCGACCCCAATTTCTCAATCTCGCGCTTCAAATCCTCCTTCTCCGATACGGTGAGCTTCACCGATTCCTTCATCTTGTCAATCTCATCATTCAACACCTTAGTCGCATGAACAAGCTCTTGCTTCTCTTCCTCCAGAGCAAGGATCTTTTGTGAGAGTTGCGCGACCTCCGAGACCTCATCGCCGGTAATATCCACAGCCTGAGCATCCGCAAAGTCTTCGTTCACCATTTTTGTCTCGTCGGCCATCTTTTCCAATTAAAAAAATCGAAAAAGGATAACAATTAAAATTACGCAATTATGCTGTAATAGAAACCAATCAAGAACACATTGATAACTAAAAACAAGAAATCAAGAAGAAACTGAAATAACGAAAAAGGAAAGAAATGAAACTTGTGAGTTCACCTTAGAGAAATGAGAGATGAATAACTGATGGAATGTGGAATTTCCTCTAGGGTTTGCTGCTGATATTCGAAGTTCACGCTTTCTGGATTGGAAAATAAAATGGGAAATGTCGATTGGAGAATAGACATGTCTTTCGGTATGATGCGATTATTTTAGACGGCTGTGGTTTTTCTTTCTCTTTTTTAGTAAACTGGTTTATATTTCATTTTTCCAGGTCTATAAAAATCCGATTTCCTCATAACTATTAACTAGGATGATTTACATTACATTTTTTGTTTCGGTATTTGTCTTTCAACTATTTGTGTATATCCACTGCTATAACTATTTTAATATCGGAAGATTTCTATTTATGTTTAATAAAATTCCGTCACAAACACATATTCCTATTATTGTGCTATCTTTGCAGGTACAAATAGAGCCGGGGGTCTCACTGAAAGCAAACTCTCTATCTCTTAGGATAGAGGTATTGTTTGCCTGTCGCTCACCCTCCCCAGACCCTAGTGATAGCTTTTGCTGTCGTTGGGATATATTGGGTATGATTGTTGTTGTTGTTATTGATGATTTACATTTCATTAGTCAAGAATACATTATTCATTGACTTTAGAATATGATAGAATAAAGCAAAATGTCTCACTAAATTGGTTGTCTTTATTATATTGTGAAGTATCAGTTGATCGACACATATTGACGCAACATTATGGGTCATTGGGAAACAACTCTGTGTGCTTCTAACCTATGGAAATGATTGCGTATATACGACCTTTCATATTCCGTAAGAAGCCGGAGCCTCTAAAATAATAGGGTAATGTTGATGTTATTGTATTACTGTTAACTAGGGTGGGACCTTTCTCCCAAAAAAAAGGGAGCATTTTAAATGTTCTCTTTCTTAAGTAGGGAAAAAGGTTTTTATGAATCCTTGAATTCTTAATTCCAAAGTCTTTGTAAAAATTCTTAAAGTCTTCCTTGTAAAACTACGCGGAAGATGTTGGAGAGTATCTTAGGTGGCCTTTGGTTGGGGGAAATGGGAATGAGAGAATCCAAATCCATTCTGGCTATTTGCTTGGGGTAAATGGAGGAATGAATTTCATTTTGATATCCAACTATTTGGTAATGGATATCGTTTTTTGATATAATAGACCCCCTTATCTATCAAAATGTGGGAATGGGGAATGAGAAGCCGCCGGTGAACGCCGGTCCACGACGCCGTCCACCGCCGGCCCGCCGCCAGTCCGCCGCCGGCCACCGATCCGCCGCCGGCGACCACTATTCCGACCATTCACTATTCTCATTCCCACTTTAATATCAAACAACTATCATTTTTAACCCCAAATCTATTCCCTATCGTACCTATTTCGATTCTAATTCTGATTCCTAAGTGTCAACCAAACGTCACCTTAGTAAATAACATTCTATAAATTGTCTTAATCAAAATGAATTCAAATGTGAACCGCCGAGTAGAGATAGCAAAAGAATCCAATCGGCTTGAGTCATCCTTTAATCTAATTTGGAATAGAAAACGGATATAAAATTTGAAATTGAAACCAACAGCAGGACGGAGCTGGTGAGGTTTTTTCTCATCAACCCGCCAATAATTTGTCTAATCCCGTTAATATAATTATGTGTGTGTATATATATACATACACATACACATTTATACTAAATTTTATTTCAATAAATAGTCAAAATCTCATCGCGCCTATGTATTCTCTTGTGCACGGGAGTAATTGTTAGATAATCATGAAGATTATGGAATTTGTTGTTGTTTTTGTCCTGAATTTATTTTTAAACTGTTTGTAGACTAAAAACTTGGAGATTGCAAACTGTTTGCATTTATTTACTGATTTTAAAATATAAGTATTATAGTAGATATGCCTTTTTCTGTTTTCATAGTGTATATACATGTTTATAGGTATTTTAATATCGTAATCCTCCTATTTGTGTTTACTAATTCCCTCACTAACACACTAGTACATGATATTCTTATTTTTGTGTCATTTATGCAGGTACATATAGAGCTGGAGGTCTCATTGAGAACAAACTCTCTATTCATTAAGATAGAGGTATTGTTTGTCTGCCGCTCACCCTCCTTAGACTCTAACGATAGCTTTTGCTGTTGTTGGTATATATTGCATATGATTGATTTATTGAGTGGATATGTTTTATATCTTGATTGTTTTATATTTTTTTTTGCTTTAGGAAATGGGACGGGGCTGTAAATGAGCCGAACGAGCCAAGCATTGCGTTGTTCAAGTTCGGTTTATTTAACTTAGCGAACGAGCCGAGCTTGTTCGCTTATTTAAACGAACATATTTAATTGTTCAAGCTTGGTTCGTTTAACTCACGAACAACATTAACGAACCGAACACCTTAAATGAACGGTGCCACTTACCGAGTTCAACAGAAAAAAGGTGTTCAAGCTCTGTTTATTAACCTTTTATCCGAACCGAGTTCGAGCTCCAAACGAGCCGAACAACCGAACGGCTTGGTTCATTTACAGCCTAGGTGGGAGCTCCCTGGGAGCGAGGATTTTTAATCCAACACATCCCAAAAGGATTATGTATTGACTAATCATTTATATTGACTATCATTACTGTATTATATCATCTTGATACTTTTTCTTACATGCGGTCTTCTTTCTTTACTATCATATATCTATAATTTATCCTTGCGAAAATTGTGAGAAAATGAAATGGTGGCGGAAAATAATGAGAAAGGATTGAAACACAAACTACATAATGAGTATCAAGTTTTTAGATCATGAGTTTTTATGTAAACTTTACTGAGTCAACGTTAGACTATTATTGAGTTGTAATAGAATAGTTACTGTGTATATTTTTGTTTGTATGCGTGTGTATGTGCGTGATTATGTATTTCTATAATTGATTTTAAAAAGAACTTTTAAGATGCATATAAAGTGTTACATTTAACTTTGTATCTTCGACATTGAATGACGCAAATTGTGTGCGACCATGCTATATATGTATCCGGTGCATGTCTATGTATACTGCTTTAAGATGTCTATGTATTTGATATATAAAAAATTGTTCTGAAATTTGTATGTTCAATATTGAACATATTGAATGAGGTAAGTTGTGTGCGTGATAATAAACCGAGAACACACAAAGAATAAACGAACAACAAAACAAAGAACACAATAAGAAAGAACACGAGAATTTTGTGGAAAAGCCCTCGTCGGCCGGCTCAAAAAACCACATATATGTACCCGGCCTATATGTCTTGTATTTATACGATAATTTTACAATGCAACTACAATTATATTAGACATTGAGTACAACTAAAAAACCTATAAAAAAGAAGATAAAAATAAGAGTTATATATGATATCAAATACTTAAATCATATTGTAAAACCTGTTCCTAAAAATTCTATTATAAAACATATTTCTAAAACTTTTTTTTTATCCTAACAGTGCGACTGTTCTGTATATGTTTTGGGTGCATGTCCATGTATACCTTTACATGAATATGTATCTGATATATAAAAAAAATGTTCTGAAATTTGTATGTTCAATATTGAATGAGTTAATTAATTTGAATCACTAAAGGGTCAATATTTTCACTTAGTTAATCATACAGATTTATCGAATTTTACATATGTTATAATTCTTCAGATTTTAGTTTTAAATAAAAAATGTGAGATTACCAAATGAGTTTATTGATTTAATCGATCTGTGTCTCAAAACCTTAATGAATTTTGATGGAAAAATAAGGACGAAGGCCAATGCACTAATAGTGTAACATGCTGAAAAAACTTCCAAGAGGTTTATTTCGTCACTGTTTTGCTCGTCTTTCTATCAAAATCTCAGATTATATGTATGTACATATATATGTCTGTACATATATATATATATATATATATAAATATATATATATATATATATATATATATAGCAACCCATTTAGTATGTTACTCTGCTTTACAACCATACCAATCGTCAACAACAATATTATCTCATTACGTTATAGGTCCTCGTCTATGGTGGAGTATACAGGAGTCGGATGTACGCAACCATACCTATGTGTTAGAAACACACAGAGGTTATTTTCCGATGACCCATAATGAAAATTACATCAATCAGTGTCGATCAACTGCTACTTTACAATATAAAAAACGCAACTATTTTAGTGAGTTATTTTGTTTTATTACATTATATTCCAAAGTTAAAGAAGAGTCCGTCTTCCATTAAAAATGGAAACAAACCATACCAATTGACATTGATGGTAAAAGCAACAAATATGGAGTCGATAATGTACATTAGATCTTGCAGCCTCATCAACTTAGGAGGTCGTTAGACATCTGATTTGTGTCTTTCACAAAACTCTACAGGACTAAGACATTGGAGTCTCAGATTTCGTTTTTTGCTACCAAGATAATGTACATTAGATCTCGCACCACCACTAAAATACTATTCATTGTCTTCTAGATAAAGTCCTTTGCTTAAGCATTAAAAACTCAAGAAAATGAGTGTATTTTGTATATATGGACACACACAGTGGGCTCTCGTTCTACGAGTCGCACAGAATGTCACGCACATGCAACATCACCTCACCATTGAACATGGTGCCATCCATCCTATGGAATCACTAAGTTGTAGTAAACAAAGTTGTGGTAAACCAAGATACTCTATCAACCTTAGCTTGTCTTTGCATTTTTTGTGTGTATTTTTGTCTTTCATTATTTGTCGTTCATTATGTGATTATATAGATACATATAGAGTCGGGAGTCTCGCTGGAAGCAAACTCTTTATCTTTTGGGATGAATGTATTGTTTGTCTGCCTCTCACCCTCTCCAGACTATAGCGATAGCTTTTTTTATACTCTAACGATATGTTTTGCTGTTGTTGGGATATGTTGAGTAGGTGTTGGTGGTAATTTTAAGACGTTCCAAAATTTCATCCAATCCTCCCACGTCACCACATTATGAAATACTCTTACCAGCACACATATTTTAACATTTTTATATTTTATATTACACTTCATTAAAAAAATAATGAAGATACAAAAACAGAAAAATAGTGATTACATTTTTATATGACTTGGGAAGAACGAATCAGACATGACGTAGTAGATTTATACCTCTCTGACGACATGGTCCAGGATATGAATTTATGGAGAAAGAAGATTAAGATTAAGAAAGTTTAGGCAAGATATAAGGGCACCTTAAAGTATACTTAGGGGTTTAGATACACTCTACACTTTAGATTGACTTTACATTTTTTGTACTTTTCTGTTTTTGTCTTTGTCTTTCATTATGTGTGCATATACATGGTTATTTATTCTAATAGCTTTCTATTTGTTTTCAATAAAGTTTCTTACTAGTACACTAGCACACCATATGACTAGTAGTACGTCATCTATGCAGGTACATGTAGAGCTGGAGTCTCACTGAAAGCAAACTCAGATAGAGATATAATTTATCTGCCTTTCACCCTCCTCAGACCCTAACGATAGCTATTGATATCGTTAGAATATACTGAATATGAATAACTATTGTTGAGATATACTGAATATGCTTGTTGTACACTCCCACCCTGCACGAAAAGCACGGTCACCTAATGACATTTTCCAATGTACAACATATCCCTAGCTTAAAATCATTTGGATTGCTGATGCCTCCTTCAAATCAACTTGTGCCCCTAAATTAGAACTCAAAGTAACAGAAGTTATCCACCAAATTACACAAAACTCTCATCTCAATAGTCTGAAATATGAACTCTCATTATGGGGGGGGGGGGGGGGGGGGGAGAGAAAAAAAAGAGTGTTCAGAAGCAAAGAAAGATCAAAAGCAACATTGAAGCCAGTAAATGATGATCCAATTGGCAAAGAGAAAAGCAGTAACCTCCTGATGTACTAAGAAACGACTTTTAACTTATGTACGACCCCAGTAACATGAATCCTCCGGGGAAACAAGTGCCTGCCTCCCCACAACATGGACAGTTCCTCCTGGCCCGGCCGCGTAAAAGCTTCTCTGCTCTAATGCATTCTCGTTCGGACCATATTGAACAGTTCCTACTTTCCTAGTGCCAGCAGCTGCACCGATACCTATTCTGCTATACTGAGCTTTTGACTGCAACAAGTTTGTGTCGATTGCGATACTGTCACTAGCAACTTTGTCCACATTTGTTGTCCCTGCAGCACGCGTCACGTAAAATGGACTGCTTTCGATATTGATGGCTATCTCCGGAACTAGCTTCAAGGCCATGCCACACTGAGGCACTTGTCTTGCTTGTAAAGAGTTCCTTGCTATATCCACCATCGACTTTTCGGACCTTGAACAACCGTTTGGTGTGTAATAACTTGATGAAAGGTTCGAATTTGCAGGTGGGACCTGGTTTCTAACAAGTGTTTGATGATCGTATGGTTCTTTCGTGGCATTTCCACTGTCATACTGAAAGACAGGGACGGAGCCCACAATTTTTCCTGGCTTGGCTGGAAATTCGAAACACCATATGTCAGTGTCAGTTTTTTCAGACAGCAAGCTACGTTTCGGCCAAAAAGAAGTCACTTAGATGACTTCTTCCATATTAATTAATAGTGAGGAAGTCAAATCACCTTGTGGAACTTTCTGCTGGGCAGGTAAAGTTCTGGTTAATCTACCAATAAATCCATCAGAACCTCTGATGTTTCTACTCCCTTGCTCTTCTCCTGTTGGCGCATCTTTTCCATTGCCAACACTTGGTTGTTCTTTTAGAGGGGCTGCATTTGAATGTACAATGGTGGACCTACACCAAAGAAAAAGGAAAAGAGATGTATTATTATTATTATGGTTACTTGTTTTAAAGTTTCTTACTAAAGGAGGCATCCCTCCAAAAAAAACACACACACACATACACATACACACAAAAACTCATGCACATCTACACAGGCATGCACACACAAAAGGTAAGGGCGAAGATTGTGACCCGCAACCACTAGTAAATATGAGAAATCAAACAGCACAGGATAATCAGCCACTATTACCATGCCTATTGGAAGGATCATCCCTGATTTATTTGTTCAATCATCTAAAGACAGAAGCGCAACTGACAATTTGAGTGCTTCATCAAATCCATATAAGGCATAAGAGACAAGTCCATTATACATTATGCAAAATTAGCATTCACATGTATTGTTATTAAAAGTCCACTTTCCAAGATCCAAAAATTCAAACAAAGAGTACCCACCAAAAAAGTGATAAGATTTACACAAAGGGATTAGGAAATATGAAGTCAAATAGGTTATAGATTTGAGCGCGGTTGATAGTTAATACTTCAGCTCATGAAAAGAAAAAACTCTAAAAAAGCTTCCCTTAGATACGATTTTCACGAGGAAATGATTCAGTGTGAGGTTCCTCAAACCAAGACTTGCTAAATTTTGTGAAGGCTAGAAGATGGAGATCAAGGTTTGTGTATTATGATATCCTGATCTAGTGATGCGAAAGATACCCGCCTCAAGAATGTACAGACAATTGTCATCTCAATTTTAGCCTGACTATCAGTTTTCGGGTTAACGCCTCATCAGTAGAAACAGAGTCAAGAAGCAGATCAGTGTCCCACAATTACCTTGGAAGAGATACATGCTTTCTCTCAAATGGAATAGCAGGCCCTGTGCTCCCATCATTTTCTTCAAGATGAGCAAACTGCTTTCTAAAATGATCAACAGCACTGCGATAGGAACACATCAAGCAGCAAGGGAAACAGGCTTTAAGTTATGGGCATTGCAGATGGTGCAAGTAACACAGCATAGAAATTTTTCCACTCTATGAACAGGCTAATAAAACGAGGCCTATAAAAAAACTTCAACATGTGAAGAATTTGAAGCACATGAATTTTCAACAGATGCCATCAAATCAAATAATCTAACAGGATTTCTTATTACCTAGGGTACAGAAAATTGGTCCTTTCTACTCCATTCACATAGTCCTTCAGCAGCTGAGGATGATATTCCAATATTTCTCGGAATATCAGTTCTCGTATGTCCTCCTTCGTCACTCTTCGCCTCTCAAATTCAAACTCCATCTTTGAAATAGGCTGACAAGATGGCTCCCTTTCAACTTTAGCCAGCCCCTTGAAATATGGATCAGCCAAAGCCTGGTATTACACAATAATAATTTTTAGATTTATATATCTTGTATCCTACAAAACTTATACCAGATAGACTTGATTTACAGGGACTGAAGTCGATACATTTAAGCCAATAGAACTTTCAGATGTTTAAGAAAGCATAAAATTATTCTGAGATTCAACATAACCAGCTCTCCAATGAGTCAAGTAGAGCAAACCTCTTCAGCTGTAGGCCTGTCTTTTGGATCAAAAGCAAGTAATCTTTGTAGCAATCGTAGAGCAGCAGGATCTGCATTTGGGAACTTTTGAGTGAATGGGATTGGCTGTTTCTTCCGCATAGTTGTGAGATATCTCCTAGCTTTTTCATTTCGGACCTGAACCAGGGACCCAAAACATATAAAGGTCAACCAGTTGCTAAGCTATGGCATTGGATGCATAAAGACATGGCCTCACTAAATGATCCAGTACAAGACATGATTAATAGGTATGTACCCGAGAAATGGTATCCATTGAAGGTGTCCCGAGAAGATCTGTCATCAAATCCAGCTGATGAACAACGTTTTTTCCAGGAAAAAGTGGTTTCCCTGTCAAAACCTCAGCAAAAATGCAGCCTATGCTCCATATGTCAATTGCAGGAGTATACTGCAGGAAAAATGACATACAGAGAATCTTATAACACAGAAACAACATAGATAAACTTCAGTTCAATATATCTAACACACCTAGCAACATCTATCAAGTACGACGGTCTAAAAGACAGCCAGGAAACAGAGGGACAGTCTGTTAATAAAGAAAGACTAAATTTCCTTTAGCTTTATCCATTTCGTTAAGACAGTATATTTCATACATTTTCTTAATATCTTTTTCAAGGTGTAATTGATATGAAGGCTTGGTGATTTAGCCTCAAAATTGGCCTCTATACATTTCAAATTCACAGCTCAACTCTACTCAACACACAAGATATCTTGTCTCAAAGGCAAACGACTAGATAGAATCTAATAAAGAGCCAATACTCAAGAACTAGCTCAACAAGCAGTTTGACAGCCTATGAAGTGCACATATAGCATAGCAGATTCATTCACCTCAAATATAAGGAAAGAATCGATCATCACATTTCTTGTTGCTTATACTTCAAACTGACCTAGAAAAATCAATCTCCAATAGCCATCCTTGTCAATCTATTTTTCACATCCAATAACCAATTGTCTCGTCCCTTTTCATTTTCCATTTCCATTTTTTACCCTCTGATCTCATGCATTTCAACTTAGCCTCTCTTCAGCTTGTCCTCAGCCCCTCCCTGAACTTCCTTCTCCCTTCATCTCTATCCCTCTCCCCCCCTCCCCCAAAAAAAAGAATCTCACCCCACTTTTTTTTTTTTTTTTTTTTTTTTTGGGGGGGGGGGGGGGGGGGTCAAGCCAAAAAATAGATGAAAAAATAGGTGCAACAGGGATTCAAGTAGCCTGGCCATTTCCAATACGCCCTTGCAAAAGTCTTCCACTTGCATCACACATCAGATAGGTGCAACATGGATTCATGTAGCTGGGCCATTTCTGGAAATTGAAAACATATATAAACCTTCTACACTCTTTTTTAATGCAAAACACCAATAAACCTTCTACACTCAATATTCCCTCGCAATCTTTTCTAAGATTATCTTACAGTTAAAGACAGCATATAGCTGGAGCTTGGAGTATAGTAGTATACACCTAATCACTGTCCAGTGCGAAGCAAGACAATTTTTGTACCTTAGAAAAAAATGAGCCGCACAACTCCGGAGCTCTATACCACCTGGTAGCAACATAATCCTGTTCGTTACATCATTTGAAGCAAACTGACATTAGTTCCAGCAATCAATATGTGTTATTTGAGGCAAATAAATACCAAAAGAACTCAAACCAATAATTGCTACAAACGTGAAGTACCGTCCAAAATACTGTTGTAGGAGTGTCGTTGAATGCAACTCTGGCCAAGCCAAAATCACATATTTTCAGTTTGCAATTTGCATTGGCCAATATGTTTTTAGGTTTAAGGTCTCGATGGTAGACATTAGCTGCATTGAAATATATAGATATCAGATGACTAAAGGCCACAATAAGTTCATTTCTCATCAAGGATTTGATTTGTACGTGTGCAAAATAGAGACAGAATCCCCACCGAAAATAAAAAAAAATGTGCAAGTTGCATTTTTCTATTATTATGAATGGAGATTTGAGCAATCTAAAAAGGAACTAAATTTGGGAAAGGTGAATATAAAAAGGTTTTAATGCCCTAGAATAATCAAAAATAAAACATCAGTTAAGTAAACCTCAACATCTCCCGGGAAAAAAAAAAGAATGGTAAGAAAGAGCACCACTCCAGAGCTAGAATCCTCAAGGATAATGATCAGTCAGGTTAAAACCCTGAAACTTTAAAATGATCCGATACAGTGGCAGTTATTTCAGACTTTTTTACTCCTTGGAGCCACTGTAACTCAAAGCTCAATGTTTTCAAGTATGGCAATCATGATGATTCTAAGTTAGATCTGGAGTTGGGGTTCAGAATTTGCCTACTTGTTATGCTCACTTTCTTCATAAAAAATCACAGCCTTCTCTTGAGGAAGTGGCATCGCACATAATTAATATCCCATTTTTTTTTTATCATATCTGGCAGGTGATGATTTATTTTCCTCTAGGAGAGATATCTGATTACTTTATTCTTTCTTGGGACATAAAAATCAGTATCTTGTGCTTTTCCTTTGTATATTAATATTTGTTATTTATGAAAAAGTATTTTATGTCAAATGACAGTTGATAAGTATGACACACATTGAGATGTATGCATGCTTTTGTCAAAGTCTGTCTTTTTTGTTCAAGTAATATGATACTCAGTTTTCCCTATCTGAAAATTGCCACTGTTGAACTTAGACCCTAGCTTAATCCCTGACCCCCATTATAGCAGAGAGCAAACAAACTGCAGCATCACATATTGAATGCACAAATAACACAGTTGCTCACTTCCAGGCAAATTGGCAAATCAACTAAAAGTTAACATAAAAGCGTAATCAGCAAGCACAACAATGATGACCAAAACAATGTATAATACCTGTGTGGATATATTTAAGGGCACGGAGCAACTGGTAAAGAAAAAATTGGTAATGTTCCCGAGTCAAGTCATCATTAGCCTTGATAACTTGGTGAAGATCAGACTCCATGAGCTCAAATACAACATAAATATCTCTAAATTCTCTTCTTGAAGGTGGAAGCATAATGTGCTTGATTTCGACGATGTCGGGATGACGTAGAAGTCTAAGAAGCTTTATCTCACGTAGAATGCGAGCAGCATCCGATATGTGCTCAAAGATATTAAGAATTTTCTTAACAGCAACTTTTTCACCTGTACGAATGTCTATGGCTGAGCAAACAACACCATAGCTTCCTTTTCCTATAACCTCTTGAATCTTATACCTAATTGCATCGCCGTACTCGGAAAAGAAATCCAACTCTGTAGAGCTCTACAATGTGGATTACAAAGAGCAAGATTAGTCAAGATTGCATAAGAAAATCATCATCATCACATAATAATTTACAATAAACAACTATTTATTTTAAAAGTTCTATCAACATCATATCTCGTATATCTCTTTATCTTTGTCAAACGAATTATACACACTTCCCCCTCAACCTATCATCTTAAGGCAATCAGATACTGCCAATAGCAGAACTGTTCAGACTGAAAGTTACTAGGGAGAAAAAATTGCAGAATTCATTAAAGAAAAGCTTCCATATTCTTTCCTTGAATAATTGGAGAAATAAAAAAGCACAAAGCAGCAATGTTCAGTAGTAAGAATATTTTCATAAATTGATAAAACTGAGATAATAATCGAAGTAACAAAAGAAAGCAAAAAGGACCTAAAATTGCTAAACAAGTCAAATGACAGACAATAACTCGATCAATTCAACCAAGCGAATTGATAAAAGCCTTTCTTGTAACCTTTTCAATTTCTTCAGATTAGACATAATATATCTTATATAATCAGTTTCTCCAAATCCAAAAACTCAATCCACGTTACAAACGAGATTAATCTATTCCCAATCAAAAGAAACGCCAACCTACTATTATCTCCCCGATTATAAGACGAAATTTTCCATTGAAAACAGAAAAAGAACTTACTTTCTTTCTATGATCAGGCTGCATTGTGAATCTCAACCTCAAGAAAACACCAAAGAATGTCAAATCTTCAGTCTTTTAACACAGAAACTGATTACAGTCGGTCAAAAATTTTAGCCGCATTTGCCCCAACGCCCTCGGCTACGAATCAAAAGAAACAAATCCCAGCTGGCCCTTTTCGATTTATTCAAAATCAATTCACCAAATTCCTTCATGCACTTCCCCTCTTCTTTTATTTCTCCCAAACAAAATCCCCACCTTAAAAATCAAGTCTTTGAACCGCTCCACACCAAAGAACACAAAATTTTCAATCACAGAAACCACATCACCCCAATCGCCGATTTAACCATTTCCAAGAAACCACTTACCTTCTTATGGAAAGATTACAGGACCCTTTTCTCCAATTAGAATTCTGGTGCAAGATTTTCCCTTCCTACAAAGATATGGTACATGTGCAAGTAATGGAGTTGGTTTGAAACTGAAGAAAAGGGTAAGGAAGGTTGGAAATGGAGGTGTGTCGGTGATGAAAGAGGGACGGAGAGATCTTTGGAAAAATCACGTTATTATATGAGAACAGAGGCGCGAATATACTATCAGCATCCTTATACATACATCCATGTCTTGTGACTTGGTTAACGTAAGGACTTGTATTGATAAGCCTTGACGTTTCTCACCCATCTGGATGAACAATCTCTGATTCATGCTACATTTTGAAGGTATGTGTAAAAATATGTTTTGGTGATGAAAGATCTACGGGAAAATCAACAAGGCGTTAAGACTTATATTGATGTCTAAAGCATGTAAATGGTGATGATATAAGTCACACACAAAAGGCGAAAATAAAGATAAACGTACTTAAAGAAATTTGTACGATTTAAATAAATTTTCACATTGCTAATGTCAGTTCTTTATTCTAGTTGTTTTTAACAATGGTGTATGTATAAGTAAAAACCAGAATTCTCATATTAGTCATAGATCAGCTAGTGTTACAATGATGACACATAAGATTTATCTATATATCTATACATTTGAATGATCATTGAGTAAGTAATCATAGTTGTTCAATAAAACTTTATTGGTTGATAAAGAAAATCTTATTTAGTGAAAGTGAGAACAAAACCACCACTCATTTGAAAAGTATTTCAGGAGGTGCTTTGGTACGTTAACTTTCGCTTATTATAATAAGCACTGTTATGTTTCAATGTATTGATAATTATATCTTAAACCTATGTAAGTTGAAAAAGTAAGAAAATTATCACTTGATCAAGAACAAGTATAATGGAAGAATAATGCTTCAAAGATCATCATGTTTTCTCTTGAGGAAAAAATCATCATGTTTGGTGTATAAAAACTATATTTCATTTAATAAATGCCCTTTTGTTATGTAATGACTCTAAGAAAATACACAGCAACAACAATTATACTCAGTATATCTCAATAACACCAAAAACTATCGCTATGGTCTAGAGAATGTAAGAAACAGACAAATAATACCTCCATCCCAAGAGATAGAAAACATGCTTCTAGTCATACCAAATTTCTATATGTGCCGACATTAAAAATATATAAAAGCATTTATTCACGTGTTTGAGACTTTGAGTCAGACTTTTACAGTTTCCTTGTAACAACAACAATAACAACATTTTGCTTTATTCCATCTTCTTTGTAACAATAAGGTTTCTTTCTCTAATATACTAATAAGATTCTTCAAAATTAGAAATCTCAAGATAGCACACAGTGCATAGCCAGTATTTAGGTTGGAATTTGTTTCAAAAGGTCAAGAGTTCGATTCCAGAGACGCCTACAGTGTGGGTGTTCCTCTGTTTCTAGGCCGAATGTCGGTTTGCTGGAGGACACCTTGTGTGGGTCACTGCGTAAGATCTCACCCAATCTAGGAGGCCGTTGAGCTCCTGATTTACATCTTCTACACATGCTCTTAGGACTGAAACGGTGAGGACTCCCGAGTGAAAGATTTCACCTTTTACTCTAAGAAATCTCAAGATAGCACGCAGTGCATAATCTAATTGGTATTCGGGTTAGAATTTGTTCCAAGAGGTCAAGAGTTCGATTCCAGAGACACCCACAGCGTGGGTGTTCTTCTGCTTCTAGGCCGAATGTCTGGTTTGCAGGAGGTCATCTTGTGTGGGTCACTGCGTAAGATCTCACCAAATCTAGGAGGCCGCTGGCTCCTGATTTGCATCTTCTACACATGCTCCTTAGGGCTGAAGCGGTGAGGGCTCCCGGTGAAAGATTTCACCTTTTGCTCTAAGAAATCTCAAAGATAGTACGTTAATAGATTTTTTTTGGGTGGGGGGGGGGGGGTGTTGATGAATAGATTAGATGACGCAAGTCAATGCAATTTATTATACTTTCCACAAGATAATCAGATGCTGTCTTTAAGATTAATGTGAGAGTGATACGTTATTTTGAGACTAATTTGCAAAATCAGAGGATAATTATTTTATATATAAGTCGTGTAGGCTGTAGTGTTGCATTGTTGCTCCATCAAATTTGAGAAATTGCATAATTGTTGATTTACTCCCTCCGTCTTAAAAAAATATTGTTTTTTCTTAACTTTTTAACATATATAATTTACTTATGTCAAAAAATTTAAAAAAACCATAATTATGAGAAAGATAAAAGATAATTCCTTCGTCATAAAAAAAACAAAAGAACCTCGAAAGTAGATTTGGGAAGACATACAGGGACTTCAATATAGGTTTGTCATGTTTATAAGCAATTCGATCAAATCGTGGACATGGTCTAATAATCACACATACAATATTTCAGGATTATATATTTTTTATTTTAGTAGCGATGGTTCAATGTTTGCGAGCTTATTTTTGAATACGAGATGTCAGATTCGACAATTTATGTTCTTAATACACGAATGAAGCATGATGTAAACTGCTAATGCGCTATACATTATGACGTAGATCTATTGTCATTAAATAACGTTTCTAATTTACAATTGAACTATATCAAGAGATACTCGTGTAGCTCACACAACATTCACATCCGTATAAATATTAAAGCTTGGAACAGATACAGTTCAACCAAGTATTAGTTCATTAAATTTGAAGTCAGAGTATGACATTTTTCTATCTAAATATGAGTGCAATAAAACTTAAGAGTTCAGTTTTGGATCAGCCTATTAAAAACCATATATTTGATATCTATCCACAAAGGGATGAGACAGCAGCAACTATAATGCAGAACTTGTCACGTGTTGCAGACCTTGTCCCTTTATTTTGCGGACGTGATCTACTGACCCCTCTTAGGGGCGGTAACAAAGGACTCTCTGCCACGTAGCAGCAGGAAGAGTGGTGAGACTGGGTGCGGGTGACCTCCATCCAACCTCACCACCTTTCTGCTGCCACGTGAGGGGCGGTCGCAAGAGGGCTTAAGGACGCGGCGGTCAGAGGATCCGGTCAAAATAAGAATAATAAGCACCTTGAATTATCATACTGACAAAATACAAATCATACGTCAATTTCTGAAACAATATCATAATCTAAATATCAAGGTTTGTAAAACAACGTCTGAATCTAAATATCAAGTGAGTTGCGGAATAATATCTCAATCTAAATATCAATTGAGTTAGTCTCGATGAACATCATAAGTCAATTTGTTTGGTTGTGGTGTGCATATCTGGATGTTGGGTGGAGGGGGACCGTGGAATTTCAGTGCTATCCACATGGAACATATTTACTTCTTCACCTTGGATACACCCTCTGCCTTTCGTTGTGCTTATGTGATTTTTCCTTTTGCTTTCTTTTTCACTTTTTTTTTTTGGTAGGGAAAAAAACAACTAAAAGTATTTTGTTTTGTTTCCCTTAAAAATTAAAATATTCTCATGCCTGCACACTACCTCTGAGTCCAGCAATGTTTGGGTGTCAATTGTCTTTGAGAGAAACATATGTGAGCCGGTGAGAGTAAAATGCTTCATAGTTTTTTTTTTAGTATTTTTTTTGGTTAGAAACACGCAGAAGTTGTTTTCTAATGACCCATAATGAAAATTTTTGTCAAGCTGTGTCGATCAACTGCTACTTCAGAATATAAGAAATGCAAGCAATTTAGTGAATCATTCTGCTTTATTCTATCATATTTTAAAATCAAAGAAGAGTGTGTCTTTGATTCCATTGGAAATGGAAAGGTTGATATGTATTAAATAGAAGGTTTAAATCTAAATAAAATTAAATAAAGATGAGCGGTTCGAAACTTTAATTGAAAAAGGACCTACAATGCTGTTGCATCAAGATCAACTACAAAAATTGAAGAGATGTAAAGAGGCTGGACCAAAGTTTAATTTTTTTCTTTTGACTAGCTGTCTTGTTGCATGAAATAAAAGAGCGTTCGCAGTGCACTAGTTTTCCGCGTTTGTGTAAGATCTGAGGATGGGTCGGATCGCGTATACAACTTTATCCTACATTTTGTGTATGTGACTCTTTCCACGGCTTGAACCCGTGATCTCAAGGTCACAAAACAACAACCTTACTAGTTGCTCTAGGACCGGTCCTCTTGTTTCATGAAATTAAAAATAAGAAATAAATCAAATATAGATGTAGCCTTAACACTACTATTTTACAAAAGCATTTATATCTCTTGGTTAGTGTTTGCACCCTAATAATAGAGTAATTCTTTGATCATTTTAAAATGATACCATTTTAAAAAATCTATGATATTTAGAAGGTGTTTGGTTGAGGGTATGAGATTAAGAGAATGTGTATCTTTTTTGATATATTAGTCCCTTGTCTATCAATATAGGGAATGAGGGAGAATGAGGGGTATGGCCGGTCAATGCCGCCGGCTGGTCATTATTCCGGCCGGTCAAATTTTTTCGGTCATTTTTCCGACCGTCCATATTCGATACCCATTTCAATTCCGGTACGTTCCAAACACTATCAATGTTTATCATACTCATTACCACTTCAATACCAAACAACTATCATTTTTAGGCCCAAACTCATATACCCAAGCTCATATCCTGTCATATCCATTCCGATTCTGATTCTGATATCTAAGTGCGAACCAAACGCAAACTTAGTTTATAAAACTTACAGAATCAGTAAGCTATCAAGTCCCAACCCACACCTGCCGACTGCCCAACCTCCACATTACGCAATTTACATCAATTTATATACGTATGAACCAAACCGCTGTTTGTATTGAATGCGACTGTTTGTTTGCGACCCGAACTACCTCAATATATCTACTCCTCTACTTATAGCTATAGAAGTATACTAACTCGAATACCAACTAAGCTATGTTTTAAAGGCATATATCTTATGTTTGATTTATCAACTACCCTTCCTGTCTCAAAATACTTCTTAATATAATACAATTTACATTATATTTAAAAGTTAAAATAGACTTATATTTTGACACCGATTTCGTATTTATTATGGGAATTTTGTTTTAAAGCATTGAGATATTAATACTTGTATAGGTGGCATTTGTGTTGGAAGTTTTGTCCATTTTAGTAATGTGGTTCTTGTATAGTTGGTGGTTACCTAACGATACCAATTTTTGTCTAATAAGATGATGTAAAGTTCGTAAGTTGCATGACTTCATAATATAACTCCTATTATTCAAATTGATAGGATAATTTGATTTATCCCCGTATCGGACAATTAACATTTATTTTGAACATGAATAAATCTTCTACTCCCTCCGCAAGCTTGCCTTTCTCAAATTAGTTCACTTGAATCTATCAAATCGAACAAAGTGGTAATATTATATTATATATATATATATATATATATATATATATATATATATATATATATGTTTTGACAAATTAATATATATTAACGTACATGATAAGATAAAAAATGCGATAAAGAAAGCGATACAAAATAACTCTCCGATAGCATGACTTAAGGCGTCTTTTCAGAAGCGTTTAGCGTATTTTAAGTTTTCAAATGTTAAATCAACTAAATTACTAATTGACAAAGTCGTGAAAATTGACTTTGTACTAGTTTAAAATAATGCATATTAATTAATATCGTCAAATATATAAATGACTTGATTATTATCTTAACACAGTCCTGCCCTGATCTAATTAATCAACTAAATATTGAAATCGTTATACTTTTTTCATTTAGAATATTTAATTTTGATGGTGTCTAATAATATAATGTGCAGTGTGTAATGTTGGATCTGATACAATTAAGAATGTGTGAAACGCCACACAGAGTATTTTACACGTTGTTTAGTTAAATTTGATCATAAAATATGTGAAGACTATTTTCACAAAATATTTTATTGAATACTTTAAAGCTTTGATCTCAATTGATATTTGACCAACTATGACAATATTTTGAGGATGGAGGAAGTAATTTCTAAAAAGATACTCCACTCTCTCAAAATATAAGTTATAAGTCATATTTGACTTTTCAACATAGTGTCTTACGGTAGAAAAAAAAATTAAAGATGACTCATATTTTGGGATGAAAGGAGTACAAATCAAACCATGCAAAAGACATCAGCAACAACAGCCGCACCTAGCATATTCCAACGATATCAAAAGATATCGCTAGGGTCTAGAGAGAGTGAGAGTAAGGCAAACAATACATTCATCCGAAGGGATAGAGAGTTTGCTTCCAATGAGACCACCAACTCTATGTGTAACTACATAGATGACACAATAATAGGAATGTGATATGATAGTGTACTAGTGAAGGGACTTAATAAACACAAATAGAAAGTTTCCAATATTAAAATAGTCATAACCGTGTATATGCACAAGTAATGAAAGACAAAGACAAAAACAAAAAGTGTAAAATCAACTTAAAATGTAGATAGTATTTATGTGCAAAAGACATCAGATTCTTGCAAAAGAGCGATGTTAAAGAACTCTCTATTTACAACATTATTTTAAACAACATACTTTTAGAATACATTTTTATAACATTCTTTTAAGTGTAGCAATAAAAGATGATTTTTTATGTTATTTTTAGGATATAGACAATAGAAAAATGACAAATAGAAACGTCGGGAAAGAATCATTAATTAGGGTATGTTAGATTAATTTAGGTACACTTACATCGTGTTGGAGAGTCCAAATGGTATCCACCTTACTTGTCTTTGTCCCCTTACCACTTTGTGACTTGCTCTATCTCATAGATGTTAATTTGTTTGATTTTTCGAATATATTTTCCCCCTCCGAACCCTTTGAAGCTAGGGGTGTTAACGAACTGGGCCGAACCGAATACTAGGTTTTCGAATCCGAATTTGTATAGTTAAAGGAGCTATTTAGCTCGATTCGTTTTGCTAAACGAACTTTAAAATTGGTTCGAGCTCGGCTCGATAACCTTATAACTGTTTAAATGAGCCGAACAGTTCGCAAACAGTTCGACTCGTTTAACTAAACAAACCCGAAAATCTATTTAAATTCGGCTCGTTAACAAATAATTATCGAACGAATACGAACCAAACTCGAACATTTTACGAACTGTTCGGTTCGTTCAGCCGCAAACAGATGAAACATAAGATAAAGAATTACTGGAAAATCTTGTGTCATAAAAATGTTTTATATCTTTGTATCGATCATTTGATTCATCGCTTCTCTTTATATTTTCACTCCCTACGATATCAAATCACAAGTTTTTGTTTTAAGTTTCTTTTTTTTTTTTTTTTTTGCTTTTGCATTTTTGAATTGTGGACTTTAAACTCGCCACCCTTAATGAATTCAATAAATATAATAATCGACTAGCATTTTTTTATAACTCATTGTTTGGAGTTCGAATATCTATGATGTAAAAAAAAACTAAATTAATTAAAATAAAAAGAATAAAGAACCTGGCGTGCCATTGCGGCATTGCCACTGTAGTATTGTTTATTAAGGCTTCGTGGATTACACTTAAATAATTAAATATGCTCGTTGACACCTCAGTTGTCGTATCATTCCTTTTCTAGTGTGGTTACCGTATTTAAGTCCAATAAACTATATAGAGAATGTAAATCAGGAATTTAATAACATTTTAGATTAATAAAGCTTTAGCGAGATAGATAAGAAAAGAACAAATAGAGAATTTACACGTCAAATCAACCATTAGTGGAGAAACATAGTTCTTCACGGTTCGTACAGGCTTGACAGAGTTAAGCTGTATGGAGGGACGAATGAGATCTCTGTATTAATTGGGGCATGCAAGACCTGCTATCCAATGTTGGTTAGGAATCCACAGAAGATGTCCAGTGTAATATGGGTAGCGATCTTTTAGCCTAATTGGGTCACATACAATAATTTAGTCCTTACTGATTCCGATAGTAGTATTGCAACGACGATGTATGTGTCTCGGTTTGAATTTGCGATCTTCTATTTACAATGTCACCAGCAAAATATCAACTGAACTATATTGAAGGCTCGTACCATTTTTTCTTCATACGGTAGTTTGAGTGCTCGGGTTCATGGTTGACGTGGATTTTTATAGAAAGCAAGAGACTATAAAAGTAAAACAAAGCGAATGGAAAAAAAATTTAAGTACACCCGTATTTTTCGAATTTTTTTAAATATAGTACAATTTATATTATATTAAAAAATTGATATATATTTGTACTTTGAGATAGAGCTAATTGAAAGTTCAAGGTTGTAATAAAGCAGGGATTGGACAAATTTCTCTCTCATTTTTCTTTTAGATCAAGAAGCGTGTTGACAGTGTGAAAAAGGTTGAAGGTAGTTCGGCTGATGGCAAACCAGATACAAGAAAATGAGTCTGAAATGGATGGATGGCTCAATCAAGAAATGATGGAATGGAAAGAAAAAGCAAGCCGTAGGCAGCTATGGACGGTTGCTGTGAATGGCAGGAGTAAGGCAGCAGGAAGAAGATGGTCTTTACCCGCCAACGTTTGAAATAAGGGCGGAATGTCCAAAGTGTCCTTTTCTTATTGCTTTCTTAGTTAGTTAAGTAAGGGTATTTTTGTAATTTCAAGTCTTTCTTTTCCTTTATAAGACTTGTACGCTGTATTTCCAGAAGTTAGTTGAAATGAGAATTTCAGTTGGTTGATCCACTTTCCTCTCTCTTCTCTCTCTCCAGAATTGACGGTTATTTCCGTTCTTCATCTTCCTCGTTCTTGATTCCGTGGTGTGATTCACCCATTGTTGTTAGTTTTTTCTTGTAAATTGACATGGTATCAGAGCTGTAATCAAGGACTGTGAATTTTGTGTACATCTCAAAATGGAGGCAGCATCTACTAGCTCTTCGAATCCGAGAGCAAATGAAGCATCTACTAGCTCTTCGAATCCGAGAGCAAATGGCCAGCAACCACAGGAAAGTCCAATGAGTAATCCTTTATATCTTCATCCAAATGATAGTCCTGCAATAATTTTGGCGCAACCTCCATTGACTGCGCACAATTTCCATTCATGGAGCCGTATGTTTGAGATGGCGTTAGTGGTGAAGAACAAGGTAGGGTTCATTGATGGTTCGATTTCAATGCCTAGCAATACTGATCCTAAGTTTCCAGCATGGAGACAGGTAAACAGTATGGTACACTCTTGGATTATGAATAGTGTTTCCCCTTCAATTGCTCAAAGTATCATGTGGTGTGAGCATGCGTGCGAAGCGTGGAAGGATCTCAAATTGAGATTTGGTAGTGGAGATCCTTTTAGACTGTCTGACTTGCTTGAAATGTTTTATAGCATTAAGCAAGAGAATTTAGCAGTTAATGAGTATTATACCAGAGTTAAAATCGTTTGGGAAGAGATGATGGCGTTGAGGCCAATCCCAAAATGTAATTGTCGTGGCTGTAGGTGTGATATAAACAGCAAAATGGTGGAGTATGTAGAGAGAGATTACGTAATAAAATTTGTCAAGGGATTAAATGAGGACTATGAACCTGTCAAGTCTCAAATCTTCGTGATGACTCCCTTACCAAGCATTGCCACTGCATTTTCAATGGCCTTGAAATTTGAAAGAAAGGTGATGGGAAACACTGGTTCAGCAACCTTTGTTAACAGTCCAACTGCGTTGGCTGCAGAGATTGAATCCTCAAGTGACATGGAGGCAGGAGTTTTTAATTACAGATCGCAAAACACAAGTTACAGAAGGGGAAATGGAAGGTTTTACTCTGATAATGGAAAGAGAGCGCAATGTACACATTGCGGAATGATTGGCCACACGGTGGATAGATGTTACAAGAAGCACGGCTATCCACCGGGGTTTAAACCCAAAAGTCAAGTGAATATGGTGGGATGTTCGAATGATGAGCAGAAGGACTCCTCAAGTGAATCAGCGAACCGGTTGATGTCAACCTGCTTCACTCATGAGCAATATCAGAAGCTGATAAGATTGCTGTTGAAAGAAGATGAAAAGCAATCACAGAGTGCTGCTGCAAGCAACGTTCGCCAGCCTGATGTCATGTCTGCCTCTTCTGATATGGTTAGAGGTGAGTGTCACTCTACTGAACTGAATACTTGGATTATAGATTCTGGAGCCACTGATCATGTTTCTCACTCTCTGCATCTGTTTCAATCGTATAGACCTATCAGCCATATGAATATAAGAATGCCAAATAACTCAACTACCAAAGCAACTCACATTGGCTCAGTGCAAGTCACACCTGAACTCATAATACATAATGTCCTGTTTGTGCCCAGTTTCTCTTTTAACCTGTTGTCTCTCAGCAAGTTAACCTCTGATTCTTCTTTAATCGTTCAATTTTTTGATTCCCATTGCTGCATTCAGGATCAGTTATCCAAGAGGATGATTGGTTCAGCTGAAAAATCCAACGGCCTATACTGTCTGAAAGGGCAACAATTGCAGCAACCATTAGCCAACACTCTTTCAAGCACTTGTGATGATAAAGTAACTCCAAGTTTGCTTTGGCACTTCAGGCTGGGGCATCCATCTACGCCCAGACTTGAGAGCATTCATCAATTGTATCCATTCATTTCCATCCCAAATAAGGATACTATCTGTTCAATATGTCCCCTAGCAAAACAAAAAAGACTACCTTTCTCCTTGTCCCATTCAGTTTCTAAAATTCCTTTTGATTTGATACATGTAGACATATGGGGACCGTATAAGCATGATACATTGTATGGTCAAAAGTATTTCCTAACGATTGTTGATGACTGTTCTCGTTTTACCTGGCTCTATCTGATGAAATCTAAGACAGAGGCAAAACATATTCTGACTAGCTTTTTCCATTATGTACAAACTCAGTTCAACAAAATTATCAAAGTCATACGCTCAGATCAAGGGAAAGAGTTTAAAATGAATGACTTTTATATGAGCAAAGGCATTGTGCATCAAACCTCGTGTGTGTATACACCCCAATAGAATGGGGTTGTAGAACGAAAGCATCAACATATACTCACGGTGGCTAGAGCCTTAAAATTCCATTCGGGTGTTCCCATATCTCATTGGGGATTCTGCGTCCAACATGCCACATACCTCATAAACATCTTACCAACACCTCTTCTGTCTAATCACTCTCCTTTCCATCAGCTATATCAGACCAAGCCCACTTACGATCATCTAAGAATTTTCGGCTGTCTTGCCTTTGTCCATAACAATGTGCCTCATCAACACAAATTCGCTCCAAGAGCTCAGGCCTGTGTATTCCTAGGATTTCCTTATACTACCAAGGGATACATTTTACAAAATCTTACAACCAGTGACATCTTCATATCCAGGGATATCACTTTTCATGAACATATTTTTCCCTTGGCTGCCCCTCAAGATTATGTACCACCATCAACTTCCTCATCCTACTTTCAGCCATTCCATCATTCTGATACATCAACTACATCCACTCATACATCAACTTCAGACATTCCATTTCCATATGCTCATAGCAACATTCCCATTCCTTCAGATCTGTCACCGGCCCACACATCAACTACATCCACCTCTGATCCTCAACATATACAATCACTATCTGAGCTGCCCCAACAATCTCTTAACACCAGATTATCCTCTCCAACTTCCAATACAGATCATCCCTCAGAACTTCCCATCACAGATATCAATCCATCACACACCAGACCTATCAGAACCAAAACTATCCCTTCATACCTGAAAGATTATTACTGCCATTATATCCAAAGCACTCCTCAGCCAACACAAACGTCTACTCCTTATCCTCTCTATGCATATCACTCTCTTGATCACTTGGCTCCACGCTATAAGTCTTGTATTCTTTCTCTTAGTGTGCAACAGGAACCGGCTACATACAAAGAAGCAGCCACTTCAGCAGAATGGAGACTTGCCATGCAGTCAGAACTTCAAGCTTTAAATGCCAATCATATATGGTCTCTGGTCCTCCTACCTGCTGGCAAACAGCCCATTGGGTGTAAATGGGTCTACAAAATAAAGCGAAAGGCAGATGGATCTATAGAACGATACAAGGCACGCTTGGTTGCCAAAGGATACACGCAGCAATTGGGCATTGATTACCATGACACGTTTTCTCCGGTAGCAAAGTTAACCACTGTCAGACTTCTCCTTGCATTAGCTGCCTTAAAGAATTGGCACGTTCACCAGCTAGACGTGAATAACGCGTTCCTACATGGGGACTTACACCAAGAGATTTATATGACTCTTCCTGATGGTATGCATTCACCTGATTCCAACGTTGTATGTAAGCTTCACAAGTCCCTCTATGGCTTGAAACAGGCCAGCAGAGAATGGAACGACAAACTCACCCAATTCTTGTTGGCCCAGAATTACACCCAATCTAAACATGACTATACCTTGTTCATCAAACGTACCAGTACATCTTTTATAGCTTTGTTAGTCTACGTGGATGATATTATAGTGGTGAGTGATCAACCAACTGAGATTCAAAACATCAAATCATCACTCCACAAAGCATTTCAAATTAAGGACTTGGGAGACCTCACTTACTTCCTGGGTCTGGAAGTGGCACGGTCTCAGGGGGGATCGTCATATGCCAGCGAAAATACACGTTGGAATTGTTAGAGGAAACTGGGAACTTGGGAGCAAGGCCAGCTAAATCACCTATGGAACAGAACCTTAAGCTGGCACATGGAGATTCAAACTTGGTGCAAGATGTGTCAGGATACAGGAAATTGATAGGGAAGCTGCTATACCTCAACATAACCAGACCAGACATCTCATATGCGGTGCAACAACTTAGTCAATTTCTGGATGTACCTACGGAGAAACATGTCAAGGCTGCTCACAGAGTTTTGAGATACTTGAAGGGAACACCAGGGCAGGGATTGCTGTTTCGTAGTGTAGGAGATCCACAGCTCAAAGGCTTCGCAGATTCAGATTGGGGAGGGTGCACTGAGACTAGGAGGTCTGTTACAGGATTTTGTATATTCTTTGGTGATGCCCTGGTATCATGGAAGGCTAAGAAACAATCTACCATCTCTAGATCCTCCTCTGAAGCAGAATACAGAGCCATGGCTGCGGCCACTTGCGAAGTACAATGGATTCTTTATTTGCTGAGTGATTTGGGAATAGAGCAGAATAAGGATGTGGAATTGTTCTGTGATAGTAAAAGTGCGATGCACATCATAGAAAATCTAGTGTTTCATGAAAGAACGAAACACATTGAGATTGATTGCCATGTGGTGAGAGAGAAATTTCAACAAGGGGTCATCAAACCTATGCCAATTACTACGGAGCATCAGTTAGCTGATGCATTTACTAAGGCCCTAGATTCTCAGAGGTTGCGCAGACTGATCTTGTCCATGGGAGCTTGTAATATCTTCAGTGAATTTGGTTTGAGGGGGGGGGGGGGTGTTGACAGTGTGAAAAAGGTTGAAGGTAGTTCGGCTGATGGCAAACCAGATACAAGAAAATGAGTCTGAAATGGATGGATGGCTCAATCAAGAAATGATGGAATGGATGGAAAAAGGAAGCCGTAGGCAGCTATGGACGGTTGCTGTGAATGGCAGGAGTAAGGCAGCAGGAAGAAGATGGTCTTTACCCACCAACGTTTGAAATAAGGGCGGAATGTCCAAAGTGTCCTTTTCTTATTGCTTTGTTAGTTAGTTAAGTAAGGGTACTTTTGTAATTTCAAGTCTTTCTTTTCCTTTATAAGACTTGTACGCTGTATTTCCAGAAGTTAGTTGAAATGAGAATTTCAGTTGGTTGATCCACTTTCCTCTCTCTTCTCTCTCTCCAGAATTGACGGTTATTTCCGTTCTTCATCTTCCTCGTTCTTGATTCCGTGGTGTGATTCACCCATTGTTGCTAATTTTTTCTTGTAAATTGACAAAGTGATCTGATCTGTTGTCTAACCTTGTACAAATGCGAGAACCTGATACATCGGAAACCCTCTTATACCCAATTGGATAACAAAGTCAAGGATCAAATATTGCGTCGATGTAATTGGGATGTAAACTTGAGATTTAAAAAATCATAAGGTCTAATTATAGTATAATATATGCGATGAAATTTAAGGCACATTGACCAAAAGTGAACTGGCGCAAAACTCCAATTATTCCAATTTGACTGGGAGCTTTATTCTTTAACTTTTATCTTTTCAAATATAATAAAAAGAAACGCAATATGAATGAGCCATGCTACTTGCCTAACGTAGGGCTTTAATAGCCCTGGAAAGACTTTAAGTTTTTGGTCCAAATGATTAATATGTATTAAAAGAATACAGGTTTTTGCTTACTACAAAGTATTGGCTATTTATTGCCTTATTGTACATTTGGTAAGTTATAACGATAGTATTGGAAAACAACCATCGAATACAACAACAACATTATCTGTTAGAGGCTTCCGTCTATGACGGGATATGAGTGTCAGATGCACGCAACCATACACATGTGTCAGAAACACGCAAAAGTTGTTTCCCGATGACTCATAATAAAAATTGCGTCAAGCGTGTCGATTAACCGTAACTTTATAATATAAGAAGCGCAGAAAATTTAGTGAGTCATTTTGTGAAATCCCCTAATATATGAAAGAGTGAAAAAGTGATTTCGTTGTTATTCCATCATCGAATAAACTAGGAAAAGTTATTTAACCATTAAACCTAAAAGATTTTTGTGTATTTCTCCATACTAACAAAATCAGTTTCCCCCTCTCCCTTCCACCCCATACAAAATCGTATCAAGTAAGACCTCATTAACTAGCTAACCGACGGTTCATGCTAATTAATAAAAGGATGCTTGCAAAAATTAATATACAGTCTCAAAATAAAGCTACATGCCTACTAGATCTGGCACCAAATCCTTGTCATAAGATAACTTATCTTACAAGGCTAACATATTCTTTTGGGTAAGTAGAGCGTCACACATTGTAGAACTTTTCCGACAAGTTTAATACGTAAGTCAGGTTCCTTGTGCAACTTCAACTTACTGCATTCATCTTCAACTCTTCTGTCACTTTTATTCTTCTCAGTTGAAGGTTATTTTGTCACCGGTAGTCGTTACTAATGCAAGACATTTCATTAAGTGATGAAACGGATTTTTGGATGTCAATGGTTAAATCTCTAGTCTTTAGGGTTTTTATTGTCCTAACTCTATGGAGTTTTATGTGTTAGGAAAAGGTGTATGATATGGTAACAAAAATGATAACAACAAGAAAATTATAAAGCCGAGACTCAACAAAAGTTGTTATCCTTAAAGCTAAAATGTCTCCACCACGAGCGAGGTGAACTACGCGGCACAAGCCTCCCAGGATATAACGGTTTCTTCTTTTCGTTCGTTCTACGAGGGGAAGATGAACTTGCACAAGAGAAATGTTTGATAGTAGAGGAAGACGAGGAGATTGTAGGAGGAGAAACAATGCTAAAATTTCAGAATTTTGCAAAAAATTGTAGTATATTATTCAAGATACCAAGGCCTCCTATATGTAGGCCTTGGGTTGTGTTAAAAACAACTAGAAAAACTCATTTAAGCAGTTTAGAACTCCTCCTAGTCAGTTGCATGCCGTTCATATATGAAGGGAGATGAACCTTGGATCAAAAGATGCAATTCGAAATGAAAAGTTGTGACTGTTGACACATCGATCGATCGATGTCGAACAGAAACTTCCAACTTTGCATCCTGCCATCATAGATCGATCGATTTCACATCGATCGATCTATGTGATCGATCTATGTTGGACAGAGAGTTTCAGCTTTGCATCCTCACCACATCGATCGATCGATGTCATCGATCTATGTCCAATAGAACACTCAACTTCATTTCAGCTTTCACTTGGTTCGATCCAACTCACACATGGATCAATCCAAGTGATTTCTTTCAAGTTTAAAGTGTTATAAGCATCTTTCAATCTCCCAAACAACATCTTACATGTTTATATATATGTTTGGAGCACATTTTAGAGTACTTTTAACATACTTTCCAACAATCTCCCACATGATTCAAACTTATATACAAACATTTCCGAACATTATTAACCGACCTCTCCACTATCAAACGAAGACAATGGCACAAATGGACAATGACTCGCGTCTTAAATTGCTACTTAGTACAAGAAGAAATATATAAACGGAAATAAGATGACATTGACGTCTTGAATCTTACCTATCTATTGTTTATATAAACTTACAACCGACATGTTATTGACTAGCTTCAGGCAAGTTCGCGGTGTGGTGCGATATCGGCCATGCACCCAGTCCCAGGTTTTCGTAAGCGCTTTAGTGAGTTGTTCCAAACTCTCATAGGAAGCGTCACCACTTCCACACTTATATAGGTGAAATTCATCAAGTGTGCACTGCTCACACCACCATACATTATGGCTATGAATTCCATTAAGAGATTCTAAAAATCTCACCTTCATTTACTTGCAGCGAGCACTATCTTCAACAACACCATAGGGAGGGACACACTGATAGTGCTAAGTAGGATTCTTCTGTGACTTGTTATTACCACATTGAAACCCATTTGCAGGATCTCTGCTAATAGTGGGTTGGGTTGTCGTCATACAGAATCCACTTCAAATGGAACAAGTCCCATCCCTCTCGATGTTTCACGGACCAACTTTTTGCATAGTCTTTTCGTCAGAGGGTCAGCCAGGTTAAACTTGGTTCTTACAAACTCCAAGTTAACCACCCCTGAACTCATCAAATCTCGCACAATATTGTGTCTCAATTGAATATGCCGGCTTTTTCCATCATAAACTCTGTTTTTTGCTGCAGCAATTGCAGCCTGCCAATCACAATGTATAGACACAGAAGGCATGAGCTTAGTCCACAGAGGAATATCACCAAGCAAATTCTTTAACCATTCGGCTTTTGTACATGCAAGTTCCAAGACAACAAATTCAGATTCCATTGTTGACTTTGCTTTACATGATTGCTTAGATGATTTCCATGAAATAGCGCTACCACCCAAAGTAAACACATAGCCATTAGTTGAGTTAACTTCATCATTATCCATTATCCAATTCGCATCACAAAATCCTTCTAACACACAAGGGTTCCCACAAAGAACAAGCCAAGATCCATGGTTCCTCTAAGATATCTCAAAAGTCTTCTTAGTGCAAACCAATGTGCATTACTTGGATTGTGAGTTTATCTAGCAAGTTTATTTACAGCATATGCAATATCAGGCCTAGTACAATTCATTAAATACATTATACTACCAATGATTCTTGCATATTCACATCGAGAAATACTATCACCTTTATTCTTTCTAATCTTCCGTTAGGATCAATTGGGGTACTTACAGCTTTGCAATCAAAGTGATTAAATTTCTTTAACATTTTTTCAACATAATGACTTTGACAAAGCATATAACCCCCATATTTCTCAACTAACTTAAGACCAAGAATAAAATCAGCATTACCCATATCTTTCATATCAAAATCTGATGACAAAAATGATTTGGTTTTATTAACAACATCCAAATTCGTACCAAAGATCAACATGTCATCAACATATAAGCAAATAATCACAACATCAAGATTTTCAAATTTGCTATAAACACATCTATCACTTTCATTTACTACATAGCCATTTGCTATCAAAGTATTATCAAATTTTTCAAGCCATTGTTTAGGGGCATGTTTCAAACCATGCAAAGATTTCTTCAATCTACGTACTTTGTGTTCTTGGCCTTTCACAATCATTCCCTCAGGTTGTTTCATATAGATTTCTTCATCTAAGTCTCCGTCTAAAAACGCAGTTTTTATATCCATTTGATGTATTACAAGCTTATAAATGGAAGCTAATGCATCTAGCATCCTAATGGTTGTTATTCTAGTAACCAGTGCATATGTGTCAAAGAAATCTACTCCTTGTTGAGTAAACCCTTTAGCCACTAATCTAGCTTTAAACTTATCTATGGTGCCATCCGCCTTTAATTTCTTTCTAAACACCCATTTGCAACCTATAGGCTTACAACCTCTAGGTAAATCTACCACTTCCTAAGTGTGGTTACTCATAATTGACTCTAACTCGCTGTTTATGGCTTCTTTTTAAAATGTTGCATCTACGGATTTCATAGCATCTTGATAAATTTTCGGATATTCTTCTATGATAAACACTTCAGTAAAATCATTACTAAAGGTTTTCTCAATCCTTTTCCTTTTGCTTCTTCTCAATGAATCCGAAGCAATGTGTATGGTGGCTCTGGTATCAACCACCCATTCTGTTGCACCCCAACAAGGTTTACCTCATCCATGATGACCGCAGCGATGATCTTCTCGTCCTTGCTTTCGCTTCTTATATCGTGCTCTATAAGATTTGCATAGCCACTTGCTTGACCCTTCCTTTTGTTGCAGAAGAAAGCTTTGTGTCCAGCCTTTCCGCAAACCCAGCACAATCCTTTGGGTTTCTTTTGTCCCTGCACAAAATTTTTACCTTTGTTGTTGTGAGCTTTGACATTCTGGACCTTTTGTCTCTGTCTTTGAATTGTGCTCCAGAATGTTGGCCTGAGATTCATTCTCAGCACCCTCTGCATCCTCCAGCCGGTTGTTTTCTTCAATCCGAATGTGTTTGATGACACCATCCATAGTGAGTTTGACGTCATCATTTTACCTCTCTTCTTATATTTGCTCCAAGAAGAAGGTAATTTCTCCAACAAGAAGGCAGCCTGGAAAGTTTCATCTATCTTGATGCCTTTTTGCTCGAGATTGTCCGCCAATTGTTGGAATTGATGGATTTGATCATTAATGGGTATGTGATCAACCATTTGAAACTTTAGGAATTCACTGACCACATACTTCCTCTTTCCAACATCTTCAGAACCATATTTGTTCTGAAGTGCTTTCCAAATCTCCCTAGAAGACGCAAATTTGACATAAATGTCAAATAAGGAGTTTGATAAGAAATGCAGGATATGACCCCTGCAGGTAGTGTTGTCGGCTTCATACTTGAGTGCTTAGGAGACAGACAACATCTTAAGGAAAAATAAAACTTTCGCAGACCATCTCTTGAAGAATTTTCTGTCAAAAGGTTCTACCTTGGACATATCAGGTACTGCATGGTGTTTGGTAGCCATATCGAAGAGAATTTTAGCTTTAAGATTGTTAGAAAAAGGTGTATGATATGGTACCAAAAATGATAACAAGAAGAAAATTATAAAGCCGAGACACAACAAAATTTGCTGTCCTTAAAGCTAAAATGCCTCCACCACGAGCGAGGTGAACTATGCGGCACAAGCCTCCCAGGATATAACGGCTTCTTCCTTTCGTTTGCTCTACGAGAGGAAGATGAACTTGCACAAGAGAAGTGTTTGATAGTAGAGAAAGACGATGAGAGCGTAGGAGGAGAAACGATGCTTAAATTTTAAAATTGTGCAAAAACATGTAGTATATTGTTCAAGATACCAAGGCCTCCTATATGTAGGCCTAAGGTTGTGTTAAAAACAACTAGAAAAACTCATTTCAGCATTTTAGAACTCCTCCTAGTCAATTGCATGCCGTTCATATGTGAAGGGAGATGAACCTTGGATCAAAAGATGCAATTCAATATGAAAAGTTTTGACTGTTGGCATATCGATCGATTGATGTCACTTCGATGGTTCGATGTCATCGATCGATGTCGAACAAAAACTTTCAACTTTGCATCCTGCCAACGTAGATCGATCGATGTCACATCGATTGATCTATGTGATCGATCTATGTTGGACAGAGAGTTTTAGCTTTGCATCCTCACCACATCGATCGATCGATGCCATCGATCTATGTCCAACAGAACACTCAACTTCATTTCAGCTTTCACTTGGTTCAATCCAACTCACACATGGATCGATCCAAGTGATTTCTTTCAAGTTTAAAGTGTTCTAAACATCTTTTAATCTCCCAAACAACATCTTACATGTTTATATATAAGTTTGGAGCACATTTTAAAATACTTTTAACGTACTTTCGAACATTACGGATAACAAAAATCAAGATCACATAGTAACTTTTAGGTGAGAGACTTAGACAAGCGATGTCCACAAGCTATCTACTACTAGGGGTGTACATGGTCCGGTTCGGCCGGTTTTTGAGAATCTTACGGACCAAACCGTTTGTTACGGTTTGGAAAATAGAAAACCAAAAACCGGACCAAACCAGTCAACAAACCGTTTGACCGGTCCGGTTTAGTCCGGTTTGGTTTCGGTTTTTTCCGGTTTTATTCACCTGAAACATTGATAACGTTGATTAAAAAAGTCAAAATTCATAATCAAAATTGAGGACAAGTTTTCTTCCTGATATGATTTTTTTCAAACTAAAAATGAAACTATACTCCCTTAATAGAATACTACTATATCTTAATTTATCATAGAATATTATCATACCTTAATTTATCATGTCTTGGCAAGAAACTCATACTATAATAAATTACACAAAGTACCTAACCCTCAACAAAAGGATGGATTAAGGTGATAGAGTAGTTTAATCGAAAAATCATCCATGTATCTTCAATACTCAATCATGTAATCACATTATTTGCATACAGAATAATCATCCAAGTAACAAAATTTCAATTCTTTCATATTTTTACGGGATGATAAACAATGTGTGGAAATAATTATACACTAAGAATTGCTAAAAATCAAAGAAGTAATTAAACGAGGATAAATAAATCAAAGCAAAAAACTAATATTTTCTTCGGTATAACCAGACAAATCCACTAGGTACCAACCTTTGTTCACCAAAAAATGATTAATCAACTGAGTTTTTCCTCCCCAAGTCATAAACATCCTATAAAAAACAAACTCACAAACAATATAAACAAATAACTAAAATACTACTATGTATAAAATATAATTAAATATATTATGTATAATCAAATTTATATATATATATATATATATATATATATATATATATATATGTAACCGGTTTGGTCCGGTTTATACGGTTTGAAATTCTTAAAACCGGAAACCGGACCAAATGAAACAGTCCGGTTTTTAGCATTTATTAAACCGACCATAAAACCGTGGTCCGATTTTTTACGGTTTGGTTTGGCCGGTTTGGTGCGGTTCGGCCGGTTTTTAAAAAACATGTACACCCCTGTCTACTACAAACTAGACCAACAAGACGCTATATTGATTTGAAACACCTGGCCGTGAAACACTCTCACTACGGATGTCAGAAAAAAAACGAACCTGCAAACTTATATACACTCTGTTATATGAGTATCATCATTATTCAGTTCTCCACCATTTTTTCTTCGTCCCCTTCTAATGATACAAGTCAGATTGACCTAATAGTAACAAATTATTGGTGCACTGATGCATATTAGGCTTTCCTTTTTTGTTTTTGGAAGAGGTAACATCGTAATGAAGTCGAGTTGACATGTGCAATATGTCCGTATCCTGAACTCTTTTGATTGCGTGTGGATTCAACATGAGAGAAATGTGCAATGATTGAATGAAAAGACTTGGCCTGAAAAATGGATTCGGATACTTTTCTTCAAGTACACACATTAAAAGCTAGAAGCCAATAAGTTATTAAGTTAGTGGTGTGTATATATATATATATATATATATATATATATATATATATATATATATATATATATATATATATATTAAAGTGGTGGTGCTTTATGTAAACTTTACATGCTTGAACAAGTGGTACAAGATCTGAAGAAAATCAAGAGCAAAAGTAACCACAGGCTTTGCATGCTTTTAATAGGAAATAGTACTGAACCATCCAAAATTATTAGACGGGAAAGTAAAATAACTAACCCTTTTTTTTTTAAAGAAGTAAAATCACTATCTTGCTGCTTTCTTCCCGACTTTGCTAAAAGTTTTTCCTAGTGTCCACCAATATAATCATTTAGGGCGAAGTCTAACAGCGACCTCTTGACCATTTTTTGTACATATTAGTTTGAGTCTTTCAGTAATTATTGGTATCTCCATGTTGGGATTGGTGGAACTGAAGTCAGCCGAGCTGAAGCAGCCGAGTTCAGCAGGCCGAGCAGAAGTGACCGAGCTCAAAGACTTGGAGCTGGATAGATATACTGCCGAGCAGAGCTGCAATCTCGGCCATATACCAGAGAATTGCAGGACTGGATATATCTTGATTGGAGATTTGATTAATACAAATCTTGTTTTGATTAATACAAATCTTGTGTCCTTCGTTTTAGTCTTTTCTTTGTCAATCATTCATTACTTTTGTGTGTTCTTGAGATTGTCCTTGTGGTTGTTCTTCACTAATTCCGTGATTAGTTCCCAAGAACTGGTATCAGAGCCGAGAGTTCTCTGTTCGAGTGGGAGCAATGGCCGACGACAACAAATCAAGGATTGAGAGATTTGATGGATCAAACTTCGGTTTCTGGAAGATGCAGGTTGAAGATTATCTATACCAGA